>OZ035876.1:24947931-25547931 GCA_964034865.1 Eristalis intricaria | reverse complement strand
ACAATTCGACTATAGACCATCAACACACTCAGGTGAATTCTGAAAAGCCTAGTCTCTGTCACTCTACACCTCTGAGTGGCGTGGAATACACTGCTCGCGGTCGTTCACTTCGAAGTCGATGCGTTGCACTTCGAGTGGTGTCATGGGCTGGATGGGTGACAGACGTCGCCGTGTATTCCAATCAGGGGGTTGTTATCTTTTGTGGTGTCGTTCGCTAATGCCACTATCATGGTGGGAGGTTCGTGTGTAGAATTACGTCTGGAAAATAGCGATTATTTTTGGCAAACTTTCAGTTTCCCATGACGGTCACCGAATACCACAAGAGTCTCGACGTTCCACCACGATAAGACCCTTGTCACATGCCGCTCGCATGCATCATCTATTCATCGATGTCAAAGTTGCATGGGGCAGCATTAATCGAAAGGAAATACTTGATTCGCTGATCAAGATGTATCCGAGTGTGTCGCATCAGGTTAACACATACGCCTTGCACCACGCAGCTAGCTGAACATCCCAACCATCCATCTGTAAGCAGGGACAGCAATAGATGCCAGTGCCAGTCAATCCTCATAAGTGGAGCAGGACGGCTGGGCTGACTCTTGGTTCCTTCATGGATAATGACTATCGAATAACGAGTCGGATAAATGGTCCAGTCTACGTGAATGGTGCATGGAAGGGGGGACGCAACCGGGACCTATATGATGGATCTAATCCAGAGGCAAACATCCGCCGATTATGCTCGTTCTACTCCGATACCAATGCTCAAGAGTTTTCCAATCCAAGAGCTCCAAGACCTAATAAAAATCTCTTTTCCGATTTTATTAGGATTTATTAGGAGTATGCCAGGAGCTCAATCTTGAGCAGCTATTTCTTCGAACGGGAAGGTCTTCGATGGCTTGGTCACGTGGCTCTATTATCCCCGTCATCACGACTTGATTAGAATGTCTAACATCTGATGTTTAGTCAGTGTCTCCAAAAGCTCGTCTACTACTTTATGGGGTATTCAGTACTGTCAGCAGCGGCGTGTGCACACCAAACGATCGCTTATTAGCTTAATGATGCACATCCCAATCTTCCATCTATCTACTAAGAATAAAGCGGTATTTATTTAAGTGTTGAGTCGCCGTGGCGTAGTGGGTTAGTGCGTCGACTCTTACGGAGAGGGTGCCAGGTTCGATACCCCATTTTACGACCTTTGATAATTCACGGCTCCACCTCCTTCCAGTCACTGACAATGCTCAAAGAGTATTCCTGTCTAGAAAAAGCTTCTCAACTTTGCCGTTCAGAGTCGGCATAAAACCGTATTAAAAATTTGATATATCCTCTAACTCTTGAGGGAGTGTGTTGAATACTTCAAGCACTCTGCCTTTGAGCAGTTTTTTAGCATAGTTGTTGTAGTACCGTGCAACTTCGAGCATACCTTGCGCACGTCTCCTTGTGCTTATATCATGGTTGATTGGCGTTTTGAATCGTGTGTCGTCGTAATACTCAAATATAAGCGTCATCTTGAAAATATCTTCAACTTGCCGTCCTTTAAGCCTTCTGGCTGAGAAGCTAGGCCCAGGTCTGCCTCGGAGTGACGCGCCACCAATATTATAATGTATGTAAGGGTGTAAGTATGTCACAGCTATACCGAATGTGGTCGAAGAAAAAACTCTGAAACTAATGTGGTTCCTTGGCGGATTGAGTTGGTGCGTTGCTCGCAATTTTGCACGTTGTGCATTCGAATGCGGCTAGAAGCAATTTATTTTTTTCCAATGCTTCTAAATTCAAATTAAAATGTATCTAATGTATAACGAGAATTGTAAATAAATTAATTACTTACTTACTTACTAAAAAATAAACACCAAACAGACAATAATAACAAAATGTTAAGTTAAAAATTAAAAGGTTCCTATTGTTGAGACTACACCCTAACTTTGAGTTTGTAAGCCTAGTTGGAATCTCAATTGTAAAAATAGTTTTTCTCTTCATCGCTCTTTTAAATCGTATTCTCCCAAGACGCTTACAAGAGACGGAGAGAAAATAAATATAGCAATAGAGAACTGGAGGGTTCTCCATTTCCAAGTGACGCTTAACTCTGTTTTCATCCTCATACCGATTTAATCACAACCGTGCGTCGCACAGTGGTCCCGTTGTATGGGAGAGTTGGAAATAAATCTGTAACTTTTGAACCCGTAAACCGATCTTAATGAAATTTGAAACATAGTGCAAGATCTTAATTTGTTTCAAAAATGGTTGATGTATCTCATAAGCTAACGGAGTAATCTTTAGTTAAAAAAATAAAAAAATAAAACACTTTTTTTGTTTAAATGTATAAAATAATTATTTATTATTGTCTATGACTCGAAATTGGGACTTAAAGCAAATTTGTAATCACTATTTAAAAATATAAATTCAATTTTACAAGTTTCGGTAACGTACACTTTATTTGGAATTAAAGAAACTAAGCAATTCAGTATAATAAGGCTTGCGCTTCAGTACCAAGTGGCAGCGAATCTTTTGTTCTTGGTTCAGGCCTTAAATACGCAATCCAGGGATCAGACGATACCAACATTGATGAAAATCAATTCATTTGTTGCCGAACGAGAACATTTTCTACTATAATTAATGCGATAGTACCTATAGTCTTTATTCCGACTTTCCTGCGCCTCCTCTGACAATGATCCGACGGGCAAGGCTGCTGATGATATTATTTCTGCTCCGTGGAACATAATTTTATGCACTGTTGCTGGCATATAATACCAGGGATATAAATTTGTAGCCATTGTAGCGGTTTCCTGGGCATAAGCTCAATCCAAAAATTGCTGCATATTGTCTCCAGGATAACACTGATTCTTCAAAGTCTTTATGTGGTCTTCCTCTTTTATCCGACGGTAACACATTCTTCGACAACACATTGCCACGATTTTTTGCAAAGTTCACTGAAAAGTTTCCTTCAACCCATTCTGAATATTTAATTAAAACCTGTTGTTTGTGTGACGCACTACCTTATACCGTTCATTAAAATGTGGCAAAAACCTTTTCGTCACTTCTATAACTATTTGTTTAATTCGGCACGATGTTAAGTTTCCATAACTATTTGATAGAAAGCTGCCGAAGTTGGAAATATTTCCATCAAAAAAGTAATCGCACAAGAATTAATATTCAAATACAATACTTGCCATCGCGAAAGACTTCAAATTTGCACAACAAATGCTGGAATGCAACTGCAATTTTAGTAATCGAAGTATTTTCTATATCTATATAAAGCAAAACGGCATCTTCCTAATTTAAATCTTCAATATTTTCGGAATCATAAACTAATTCCCGATGCCTCAAAGTCAGCTCTAATTACCCCCCTTTTTTGACCCATTGCGACATGCATTTATGACACCGCAAACGAAGCAAGATAAAAGCAAGTAGTTTCGTAATCATAACAATTTTATGACCCAAAGAATTCTAATTCACAATAATAAAAACATTCTCGGCATCTCGCATAGCGTTTGCACAATACATGCTTTGAAGAGAAATCGTTTGAAAATGCCGAAAAATGCACGACATTGCTCCACTTAAATGCCTCGTACTCCCAAAGTGGTCAAAAGTGGTCTCTAGTTTTTTCAGCATCTATAGACAATACTTTTAGCTTTCAGAAAAAGTTGGTCCCCCGTTGGAGACTCTTGGAGCAATTTTGTTATAGTCCATCAAACATTGAAATGCCCCTCTCAAAATGTGCCTTTACTTCAAACCATGATTTAAAAAATTGGTAAGCAATCTGAAAAAACTGAAAACGCAGTTTGAAAGCAAGATGTATGACCTTTTTAAGAAAAAATTACTTTAAGTTCCAGTGTACATAATTTTAGGAAATATGACGCATCAAATTTGCTTAAAAAATACGTAAATTTTTGTCACCTTCAAAGTCCCAACCTTGAGCTAACGGTACAGGCAAACGGATGATCCAAGGTCAACAAAATGTTGGCTTTCTAAGTTCTCATATTTGTAGAATCGAAAAACATAAACCATTTGACCAGGAAAAATATGTCACTTCGGGTACTTATTTCCACTGCGGGACCACTGTGCGTCGTCTTGAAACAGAATTAACACCCCTATTCTGGTTATGATGTGGTCACAACGCACGAATGTCAGCAAGGCGAAAATTATGATGCCTACCTTGTGAGGTTTCAGCTATTTGGTATTCTGGCGAAAACCTCACAAGAAAACACACAAGAATAGTCACCATGGTGAGGTGAATTCGTTGCCATGTCAAAAATTGTTTTTTTTGACACTTATTAATTCGCGCTTTTTTTTCTTACTGAGCGTATCTACAAAATAATGGCAGAACGTAGCGAACAAGGTAATATTGTGTATATTAACGAAATATGTATAAGTATTTATTAATAATGAATATTTTGCAGGAAGAAGAAAATATCAGCGTACATCCCAGGAGCAGTTGGACCATTATACGAATTTCTTGCAAATGAATCCTGATTTTCATTAAACATTAAAGTTCTAATGGATATCCAGAATCATCCAATAGCCACTTGAACTGCCGGCTGTTTTGACTTTGAATAAGCTGCATTCGGACCGACGATGTTATCCAAATGCCGGAATCATGGCATGATCGAGGAAATTTCGCTTTTAAATGCAGAAACTTCAGATTTTGATCACAAACCTACTCACAAGGATATAAAAATAATATCATAAAATGAGCCAATCAAAAAAAAATCCTTACGGCTTCAACATTTATGCTGTGGAAGCCTTTTCTGTTCATGTAAAAATTCGCAGGAGTTCTGGAATCATTCCTTGGCGGGGCGACTATTGCAATATGAGTACAATCAATAGCTCCGATTGTCTCCTTGAGGTTAGAAAATTTAAAGATATTGAGTTATTTTTGGTACAACCATTACTGATTTCAACCAACCTTGTTTTTCAGGCACTTATCTCTTCATCGGTTGTGGGAAATTTTATCATATTTCCCTTGAGCCGCAATATAAGCCTGCAAATGTAGTCCTTACATCGTGAAACTGATGATTGACTCAGTGGAATGGTGTAATTATTTCCTATACATTTTTGGTATGACCCATGTGCAAGAAAGTACAAAACGGGAAGGAACTGTTGAAAAGAGAATTGTCACATATTACTGACATAAGCTGCGTTTTTTTGCAAGCGTATATACGCCTAAATTTCAATTTGCATATAAAATACACTAATAACGAGTCCTATATCCGCTTAACTTACTCATCATATCTATCGCCGCTTAAGGAATAAGCGCGGATAAAAACAATGCTTCCTATCATTAATTTCTGTGTTCATTCCTGAATACATTCATTCATTGTTTAGGTTGCTGTATGTGGCTTACACCTGCAGGTGTGGTTGATGTATTAGATCATTTTTCAATTTTTTGGCATCCATAAGTATGCAATTTTTGGTATATCCAGAGTCTCTGCTATATATTGCGTTTATTTGTCGTGATCGATTCTTTTCATTTGATGAACATTTTTTTATTTTATAATTATTAAGTGTTTTTGCTTTTAAGGTGATGGTCACGCTACACAGTCACAAAACGAAGATTGAGACCATCAAAGCTCAACCATCAGTCAACCTGACAGCTTAGCAAATGTCATAAACGTTGTCGGTGCTGCCAAGATTTTATGATGAATCATTAAGCGCCGATGATCGTTTGTTTTGTGCACTTATAAATTAAGCGTATATACGCTTGCAAAAAAACACATCTAATATAGCAATAAATTACTCTAATATGAAAGGGCAATCTACTTGGTTGGTCATCGTGAATTCTCAGCTCTTCTATAATGTCCCAACCTAATGTCTTCGGCAATCGGAAGAATTGGATAAAACATGCTTCGTCCAATGCGAAGGGAGAATACTTTTCTCGCAGGTTCCTTAAAATCCTTCTTCGTTGCAGTCCAAAAATATCTACCTTATTTAATTGTCTACAACATTATAAAAGCGAATTACCTCTTGTCTCTATTTTCTCCTTCTTCATTCAGTAAGTTACAAAATCAAAACAGTCTCCTCCATTTATTTCTTTATTTTCGCCATTTTGCAAATCAACATCTGTTTATTTTTCCTTGTGTGTGACAGTTCTTTTTTTGTTATTTTTCCTTGTGATGTGCTCATGAGAACAACACGGTTTTTTTCTGTGAGATTTTGCTCTGAATACGAAAACCTCATAATTTGTGACTCACCATGCTCTTGTGAGGTAGTTGTGACTTAAAACACATCGCTGAGGTTTGCCAGAATAGGGGTGTAAGTCACAATTTCAAATGCTCAATCCACCATCACTTCACAATAGAATCAACAATTCCCCGAACCGAAATGGTTCTGTTCCTCGCTACACGAAATATTTCCCTCTGCGTGGTGCTGCTGGTGTCGTAGCTAATGCAACAACCAGAATGATTCTTGAATCAGGTTGAACGTCCGTCTTCGATTTTGCATTCAACTCAAATTGAACACCCAGTGGGGGAGGACCATATTCAATTTGACTCATGGTCACTTTCAACACAAATACCAAGGAACGGTGTGTATTACGAAATTTGCTCAAAAATCAAAAATGATTGCCGTCATCTGACTGAATCGCCGACTCCTGGCGAGTCACCATCCAACCAACAGCCACGACAAATTCCCACAAAGAGGACAACAAGGTCGTTTAGAGCACTTTCACTGCGCCAAGCCAAGCAGCGCCTCGTCGGTTATTGTCCTTGAACCAATCGACTCAATTCTGGAGAATTCGATGGCATAACCAACGCGACGGTCTCACGACAGACCACCGCTCGGTTGCATCATGCGGCAAGTGGCAATGCAATATCTCATGACGCGCATACGCCACGAAGATGTGTCCAGGTCGCAGGTGAACTTGAAGAACTTCGAGAAACCCAGTGAATCACCCCACACCGGCTGTGGCGGCGACGAATTCCGAATTCCTAGGAATCAGTGGAACCCATTCCGAACTCAATGTAATTGGTCAAGGGAAGGCGGTGCAAATCACTGTCAATCGCGGCCGAAAAACAATCGACTCGGTTGCGCAACGAAACTTCCAGAAGCCGTCTTGGTAAGCACTTGAGACCACGGCAACGGTGACGGAAGCGCGTGTACTTGACTTGAGTGTTCGTCGAAGACAACAACAATCCAGCACGGGATTGCAACGGTCGCTGTCCTTGAAAGCCGTTGCTAACTTAACGCCGCACCGCCGCCGGGCGCAGTGCGCAATGGGTGCGAGGATTTCACCGCAGAAATATCCGCTGCATGACAAGTAGCACGAGTGTGTGTGTTTGCTTGACCCCTCGATTTCGGAGAAAACAAATCCATTACATGGCCCCTTGCTCCCGCCGCGGTGTCCACGCCCGTCAGCGATTCGCTATTAATTACAGCGGATAGGCATGTACCCACCCCCTCCCGACGGGTGCACTGACACTTGCCGAAAATAAAACCGAAAGCCCGCTCGAGACTTTCGAAATTGACCATGATCTGGATTTCTGCGTGCAGGCACACACCACTGTGTACCAGCGCGCGGTTTCGGTTGGTATTCACCTACTTAGCGCGTCGCGTCTGTCGTCCGTCTGTGAACAGCCAAAGGGCGTTCGGCGGCGGGCTGGCTGACGTGAGGAAACCGCTGAGACGGTTGGATGGCGAGCGTACACAGCTTGATAGCCGGATCGCTGCGCGAATTGCAAAGTGCTCATTACCATTTCACATCTTCTCCGGCATTCGACGGAACCGCGTGGAGTCTGTCAGCGTAATCTGTTGACCAAGTGACATACGGGCGGCTTGGCTTTGAATTTGAAATTCATAACCGAAAAGCGGCGTGCGACGGCTCAGCGTGAATCATGCGTGAAATGTGTGTCAGGTGGAGTGAGGAATTGATTGAAGACTCAGGTGTTGGGGGGAACTTGGCGGAGCAAGTCCTTCGAACAATGGGCGGTGCTTGACATTTTTGTTTTTTGTGGGCTTACTCGTTTCGACTCAAAAGAGTTGTTGTTTGACAACACCAGGCTGCGTTGACGTTGACAGTACAGCTGTGATTTTGTGTGGATCTGGGTACCCAATACCCAAAAGCCCACAAAATACAAAAAACAAAAACGTGAAGCATCTCCACGTTGCGACAACAATAGGAAAATATATTTTAATGAAACTACAACCGGGAGAGGCATAGCATTGATTTTGGATTTATTTTGAACCTACATTCCTGCCGTTATTAATGGGAGGCAGAGACTTTTACGTCGTTCGCCACAGGAACCAGCGCTTGATGCGTCCTCTGCTGTGGTGCATATTAATGGCGGTCCCGCCCTATTTAGTCCGAGAGCACGCTGTCTCCTCTTCATTTGAGAGCAATAAGGGCCGACGCGTCGACTATGCCGCCATGACCTGAACAAACAGTCAATATTTGTGGATGCATTGGCGACGTGTGGACGTAGTCGCTGAGCCAGAAATCCGCCATGTCGGAAAAGAGGACTTTTTGCCCAAAATCCGGATGTCTGACCACCACTTCCAGCTCTCAACTAGCGAACGCAGGGTTGATTGCCTCGCTGTGCCCAATTCAGCTGATCGGCGTCGAATCGATTTTTCCGGGTTTTCTTTAACACAAACTTTGTACGGTTAGTGTCACCATAAGAGTGTACTCTGGCTCAAATTTTTCACTGTGCGACGAATTGCTTGTACACTAGGTAGCTAGGTAGTTAGTAGGCCCATTGAACTGCCGGAGAGGCGTGATTATTACAACCGCCAGCCAGATTTGTCAGTGAAATCCAGTAGCGATTTGATTGGTGTTGCTCTCAGATCGCTTAGGTTAGCTAAGAAGTAGGCACAATGAGAAGTGACTATGAGTGGCTTTCCTAGCTGAGGCCAGTGCAGGACAGCTGCAAAAGTCATTTCAAAATAGTCTTTTGTCTTTTCGCGTGTAGAAATATCCCACGATTTCAAGGAATTTACTCTCACTGCATTTGTCGATATGGAGGGAGCCTCATGCAATAACCTCAGCTGACTTGGGATAGAAAAGCCTATAGTGACTTTTATTCACCGGCTTCTCAATAACAGAGTGATAAGCTCGAAGCTTGGTGATACCACGATCCGTAAATCTGTGAACTGAGGCACACCGCAGGGTGGTGTATTCTCCCCTCTACTGTGGAACAAAGTGGTCAACGAACAGCTTGTGAAACTGGACGGGTCTGGGTGTAAGGTCATTTCCTATGCAGATGACATTGCCATCGCAGTATCTGGGAAATATTTATCAACGATCAGAGACATTATGCAATCTGCCCTATCCAAGCTAGTGAAATGGACTAGCGAGTGTGGCCTAGGTGTGAATCCGCAAAAAACAGATCTAGACCTCTTTACTTCTTCTTCTTCTTTATTTGGCGCTACAGTCCGGGGTGGACCTGGGCCTCAACCAACAAACCTCTCTAGCTAGCACGGTCTCTCGCTAGCTGTCTCCAGTGTCGCACGCCAAGTTGGTTGAGGTCCTTCTCCAGCTGGGTGCGCCGCATTAAACGCGGCCGTCCACTGTTATCTTGTCCCACGGGTTTCCTCTGCGCGGTTGTCCATGCGCTCTACATGGCATAGCCATCTTAGGCGTTGGATCCGAAGACGCCTGACTAGACTCATGTCGCTGTACAGCCCGTACAGTTCGTGGTTGAATCTTCTCCTCCAGAAACCGTCACGCAAACAGGACCAAAGATCACACGCAGAGTTTTTCTCTCGAAGAGACCAAGGACTTCCTCATCCGCTTTTGAGATTGTCCATGCCTCCGTGCCGTACAGCAGGCTTCGGATGATCAAGGTCTTGTATAAAGTCAGCTTGGTCCTTCGAGAGATGGCTCTACTACTCAATTGCCTCTTGAGCCCAAAGACAAAGCGATTGGCAAGAGTTATTTTGCGTTTGATCTCGGTACTCATGTTGTTTGTACTATTTACTGCGGAGCCGAGGTAGACGAAGTCCTTGACTACCTCGAAGTTATAGCTGCCCATTGTGACGCTCTGTCCAAGACGTCGATGTTGTGTGTCCTTTCTTGATGACGGCATATACTTCGTTTTGCCCTCATTCACCGCTAAACCCATTTTAGCCGCTTCCGCCTCAATGCCAACAAACGCTTCATTGACGGCTCGCTGTGTTCTGCCAATCACGTCAATGTCATCCGAGTTTGCGAATAGTTGTACGGACTTCTGGAAGATCGTGCCTCTAGTGTTGGCGTGTGAGTCTTGCACGATCATCTCCAGGATGACGTTAAGGAAATCACATGACAGCGCGTCGCCTTGTCTAAAACCTTTTTTGACATTTAAGGTTTCGGTGAGTTCGTTACCGACCTTGATGTAGCAGCGAGAGTTCTCCATCGTCATCCTGCACAACCTGACGAGTTTGGCAGGAATGTCAAAACTAGACATGGCGTTGTATAGCTCGTCCCTATGCACGCTGTCATATGCGGCTTTGAAATCGACAAAAGGTTGGTTGGTGTCGATCTGCATTTTTTGGGTCTTTTCCAGGATCTGCCGTAGTGTGAAAATATGGTCGATGGTGGCCTAAAGCCACACTGACATGGTCCTATCAGGTTATTTATAAACGGCTTCAGGCGACCACTCAAAACGACGGAGGAGATTTTATAGGCCATGTTGAGGAGACTTATCCCTCGGAAGTTGGCGCAGTTGAAGGTGTCTCCTTTCTTGTGGATTGGGCAAACGATACTGAGAATCCACTCGTCGGGCATGCTTCCTCCGAACATATTTTACAGATGAGTTAATGCATGTACCTTACCAGCTCATCTCCAGCTGCCTTAAACAGCTCCGCAGACAGACCGTCTGCACCGACAGCTTTATTCGACCTTAGTCTCGATATCGCTATCTTGACTTCGTCTAGGTCGGGGGGACGGAATTCTCGTCGATCATCGTCAATTGTGTGGAGTGGAACATTCTGCCTGACAGCGGTATTGGAGTCTTCCTCGACATTCGGCAGTCTACAGAAATGATTCATCTAGGAATTTTTTTTTAGAACAAATGTAAAACTTTTTTTAAAAAGAAAAATTAAATGGATCCATGAACGGACCTCTGAGATATTCAATTTCGTAAAGTAGAATCTTAATTTAGCACAAATTTGCAGGGGGTGTGTTTTCTCGTTTGTTGGACTGTAGACAAAAAGCTCCAAGAAGCTCCAACGGGGGGCACATTTTTTCTAAAAGATGAGGACTTGCTCTATTGATGTTGTAAAAATCGTATCCACATACTGACCAGTTTGGCCACAAGAGACTCGTAAGTTTAGCAATACGTTGACTTAAGCTAGAAGAAATTGCAATTTTGCTGTAATTACCAAGCTGTGACGAATACTAGTTCTGAAAAGTAATAAATTTGTAACTTTTGAATCTGTAGACCGATTTTAATGAAATTCGAAACATGGTACAAGTGCCAAGAAATCTTTTCGATATCATTGCTATCTGGTCACCCTGTATGTAAGAAAGTGGGATAATTTTTGTTCTAATTTTGTGGCTTTGCAGTTTGCTCAAGTTTATAATGGCCCGAGGCCTATGGCCTATATTCTACATCCATATCGTAGCCTTTTTTTTTGCTTGGGTTGGTGAAAATCTTCAACAAGACACTATGTGACCCGTGTCCACATACTAGTGTCAGATTTTAACTGACCGTAAACACCCTTCCCTTTTGGTTTTTCTGTACTACAACTAAGTTTCCTTATCTAGTAGCTTACATTCCGTAAAATCACCTGCCATGACCATCGTTAGGATGGTTTAATATTGTTGTGCCAAATCTAGAGGTCACGTACGCTGAAATCGGCGTACTAAACGTCTCATGTCCAAAGTTCGGTCGATGGCATTGTTGCAATGACCATGAAGTCTGATTCTTAGCTTTCGAGCGGAGTTTCTTATTTCTTCGTCGACGGTAGTTATTCCTAGGTCTCTTTGTATGTCACAATTCCTGAGATAACAGGGAGCTTTTACAATATCCCTTACAATTTTATTTTGAAAGGACTGAATAAATCCTCCTCTTGCTTTAGTGCGACCCCATAGTTGTATACCGTAAGTCCATATAGGCTTCAGTACTTGCTTGTATAATAGCAGTTTGTTGTACATGTTTTACTTGGAATGCCTTCCGGTGTTCGAGCTCAACGCGTTTCTCTTTACGAGGGCGTTTCACTTGAGTTTCGCGTCGAGTGTCATGCAAAGATATTGTGCTTCATTAGCGTACGGTATTAGATGTAAGATTCTATCGAATTCCCCCATTTCCTGTCGCAAGGCAGCATTAAGTACATCATATGTCAAAAATAAAAAAATATTGGTGAGAGAATGCAACCTTGACGAAACCCACTATTTACTTCGAATACCTCAGACAGCTTTCCTCTATATTTCTGTAGGTACAATTTATATGCGTTGACTTGGTCTCATTGGGAGCATGTTGCTCCAGCGTTTTGACCATTCGTTTATTTTGTCCAGAGCTCGTTACAGTTCTTCTGTTGAGGACTCAACTGAGCTTTCTGTTGCCAGGATCGCTGTGTCATCCGCAAATGTAGCCACAAGTGTACCCTCAGTTTGAGGTGTGTCTCTAACAGGTACAGTGTAGGGCCAAGGACTCTCCCTTGAGGGACTCCTGCTTGGATCTCTTTAAAATCGGAGTATTCAGTTCCTCTGAACATCCTGTTATCGAGATGGGATTCTAGTAGAAGCCTGCTTAGTTTGTATCTGAGGCCTGCATGCCAGACTTTGTCGAAGGCCTGGGAAATGCCAATTAGGGCTGCAAAGCAGATCTTTCTCTCCTCTAATGCTCCTTCAATTGCATTCGTTATTCTGTATACCGATTCAATTGTCGAGTGTTGCACTCGAAACCCGAACTCATGGTCAGGTATTAGTTAGGTTAGGCTAGGAAGTGGGGTTGCTAGTGCATTCACCAGCACACTCAGACTATATTGGCCCATTGTGATACTCCTAGTCAGACTACTACCACTGATTGACTACTCCAGTGACAGTGTCGTTAATGTGATCCCAACGGCAAATGGTGACTGGACCAGATTTGAAAACCAGATAAAAGCGTATTAACTTTGCTTTCACTGGGATTCGAACCGGAGACCCCGCTAACCAAGGGCAGACACTCCACCCACTGTGCCATCCAGTCGTTTAAAGGTATTAGTTGTTTCTCTTCGCTAAATTTTTGAATGCGTTTTAATATGAGTTTTTCAAAAATTTTGGATATTATTGGTAAAAGCTATATGGGTCCGTACGACATTTTGTTTTTCAACGGTTTGCCCGGTTTTGGAGCCATTATCACTTCTGCAACCTTGCATGAGTCTGGAACACATAAAATACTTAAGGAAGCGTTAATTAAGTAGACTAGTTTAATTGGCGCCTTTTTCGGCAAGTTCTTCAGGACGTGTCCGGTTATTAGATCACAGCCAGGACCCTTGTTGTTTTTAAGATTTTTGATTGCCTGGCAGAGTTCGTTTAGCGATACTCTTTTAATTCTAGAGTTGTCAGATATAGAAGTTACACTTGGATCATCTTCCAACGTTTGTCGTTCAAAGGGCTGGAATGCTTCCTCCAAATGTTCGGCGAATAGATCTGCCTTTTCTTTATATGGTAGCCTGAAGCACTGTAGAAAGGGTTTAAAATGGGCTTAATTGGTTGATGGTTGTGCATGTATGACGATATCATCTTTTAGTGACTCTATTCGGGAACATTGTTTGAGAAGTTTGTAGCACAATCGTGCCATCATCTTATTAGAACGAAACAGTCTAATGGTCTTGGCCCGACATTAAGATTGGATTAATTCTTCGATGGCTTTGTTGAAAAGAGATCAGCTATCCCTATCTTTCGTTCAAGAACCAAAAGGAAAATCATCGTCGTCATCTTCATGCTGTCCAGATGTATCTAAGCCTGCCTCAAAATGCTGGTTAAAAGCATGGCTGACTGTGGTATTTATTGAATGCAAAAGAATCACTACCCGATACGTTCATCTTCCACTTCACAGATTCATAATGAACATCAACACGGTGGCGTTTGGCAAACATGAAACGCTCGCTTATCGAAAGTTCCTATAGATCCCACTCATCACCAAACTTTACAAAAGTATGCCCAGCTCTGAATGCCAAATGTCCTTTACACTTCAACGCCACGCTCTAACATGCTATGGTGTGCTATCATGCCACTCACAGAGACCATTGTCACGGCAGACGTTCAAAACCCAGATAAGTCCCCCTTTTGAAAATGAAACCACGAAAGTCATCTAGAAGATACCTTAAACCATAACAATTTATTATCATAAATCACCAATGTCCGAAGATGCAGCACACAGTTCGTATTTACAGAAGTCGGCTGTAGCAAGCCGTGGAGAACAGAGTGAACGCTTAACAAACGGAATCAAATGCGTCTCACTTGACTGAGGGTGTGACTTGAATACAATTACTTAAGCTTAGAGGAGAAGACTTTGAATGCATTGTTGAGTTGAGAGCGATGGTGTCCCATCGCCTCGCCGATCGAAGTGCGTCTAGTGTCTCGACTGAATCTTCGGACTCTCCAGACTGGGGTCGCTCGGCGTGTGTGGCTTCCGCCAGCACCTGCCCGCCGCGTGGATGCCCTTGAATGTGTCCAGGAACGCCCGCCTGAAGCCGGCGTTCATGAAGCAGTACGTAATCGGATTGCAGCAGCTGGACGAGTAGGCCAGCAGCTGGAGGAAGCTTATCGCTGTGTAGCCCACGTTCTGGTAGATGAGAGCCGGATTGAAGAGGGTCATCGTGTTGATGACGTACAGCGGCGTCCAGCAGATGAAGAACTCCAAGACGAGGACGAACAGCATTTTGACCACTCGCCGCTTGCTCTCCAGGTTCTTTGTGACGTTGGATCTGTGAAAGGAGATGGATTAGTGACGCAGTCCGGCCATCGGCGGTGCATTCATACGTACTTCCTCAGAATTGAGTCGTGCTTCAGGGTGGAGTTGGGTGTGGATTTTAGATTCTGCGTCGCCCGGGTGTTGCCGTTCCCATTGAAGCGCCGGTCAAAGGACTTCATCGATGTCGAGCGCATGTAGCTGGTGAGACGTGTGTCCGGGTAGATTTTCCGTCTCTGAAGGTCGTCTGAAATGGAAGAGAAAAAAAAAACAGGGGATTAGCCCAAAGGAGATTCGAGTTGATTCAGTTCGTTTCGTGTATTTTCACGAACTTCTGCGCTGTGCTTCTCATGTACTCGAATAACAAAATCCTGTTGGACTCCAGGATGGAGCCAGAAAAGTGAGGCAAAGTTTCTCGGCATTCGACAAATATTGAACATCAATCGAAGTTCCTTACTGGAGTTTATTTGAGTTGTCTCCCTTTGACGGTGATAAGTGAGGGAAATTGGAAGTTCACAAGATCTACCTCTGGCGGAGTGAAAGCGGATATGAACTTGTGGATTATGACACACAATTTAATTAGGCAATAATGTCAGTGGAACGTACACCAGGGTAGGAATAGGAGCTTCTCATGACCTTCACTTTGGTGATTATGCTGTTTACCAGTAGTTTGTAAATTCAACAGTCAACTCTTGCAAGATAACGCAAGAGCTTGTGGACGTATGATATTTAAGTGCCCATTGGCCAAATTTCTTCGCTTAAGAAACTCATCGAAACCTACGCAATGGGCCCCTTTGACAGCACTCCTCACAGTTGGATTGTTGTGGCCCTAAAGGCAATCCTCTCAAAATATGAACAGGTTTTGCAATTAAAAAGTTGAAGTCACCATTAAGCAACTCTTCTGTCGACCCAGATGTTTTGCTGCAAAACTTGACAGTAGTCAATTAACAGATGACAGTGTTGTTGTTTAGTGCCTTAAAAAAGTCATTGGCTTGCCAACAACACTCTTATGCTGAATATTGCTTTGCGTGGTCTTCCCTTTCTACGAGCTGAACGAGGATGTGGATTAAGTCCGAAAGAAGATCCGCTCCCTCGGTCACATTGAGCGCACTGACATCAATGCTCCAGCTAAGAGGGTCTTCGAATTTAAGCCCTCTTTTTGGAGAGTAGGGGAGGAAGACTGAATCTCCGGTACTCATGGCGTACGAATACAGATTGGACTTGTTGACTGGAAGCAGCGTGACCAGGACCGTCAGCGATAGAAGGCAGCGATTGCTCAGGCTAATGCGGCGTACAGTGGTGCAAAAGCGGAAAAAATACAAAAATTTATATTTGCAATATGAAGTTGTTGGATTTGTTTTTTTTATAGTTATAAATGTGGTCTCTGTTTTCCAAAAATTTGGGCAAGTTATGTCAAGGGATATACAGTTAAACTTTCTACAGTGAAATCCCCAATAGACGGACAGCGACGGTCGCAGCACTTTTGTCCGCCTAAGGTTGTTGTCCGTCCAGAGGAATGTGTGGCACTTCAATTCAAGATCCAATGTCGCGAGAAATTTTCCGATCGGGGCGTTTGTCCGCCTAAGAGAGTGTCCGTAATAGGAGCTTTCACTGTATTAAGAATTAACCCTTTTGTATGAAAAGTAGCATTTTTATAACTGTTTGTTCAATATATATATGTATATTTAATTTTTGAAAAATAAAAAAAAGTAGCGTGTTTTAACTGGAATTGATATTTTATTATTTTTTCCCTTGAGCTACAGTTTTAGTCACCCTCAGTTCCAACATTTGGTTAACATTTTTGGAAGTCTAAAGTATTTAGCTAACTACTCTGAAAGAATTTGCTTCATTTCATTTCATTTTCATTTATTTATTTTAAATATCTATCGCTGTACTTCAAGAATCATATGCTCTTTTACTAGTACAGGAACATTATAACATAAAATATTATTTTGTGTGACATGATTGAGATTAGTGATTTCAAGTTACTTCAATTATAATTTAAGAGTGTAGATTTCTGATTTTAAAATTTAATGTTATTAGAATACATATGTGAAGAGAAAGAGTTAAGACTGAAGTTACTAGGAATTATTTCAGTTCGAGCGGGAGAAATATGAGAAACAAGCGTTACAAAATTGTCTGTACTTGGTCTTAGACCGTACCTGTGAAGGTAGGTGATTCCATAAATGAACAGCATGAATGAAAAAGTGCCTACGTGACATTAAACAGGTGTGATTGGAGGGTTTCAAATAATAATATGACGACTTGATCGACAGAAGGTGATCTTTTCATATAAATATTTTGGCTGTTTCTTGTGAATAATTTTGAAGAGTAATAAGCACGACCAGTAGCATAAGAATGCGTCCAGTTCGCAGACGTGATCAAATCTACGAAGGTTAAAAACATACCGTGCAGCCGCGTTAATTCACTTAAACTTCACTTAATCAGTTTTTAAAAACACGTTTTTTACATTGATTATTTTATAAATAAAATTTTTGTTTTGCCTGGGTTGGTGAAATTCTTCAACAAGACACTATGTGATACCCGTGTCCACAGTGTCAGATTTTAACTGACCGTAACACTCTTCCCTTTTGGCTTCACTACAAATAAGTTTCCTTATCTAGTAGCTTACATTTAAGGACATTTTCGCGAGTTGCAGGTAGACCTTGGGTAAAATAACCTGCCATGACCATCGTTAGCATGGTTTATTACTATTGCGCCAAATCTAGCGGTCTCGTAGGTTGGAGTCGGCGTATTAAACGTCTCATGTCCAAAGTTTGGAGGATGGCATTGTTCCAATGACCATGAAGTTTGATTCTTAGCTTTCGAGCGGAGTTTGTTATTTCTTCGTCGACGGTAGTTATTCCTAGGTCTCTTTGTATGTCACAATTCCTGAGATAACAGGGAGCTTTTACAATATCCCTTACAATTTTGTTTTGAAATGACTGAATAAATCCTCCTCTTGCTTTGGTGCGACCCCATAGTTGTATACCGTAAGTCCATATAGGCTTCAGTACTTGCTTGTATAATAGCAGTTTGTTGTACATGTTTTACTTGGAATGCCTTCCTGTGTTCGAGCTCAACGCGTTTCTCTTTACGAGGGCGTTTCACTTGAGTTTCGCGTCGAGTATCATGCAAAGATATTTTGCTTCATTAGCGTACGGTATTAGATGTAAGAGTCCATCGAATTCATACCAGACTTTGTCGAAGGCCTGGGGAACGTCAATTAGATACCATTATTTGTTCGAGTTAGAGAGAGATTGAATTAGAGAGGCTTTTGTGTGCAATAATTGGGGTAAATGAATGTGGGTCGCCGTGACTTAGTGGAGACTCGGAGATAGTGCCAGGTTGGATACCCGAATTTACCACCTTTCATATTTCACGACTCCACCTCTTTCGAGTCACTGACAAAGAGGGTTACCTGTCTAGAAAAAGCTTCTCAACTTCGCAGTTCGGAGTCGACATTAAACTGTAGGTCCCTTCCACTCGTGAAAGTACAATAGCACGCACAACACGAGTGGTTGCTGAGAAGCTAGACCCCTCTACGGGCTGTAGCGCAACATATATATATATATATGTAAAATATGGCGAAAAAGTTCGAGTTAGAAAGAGCTTCGATTTAGAGAGATTACCATTTTTCATTTATGACTTAATACGACATCATATATGAGAATAAAATGTATATTGCTTATACAGTGCTGTCTACTACCCAGAACTAATTTTTGCACAGGCCGTTCACGCAAGCGTTCACGTTATCCAATCGTGCCCAAAAAATACACTTGGGCAGTAGTTTTATTCATATTTATTAAAATTTAATTTCTATTCAAAAAATCCTGAATATTTTTCTGTTTTCCTTATTTTTATTTTTTTTTTTTATTTTGCAGTTTTTGTGAATTTTTTACAAAATAAAGTACGCAAAAGTATGTCGGATTAGTCCATGATATTAGCTTCAACCCCAATTTTTATATTTTCTATTAGAAATTGGAATACCCTTAGCAGCTATTATCGCTGATCGAGCGATTCTTTCAACGAGGTTATTTGCCTTGCCAATAATCAGTGGCCTTACTTTGTAATCCTGGCCTTCTCTCCTTTTCGGCCTGAAGCCGTTTTTTCACCACCGTACAACATATGTTTTTTCAGGCAAAATCAAACCCGACTCATCGGCGTCATTAATTTGGTTTAGCTGAAGCTCATGAATTACTTTTGAATGATGCAACTGAGCCACGATCGGATGAACGTTTTTCCTTACATGTTTTTTTAATAGCCGAGCTCCATAACGTGGCTTAAACCCACTCAGCCAACCATGACTGGCATTAAAGGCCCCTTCTTTTTACCTTTAGGTGAGTACGCAATAGTTTCACTTTTTCTTTCAGGATTTCACAGTCATTTGGTGGATTTGGTTGGATATACAACTCTCGTTATATACGAGGATATTCGCCTTGCTTTAAGGTTCTTCTTTTCAACGAACTGATTTGGCAAGTAGTCACTATTTTTAAGATCTTGTCCTTATTTTTTTTACTCTCGCTGAAATTGTGGATTGGGCTACACCGTACTGCTGAGACAAAGTCAAAGCGCCTTAACCACTTTCCAATTTCTCTTTTTTCTTTCAACGATAACAATTTCGGTTTTTTAAAGACATTTTGCAAAGCAACACTTATGTACATTGCAGTGTTTTAATTGTATGCAAAAACTAACAACCCAGCCAAGGGATGAATGAACATGTCCAATCGTAGGCATACATTTTTGGTTCACGTTATCGATGATTCTATTGTTAACGCTATAGAGTATTCTCATTCAAAAAAAATGGGTGTTTACGTCAGCGGAGTGTTCACAGAATCATATATATTCTTTTATTCATAGATTTTATATTTTAGTTTTTGTCCTACTTTATTTCATTAAAATCAGAGCTCTGGTTTTAATTTTACAGATTTTACAGAATTTTTTCCGATCTCCAACACAAAGCGCAACAATACTTGCCGGCCTTAATCGTCCTTAATAATGTGTTAAGTTAATCTTCTCTTCAACAAGACGCGTAGTTACGTTAATAGACGCTAATGACCTTTGCAAAGACAGCTTAATCCAGTTTGAAATGCAGGTTCGGACGAGAAGGTGCTAATGGGTAATCTGGCTAAGCATACCGCAGATACGTTATCCCACAAATCAGCTTTTCGTCGAAATGTGTGACGTCTAACGTGTGACTCCACGCTGGAGAATGCAATCGGTAACCAGTACGATCCGCTTTGAGGATGCATCCGCTCGTCCGTTTACTCACATGGCAGGTGGTGCTCTAATTATTCATTACAGGGCCATATCATCGAGGCCTTCGGTATAAATAGGGATCCGGAATCGACTTTCACCATCAGTTTGAATTCCGTCAAGTCTGTTTCAAGTGAAATCAAAATGAAAGTGAGTGATTGCAGGCTTGATGGCCTTCAGAGACTTCACCAATTCTCTGATCTGATTTCTTGTCAATTTCAGATCTTCTTCTTCGTCCTCGCTGTGATCCTTTCCGTAGTCAATGTGGGTTTGGTTCAGGGTAGTGCCCTAGTGGTCCCCACCAAGCGAGTCAGGACTTCCGTCGTGGCGAGGAAATCCATAGTGCCAGTAGCTCGTCTATCACCAGTTCGTGCATACCGAGGATAATAGATCGAAGATGGAAGGAATAACACCAGGGGAAACGAAGACGTGCAGGATATGATTAAATAAACTCATTCACCTACTTACTTTGCAATATAAGCTAATGTTTATTTAATTTATGACGTTTGTGTGGTGGAATTTAGTGAGACTGTGACAGAGAGACAGATCTTAGATGCTTTCTAAAGACCAGCAGTTGAAATTGAAGGTGGTCCTAATTTTCTCTTAAGTTTAAAACTGCAGTGTTCTAAGAGATGAAGGAGCATTGGAGAGGCAATGGAGTTGGGCCAGGTTGTTTCCCACTTGTTTCGCGCGGCGTTAGGCCGTTCTTGGCAACGCTGTCACTAACGCTCAGAGACGAAAGCTCTTACGCTCTACATGACCCAGTCACCCTAGCTTCATATCGCTCCACTGCCTCTACAATTTGTAGTTGAATCTTCTACTCCAGTTGACATTAGTGCAAATCAAACACAGATCGTTTCTTTGAAACCGCTTTTAAAATCGTCTTTGTCTCTGCGCCTCACCCCAAGACCGGAACGATCGGTCTTGTCTAAGGTCAGCTTGCTACTTCGGAAAGACAGCTTAGTCAGATTAGGCGCTTGTAGACAATTTTTTATTCAACAATCGCTCTTAGGTTGGAAGCACCTATCTTGGCCAAGAAGCAAAAACTGATCAGTACTTAGCCAAGTGAAGAAGAAAACGTCCCAATCGATTGACTCCTGATATTGGTACCTCAGCCAAGTTCAAGAAAACCAAGCCCGTGGGTATTGGTGGCATCCCTGCTAAATTATCCGGAGATATACAATGCTTGGGATAACGGACAATTCCGGCAGGGCTAGAAAAGGGGGATGATCTTTAAGTTTCCAAAAAATAGGAAACTTGATGGAATAACTACGGAAACTGGAGAGGTATATGCGTTCTTCCCGCAGTGTCCAAAATCATAACTCGAATGGGTCTGGAACGGATCAATGACCATTTAAATTCAACTCTCGACGTCGAACAGGTAGTTTTGTGCGTTCGACCACATAAACACTTTACGACGGATCATTATGCATTGAGTATAGGTCTCCGCTACATCTATTGTTCATCGACTTCGAGTAGGCTTTCGATTGCTTGAATCGAGATGCAATCTAGTTGGCCTTGCAGTACAATGGTAAGTTGTCAGATGAGTTGCATGTCAAAAGTGGAGTCAATCAATGGTGCAGGTTAACGGCAACAACTCATCGTAACACCAACTTGAACTTCCACAATGCACTTATCCTGCACATTCCCTTTACACACTCCCGTCACACTTTTTTTTTTCTCCAAGCACATTCACCCTGCACTTCCGTCACACGATACAGAATCAGCACTCGTTGGCCATTCATCCACTGCACAGAACATTTCCCTTACTAATCATATATAAGAATTGTTAAGATGGGTCATTTTAAGTTGATTGATGAAAAATAAAATCAGTCATGGACTGGATCGGAAATGAAGCGATTCGTTTTATTTAACTTGCATACTGTCACCACTATTCTTCTTCTTTATTTGGCGCTACAGTCCGGGGCGGACCTGGGCCTCAACCAACGAGCCTGGGGAGAGTGTGCCTGCACCAGGGCCCATCTCTCTTTATAGATGGGGGCGTAGGAGCTGGAAAACTGTCTGGCCAACGGCGGCATCTGAAACTCCAGTCAGAAGGAGCTACCTGGTGCGTAGTCCTTCTAGAGCTACTTCGACATTTTCGGAGCAAAGGTGTAGAATGTTCTTTCAAGGCCAGGTCGAGGCCTTGGAATGGAGATGCCGGCGGAAGATCCCTATATTTTTAGGGACAACGGTGGCGCTCACAGCCTCAGCGAGGTTACCGACACCGGATAAACCCGGACCCTCCGCCCGAGGGTTAAAGAATAGGGCCTGGCCTCCCAGTTCGGGGTTCTGCGTGAGGTTAACTCCCTCACCACGTAAAAATTGTACGGTTCAGAGACAACCAAACGCCTCGGATATGGACGGAATGAATGTTGTTGTCACCACTATTGCTTCTGGTAATTATCAGCGATGTACTGTGTGCAGCAAAGACGTGCGAAAATTTTGGCATTCCAGGGACTGTGACATCATACCTCAATCACCTTGACTACGCTCACTATGTTTGTCTACTTTCGCATCGGATAATGAAACTTCACTTGATGGGCCTTACTCTAGAAGCAGAGGCAAACAAAGTTTGGCTCAAAATAAGTGGAGGAAAATCTAAAGCCCTTAGCGTTTCTGACAACCGCTCCCAACTAGAGATGGAGCGAATGTATTAGTAATCCTCAAAATATTACTAATAATTCTACATATTACTAATACGAATATCTCACATATTATGATACTTCAATATTTATCATATATTCACCGATACGCTTATACTTTGGCAGGAATCCGATGCCTATGGAGTATTACATACGTTTTTCTCTTTCGTGTGGCTATGGATATGTGTACAATGGCATGAGAACATGAAGGGGGAAAGAAACGGATGTAGGACAAAAAGTATTTCATGGCATTCTAGGGTATCTCATGAAATTAACGGTCTTACCAAATTTTGACTATCTGTCAATGTTGCAGATAATAAACCATTGTGTAGTTTATTAAACTGCTTGAAGGACTTAATCAGATTCAAATAAAATAAAAAATATAATTATGAAGCGCACACGAATGAGTGCCCTGTGGAATTATTTTAAAGTGTATTCAGCAGATAATAAATCTGCACAACATTTGTCATGCAATATTAAGTTTTAAGGGAACTGTCTCAAATTGAAATAAACATTTAAGAAACAAGCATTTAATAACTGTGCAGCCCACCCAAACAAGACAAATAGATCAAAACCCGACCGAATCTGTTTTATCAGTAACTCCATTTGTATAATGCATATGTATGTACATATACTACATGTCACAAATGCTGTGCCGCGCACTGAAATACTTAAGCTGAGGGATATGAGTATGAGTGATATTTTCGTATCGCTTAAGATATTATAATATTCGAAAACGAAAATATTAGTATTAAGTTATATTCGGAAATATTAGTATTCATCCATCTCTACTCCCAACAGAACAATGCTGCACAATAAGTCGAGATATTTAACAGCTTTTTATACGCTTTCTTTGACTCAGACATTCGCCCGACAGGGGCCCACAGACTATGGGGTGGGCGACTCGAGATTTCGTAAAAAAGGCTTAAGTACCCGATTTTTATGAGTTTAATAAAATTGCTTTCACTAATAAATATATTAGAATTAAATAAAAACAAAAAAAAACTGTACAAACAAAAACAAATTAAACAAAAATTTCAAAAACAAAATATTGTATTTATGTTTTTTAGGCCATTTTGAAAGCAAATAAAATGAAAAAAAAATTTAGTGCATCTCAGGTTAAAAATACAAAGATAAAAAAATTAGTTGTTAAAAATATGTATGTTAAGTCTTTCAGGGTACTACTCGTCAAGAAAACTGCATGATAAAGCTAATATCAACGTGATAGATCTCCTTACTGCTGGGGCGTATTTTACATTTTTTTCATACAACATACAAAACTGTCATACATCATACTTCCGGGGTGGACCTGGGCCTCAACCAGTAAGCCTCTCCAGCCGGCCCGATCATTAGCCAGCTGTCTCCAACTGCGCACACCAAGTTGATTGAGGTCCTTCTCCCCCTGGGTACGCCATCGGTTCCGTGGGCGCCCTCTTTTGTGTTGTCCCACTGGTTTGAAGTCGAAGACTCTTCGGGCTGGAGCAGTGTTGTCCATACAACACTCTCCATGGCCTAGCCATCTTATCCGTTGAATCCGATGAAGCTGTACAGCCAGTACAGTTTGGTGGTTGAATCTTCTTCTCCAATAACCGTCAACGCAGACAGGACCAAAGATTGAACGCAGAGTTTTTCTCTCGAAAAGACCAAGTGCTTCTTCATCCATGATTGTCCATGCCTCCGCAACATAGAGCAGGACAGGAATGATAAGGTGCTATATAATGTTAGCTTGGTTTTTCGAGAGAGGACTCTACTACTCAATTGCCTCTTGAGCCCAAAGAAACAGCGATTGGCAAGAGTAATTCTGCGTTTAATCTCGGTACTGGTGTTGTTCGTACTCTTCACTTGCGAGCCGAGATAGACGAAGTCCTTCACTACCTCCAAGTTATAGCTGCCTATGGTGACGTTTTGGCCAAGTCGTCGATGTTGTGCGTCCTTTCTCGATGACAGGATATACTTCGTTTTGCCCTCGTTCACCGCTAAACCCATTTTAGCCGCTTCCGCCTCAATGCCAGCAAACTCTTCATTGACGGCGCGCTCTGTTCGACCAATCACGTCAATGTCATCCGCGTAAGCTACCAGTTGTACGGACTTCTGGAAGATCGTGCCTCTAGTGTTGGCGTGTGAGTCTTGCACGATATTTTCCAGGATGATATTAAAGAAATCACATGACAGCGCGTCGCCTTGTCTAAAACCTTTTTTAACATTGAAGGTCTCTGTGAGTTCGTTACCGACCTTGATGGAGCTGCAAGAGTTCTACATCGTCATTCTGCACAACCTGACGAGTTTGGCAGGAATGTCAAAACTAGACATGGTGTCCCTATGCACGCTGTCATATGCGGCCTTGAAATCGACGAACAGGTGGTGGGTGTCGACACCATACACACCATACAATTTTTTGTTTCACAGATTCAACTGGAAGTATTGTATGATATCTTCTTTGTTGTATGATGTTTATAATTTTGACGTTTTATTTTGAATGACAAATTTAATTGAAAACTAAATAGTGTCGTGAATGAAACCCAGACACCATATCTGCGGATTGCAAACATAAAAAACTAACGAACGAAGTTCCTCAAAAATGAACTGTCAACTTTCCAAATAGTACATGCATTTTAATAAAAATTTCTTCAAGAACTAGCATTTCTTGTTCCTACATGTCTAACTTAAAAACAAAATGTGAACAAAAATTCTTTATTCAAAAATCATAAACCCAAACATTCTTATTTTTGTCTATTTTCTCTTTTGAAAGCTCATTTTTGTAGTGGCTACAGGCTGTATGAAATGGATGTTCAGATGCTGTATGATGTGTATGATATTTTTCTGTGAAACAGAATCATACAACTTTCCCAGACTTCCAGTGTAAACTTTAGATGACACATGTTGTATTACAGAGGTTCATACAACGAATCTGAGAAACAGAAATCATACAGCGAAAGTGTCAGAATCATACAATAGATGTGTTGTATGTTCTGTGAAATAGGCCCTTGGTATGAAACATCTTTTAATGAAAGCTTTACTATTTCTGATAATGAGCTAATATCTCACATTAATATTGAAATACTAGCTTCAAGTCTAAGTTACGTGAGCGTTTTTACTTGTTTCCTTTCAATAGAATAATATATCGTTGTAATAATATGTTGCTGTAGAATATTACATCTTAGTTGTAAAGATTTACACAATCCCAAGCCTCTCAAAAATGAATTATTTGAACTCGAAATGTAAGACTTTAGCTACATTAAATAAAATTAAATGAAGTAAAAATTGGGTTTCAAAAGTCAGCATTGTGACGAATGAAACTGTTGTGTTCCATTTCACTAGTGCAATATGTACACGAATTTATTTCAGCGAATTTATGGCCCTCGTGGAGGGGAGGGCGGGCAACAGGCTTGGCGTGTACAAATTCATTTGCAAACATCCCAATGACTAGAAGAAGACGATTGTTCTCAGATATTGCTTACCCAGGGCCCCATTTGAATCCAGGCCTGTGTCGCGGCAGTAAGCGAGCGTCTGGTGGCCGGCCTGTCCCGAAGGAACTACGAGCAGCCCGTCAGTTGCCTTGTGTGCTGTTACAACGTGAGTGGGTGGGGGAGGGGGGGGATGGAGTGGGAGCGGGTGGAAAGACACGCCATGCACCGACATGAGTTATACAATACAAAAGTACATTTCAAGCGAAAGATTTGTCGATTATCTATTCAATCGACAATCGATGCTCGAAATGGATGCCATTATAGTCAAGATCATCAAAGGGTTACTTTTTTGAGCACTTTGGCTGGAATCTCTCCACCCATTGAACATTTTACAATTGCAGCCAGCAGGACATACAACGACTTCCACCAACCAAACATGGATGTCTGAAAGTTCCTGAAACTCCACGTAACGCCCACGTCCATTCAAGGCACCCGCGATGGTCGACTTCAAGCAATCAGCTGTGGCAAAAGCACAATCAAAGCGTGTCCTCAATAACCGCTTCACGATGTTGAAAAGAAGAGAATTTCATGAACCAATTTCAAAGTTCATGGTCTTTGTGGGGTAATTAGTTTCAACTTGGCATTGGCCGGATCGCATTTCGCGACGGAATAGAGTTTTAATTAAGCCGCCCACCCGCTCTGAAGTGCCTGCCAGGCGACACGACGAGACAAGCAGTTCCCTCGGCAAGGAAATGGGGCTCCTTTGACAGCTGTTCGCGAAATAATGAGGATGAACATCTGAGATGAGGGAGAAACTTTCCCATTTTTTTTTTACTGTGAAGTATTCCCTCTGCACCGCTGCTTAAGAACCTGGCTGTACCTGCGACGCATAAGTGGGCTTTTAGCGATACGAGGGAAAAGTTTTGTTTATTCTTCGCGTTTATGCACATACTTCGCGGAACTCCAGTCGAGGGGCGTTTGCTCAACACGGTGCGTTTGAAACGTCGATCTAAAAAGGGGCTCCCCCACACAGACTGATTGTCATGTTTTTTTCTCTCCCGTGTCTCCCGTGGCATTGCCATGGCATTCAGTGATTCGATTACTTTCTTCCGTCTCGTCTGTTACGGCCGTCCGAGTTTTGCTGTTTATTTTTGGACACACTCGTCGAAGACATTGCATCACATTCCCTCTCGGACGACCGAGCTGAGAGATGGGGGATGGGTTCCACACCAACTATCGACTGAAGGTTGTGTCAACATTCTTCGCATGTGCCCAGAGCAAGTTCTATTTTGATAAATAACATGTCAGCATCGTTTGCAGCAATGCCGTGACATTTCACCTTTTCGAGGAAACATTTCGTGAGGACTTGGCCGCTGTCAGTCGAAAGTTGAGTATCAACTTGCATTATTGGCTGGAAAAAAAAACTTTCTCAGGTCGAGATAACTCAGGAATTGCTGAGTCTGTGGAAAAACTGCGGACGTCCCTTGCCAAAGTGGAAAAATGGCGAATGACTGATACAAGAATACAACAGAAGAAGGGAAGCCAGGAGATAAAGGCTATGCTTGCAGCTGACGGACGGCATTCGTAATCGCGATCTAGTGTGGAGTCGAGATATTATTGTGATTGTTTGTGGTGACGTTTCAAAACACACAGAGATGCAAGGTGGTGCAGAGACAGCGTGTCCCATTCGAGAAATGAGACGGATTGGATATAAAAAATTCAAGTCATCAACGTCCGACAAGTGATGACGTAAGTCTTGGAGAGCTTAACAGAGGCCGGCGATTTGTTACAACTGTTGTATGTAAGAGGAAATGTTGTATCGGGCCAGGAGGCAGTCTGGTCACTGTGGCGTATGCGTAACATTTTTCATCAGTCGAGGAGACAGCCTTAAGAGTTGTCTTCCAGGGCCACGGTGGCGTATACGTAACATTTTTCATCGGGTCGAGTGGCAGTCTTAAGAGTTGTCTTCCACGGCCACGGTGGCGTATACGTAACATTTTTCATCGGGTCGAATGGCAGTCTCAAGAGTTGTACTTTCATGAGGCGAGCATGTTCGAATCGCTTTACACTCTTCGAGCACATCGGGACAATATTCTTCTTCGGGCCCAAATACAACATCTCAAAAAACAAAACTAATAATCTCGTGACCGAGAGGTAAACTCAGTGGACTTATAGGGACTATTACAGGCCACCGCCTGGCGGGCCACAATGCTCACAGACTAGGCCCGTTTCCCACTGATGGATGCTGAAACTGCAAAGAATCGGTGGTGGTCGAAACTCTGGAGCGTCTTCCTTGTTTCTACCCGGCATTAGCCAAAGCTCGAACAAATATTCTACGTCAACCATTCTTTAAACCCCTAAATGATGTGGCCATCGTGAAAACAAGAACATCTTATACACTGCAAAAACCACTGGAACGTTCAGTTTAAATAAAGCTACAGTGGACTACATCTAGGTCTACTCTGTTTAGTTATAGCACTATGGATCAACAGGTCTATGTGATGCTAAGCCGCCAGCCTTTACCTAACTGGTGAACTTACACAAAAGAGAAAATACTCTATTTATAGTCCCATCTAACCACTAAGCGTGCAACATCGAAAAGGTTACTCAACGAAAACCACATTCCATGCTCTGGTCGGCACTGTCCAAAAAATTTTCGAAAACAAGGAGTATATGATGGCCTTCCTCCTAACTTAATAGTTGCCTTACATGGCCACGGTGGCGTATACGTAACATTTTTCATTCAGGAGGCAATCTTAAGAGCTGTTTTTCATGGCAACGGTGGCGTATAATAATAATATGGGTGGCGCGACAGTCCGAGGCGGGCCTGGGCCTTGCTTCTCAGCAACCACGTGTGTTGTGCGTGCTATTGTTCTTTCACGAGTGGAAGGGACCTACAGTTTAATGCCGACTCCGAACGGCCAATTAGAGAAGCTTTTTCTAGACAGGAATACTCTTTGAGCATTGTCAGTGACTCGAAAGAGGTGGAGCCGTCCACCCAGCAGCTGCTGAGGGAGGTTCGAACGAAGTACGTCAAGGAGGTAGCAGTGAATGGTTATCCAGCCACAGCGTTCATCGACCTAGAAAGCGACTGTCATTGCGTCTCTCCGTCGCTGACGAAGGGGGCCTAAAGTACACCAACGACCATAGGCGCTTGACCGGGCTTGGTGGGTTAGCCTGCAAGACGGCATTCAGATTTTTTTCTGAAGTTGCGGTAGATCGACTTAAGTCTTGATGCGTGTTTCTGGTAGTGCCTGACGAGAGCCAGCCATATCGGATGTTGATCGGACGAAAGCTGTTGGACCAACCGCAGGTCAGGATCATGAAAACTCACAACTGCATGGCAGATACCCCTCGGTGGCAGATACCCCCACTGGTGGCGAAGCGGTGCCCGAGAGGAGTGAACTGGCGCTGAATGACATGGACTACGGGGAACTGGACCAAGGGGGACAGGAAGAAACTGCACATGATGGAACGCGCTCCGCTGTCTTGTGACACCATGCATTTGGACCACCACGGGAAGTTCACACAGGGGAAGGGGGATACTAGATACGTGTTGGCTTTGGTGGACAACGTCAAGAAATACACAATCAAACCAGCAGCAAAGGCGTCCTTACCGTCTTGAACGAAGTGGCTGGTTACTTTGGATTGCCATGACGAGTGGTGACCGATCGGGAGACCAGCCTTCACATCGGGGATGTTCGAGCAGTCTTGCGACAAGAACGGGGTGCAACATGTCAAGACGGCTGTCAGGGCACCTAGAGCAAACGGTCAGGTTTAAAGGTGCAACCGCACCATTCTATCGTCCTTCCAGTGCACACTCATGCACTCGGGAGAAAGGGGAGGGGAGATGGGGTCTTAACACTGTTTCGGAATTAAACCACGAAGACTAGCCCATGTGAGCAGCTCTTCGCCCATACACTTAGGAGCATATCGGGGGACAAGCTGCTTTTGGAGTTGGGACGAAGGACCCCGGTAGCAGCTGAAAGAACTGGTAAGGCGGCGAAGCGGGGCTTTTTACTTTAATCCATTATTCAACATCAAGGAGGTCCAGGAGCAGCAGAAGGTGACGTATGCCTCCAAGCGTCAACGGCCAACGGTGTACCAGACAGAGCACCTCGTTGTCATAGAGAACGAGCCTGCTGCTACCGGCGACTCTAGGAATCTAGAATCCCGGTATAGTGGGTCGAGCATAGGCACCAAGGTAATGGCCAACGATAGGTACGTGGTGGAGGACATGCATGACGGAGGCTGAACACCGTCATGGCGTCAGACAATCCCAAGCACTGGTGCGAGCTCCCATGAGGTGGTTTTGCTGGGGACGCTGGCGACGAAGACAGATCCTATGCCTATGGCCACACCAGCCGTTGGTTTTTCTCGAAGTAAACCATGTGTTTTTTTTAATAATCATGACGAATTGACAAATAAAGCTGACATCAAAAAAATGACAAAATAAGCTGTCAGAGAAAACCAGGTTGACAATTTAAAGTTATCTTCTTCTTCTTTATTTGGCGCTTCAGTCCGGGGTGGACCTGGGCATCAACCACCAAGCCTCTCTAGAAAGCACGGTCTCTGGCTAGTTGTCTCCAGTGTCGCACGCCAAGTTGGTTGAGGTCCTTCTCCACCTGGGTGCGCCCTCTGTTGCGTTGTCCCACGGGATCGGAGTCGAAGACTCTTAGTGCCGGAGCTGGGTTGTCCACATACACGCTCTACATAGCCATCTTAGGCGTTGTATAGTTTCACTGTACTTAATTAATCAATTTAATATGAATTTTGTGGCACACTTTATTCAAGAATTTCCAGAAATATAATCCTGTGGCACTCGATGATGGATGAACTTAATTACGAGACAGATCTGAAATCCATGTTGCAAGTAAAAAATATAAGCTTATCGAATTTCACAGGCAACCCATTTGTGTAAGCTACGGGTGGTATTTCATGTTTCACGCAATCCGCTTAAATTCATGACGAGGTGAGCGTGAGCCATCGCCAAAATGAAACAATGAAAAAGTCATTTGGTTATTTCTGTTAAGAGGATTACCGAATTGCCATCGGAAAACATGATGAGATTCTCATTTTGAAAGCTGGTTCGTGCATTTCAAGCCTGTCTGACACTAGTTAAATTGCTGACATCAACATTAAAACATTCCATTCCATGGGTCTACGAGCGAGTCAACGAGTCAGTGACTTTGCAGAGAAATACTTGGTTTCCCATTTTTTCCAAATTTAATTTAATTAACTTCCATCAGAATGTTTTGCGTTCGAACGACAGCAACAAAATTCAGTCAGCCACTGTGCTTCGTCTATGTGAGACTCCATAGTATTTTTAAAGTCTGCTTCGGAGCTCTTAAGTGATTTTACCGCGCAAAAAGTAGCCAAGACAGGAATACGCACCTTTTTGCAGTTTGGTCAAATCTGACAGATGTTTGCTTTTGCGTATGCTCAGAAATACTCGAAAAATTCCGTGAAGTCCGAAATCTGGGCACGATGAAAGTTCATGCAAGTCAGTAATGTATCGAATAGAATTTCAGAAGGTCTTTGAAAAGGGTGTTTTATTTAGATGCGTATAACTTTAAATTGCGATGATGACACCAATACCGCTGTCAGGCAGAATGTCAGACGAGGTCAAGATAGCAATATCAAGACTGAAGTCTAACAAAGCTGCCGGTGCGGACGGACTGTCCGCTGAAATCTTTAAGGCAGCTGGGAATGCTCTGGTAAGGTACATGCACCAACTCATCTGTAAAATATGTTCGGAGGAAGCATGCCCGACGAGTGGATTCTCAGTATCGTTTGCCCGATCCACAAGAAAGGAGACCCCTTCAACTGCGCCAACTACCGAGGGATAAGTCTCCTCAACATGGCCTATAAGATCTCCTCTGTCGTTTTGAGTGGTCGCCTGAAGCCGTTTATAAATAACCTGATAGGACCATGTCAGTGTAGCTTTACGCCAGTGAATTCCACCATCGACCATATTTTCACACTACGGCAGATCCTGGAAAAGACCCAAGAAATGCAGATCGACACCAACCACCTTTTTGTCGATTTCAAAGCCGCATATGACAGCGTGCATAGGGACGAGCTATCCAACGCCATGTCTAGTCTTGACATTCCTGCCAAACTCGTCAGGTTGTGCAGGAGACGATGGAGAATTCTCGCTGCTCTATCAAGGTCGGTAACGAACTCACCGAGACCTTCAATGTCAAAAAAGGTTTTAGACAAGGTGACGCGCTGTCATGCGATTTCTTTAACGTCATCCTGGAGAAGATCGTGCAAGACTCACACGCCAACACGAGAGGCACGATCTTCCAGAAGTCCGTACAACTGTTAGCATACGCGGATGACATTGACGTGATTGGCAGAACACAGCGAGCCGTCAATGAGGCGCATGTTGGCAATGAGGCGGAAGCGGATAAAATGGGTCTAGCGGTGAATGAGGGCAAAACGAAGTTTATGCTGTCATCAAGAAAGGACATACGACATCGCGTGCGGACAAGTTGGACAGAGCGTCACGATGGACAGTTATAGCTTCGATGTAGTCAAGGACTTCGTCTTCCTCGGCTCCGCAGTAAATAGTACGAACAACAGCATTACCGAGATCAAACGCAGATTAACTCAACCGCTGTTTCTACTGGCTCAAGTGGCAGTTGAGTACTGGAGCCATTTCTCGAAAGACCAATAAGACCTTGATCATCCCAGTCCTGCTGTACGGCGTGGAGACATGGACAATCTCTAAAGCGGCTGAGCAAGCCCTTGGTCCCTTCGTTAGAACAGTTCTGCGCGGGATCATTTGTCCTGTTTGCTTTGACGGTTCTTGGAGAAGAAGATTCAACCACGAACTGTACGGGATGTACAGCGACGTGAGGCTAGTCAGACGTCTACGGAATCAACGGCAAAGATAAGTAGACCATGTAGGGCGTATGGACAACTCAGCTCCGGCCCAAAAAACATGAGCAACTACAGAGTCTGCCCGCAACAGAGTCCGTCCGCGTTTAAGGTGGCGCACCCAGGTGGAGAAGGAACTCAACCAACTTGGCGCACGAAGGATCGAGCCAGCTGGAGAAGATCTCACTTGTTGGTTGAGGTCTAGGTCCACGACAAATAAAGACTGATGAACTGTAGGGCCATCATGATTGTCCGTTCTGAAAGGGTGGAAACACACGAATAGCTCTATGCCCATGGAACATGATGAATTGTCGTGTCCTGCAGTGTAAGTCCAAAAGCAGACGATGTAGCATGATTGTCATGGCGTGTCCGACGGAGTAGAGTGTCTGTGGTGCCAATGCATGCTGTTCCTTGTACCTTGTTGAGCATTTTAATACATATTGTATTTTTGTCTAAGGGCCGGTCACCTGACTTGTGGTCTGGTCCATATGTTTGAATCGCTACTCTTGTATGCATCCAAAGAATCAACATTGGTTAGAGGAATTCTTCACAGACTGCATCCAAATGTGTTTTAATGGTGTCCACGAAACTTCTCTGCGGACGGTAGATTGCCGCAATTGCACAAGATAGTGCCGCTGTTCGTATTTCCCGCTTTTTTGAATGATTTAAGTTCCCTCTGATTGAGGACTGATAAAAAGGAAACTTCGAAGGGAAACTACGATCAGCTCTTGGATCTAATTTCGTTGACCGATCTTATTTCAAAAACAAATAATTAATGCGTCATAGAAATAATTTCTTTATTCTCATTCAATATCCGTAACGTACGCAAGAAAAGGCTGAACCTTCGTCGCTTATCCGATTATGACGGCAGGATGCTTAGAATGATGATGATGGGCTGGTTTGAGAAGACTTGGGTGATGTTTGACCAAAACGGCTGCGTTGGCCATGGCGAAGATCAACGCGAACAAAAAGAAGAAGATCTGAAAGAAACGAATATTGTAACTCAAATCACAGCTCAATTCCGCGAGGACCACTTACTTTCATGGTGATTGGGGTAGCTTAACAAACGAATTTAAACTGATGCTGTCTGTCAATTTCGGGGACATATTTATACTCTGAATTTGATCAAGTTGATAATTGATGGTAGTACGCATCAACAAAGTTAGCACTTGTGAAACAGGAACGATTAGCCAGAAAAGTAGAACAAGAACGGAGGAAAATAGAATTTTTAATCGACGACTATGAATCACCAGGGAGTCACCTACAATTGACGAAACGCAAGCAAACAAGTCGTGCGCAATAGACACCAGCCATAAGTGATCAGAATAATACCTACTAACGTCAACTGCGCGGCTGGTTGGTTACCGGTAAACAACTGCAGTTTAATGACCACGCAATGACACACAGTGCCGGTCAAGGACAAGTAAGGCTGCATTCAGTCTGGTGTCTGGACTGACACTAGTGTGGAAACTCTGCGGGTCCTAATGGACACGGAAAACAAGAACCCTTCGGAAAATCCTGATGGCGACATAGAGGGGGGGAGGCTCACAGAACCCGTCATACACTGAAATGGACAGTAAACAGCTCGGATCCATTCAAATCCTCGGGATCTGAAGGAGAACTGCAACACGGCCTTAAGACATGACTGAAAGTTCTCTTCACAGGCTGAAGACACAGATAAACTCTTGAGAAGAACAAAACGTGGTATTCATGCCGACGTATGGGAAAGGGGGTCACAGCAGTCCTAATGACTTTAGGCCCATCACACTGGTTGACCTACACAAAAGAGAAAATACTTTATTTATACTCCCATCTAACCACTAAGCGTGGAACATCGCATAACGCTAACCAGCGTGCAACATCGCAATAGTTACTCAACGGAAACCACACTCCAAGCTCTGGTCGGCACTGTTAAAATCTCTCTCGAAAACAAAGAGTATGTGATTTCCTTCCTCCTAACTTAATAGTTACCTTCCATGGCCACGGTGGCGTATACGTAACCTTTTTTTTTATCAGGCTATGATGAGCATTTCGACTGAAAAAATCCCAAAAATGCACGTATAGTGAATAAGTGATAACAATTCTGAGAAGATACGGGATTGAAACAACAGCACGTATGTAGTTATATTTTCCTTTATTAGAGAGTCATGTCCCATCGACGAACTGAAACAAGGTGAATGATTGAACTGCTAAGTTAGGCTTAGCAGATCATGTTACAAAAATAAGTATGCATGTACATTACAGTCGTTTTAAGCGTTACAGCGGCGCTACTTAATAGATGTACGGATTTAAGAGACAATGTTGAATACACGATGTTTGCTTTTTTGACTCCTTCAATTTCAACTTGATCGGAAAAGCTGATCTCAAAATTGGCGCTTAATTTTTGAATTTCTCTGGATTCATGGATAATATTAATTGCTAGTGACTGTAATCTCTGAGTCACTGTACGATCTGCATCGCGCCATCCAAAACCAACTGTATCTGATCGTACCATATTCTGCAACATTCAATACGCGAGCTTCAAATCTAATCGGACGATGCACGCACACTTGATAGCGTATGCATACGAGAGATAAACTGCACTGCATACAAAGACGGATTATGGCTGCTGATGGTCAATTGCGGATGGTCTCGGTCACTTGGATCGTCGATGGATCATCGGATCGGAGCACATCGGATGGAGCAATGCAACGAAAGGTGTATGTCATACCGTATGAAATAAATTTGTTATTTAAAAGAAATCGATTGCATGAAACTTTATTTCTTAATCATTTACAATGCGATCGATGCCTTCTTGTATTTCAAGCCTAGCTTTCTGTCGACTATTATACCGAGGTATTTTTCATGATCAGTGAAGGTATATGCTAGGAGGATTTTATATTCTCAGTATGAGTTCTATTTTGGATGGTTTCATATTAAGTCCGACATCGTCTGCCCATTTTGCCATGATTCTGAGAAATGAACCCATCACGTCTCTCATTAATCTTGTGCATTTTAGTTCAGTCAAGAGAGCGCTCATTTTTCAAATCGTTCAAGTCCGTTTATTGAACTAGTTCGTTCTTCTAGTTAATTTTGTTCAATGTAAGTTACTACTCAGAAAATTGAGTTTTGTGCAATTTTCGTCGGTTGGTCTTCATGTTATCGTTATAAATAAAAGCGCCATCACTTCTTTGTTGAAGGAAAAATCAAAGTGAGGTGAAACAACTCACTCAACTCACGGTGTGGGAGAGAGCTACAGAGAGATTACGTTCCGTGACAAAATCCCCCAGCCTGAGTCCGTTATCGGATGTGGTGTCATGCAGGCTGTGTTTCCCGATGACTTTGACGTTGCACTTAAATCTCCTAGAACGGTCTTGGTGTCGAAGCTGGGCATTGGGCGTACGTCCTTTCTAGAATATCATAGAAGTCATCCTTGCTGTTGTCATCTTTGTCATCTGTCGGGGCGTGGGCGCAAATCAAGCTGATGTTCCCGAATTAAGCCTTGATGCGGATTGTCATAAGGCGTTCGCTTTTACAGACAAGGCTTAAGACTTTTTGCCTAAGTCTGCCTCGATCAACAAATTCACATCCAAATAAGCGCCTCTCCCTTTTTCCAATCACCGTAGTAGATGTCGCAGTTTCTCATCCTCTTTTTGTCGGCCCATTCCACCGCACTTCCTGGATTGCCGTGGTGTCTGTTTTCTAGCAGTTCAGGACCTCCGCGAATTCTTCGACTGCACGTAGTCTGTAAAAAGACCTAACATTCCACGTGCAGAAACTAAGATCGTTGTCCTTGTTTCGTTTGCTGGGGTTGTCAACATTAATTCCGGCAGTTGGTTGTCTCTGAACCATTTTTTTTCTTACGTGGTGAGGCAGTTAACCTCACGCGCAGGGAGGCTAGGCCCTATTTGTTAAACCTCGCGCACTGGGCCCGGGTTTATCCGGTGGATAACCTCGCTCAGGCTCTGAGCGACTCCTTTGGCAGTCGTTTCCGAAACACCATCAGAGATAGACTTGTACTACACAAGTTGCTTCGACATTGTACTACACAATTCTATCTTTGATGGTGTTTCGGAAACTTCTCGTGATGGCTAGTGCGATATCGTCCGCAAGGGCTGGGGTTGCACCCGATCGCAATTTGTCTTCTGAGTAGACCGTCAGTTACTATGATAAAGAGGAGAATAGAAAAGATACCCCCTTGTGCTTTTAAAAAGCCTTCTTTTGGCACAGAAGTTTCCCAGTTGGGATTCGGTAATTCTATAATTCAGGACGTTGTTTATCCATCCTCTGACACAGGTGTCAACAACAAGCAAGTGTTGTTTCCGCTGAGTAACCTTTAAGTTTACCTGTCCACTGTAGCTTTATTTAAACATAATGTCCTAGTAGTTTTTGCCAAATGAATAAGATGTTGTTATTTCACGATGGCCACATCATTTATGGGTTTAAAGAATGGTTGACGTAGAATATTAGTTCGAGCTTTGGCTAATGCCGGGTAGAAACAAGGAAGATGATCCAGAGTTTCGACCACCACCGATTCTTTGCAGTTCCATCAGTGGGAAACGGGCCTAGTCTGTGCGCATTGTGGCCCGCCAGCCGGTGGCCTGTAATGATCCCTATAAGTCCACTGCGTTTACCTCTCGGTCACGAGATTATTAGTTTTGTTTTTGCGATGTTGTATTTGCGCCAGAAGAAGAATATTGTCCCGATGTGCTCGAAGAGTGTAAAAGCGATTCGAACATGCTCGCCTCATGAAAGTACAACTCTTAAGACTGACACTCGACCCGATGAAAAGTGTTACGTATACGCCACAGTCACCATGCAAGTCAGCTCTTAAGACTGCCTCCTGGCCCGATACAACATTTCCTCTTATATTCAACATTTCGGACAGATCGCCTGCCCCTGTTAAGCTCTCCAAGGCTTACGTCATCACTTGTCGGACATTGATGACTAGAATTTTTTATATCCAATTCGACTCCTTTCTCGAATGGGACACGCAGTCTCGTCGACAACCGTGATGGAGTGATTCGTCGCAGACGGTGGCCAAGCCAGGATTGACGGCCAGGAAGGTATTTCTGTCTGTTTGGTCGCATTGGCAGGGAATAATATACTCTTAATTCGGACTTGTATTATCAACAATTGGACCGTTTGAAGGAAACTATAGCTCAGAACCGGTCATCTTTACCCATCAGACAGGAATTGTGTTCCATCAGGACAACGTTAGGCCAAACACCTCGGTAGCGACTTGCCAAAAGTTTTGTCCGAGTTTTACGACACTATGCTGGAGCACTAAACCTGGACTGGATTGGACCAAGCAAAGATAAATTTGCTAGAGATTCTTTTTCTTCAGAGGAAGACCAGCAAGCGCTTTTGTGATGAGCCGTCTATGTAATCGAAGCTCAAATGCGAGTATACGTACGACGACAGTACGACGACTTCTTTCTAAACTAAAGATGGACCCCATGATGTGGGTATCAAAGAGGAAGAGACTCAACATTGCATCAATGGACGTATTAGGGATCCGCTGCATCCTCGAATGACAGTGACACCTTGAAGCTCAGTGAACGCTACAATTACGTGCATCTTTACACGAACGCCTATTCCACCAAACAACAGGAGAAAAAGGACTTTATTGTGGCCATGTATAGAAAAACGGATCTTATTGGTGATAGACCCCAAGACTTACCAAGAATTGCCACAAACTGCCAGAAAACTGACAGTGCCTAGGCGATTTTCGACTCGATGTATTTTTTCAGAGGAGTTTAAGGGCCCGGATGATGACACCTTTGAATTTCAGTTGAGTCAGACCAGCCAATTTCCTGCTGCTCGTGAAGAGAACAACTTCAGTTGTGAGAGGGTTAGCTGAAAGCCCATTCCGGTACACCAGTCTTTGATCCCGTCTAGAGCTGGGCGCCGTTTGCGGCACACATCCGGCAGGGCCTAAATGTTAGAGCTGTTTAGAGCATCTAGCGTAGAGTTAACCGGCATGAAACAGAGCAGAGGATCCCATATTTACATCCGCCACTACATACCGGCCGGAAACCGCATCAGCAGTTGTAGTTCCATTCATCGGTATTACCGTAAACCACAGCACAAATGATTCACTTACACAGCCTCCTCTGGCAGATCTACACAAGCTTGGTTGGGAGGTCCTTATGCATCCAACTTTTAGTCTAGACCAAGCACCTAGTGATAACCACATACTCCTGTCCTGTCCAAACGATTTTGTTGGTGAAAGGATCGCATCATGAAAGGCTTGGAAATCTGGTAAGCGGGGTCCCCGGTTCAAATCCCAGTGAAAGCAAAGTTAATACCCTTTTATGTGGTTTAAGATCTGGTCCAGACGCCATTTGCCGTTGGGATCAAATTAACGGCACTATCACTGGTGTCGTCAATCAGTGGTAGTAGTCCGACTGTGGGACCAACATCACAATGGTCTAAGTGTCCTGGTGAATTCACTAGCAGCTCCCCTACCTAACCTAACCTTAGTCTTGGGAAGCAAGACTCTTTCAGTTGTTCCGCTTTAACAAGAGAGGGATAACGGCATTACAATCAAATTAGCAACAAATAATCCAACAAAACGCTCAAATTTGACCTTAATCGGGCCACTTTGACTCTGTTGAATACAGCCTCAAAATGTCGTTCAAAATTAAGGGATTTCTTTTTACTACACTCTTCGAAGGACAATGATAAACTTCGTCTGTAGTTTGCCTGTAAAATTCCACTCTCCTTCCAGCACTTTGCCCCGCTCCAACGCACGTCCCCTTGATCATTCTTCTGCTATCGCTTTCGCCGATTTCATAAATTCCTTGGATGCTGCACTCAGCGAAATCAGCGAAACAGCTTCGTCCACACTTCCCCATCAATTAGTTAAATGCAGGCATCCCATCGCTCCTGTCGTCCCGGCGTGCTCAGCCCAGCAGGGACCCTCCTCCATCCATTATACCGTGACAGCGAAGAAAAACGATGAAATACCAAATGAGCAGTTTGTTTCCTGTCGCCAGCATTTTTTCTCGCACCCAATTACCTCTGGCAGCGCCATCCATGCCGCCGAAGTGTGGAAATTGATTGGCCGCTCCTCCTCGGGGCTGTTGTAATTTTTTTTGCCTTGAATTCCTTCACACTCCCACGCACCATTGCCGTTTCAATTTAAATCCCGATGAACGCGACCCACCCCCCAAAGGAATGTCCTTGATGTTCGGTCCCCTCGGAGAGAGCAATTCATTTCGCAGAAATCATTCACGTGGCAACAGATGACGACGTCCCGTTGATTTCCGTGTGAATCAGTGAATCCTGCCGATCACCGGAGATGAATCCGCTGCAATATGTGCCCGTAAGGAGTGACTTTGCGAAACGTTTTCAATTCTCAGGCTGTTTCGTATCGCAAACCCATTTAATTCGTGGCCCCTGCCGGCGCGGTCGCTCAATCGTGCTGGAGCATCAACCTAATGATGGCAAGGATGCTACACCTCTGCGCGATGAGCTGGCATTTGTTTTGCGGAATGGATTCGGTAGATTTGTCGAATGGTTGCGGTGTGTGGTATGGGCAACCTGTGGGAACAGTGTCATTTGTCGACGCGAAAATATTGAGATTCCGATGGATAGCACGTAAAATATTTGAAGAAGACTGCTCTGCTGTCAGGTGCGAAGTAATAAGGCGAGTTCCTCTGCATATTCGAAAAGCTGCGTGGGCGGGTGCTCTGCCAGGGTGGGCAGCAAACTCGATTCGAAACGTTTGTGAGAAATTCTGTGAAATTTTAGGGCGTGCCTGTGACCTCTGCTCTCTTCGGAGTCTTAGCATGACACAAGGCGAACGATTTATGATACCCCTCGTGGATCCCGCTTTAAATGAAGAAATGAATGATTGATTTATGCGGCGCGGATGTGAGCGGTTTCAATTCACGTCAGAAAGGCATCCGGTTCGCAGGAGGGTGCTTTAGCTTGTTGTGATGTATGCGAACGATGTTCAATCACACTCGTCTTTATTTTATGTTGCTCAATGAAATGCCGAAGGATGTTGTACACACATTGCTTGAAGATCCTTCTAGGACGTCTGTGAAATGGTGGCTCCTGTGAATGCACGGCGGACAGTGAGATGGTGAAAAGGGATGGATTTGATTTTCTTCATTTGTAGGGCTCCGGAATACAGATGAAAAGAGACTATAGACACATCTTGAGCAGCAACCACACGTATAGTACATGCTATAGTCCTTCGATGGGTGGGTGGACTTAAACTGTGCCGACTACGAAGGCCTCAAATTAGATAAGCTGGATTGGTGTAATCTCTTACCATTGTCAGTGAATAGTGTGAAAGCTTGCGGCAGGAATTGAGCCCAGGTAAGTCCGTTTTGGAGGTGCCTTGGTGCGAGGGAACCATGGCAGACACGTTTGCTGACGATGTGAACATATCGCAGACAGCTTAGAAGTCTCAACAATAAAATTGCAATGTGGGAAATTAGCCCCCCGGCAGCTGACCTCCTCGTGGTGGGGGCGGGCAACAGGTTTGGGGTGCATGAATTTATTTTCAGCCTAAACGTGGCTAACAAAGCGCAACCCCCCATGATGACAAAAAGAAAATGATCGGCCTCGGATATTGCCTACAGGGCCCCATTTGGAGCCAGGCCTGAATGGGGACAGTATGCGAGCGTCTGGTGGCCGGACTATCCCGTTCGGCAGCCGGCCGGACTCAGCCCGGAGGAACTACGAGCAACCTGTCAATGCCCTCCTGAGCCATTACGGGGGTGGGGGAAGTCACGCCATGCACACAACAGTGCGTGCGGGGATCAAACGGAAACGGACATCGTCATCGAGGATAGGCCCATGGAACGTCTCATCGCTCACAGGAAAGGATCTCGAGTTAGTTGAGGAAGTTGCCAGGTCTCGTTTGGATATAGTGAGTATCTCTTCGACGAAGCAAAGGGGACTTAGAACTTTGGACCTTTCGAACGGGTGCAAACTTTTCCTGTCGGGAGTTGCACCCCAAATGTCTGTACAGGCGGGAGTGGAGATACTCACAAGTCCCAGGCTGGCAGAGAGGGCATTGGAGTGGCTTCCGTTGGGAGCTCAGGTTTGAAAGGTCAACTTTGGCTCTGGTGCAGGTTTATGTACCTAATTTGAGTCAAATGTGGTTTCAATCCACACCCTCTTCTGGTTCTTCACTCCAACTTTGGCTTGACAAACAAACCCGCCCTTCGAACGACCTCGAAACGCTTTTCGGCGAACGGATCGACGAACTGATCCAATACACTCGCACTTTCTGGACTGGTCCTGCATATTTCCATTTATGAAAATTTCGCTACTTAACGTCACTCAAGTGAACTTTCTCGAGAAACGGGCGGCCAACGAGTGTCAATATTTGCCAATGCCTAATTTGGAGTCAGAGTATGCGGCTTTCCTGGATGAAGTTAATGCTGCACTTGATAGGGTAGCGGAGATGGATTCCTATATCCTGATGGGTGACTTCAATGATCATGTGGGTTTTGATGTAACGACATGGAGAACACGAACGGAGAGAATCTGGTGGACTTTTGCTGTGCAAATGGCATGTCCATAATGAACACCTTCATTCCACACAAAGGCACCCGAAAAAATACACGTGTTCCCGTCAGAGTCTTCAACAGAAATCGTTGATAGATCTCTTTGTGGTACCAGCGTGTAGGAAACGGGTGGTTTGAGACGTTCGTGTGATGAGGGGTCAACTACGCTGTACCTCACTGATAAAGTACCTCTTCTGCCAAGACGGAAACCAAGAATGGACCAAACACGCACACGGTGGGAGGAACTACAGAACAATGAGTTGCGGCTAAATTTTGCATCGGAAAGGTTTGAGCGAATTCCAACCGTTCCATCGCATGGAGAGGAAGGACGGCGCTTTACATGCGACAAAAGCTGTTATTGCCCCTTTGCACGGGATGTTTGTGGAGTGAATCGAATGGAGTGGCGACTGGTGTAGAGAAACAACTACGTGGCTTAAAACACCCGGAGTTCAAGAGGCCATCAGGGAGAAGAAGATCTATAGAGAATAGATTTTTCGCACCTCAGTGTACCGGTCTCCAAGACTACCCTTTAGCCGCTCGCACAGCCAATTTGCAGCAGAGTCCCCTGCTTCTCGTGACTGGTACACTGAAGGGCAAAAGACTTGCAAATTGGCTGTGAGAGCAGCTAAGAGCAGTCTCGGAAGGAGTTCAGCGAGAAGTTGGAAAGCGATCAAAGATCAGCGAAAAAGGTCTTCTGGCATTCATTCGCCGACTCAGAGGAAGGAAATTCATCATCATCGAAGGACTCCAATACAAAGATGGTGTCGTGCTTTCCAATGAGGAGGACATCTTGCGCCGATGGAGCGAGCACTTTTCGGAGCAGCTCAATCCCGGCACTGAGGGTAACAGACCCGAAGTCTTAAGTGGGGCGGAAAATAGTCCAACGGTGGAGTAGGTTATTTTGGCGATAGATTCGCTAAAAGTGGGCAAATCTGCCGGTGTGGATAAAATCCGGCCAGAAATGCTTAAGGCAATGGGTAAAGAGGGAGTTTTATGGCTCTCTCGTGTTATTAAGGTGGCCTGGGAACGCCGTAAGACACTTGGCGATTGGCCATCTGGGGTGATTGTCCATCTTTTTAAGAAGGGGGACAAAAGGGACTGCCCCAAATACAGGGGCATATCCCTCTTAAGTCTCCCCAGGAAAGTTTACGCTAAGGCTTTGGAAGCGCATTCTAGAGCGAGAGTCAAGGATGGGGGATGAACAGTCCAACCGATCAGCTTTTCACTCTAAAATGGTACTTGGGAGGGCTCGGAAGTATGACAAACCCATTTACAGCTGTTTTGTAGATTTGGAAAAGGCATATGACCGAGTTCCTCGAGGTGAGGTTAGGTTAGGTTGAGGTGACTGACTGCCGCGCATACGGACAGAAGGCCCACTTAGGCCTATGGACCTATGCATGGTCCATTGTGTTACCACGTGGATAGGTACCCTTACCTATTCCGCAAACCAATTTGTGCTTTTGATAAAGCGAAGAAGAGGGCTGATTCTGGTGCTGCTCAGCCAGGTTAACAAAGAAATGGTCCCCAGATATTAAATCTCTTTACACAAACTATAGCAGCTGTGTTTCGGTTAACGGTTCTAAATCAAAACCTTTGACCGTGGGCGTTGGACTTCGCCAAGAGTGCGTCTTGTCATCTCTGCTATTCATTGTTTATATGGACTGGATGTTGCAGCGTTGCCGAGGCGGGGAATGTATCACGTAGAACGACTTCCGAGGCAGGCCTTGACTGCGATTCCATCAGGTAGGCGACCACTTGCCAGACCCAGGATGAGGTGGTTGGACCAAGTCCATAAGCTCCCCTGGTTACGCTTGGGAGTAATGCCTGATGAGTTAGAGTCTATGGCGGGGGATCGAGTTGGAGATCTCTCGTACGTGGTTTATCCCCCGCTACCTCTTTAGTTGATTATGCGGGTCAGAAGATGATGATGATGGTGAAATTAAGATGTTTTCTGCAAGCCGTGGTTGTGCATGGAATATCACATAAATGCTGTAGTTCGTCCATTTCTTGGCAAAATTAATGTGTTCCGACTGTCCACCGCCTTCAAAGGAGCAACAGAAACGTCCTCGTGTAGGGGAATTTCAAAAAAACAACGCACGTGTTCCTCGTATGACAGTTTATTCCAGAAAGAGATCGCTTGACAATTTGTAAATACTTTTATATTGAGAATTCAACAAAGAATATAACAGTTTACCATAATTTCGAGAAGATTAGACAATCAGGTTGTCAAAGAAAAGTACTTACGTGCAAGGTTGAGAGCTGAATAAAAACTAGTCACCCAGCTACAGTATGGTATGCAAAAATGCGCCCGACATAATTTTCTTTTCGTTAAGTCCTACACTCGATATGTCATAGTACTCAAAGTAAAGATTGACTTGTTCGTATTGATTGATGTCCGAATATCTCACGAAAACAGAATCAAAACAATCCACCAAATCAATGATCTCATTCCGGCACATGTTGAATCGGCAGAAGATCGAGTACTATACAGTGCCAATTTCCTCTTTTTAGAATCCGGTCTCTGTGTTGCATATTTGTACGAAAACTTCAAGATACTCATCTGGAATTCGAAAAAACAAAATGGTTGAGGGCAGTTTCTCTGAATGATGGCTTTTCCTATTCTGGAACTGGAACTGGGCATCAACCAACGAACATTTTTAACTAGTCTCCGGAGTGATGCCTGTCCAGCACCTACATCAAAAGAGGGAGACCTCTGAAGACACTGTCACTAACGCGAAGTCGAACAAAAATATCGGTGTTATTCGAGCATTATTCATTTGGTATGATTCCTTGACTTTAGATTTTAATGTTTTCAGTGGCACGTGGTTCTGTTTACACCCCACATTAGGAAAGATTTTCTTGATATCTCATAATATGCAACTATGTCGAGTCATTTTAGATCGACATTGATCTCAGTGCTTTAATTGCTGCCTCGCTGTCGATATGATTACCAACTGCTGTTTTCATCATTCACTAGGCACATTCCAAATGCCAATTGACCTGTGTATACAGTGACTAACATAATTGGTCACAAGTTAAGGGGGTAAATTTGAAATAATCGACAATACTTAAAACACAGCATAAATAAGAATGTTCAAACCGTAGATTTGACGACTACGAACAAAAAGGCAGTAGCTTTCCAAACCAGAGTTTGTTGCCGCTAACGCTTAATGATTTAATGTGTTTGCAGGGCGCTCTGCACCTTTTAGCATCAAGTCCAAGAGATCGATGGTACCAGCATTCGTCTTCGTGATTATCTGCAGTAGTAGCTCTTACTTTCATATTGTTGCGGCACTGAGGACGAGAAGGACTGCGCTTCCTTCAGTTGATTGCCTGACTCGATCTTAATTCAGCAACGGTACGTGTTAGTTCTTGTATCAGTGCTGACATCGGGTGGGCTACGACTAGTTGTTGCGGAAACTTGCGAAATTTCCTTCACCTCAGCAATTTCAGCAGCCACTTTTGCCAGTTTATGCCATTTTTCCGCGCTGACTAATAGCAGGGAACACCTGTTTAGCAGGAGTCTCTCCAAGTGTAAAGAATTGTGCCAGTCATCACCCATTCTGCAGCCCGCTTAGTCCTGCATCTCTCGTAGAATCTAAGATACGGATAGTTTTTTGTCACCCAGCTTAATTTATTGCAGGAGCTTGCGTAAGCCCTTGTAGTCGGAATCCGTAGGCAACTCGATTATTTTCGATTACAGCGTTGGATTCATATTTTCCACGAATGAATCAAGAAGAATGTCGCTGACTTGGTTCAGGATATCGACAGCTGCCACTACGATGTGATATTTTCGAACTTCAGACGTTTCGACCAACGTTGAATTGCGATTCCACTTGTGTAAATCAAAATTGTGGTTTCTGCTTTCAGAACTTATCTTGTGTCCAATCTTACTCAAGGCTGTTGTGATATGACCTCCGACGAGCGCGGATATACTGGCGAATCGGCACTACAGCTGGCAAACAGACTTCCACGCACCTTCGGACAGAAAAAGAACAAAATAACCTTGTGCTTGCACGAAAAATACAAATGATCCCTTTCCTCAATAAACTCAACTAGAAACATAAGCTACCTTCTTGAGTGAAAGAGAGGGTGACCAGCGATCGGGTGAATCAGAGAGGACATGCAATTGCCTTTGGATCGCGAAAGGATACGGTCGTTGGTCTTAAAGTTACGGTAGTGATAGAAATTCGCCTCTAATAGTTGTCTACTTCGTAGTTCGACGTGGCGTAGTGGGTAAGTGTGTCGACTCCTACGCAGAGGGTGCCAGGTTCGATACCCGAATTTTTACGACCTTTGATAATTCACGGCTCCACCTGCTCAAAGAGTACTCCTGTCTAGAAAAAGCTTCTCAAATTCGCCGTTCGGAGTCGGCATTAAACTGTAGGTCCCTTCCACTCGTGAATGAACAATAGCACGGACAACACGAGTGGTTGCTGAGAAGCTAGGCCCAGGTCCACCTCGGACTGTAGCGCCACCCATATTATTATTATTATAGTTGTCTACTTCAAGAATTCAAACCCTCCCATCACTCAAAACGTACTTCTCTCAGCCTTCTACCCCCAATTCGAGGGAGTTGTCAGAGTCCCTATGGACCAGCTATGAACTCGATAAACGTTTACCCAAAACTTGAACTGACACTTTATTGTAAAAAATCGTAGACCCTGACGCACCCCCCACACATCCCACTCGAAAATAACAAAAAACCGATGCCTGCTGTGGCATTAATGGCTTTATCGACTCTCTCTCCTTTTATGTCTTCCCCACAAAATGCCAGCAATTATTCCCACGGAGCGATTATCTGTTCTTCTGTTCTTTGCCAGTTTAACTGCCCTGTGCCGTCATTAATTCGCTGCTTTGTTCCCAATTCAGTTTTGAGGTCGTAAAATGTTATCCCACTCAATTTGTGTGGATTCTGTTTGTTTTTTTTCTATACTGGAACCGAGGTGCTCCGAAAGTCATTAGAAGCCAGAGCTGAACATCCCCTAGGGCACCGAGCTGGGCACTGGTGTCTGAGATGTTCTCGTCTGCCCACTGTCCGAGACTCATAATGGCACGAGGTCACAGCATCGCCAGCCGTCTGAATCCGAATGGGAATTGAAACATGCTGTCCCCCATTAAACTGGGCCGATTACAAGTGAAAATTAATTCGACTATAATTTCTCTACAAAAAGCTAGATTGACCCAATTTACCAACGACATCGTGTACGTACATGTGCTCCTCTCGTTCATTTAATCCTCGAGAGGCACGCACGCCGATCGACGCTGCGAATAACTTTTCCCCCAGAACATTGCGCCACAAACGTATGAGCCTCGTTCGACACAAATCCTTTGACAATACGCTACGACGCGTCACAGAGTACCACTTAACCCCTTTCGGTGTGGGCACACACTCCTTGTGTCGGTCTGATTAAATTCTCCCCCGACAGAGTCGCTGATGTAAATAATCGAATTTCTCTATCCGCTGAACTTGAAGGTCATTTCGAACCGATATCGGTTTAAATTTCCCTTATTGTGACACCTCTTTCCGGCGCGGCCGCCCGTAACGACTGCACTGTGCACAGTTGGGACCGTGATTCACACACGAAGTGGCTGTGTTCAGCAGTTTCAAATGGCAGCGGCAATGGCACTGAGCCTTTTATCGGGAAATTGATTCGGTTGCTTATTTTCTTCCGGCTTCGTATCTGGAATCGAATCTTCTGTTGGAGGGACTTTTCGTTTGGACGACACGGAAATGGTGTCAATTGAAATTGCGCTCTGTGGTGGTCTTTAAGGACAAAGACCCAGCAAAAGTTTTGAGAGGACCAAGTGCGACGTTGTCCGATTGATGCAGTGAACTACGAGTGAGTGCGGGATTTGAGACCGAGAATAGTTTTGTTATCCAGTTCTGGAGGCATGACGGACGTGTGCAGTTGAACGTGTAGGCTCCAAGAGTTAGTTCTAGAATGCACTTGTTGACAAAATTAATTAGTGAATCGTTGTCTATTTCGGTAGATTATCATGCTGCCGCACGTGTAGCTACTTTCTTGACTCTTGTCTGAGCATTTCAAGGTGAAGGGCTAAGGAAGTGGTGGATGTTGCAGCAGAATCACTGTCCTTACAGAATTTGCATGAAGTGCCCGCTTATGAAAGGTATTTTTTTTCCGGAACACAGTCAAGCTCTGAATGAAAACTGATGAATGTCCTTTATGCTATGTTCCTACCAATAGAATCCACCTAGGTTTCGCCATACATTTTTGGGGCTTGGAAGCCTCGCGATTTCAGCGAAAGCTAGTTGAAACCCACTTGAGTTCATCTATCTGTGAGAGGATGTCAAGCCAAACAACGTTGTAGGTGTCAACATCAGATTATTTTGTTCTCTCTTTCCTGGTTTTCTTAACGATATTGTTTCCTGTCCTCAAAGAGCAGTTTCCACTTCAAATTGTACAGCTAATGAAAACACTTTAAACTCGTAGGGAACGGCATGTTAGACAAAAAATGTACACCATACAGTAATTAATGGTCGAAGAAGAAGCAAGGTTTGCACCGCACGATGCCTTCACGGTTGATTATGGGTCGAAATGGACAATCGACAGCGATTTGATTGTGTTTAGGTCGTTGGATACTTACCCCGAAACCGGTCTCGAAAAAAAAGAATGGGTCCGAATAAACGGTAGTAGCAGGGAGGGTGATAGCACCACACACTGAGGGCTCAAAGACAAGGGCGGGTACAGGCGCGGGAATCATCTGTGATATCTTAAAAAAATCATTTCACTAAGAGACGACTGCAACGTCTTCCTAGACGAAGTGGCTGTTATACACAAGGCGACAGTCGCATTGAAAGACCAGAACGTAAACAGAAAAAAATCGATCAGCATTTTGGTCATAGCATCACACATTCCGACAACGTAGCTGATTACGTTATGCAGTCAAAGCATAAGTAAGATATCCTCGATTTCAAAGGGTACTTAGGCATATTGGCAGCGAAAAAGCGGAAAGTCTCGGGAAAAAAGGGATCGCAGTTGGGAGAAGCTCTTGCAATGCCGTATGCAGATGGACGCCGCTCTGCTCTATGAGGAAGATACTGGAAGACGAAGCTCTGGGTAATGAAATCACAGCAAGGGTTCTTTGGCCGAAGCTCAGGAAAAAGATACCATTCTCATTGATCGACTTCCATCGCAATTATAAGACCTTAGCGGGAATTTTGACATGGTACCCGAATGGTCTACTACGTTGGCTCACTGGGACCAACGTGATGGGTCCATTGCACCCACGTAAGGGAGTGTTGAACTACCGTGGACCCTTTTCACATTCTAAAACCAGCCAGTGCGCGCAAGTTACGAACATTGACCTTCCAACCTTGAATGAAGAGTCGAAACAACCAAGTGAGTTCAAAATATCTTCATGGTAATTTGAACTACTTGTTTTTCGACCCAGTCATATTTGTTTATTTCGCTGCTTCTTGGAGTCAGTATATTTATTTCGCTGCTCGAGTAAGCATAAGAATGTGTATCCGCTGCTCTTTTGAGTAAGCATATACAAACATTTTTCAATTGTGAGCTTCGAAATGTATGAGAATGGAAATAATATGGATTGGCGAATATTCAGGGAAGACAGTCGTTTTATTTTAGAGAAGTAAGAACTTAACTCGCGTGAATCCTAGGAGTTTTCTCAAACCAACACCGCGTAACTCCTCTAGCTCTAAGAAGCTAGACGACGCTGGATAGATTCTATTTCTTCCTCGTCTCTGCAGTTTCTGCAGAAAGCGTTGTGCGTGTTGTGTGTATCTTCTCTTCTTGTTCAGTTTCGGCAATAGGCTCCTTGTTGTAGGTGCACTGTGTCATAGGTACACATTCATTTCGTTTAAACGAAGCTGCAGAGATAAGAAAGAAACAGGATGTATCAAACATCTGTCTTCTGATTGCCCAGGTCTAGCAATGAAAAGAAGGCAGCTCTGATGAAATCAGTCTTACTGGGTGTGGAACTGAAAAACCTCATAAGATTCAAAGGTTGATCTTTATGGTTTTGAGCTTAATGTAGGTCGAACGGTAGTAGGGAGGCCATGGCCACAATGTCGTCAGGGCTCCCAATTACCTACAAAGCTGAGCCCATGCTATATTCAGCCACGGCTCACTTACCATTAACGTCCTTAAAAAGCCAATTTATACCCAGCTTTAAACTCATCTTTAGACTCGGCTACTTGTGGTAGCTTATTGTAGAATGTAAGAACGGGAGGCACTTTAAAACAAGGTGGACTTGGTACTTCCCCAACGACCAAAGTTGCTAATCATGCAACTGCATGATAGGCGTGGCAATCACACACTCTAAGAGTTGCTTATACTTCGAGAGAAGAGATTCTTGAAAATGAAGGTCATTGTGTTCGGCAATGACTCAATACAAAAAGTGTCAATTATATAAAAAAATATACAAGATATCATATCTGACCATAGCATCTGCCCAAAAGGGATGACCTTGGAGGCCTTTTCGGGAAATTTGGAACGAGTTTCTTTTTGGAACGTGATTCTAACGCCAAACACACATTTTGGGGCTGGCGTGAAAATTCAACGAAAGGCAAACTATTGTAAGTCGGAGTATGGAGCTCGGGGTCGACTTAGTAAACTTTTTTTATTTTTAAAGGGTACCTACAGACTTCTGGAAAGTAGAAGAAAGCCTTGACCTCACTTCCAACCACTCACCTGTAATCTTGACCATAGGCAATAAATTAAGGAAGGAGGTGCACCGAGACTGTGAGGAAAATATTAGTCTAATATATAATATAATAATAATAATAATAATATGGTTGGCGCGACAGTCTGAGACGGACCAGGCCCTAGCTTCTCAAGCAACCACTCGTGTTGTACGTGCTACTTCTATTTCACGAGTGGAAGGGACCTACAGTTTAATGTCGACTATGGACGGCGAAGTTGAGGAAGCTTTTTCTAGACAGGAAATATTCTTTGAGCATTGTCAGTGACTCGAAAGAGGAGGAGCCGTGAAATATGAAAGGTGGTAAATTCGGGTATCGAATCTGGCACCCTCTGCGTAGGAGTCGACGCACTTACCCACTACGCTACGGCGACCAACCAACCCAAGTACAAAAAAGAGAAAGTGTGTTCGGGATCGAATCATATGTTAATAATAAGTTACCTTCAACACAGCAGACCGGATACCAGATACGAAAGAGACTATTTCGAAAAAAGACCAGCTTGCATTCAACAGTTGCCTGAACAAGCCGACTACCTTGCTGTAGATGCTGCTGAGAGGAAGAGAAGGACGAGATTGTTTTACACTACTTCGGAACGTGCCCGGATCTTGCGCAGTGACAAGAAAAAAATATGTGGCCAGCTATTTCTTCAACAGCCTTGAAGATATAGTGAACATAAATATAAAGGACATCCTTAAATTTCCAAAAATCATCAACTGGTTACAGGCTATCATAACATTAACAGACCAGAAGTGGGGACAAATCGAGTAGGTCAACAGAGTGTCGGCAAGAGCAGATGAAGTGACAGCATAATGGACCTAGAAGGTCTAAATGAGGCAGATATCACCCTGAGGAGGCTCTGCCAGTCGGATCAACCTATCTACCTATCTTCTTTTGCTTTGATAAATATTCGCTGACATTGTTGGGTCAGATCATCTTAAATTGCTCATGGCTTAGTTAGTTAGTAGTGGGACTGGATGGCGCAGTTAGTTTAGTGCCTGCCCTTGGTTAGTGGAGCCCTGCTTCGAATCCCAGTGAGAGAAGAGTTGATACGCTGTCATCTGGTTTGCAAATCTCGTCCAGTCACCATTTACCATTGGGATCAAATTAACTGCACTATCACTGGAGTAGTCAATCAGTGGTAGTAATTTGACTTTGGGTATCACAATGGACCAAAGTGGTCTTAGTGTGCTGGTGACTTCATTAGCAGCGTCTCCTACCGACCTACCTACCTACTTACCTAGTTCCTTAGAGACAACAATTTAAAGTAGCGAATTAAACTTGATGACCCGTGCAGTGGGTCGCCGTTGCGTAGTGGGTAAGTGCGTTGACTCCTTCGCAGATTGTGCCAGGTTCGATACCCGAATTTACCACCTTTCATAATTCACGGCTCCACCTCTTTCGAGTCACTGACAATGCTCAAAGAGTATTCCTGTCTAGAAAAAGCTTTTCAAACTTCGCCGTTCAGAGTCGGCATTAAACTGTAGGTCCCTTCCACTCGTGAAAGAACAGTAGCACGCACAACACGAGTGGTTGCTGAGAAGCTAGGCCCAGGTACGCCTCGGACTGTAGCCCCACTCATATTATTATTATTCATTAAACTTGATGAGTAATTCATCTCTTGTTTTGGACCGTTGAATCGGACGGATAGATCTTGTGACTTGACGCGCTTATCCCCTATCATAGGGTTACGTCAAATCAATCGTGTATGTCGAGAAGCTTGACTTTTACCGCCAAACATTGTTGTCTTCCTTCTTTATGTGGCTACAGTCAGGTGTGGACCGTTGCCTCAACCAACAACCCCTTCTAACTAGCGCAGTCTCTGGGTAGCTGTCTTCAGTTCCGCAGGTGAAGTTGGTTGACAGCGTCCTCTGTTTCGTTGTCCCACTGATCCGGAGTCGAAGAACAGAGGGCCAGAGGTGAGTTTTAGATGCCATCTGCGTGGCTCTGCCACTACTTAGGCGTTGAATCTGAAGACACCAGGCTGGGCTCATGCCGCTGTACATCCCGTACAATTCGTGGTTGACTCCTTCAATTGCCGTCAACGCAAACAAAGCCAAAGATCCCACGCAGAACAATCTCTCGAAGAGACCAAGTTATCTTCATCCGCTTTTAAGATTGTCCATGTTTCAGCGCCGTACACCGTTACCGCCGAACTTGTTCTTTCGAGAAACGACTGTTACTCAATTGCCTCTTGTGCCCATAGGAACAGCAACTGGCAAGAGTTACGCTGCGTTTGACCTCCTTATGTGTACGGATGTAGACGAAGTCCTTAACTCCCTTGAGTATGTGAACATTTAACTTACAGATTACATCATGCACGTGCCAGCAATACTTGATACGTCACGAAGAAGTCAAGTTATAGTTGGTGGTGGTTGTCAGTCAACAACGGCAGCAACATTTGCTGCTGAGGAAATATGATAAGGGTGGGCAGCCAATGGAAGCCCTACCTAAGCGGTACTCAAGTAATGTTGCCCATCATTGTGAAAGAATTTCATTTGGCGTTTCCAAAAATGATGTTATGTACGTATCATATTTAGTCTGACAGAAGTTCTATTTTGCTATTATGCGTCATAGTTGGTCTCTGAGCACCAATCTGATGGCACAGAGCGAGTTCCTGAGTGTGTGGGTGTCCTTTCAAAAATCCATTTAAAACCCACCATGAAGGTGATAATTTCAAAAATGTTTGTTCACAAAATTAATTAAATCATGGAAGAAGAATCTTTTCGAGGGTGACTTCGAAAAATGTCAAAATGCAAAAAGTGTCAATATTGCATTATCTCTAAATTCAACTCTTTGTTCTGTCGAACACATTCCGCATAGTTGTGATGCATAAATAACTCACAGGGGACAGAAAAGCGAACACAAGCATGTGTCCAAGGATTGGCCGTCAAACTTTGTCCTATTTGGTTTTTGAAAGTTTGTCCTTTGGCGGATGAACGAGTGTTTTTGGGTCTGCACAGAGTTTGCAAACAGGGTTGTTATTACCGAAAATGTCATGAATGCTGTTAAACGATTCAAAAGTAGGGATGCATGCTCTTTCTATACGACATACGAGCTAACGTGTTTGAACTGCAAACAAGGCGGATCTCATACGAGGTCAAACTTTCAAACTTTCAGTGCTTTGTGGTCAGAGATAGAATTTTATTACTTGAGTTATTTAGAGGGTTGATTGATGCAAGGCGGGCAAGAACAAATGGAGCGTCACAGAAAACAACAAAGCGCTTGCATCATTGAACAATATCTCTAAGATAATGCACCTTTAGCGCCCATAGTTTGAGAATTGCGTACAAAATGTGGTCATACTATTGTTTGAACTTCGTCAACAGCGAAGAGATTATTCAGGGAGACGGAATCAGTGATCTAATGAAACAATTCGGTTTGCTGCTTGAGACGTTTCCTGTGTTCCTCCTGTTTCCTCGTGTATTCTCTCGTTTGGGTAAGCTGATTGAATGTGGTTTAATACCATTAGATTTATTTAAATGACGTTATTTGAAGTCAAAGTGTATACCAACAAGCCGACAATTAGCCGTATATTATAGCAGGCAATGAAACGCTGTATTAACGAAATTTAATCACATTTGGGCAGAAAGTCTATGGAAATTTTCGACAAAAGAGTAGGTAGATAAACGCTGGCGCTAAGATGACCCGGTAAACTAAAATGCATTGACGTTGGGTGAACAGACGCTTTTGCTTGATGGAAGAACTCGTTTGGTCATCAACTACAGTCGTTTTTGCCTGTTAATCGTTCATAAACGCCCCCCATACGATTGAAACAATTCCACCATTGTCAAGAAGCAAGCGTCGCCATAAGTTTGTTGACCAACTGAACAGTAGCCATTTTCATCTCTGGTGCATAGTTCAGGTAGAGTTGAACGAAAAATCACTAATTGGCATTTTTTCACAGATCACGTTATCTTATAGATTAAATGTTAGCTTAGGCCTATGCGACAAATTTGGTATTATGACAGACACCTCAAAAATCAATAACTTGTGTTGCGCCTTAGTTCTTCAAATGTTGACTATCGCGTTCTCAGTAACTTCTTAGGCCGCTTTTACACGGAAAAAATTTGTCAGCGATTTTTCCATCTTGTTGGCAAGGGAGGTGAGGCGTGCTTGGGGTAGCCTGCGTCTGTGTGTGTGCTCGGGGTTTGCTTTTGGATTTTCTATTCTCTTTTATCTCTCTTCGTTTTTTCTTTGAGTTGCTTTATCTTATGTTCTCAATGTTGAGTATTGGAAGCATGTTGTACATGTGTGAGAGAGGGTAGGAAACAGAAAAAGTTCAGAATTGAGATCTCAATTGCAGAGACTGAAAGATTTCCTGTGTGAAATTGACTTGAGATCACAAAAGGGAATTTGAAAGAATCGCCGACGAGTCTTAACGAGTGTGAAAGCGGTCTTATCGTATGCTCAAACATGCGTTTGACTTATAGAGACCAGACATGACACAGACCCGTCGCTTCAGACCTATATACATTGTTGTTGTACACATGGATGCGCAAACCGTCTGTGGAGTGTGTATTCACTGCGTGAATTCAATTTTTTTTTTTGAATTTTTCATGGTCTGCAGCGACGTGCCTGGATCGTGTATGGGTCCTATTACGCGAGCGGTCGCCATGGCTGTCAGACCTAGCCTAAGAAAAAAAGTTTAAAAACCCCGGACTTTGGTTAGAAGTAGTAAGTTAGATGATGTCTAACTTAAAAAAAAAAAACAAAATGGAACCAGAAACTAGTTCGATCAACTCAATCAGTTGACATTAAAAGGGTTGGCACTAGAAATGAAGTATTACCAAGAAGGGAGACTTCTACCTCAATTAATAAAAATAATATGGGTGGCGCTACGGTCCAAGCCGGACCTGGGCCTTACTTCTCAGCAACTCTCGTGTTAAGCGTGCTACTGTTCTTTCACAAGTGAAAGGGACCTACAGTTTAATGCCGACTCCGAACGGCGTTGAGGAAGCTTTTTCTAGACAGGAATACTGTTTGAGCATTGTCGGTGTCTCGAAAGAGGGGGTAGCCATGAATTATAAAAGTTGGTAGATTGAGGATCCGAACCTGGCACCCACTACGACACGGCGACTTACAAAAAAAAAAAAACAATTCAATTCAAACCCGTATTGTCTTTCGGGTTGGCACACTACTAGTATTTACCATGTTACAGGTTGACGCCATCATTCTGCACCCTTCGCGCTATCGCTATGTTCCTACGCATTCGTGTAGCCTACCACTTCACATCACGGTCGAGTAGCACGGTGTATAAAATACGTACGACAAAAGTAGGCAGTAGCAGATTTTTAATCGACGTCTGGGCAGAGCGTCACAATGGACAGCTATAACTTCGAGGTAGTCAAGGACTTCGTCTAACTCGGCTTCGCAGTAAATAGTACGAACAACATCTGTATAGGACCGTAAGAATTAATTTTCGAAACGAGGGAAGATTGATTGTAGTTAAGAGGCGAAGATGAGAACGATGATGCCCATAGAAAATTCCTCCAACGATGAAAAAACCTGCTCCAGAAAAATAATCAATTTATTTGGTTACCAATTTTAATGTTTGCTCCGCTGTGGTCACGATCCAAATGGCAGAGAAATAAGTCGATCGAGGACTCTACCAAAAGGAACCGCTTCCACTTGTCGCGATATGCGATTACAATGTTAATTAAACTTACATAAGAGTAATAGAGATGGAATACAATTGGAGATATGATCGACCTTGAAATTGCTGAGCGCTTATTAAGTTACAATATGAAGGTACATTATTCTTTGAGCGAATAAAAAATAGGGTACATGTACAATGTTAGGTAACGTTGAACAAATTATATCATGAACGATTATTAGAGTTAATTAGAAAAATCGAACTGAGTAAATATACAATATAAATATAAACAAATACAACATAGTACAGACTTTACAAATGTATGAACATGATATTCTTAAACAACATCAATACTGAGATGCAACGCAGAGTAACTCTTACCGGCCGCTGTTTCTATTGGCTCAAGAGGCAATTGAGTTGTAGAGCCATCTCTCGAAAGACCAAGCTGCCTGTATACAAGACCTTGATCATCCCAGTCCTGCTGTACGGCGCGGAGGCAGAGACAATCTGAAAAGCGGATGAGTAAGTCCTTGGCCTCTTTGAGAGAAAAGCTCTGCGTGCGATCTTTGGTCCTGTTTGCGTTGACGGTTTCTGGAGAAAAAGATTCAACAACGAACTGTACGGGCTGTACAGCGACATGAGTCTAGTCAGGCGTCTTCGGATCCAACGCCTAAGATGGCTAGTTTATGTAGAGCATATGGGCAACTCAGCTCCGGCCCTAAGAGTCTTCGACTCCGAACCCGTGGGACAACGTAACAGCAGACGCCCGGTGGAGAAAGACCTCAAACCAACTTGGAGTGCGACACTGGAAGCAGCTAGCCAGAGACCGTGCCAGCTGGAGAGGCTTGTTGGTTGAGGCCCAGATCCACCCCGGATTGTAACGCCAAATAAAGAAGAAGAAGACGATTAGTCAAATATGAAAAAATCAGTTTGGTAGTTGTATCGCAGAAATTATAGAGAGTCGTCAGCTTATCGCAGAGTTAATTAGGATTAATGCAGTCAAAAGATTTAGAGAAGTCAAGTAATGTTATCACAGTTGTAAGATCAGTATCTATTGCTTGTCTAATGGCAACTGATACTTTTAATATGTCAGAGGTTCAGCAGTGGCCAGCGAGAGTGAGAAAGTTTTAATCTTTGATAAACTCTTTAATTTGTTGGCTGATAATATATTCAAGGACTTTGGATAGGAAGGGAAGGATTACAATAGGTCTATATTCAAAAACTGGCTATCTCTTAGCCTTATAGTTCTGTGTGCGACTATAAGTCATCCGTAGACATCTGTGGGAAGGCGATATAGATACATTATAGATACATACGGCATTGGGGGTGGTTCTGTGAGCTCCCGTAATACAGATGCCGGCTGAATTGGGGCCTACAATTCCACTACGCCACGGCGACCCACTTTATTACTTTACTAAAACATTACGCAACACTATTATTTTCTTATTTCCTGCAAATACTGTAAGCTCTGCCTTTTCCAAAATGTATCTATATACTTCTGATTAAAGGGTTTCCAGGAAAAGCTTTCGAAAAGTCTGTCAAATCTATATTCTGACTCACTGCATTTTGGCGATTTTACTAATTTCTTTATAAATGAAGAATTAATTAATATCGAGACTAAATTAATTATTAGTTAGTTTACTATCGGTTACCCTACTTTCGTAAAAACCATTTACGATATGGCATTGGGGGTGGTTCTGTGAGCTCCCGTAATGCAGATGCCGGCTGAATTGGGGCCTACAATTCCACTACGCCACGGCGACCCACTTTATTACTTTACTAAAACATTACGCAACACTATTATTTTCTTATTTCCTGCAAATACTGTAAGCTCTGCCTTTTCCAAAATGTATCTATATACTTCTGATTAAAGGGTTTCCAGGAAAAGCTTTCGAAAAGTCTGTCAAATCTATATTCTGACTCACTGCATTTTGGCGATTTTACTAATTTCTTTATAAATGAAGAATTAATTAATATCGAGACTAAATTAATTATTAGTTAGTTTACTATCGGTTACCCTACTTTCGTAAAAACCATTTACGATATGGCATTGTATGGAGACGTTCCACTGTGCGACGGTGACCTTTATTAAGGCAGTCTGGTGGATGACAATGTTCGATTTATTCTTTAAATGAATCACCTTCCATTCTGTAAAAAAGATGTTTGAGAAGGAAAGTAAGTACCGGTTGTGACAAGGATGAATTTTTTTTGCACAAACTCGAATCCCCTGAATTGACTCCCAGACTAGGACTGTAATCCCGAACGATTCAAATCCAGTAAGCAAATTCGAAATGTGTTTTTTTGTATATACCCCACGATAATCTTCTTCAACTCAACAATGGTTGAACAACAAAGTTGCACCTTCCCTGTTTACCTCTGTCGATTGATTCAGAAACTTTTTTAATCGATCTCAAGGTGGGAGTGTCCGAAGCCGAATATTTCCCTACTTCCGTTGCTTACTCAAGCGCAAAAAATCACGTTCAGTTCCCGAGAAGTATCACCTTCGGGCCTCGTATTCGGTTTCTGATCCGAGTTGATTCGCCAATCGGATAGCCTTAAAAAGAGATTAGGAGCAAAACGAAACTTTCAGGTTCACTTTAATCTTTTCACTGTCTGGTGCACGCTATCGATGAGATACTTGGATAATTTGTTGAATAAGAACTTATCCAGCGATGACGTCTGATTCGAACTGGAGAACTTTCCCATCAACCGAATGGGCTTGAGGTGGAGGACAAAGCCTTGATCCGCAGAAAGCATCAGCAGTCTGGCTCTCGTCCTCGATAAGATATCTTGATTTATGTGGCAATGGAGGGGGAACAGAGGCTCGGTTTTGAATTACAGAATTCGATTAAGAATGTATTTTTGGACTGCTCGCTTGTTGGAAATTAAGTTCGGAGGGGGAATTCAATCACTTGATTGTAACGAAGTGTTAGCTATCCTTGGAGACTACCGTATCCTTGGAGACACTGTCCACGTGATGATTTCTGATGATTGTCGCAACATTACGACTCCTTGGCTCCACGGTAGCCTCTCACCTATATTCATTCTCTCATCACACTATTCACCTACACAGCCAGTCAAGTAGACAGACACTGACCGTAACCTCTGGCATTTCCAACCACGCATCCCTTGAATGTCCCCGCACTGATAAAAGTGACGCCAGAGCAAAATTCACTTCTGAGCGAGAAACGTACGTAAAAAAAAAATGCTGCACACGCATAAATACATTGCGAGACCATGGACGAAGGACCATGGATTAAGAGTTAATCTGATGAAGTACGTTGTATGCATCCCCGCTCTTCACGGATTCAATTGGTTGAATTACAGCCCAGTGAATGGCTATTCCATTTGATGAGTGCCCAGCTAACTTAATCCATGAGATACCATTAAAGTGGGCTTAACACAATTTACGTGGATCTGGAATCCTTCGTTAAGTACCTGGCCAAGGGGTGAACGGGCATCGACCACTGCCACCCAGCTCATGGCATCCTCATGATTTATGAACCGTAAATGCCATAAGCACTTCCGGTCATGAGCGGAACGGATCCCTGTTACGTTTGAGGACTTGCTTTATGGACCACATGCGACGCTTTGTAGAACTTTAATGGTCATCCAGTGAATTTTTGGGGCTTGACTCGGGGCTTCAGTAAAACACGTGTGAATGGCGTGCTAATGGCTTCGTTTACTTGTGCCTGGATTCACGCTTAAAGCGTGTGACTTTAACAACGAGTTTCATTGCTTGACCTTTTTGTTGTACTCCTTCTGGTGGGCTTTACGTCACCTCATACTCGGGCGAGAATAAAGGGAATTTTCAATTTTATTCGAGGAAACCATTTAAAGTCAAGAAATCCATTGTATTGAGTACACAATCAATGGTGTACCATTGAAGGCATTAAATGGTGGTTACTCTTGTGATCGGCTATTATTGGAATTCCATAGGACTCTTTGAGCTCACGCTTGGCATTCACATTAACAGGGAATAAACATTTTCTGTTGTAAATTCGTTGTGGCATAATTAATATGACGGTGGGCATCAGGCAAGAAAAATTTTTTTGGCAATTTTACTTGGACTTACCGGGCGAGCATCCATTCGGCATACACGTGCCTCACACAAAAAGCATTCAATTAGTTTGGAATAGGGAAAATAAAGGGTTTCCCAATAAGGACTTATTTTGAATAAAACGCAAACCATTTGAAATGTTTCAAAAACTTTATGAAGTACAATCAAAACATTTATGAATGGAACTCGAGTTCGTTCATATGGCCACCGTGGGTTCTTTTGCATTGCGTCGTTGGACCCAATTTTCAACGACTTGGCCATGCATTTCGGCCGAAACGGCTGCTTTTTCGCGTTCAATGGTGGCTCTGAGTTTTTCCAACGTCGTCGGCTTGTTGGCATAAACCAATGACCCAACGTAGATCCCCCGGGCAATAATTAAGCGGCGTTCAATCGCAAGAATGAGGCGGCCAATCGACTGACCCATTTCTTGAGATAACATGCTCACCATAATTACTCTTCAATAAACCGATTGTAATGTTAGCTGTGTGGCTTGTGGCACCATCCTGTTGAAACTATATCTCGTCCAAGTCCGTAGCTTCCAAATCGGACCCAAAATTATTGGTAATCATGGCGCGAAATCGCAGACCATTCACAGTAACGTGACGATCGTTAATATAATAATAATATGGGTGGCGCGACAGTCCAAGGAGGACCTGGGCCTAGCTTCTCAGCAACCACTTGTGTTGCCCGTGCTATTGTTCTTTCACGCGTGGAAGGGACCTACAGTTTAATGCCGACTCCGAACGGCGAAGTTGATAAGTTTTTTCTAGACAGAAGTACTCTTTGAGCATTGTCAGTGACTCGGATGAGAAGGTTGTGGAAAGTATTTTGGTCGAAGCATGAATCGAACCTATGCACATTGCGTAAGAGCCGACGCACTAACGCACTACTCCGCGACGACCCACTATCGTTATCGTCGACGAAAAAATATGGCCCAATAAAGCCGCCGGCATGCAATCAGCACCAAACAGTTATTTTTTATGGATGAACTGGTGATTCGTGAAGCACATTTGGATTTTCACACGACCAATAACGCATATTTTGATTATTGACGAACACATTGATCCAAAAATGAGCTTCGTCGAAAATTGGAGTTAACGCTCTTCAAGTTGCGGTCACCAACACCGAATTTCTGCAAGAAATTTTTAAAAATTGCAAACATTGCTCGTTCGTGTACTTTAACATGATGAAATTGTTGAGTTATCTGAATAAAGTGACAGTGACAGTTTGATGATTGTAGTCAAGTTCCTATTAAAACTGACAGCTGAACCAAAGCACAAAATACGTTCTCCTTGGGCCGAATGACTGGATGGCGCAGTTGGTTAAGTGCCTGCCCTTGGTTAGCGGAGTCTCCGGTTCGAATCTCAGTGAAAGCAAAGGTAATATGCCAGTTTTCAAATCTCGTCTCCAGTCACCATTTTCCGTTGGATCAAATTAACACCGGAGTGGCCAATGAGTGGTGGTAATCTGACTGTGGGTAACACAATGGACCAAAATGGTCCAAGTGTGCTACTTATACTCTAGTATCTATAGATTCTGACGGAAAGGAATTTCTTTTTCAAAGAGGACGCAATAAGCCATCGCTTCGTATAAGAGTATGGCGGGGATGTTCCGATTTGATGTTTTGAAGTGTGTCCGAATATTTTCAAATATGTTGGGGTTACACTGGCTCCGCGATTGCCGGATCTGTTTCTGTTCAAAGCCACTCGTGAATCACGCCTCACGGGGAGGAGTTTCTTTTGGGCGCTCTTGGCTGCCGCCCTCACCGGAGCAGGAGTACGTAAAAGATATGTCTTTTTTGTCTCACTCTTGTACTAGTAAAATAACATATGATTCTTGAAGTACAGCGATAGATATTATAAATAAATGAAAATAAATGAACTAAAAAAAAACGCTGTTCACAAACATCCTCATAGGATTTCTGGGTTATCAATAATAAATTCCCAGCCGGCTGTATGTTCACTTATGTGATCAAGTCCTTGTCATCCTTCATACACTTCTAACATGTCGTTGTGCATTCCAAGAATCCGGCTATAATGGTCGGTAGGAATTTTGGATCGTAAACCTTCTTGGCAACGAGCTAAATTACACCATTGGTAATTTATTTTTTAATTTCATTCTTATTTAATTCTCAGGACAGCTTATACTAGACAAAAATGACATAAAAATCTATCTTAATATCTAACAATTCATGTACTTAATTCTATCTTACTGACCCTCCGCGAGTACTCTAAAATATTCTAATCTAACTTACTATTTGCCTTTCGGCGTCTAAACTATTGCTTTTTTTCTTGTCCTTAGGGCAGACTTTATTGTTTAAGACTTACTGGCCAAGAAAACTAAGAAAAACTTGGCGCTCCATACATTCTTATTATTACCTAACCTAAATCTAAATCTAAACCCTATTACCTATTAAAAAATACTTAATCTAACTTAATCTATGTCCGTTATACTACGGACGTGTACACAAGGGCGTGTATGTTATGTATATGCGTAACATATGTAATCCACACGCCCTTGGGCACCCCTTTTTTTATTATTTTAATTTTTTTTTTTATTTTTTTTTTAATTTTTTTTTTCTAATCCACCTTACAACTAGGTAAGTGGGCCGTTATACAAACTAAACGATTAATATCATATAGACAGGGGCGGCGAAGGCAGAAACTGGTTCTGGTGTAACCACCAAAAGAAGTGCCGCTCCTTATCACTCTCTCTCCTATCTCGAGCAGGGATCACTCTACTGAACCGGAGTAGATCTTCGTGTTCGCGGACGACATCCGACTCGTAGAGGAGTCGCTTGTCAACTGTTAGATTACAGGACATCCTTCCGTGTCCTGGATCAAGCCGATCGAATCAAAATAGAGGAACGCTTCAGGTGGGACAAAGCCATTGTGACGCACCCACTCATGGTACATATAATTGGGATAGTAAGCCCCGAAGATCAGACTGTTGACCATTTGTCATTCTCTTCAAGAGATTGAGGAGTATTCTGACATCACTGTTCGCCGTTTTTGCATATATTTACTCAAATTTTGTTTTCTCTTGTACGATCTGTCTAACATATACTTCCGATAGTAGTAACAATGTTCGGTCATCTATTTATTAAATTCATTAAGCTCAGAGTTCGTGATTGCCGTGGCAGAGTGGGTAAGTGCGTCGACTCCTACGCAGAGGGTGCCAGGTTCGATACCCGAATTTACCACCTTTGATAATTCACGGCTCCACCTCTTTCGGGCCACTGACAATGCTCAAAGAGTATTCCTGTCTGGAAAAAGCTTCTCAAATTCGCCGTTCGGAGTCGGCATTAAACTGTAGGTCCCTTTCACTCTGAAAAGTTAGGCCCAGGCCCGCCTCGGACTGTCGCGCCACCCATATTATTATTATTAAGTTCAGAGTTCGTTCATTTTTGACCAACAGAGAAATTTGTATGTTTTCACAGTTGATTGTAGCAAAATCTAAAAATGATAGCACTCTGTTATGGAATCCTCGTGTTCAAGTTCAATGCTTGGTCCGTGCCAAGCAATTCTATGTTTCAAAATAGCGAAAAATTTCGATAAAGTTGAGGTTTGTCGAATATTGAAATATTTTTTAGGATGAGAGGAAATTAATAGAGACTACCTACCTACCTCAGACACTCCTCTTGAGCTAGGAGTAACCGGTGTGATACTCCTGGCCCAGAGTAGTCTAGAGAAAGTCGGGAGAAGACTTCTGGGTAATGGGAGTCCTACTGTCTGATCTTCCCTTCAAATCTGTTTTTTCCTAGATTAGGCGGGTAGGGCAGTAGAAGAGCAAGTAGTCGAGGGTTCGCTTCAAAAATTCGAGAACTCATGTCATTCAACAAAAAAGAACTGATTGATTTAAAAACGAGGAATTCTGTCTCAAAATCTGATCTCACACCCAAATAATATTCACAGTCCGACCTTGTGGAACGTACTCATTGCCCTTGGATTCGACGAAAAGGGTGAAGTTTCGTCACAATTCATCGTCAGTTATTTCATGTCTTTGCAATGATTATATGACTCTGATCTCCGTTTACCTCGTCTGTGAGATAAGTCGAAAAAGCCGCGAGCATATCTCTGCTTCTTCCAAATCATCGGTTTGTCAGCCACAAAAAAAAAAAAAAAAAAAAAAAAACAGTGACTCAGTGACAAGAGTTAGATACGATCTTTGCATCATTGTATTTTTCGACAGACTGACTGATGACAGACTGAAGTTCATGGTTACTTCTACTGTCGTACGTATAGACCTATTGTTAGAACAAGAGCCACATGCGGACTAACTTCCTTACAAACTCAGTAGACCAGCGTCCCATGGAGGATCTGAGCGACTTCTGTATTCATAGTGATTTTAAACTGCGATTTTATGCTGTGAATTCCAATCATTGTGAATTGTGTGAACTATATAAATATAATACAACTTTTATAAGGAAAAATAGTGAATTTTAGACATGATATAACTTTACTTAAATATTTATCATTTTATTTTTTATTTTTATATTACCTAAATCACTAAAAATAAATTTTGCGCAAATTTGCGCCTGACGTGAAATTAATATGGAGAGATTCATTAAACTATTGGAAGATACAAAAAATATGAATCTTTCCAAATACAATTAACACAAGATTCTTGGGAAAGACATAATTTGTGCGCGAACGACCGAAGCAGTGGTTCCCTTCTGTAAGAAGTAAAAAATTTTAAAAAGAAACACGCGACGTTCCACTGTTCACTTTGAACAAAGTTTCTTTATTTAAACTAAGAGCTAAGTTAAAAGATTTTACATTCAGTTATAAAGTATGACTTACACCCCTATTCTGGTTGTGATGTGGACCCAACGCGCGAATGTCAGTGAGGCGAAAATTATGATACCTACCTTGTGAGGTTTCAGCTATTTGGTATTCTGGCGAAAACCTCACAAGAAAACACACTAGAATAGTCACCATGGTGAGGTGAATTCGTTGCCCTGTCAAAGATTGTTTTTGTTTTTTGACAATTATTATATTCGCGCTTTTTTTTCTTACTGAGCGAGCAAAACAAAGGCAGAATTTAGCGAACTAGGTAATATTGTGTATATTAATGAAATATGTACAAGTATTTATTAATAATGAATATTTTGCAGCAACAAGAAAATATCAGCGTACATCCCAGGATCAGTTGGACCATCATACGAATTTCTTGCAAATGAATCCTGATTTTCTTCTGGGCAAAAATGATCCAACTGACCCGAATAGGATGCAGAATTATTAGGCCGCATTCTCAGATGAGCTAAACGCCAAAATAAAATCAACATCTGTTTATTTTTCCTTGTGTGTGACAGTTCTTTTGTTGTGCTCATGAGAACATCACAATTTTGACGGTTCTTGTGATGCTCACAAGCTGTGAGGTTTTGCTCAGAATACGAAAACCTCACAATTTGTGACTCACCATGCTCTCGTGAGGTTGTTGGGAATTAAAACACATCACTGAGGTTTGCCAGAATAGGGGTGTTAATGTTGCGAGCGCGTGACCATTTATGTGTATTTTGACAGAAAAATTGCTGAAAAGTAGTAGATTACTACAAAGTAAAGGATCGATTTAAGGAATAATGAATGTAATAGATTTAAAGAAATGAAATGGTAATTTTTTCAACGGTTTTAAATAAGTAAAAAGTGCTAGGCTCGAACATATTTTTTTTTTTTTCAATTGCCAATTAGTGTGTACTCCCTGGAGTAGCATTGGAGAAATACCAGGCTCTTCTTAATAACGTTCCAAAGCACTAATCAGCACATTCATCAGAACCTTCATAAGCCCGATTTGGAATTGTTAACTGTACTTGAATGTAAACTTGAAGGATCCAGAAAGTAATGGTGATTAATTTTATATATAACATTTTTTTCTATTTTGATTCTTTCTTTCTTTTTTTATAGCTTGTATAAGCAACTAGTACTTAGTTTAAGCCTACAGTACTTATGTTAACTAGTACTTATATTAAAACACCGATATGTATGTAATTAATAGCTATTTGCACAGTATCCATTCATAAAAACACGAGATATTGATTTGGAATATTTTCCCATACACTTGTCCAACTGGGCGTCGTTCTGAGTTAAAGATCTCAATAATATGGAAGGATTATCAATATTCTCAACTGTCAACAACTCAGTTCAAATCATCGACGATCGCAAACTACGATTGCGATGTTCAAGCACTGTGAAAAAAAAGTAATAATAAGTGAATTTTTGCTCAACGCAATTTGAGCCTGAACTGTTGACTGTCCTGTGCACGCTGGGTCCAGTCATCAAGACCAATCTATATTCTTACGCAATATGTTGGTCCTTATATCGCAGATTAAGTCGTGCTGTTTTTGAACAAAAAGGCTCCGATTTGAAGACCCTCTTAACTGGAGAGTTGTTGTTGACAGTCGACGGATTTTGATCTCGTGGCCAAACCTGTTAGTAAACTGCTAGACCAAAACATAATAATAATAATAATAATATGGGTGGCTTTACAGTCCGAGGCGGACCTGGGCCTAACTTCTCAGCAACCACTCGTGTTGTGCGTGCTATTGTTCTCTCACGAGTGGAAGGGACCTACAGTTTAATGCCGACTCCGAACGTCGAGGTTGAGGAAGCTTTTTCTAGACAGGAATAGTCTTTGAGCATTGTCAGAGACTCGAAAGAGGTGAAGCCGTGAATTGTGATAGGTGGTAAATTCGGGTATCGAACCTGGCACCCTCTGCGTAGGAGTCGACGCACTTACCCATTACGCCACGGCGACCCACTAGTTCGATCTAAAGACCAAGTTATCGGGGACGCAAGACAGCATGGGCTTGACAACTGGAAGCAGTCCAGGACCGTCACGGATGGAAGGCAACGCAGTTTCAGCCCAGGCTCAGACTCTCCAGAGGTCGCTGTCCTGAGAAGATTGTAACTAGGAAGTGCGTGGAGGAACGATTCCTGCTCGAAGGCATACATGTAATGACCTCAAGTCCCAAATGTGCCAAATATTCAGCAAAATTCACTTGAGCGGGTATCTACTTCTTACACTCCTGGCAATATTATAAGACTTCAACATGACGTTATTAAGGATTCGAGGTAAGTACTAGATTGATTTTTAAGCCAGTCTAAATACTTAATTAAATATGCGCCATGAATTAATCCAAATTGCAAATGCACTCCTGTCTAATAGGAACTGACAGATGAGCAACATCACTCACTTCCATCCGTCCGCTGTTCACCGGTGCTGTGACAGCACAGATAAATATTTGAACACTCTTCGTTAAGGCGTTAAGACCGACATCCAGAGAGACCGGGTTCAAGGGAGCTGAACAGTTTTCCAACCCTTCCAAGGTGAAAGCAAAACGACAGAATTATTGAATTTTGTGCACAGTATTGAGCTGGATCCAATTAAACTATGCATTCCGAATGAGCAGATCTTCGAACTGGCAATTAAGAGGACTCGATGAAGGTGGTACGAAAAGCGGACCTGCCCACGTTACCAGTCGTTTCAGTCTCAATTCAAATCACAGTTTATTTGCAGCGATTTACGCCTCAGAGGTGCTCCCCAAGAAGGCACGTCAGCGAGTGCAGGAGTGGCGCCTTCAAGGAGTGCTAAGATTTAAGTAAACCGCCATCTAATTGCTATTCAGGCACGGGTTCCCGTTTCGAACGTGACTTTGAACTTCATTTCAAAGTGAAATGATTCCTTCTCCCTCCACCATGAATAGACGAAATTGAAAAGTCAAATTAGCGAATTAAGTTCCAGTGAAATTCATAAGGAAGGGAAGAGGATTACATTTCAATTTCCAATACTCCCGGTTGATTGCCACAAAGCCCCTGCCTCGCAATTAACTACGCCCGACTTAATATTTTCAGCAGAGAATGCTGTGTAGAATATTAATCCTTGAGTGGAGATGGTCCGTCCAGAAGAAGGGTGGGGACATAGGCAGCACAAAGTCGACGACAGCTCTTCGGAGGGGAATTTGGAAGTGTAACTTAATCTGTTTGTACGAGGAAGAACAATTCGAAAGCAGATTGCATTAAGTGGTCTGCTGGACATTGAAGGCAGGAAGTGGGGAGTTATGGAGGATGCTCATGGTATTTTATTGCTCGAGATTTAAGATGCAATTTATCCGTCTTTTGATGCGAAGGGTTTCTTTCGAGGAAAAACGCTTTGCACCGTGAAAGAAGGATTGGAATTTCCTTGAATTCCTGGCTGATGGCGAAGTGGGTGCACTTGACGCACGGAAAGTGCGAAGTGTCCACTTTGAAGACAGAGTCAGACAGTGTCATGGATGCTGGCGTTGGGTGAGGAACATTGTCAAGAACGTGCGGAGGGGTAATTTAAAATACAAAGTTCTTGCCGAATAAAGTTTTCATCAGTTTTTCATTGCAACTTGGTTGAACTAGGGTTGGAACAGTGGCCGCAGTCTTGTTGAAACCTCAAATAAGGATACTGCCCATTTTCGAAGAAATATACAATTTTGTGACTTCCACATCAGACCACCTACGCTTGCACATGACTACATAATTTATGCAAAGGTCCAGTTAGGAGTACGTTCAGTGCTTCGGTGGCGCATGATCTCATCGCTCCGGAAGTTCCGATTCCTGCCGATTTCTGGACTTTGTTTAAGTTGTATGTATTGTTTAGGGCGGGCGACCATACTAGTGAGAATGGGACAGACAATAGCTGTGTACAGCCATCTAGGGTTTAAGACCCTACCTTCTGCCGAGAGTTTTACTGCAGCCGTAGTAACCTGTACTTTCTTTCTCTACCTTTTTTTCTATATAAATCTTCCAGTTGAGCTTGGGGCCGAGAATGACGCCTAGGCACTTAGCATTGGAGAAAAGGGAGACAGTAATATCGTTGAGCCGAGGGAATTTAACGATTGGTATTTTGGTCTTCGTGGTAAACAGCATCAGTTCCCTTTTTCGTAGGCTCCAAGTTCATGCCACAGTCTGTAGCCCAAGTCTGAATTCTAGATAGAGGCCTCTCTGTGATTTCCTCGACACTAAGGGAAACATCAGCGATACGAGTTTCAAATCGACAAGCACCACCCTTTTATCGATTACAAAGCCGTATACGACAGCATTCATCGCAAGGAGTTATTTGGTGCGATGGCCGAATTCGGGAGCCCAGGAAAACTGATCCGCTAACAAACACGCGATGCACTGTGAATCGAGGATCGAGGGCTTCCGTTTGCAACCTGCACCGGATTTCGGCAAGGATTTGCGCAGTCGTGTGATTTCTTTAATTTGGCACTGGAGAATATAGTGCGGCCGTTAGCTGTTAGCACGGAAAGCACTATCTTTTACAAGTCAATCCAACTGTTGGGATATGCAGACGACATCGACATCCTCGCGCGTTCCCAACGTATTGTGGGGATAGCTTTTACGGCATTTGAAGAAGAGGCGAAGCGGCCTCATCTTAAAGTCGACCAAAAAACAATCCGTCACGCACCACCCAGGACAAAATATCACCATCGCCGGCTACAATTTTGAGGTAGTAAAGTAGAGTTTGTCTACCTCGGCGCAAACGTAAACTAAGCAAGGAGATCCGGCGTAGAACCGCCTTTGTTCAGTCCTGCTATATGGAGACGAAAGCTAGACGATAAGCAAAACTGCAGAGCTGCTTCTTGGTGCCTTCGAAAGAAAATTCTACGGAATTCTACGGATACATGGTCCCGTCTGTGAGGAAGGCGAATGGAGAAGAAGACAGAACCGCGAACTCTACGAGCTGTACAAGGATGTGGATGTAGTCCGGAAGGCAAAGATCCGTCGACTGCTGTCCACCTGAGATGGTATTCGAATCCGAGCCTCCTGGATCGAGAAGGAGAGGAAGACCGAATCTTCGGTATAAACACCAAGTCATCACGGACGCAAGGCAGCTTGGTCTTGATGACTGGAAGCAGCGTGCCCAGGACTGTCAACAATGGAAAGCAGCTATCGCTTAGGCTCTGACCCTGCATCGGTCGTCACCCTGATAAGTAAGTAAGTAAGTAATATTTGTGGGTCATCGTGGCGTAATGGGTAAGTGCGTCGACTCCTACGCAGAGGGTGCCAGGTTCGATACCCGAATTTACCACCTTTGATAATTCACGGCTCCACCTCTTTCGAGTCATTGACAATGCTCAAAGAGTATTCCTGTCTAGCAAAAGCTTCCTCAACCTCGCCGTTCAGAGTCGGCATTAAACTGTAGGTCCCTTCCACGCGTGAAAGAAAAATAGCACGCACAACACACGTGGTTGCTGAGAAGCTAGGCCCAGGTCCACCTCGGACTGTAGCGCCACCCATATTATTATTATTATACTATTTGAACCCACGTTAGCAGAAAAAACCCTTACAAATGACGACACAGGAATAGCTGCAAGTATGTACTATAGTTATTTAAAATACTAGAAAACATGTATCTTTTATTTTAGCATAAAATCATTTTTTACACTAAGTTCCAGAAAAAAGAATATTAATCAGTTTTGTCACTGCTGAAAGGAATGCAGTTAATTGCGGCTCAATCAAAGGCTGGTAATTCTTCTTTTTCTTTATTTGGCGCTACAGTCCGGGGTGAGAAGTCCTGGGCCTCAACCAACTGGTAAGTAGAGTTCTTTTTAACGTACTCATTCATTCAAATTCAGTTTGATGTGGATTTTAATATTTTTTTTTGTTTCTGTAAGTTTCGTAAGACAAATTAAAAATGCTGCTTTTTTAATTAATTCGATTCAAATATATATACAGTACCTCACAAAATTGAGCATACACCTATCATTACTTCATATTCGTGCTGTTTTAAGGCCGACCACCTTTTTGTTTTATTTTTTTGGTATACAATCATAACTGAATACATATCTTAAACAAGAGTATATACCAAATTCACAGACAGGCGACTTCCTACCGGTACTTTTCGCATGAAAAAGGAAACAACCCCTGAAATCGACACACAAAATTGAGCATACAGATGTCATGTGTGCGTTATACACAAGCTTCGCAGAATCGATACATGCAAATTTGTTCAGGAATGAAGCAACAAATGTCCCTGATGATCATTTCTGCACACGCTTTTGAACTGAAAAGACCGATATTCTCTTCTTTGTGCGAAAATATGGAAAACATGCGAAAACAGACTACTTTGTCAACAAGAATGCTCATAATTAAGCTATTTTTCGATGGGAAGTCGATGCGAAAAATAGGAGAAACTGTTGGGCAATCGCATGCAACGGTACAAAAAATAAAAAACAATTATAGATATGAAGGGACACTAAAAAACAGACCTGGAAGGGGAAGAAAAGAATTGCTCTCAGAACAAAATGAGCGGTATATTGTTCGGACATTCAAGCCCAATCCAAAATCTAGCGTCCCAAAATTGACGGCTGAGGTGTCATCCGTAATTAATAAGCCTCTTTCAGTCGAAACCATTCGCAGAGTCTTGAGAAAGAATAATGTAGGATTGCCCGAAGAAAGCCGTACATTTCCCTAGTTTGCTAGACAATATGTAAACCACCCGGAAAGCTTTTGGGAAGGTGTTTTGTTTTCAGATGAAACAAAAATAAATTTATTTGGGTCTGATGGCAAACAAATTATTTGGAGGGAACCAAATACAGCTGTCAAAGCTAAAAATATAAAGTCAACCATAAAACACGGGGGAGGATCTGTGCTGTTGTGGGGTTGTATGGCTTCCAATGGCTGTGGAAAGTTCGAATTTATAGAAAATACTACAAAATTGGGTATTTGAATATTTTAAAACGAAATTTACGAAGTTTTTTTATAGCACAGAAACCAGACATTGATACATATTTATTATTTTGTGATATACACTCTATGTTTTATTATTCCATTTGGAAATCTTTGCTGCAGACTGTCCCATTTTGACTTTGATCCACTGTATGTAATACTTCATTTCTGCCGACTCAAAAAGACGTATAATGTGTGATAACAAACCCAAAATGTACTGAAGTTCATGTGTTCTTTTACTCACGTACAACACACACATGCACTTACCGATTTAAACCAAACTTCACACAAACCATACATAGACCAATACCAAAGATGTGTGAAAGTTTGGTTGAAATCGGTAAATGCGTTAACGCGTCAATCGGCGACAAACATTTGAGGCTCAATTCTTGTGTATATAGACTAGCTGTACCCGCGACTTCGTACGCGTAGACATTCGAATTTCCTGACGCGATGCCTGGTAAGATTACGTTGATGTTTATGAGTCCAGCAGGCATTTTGTCAGCTCTTATGACAATTCTATGATCGCCCGACGGCATTCTGTCCAATGCCGTCTTAAACAGTCAGCAAACCGTTATGATGATGAAAATAAACTTACAAGTCAGCAATTATTTCTCGAGGATGGAGCGCGTTTGATCAATTTCGTAATTGCAATTCCCACGCAAATATATTTAAAAAACGGAAGGACAATTCAATGCCGACAATCTAATTGATGATAATAGTGATGGTCCAATTGGGCTTTTTCTTTTTTTGTGCGAGAGTAGTTGAAAATCTTCAAGACATATTATGGGGACCGTTCCCACATAACGAAAGGGATTTTTACACAGTAAACACACCCCCCTTCAAATAAAGTATTGACATTGAGAACATTTTTATGAAGTACAAACATAAACAGTTAGTGTGCAAATTTTCATTAGAATTAGCCTTAAACGGACTTAAATAAAAGGCTAACATATGTACATGTGCATACAACCATTTTTTTTAAATAACTAATTAATATATGCAAATTTTCCTGCTTATTTACTCGTGAGCAGGCTACGTATAGTTGTCCATGGGAAAAGCATTCATTGCTCAAATAAATACCGGTAAATTTAACTGTTTGACCTCGAGCCTTATTGATAGTCATAGCAAAACATTACTTCACTTCTTCACTTCAGCCTTTTAAAAAGAAATGGGTAGTCCGAAGCTATCATCGGTATTCGTAAAATAAATACATTCTCATCTGTGCCTGGTCCTGTTATAATAATCGCTTCAATTACATTAGGTCTTAAAGCTGTTACCATTAACCTTGTTCCATTGCACAGCTTTGGAGGACACAAATTTCTAAGCAAAATTATTGGCACTCGAACTTTTAAGAAAATGATGTGCCCTGGTAGTCCTGCTGGATTCGTAGAATTTAAAAATTCTGTTGGAAAATGTACCGAATCATCCGTATTTACAACGGTGTCAATGGATCGATAAATTTCTACGTCACCGTTGATCTTGCTTAAAATGAATTCATTGATTCTGGGCGCTGAATCATTTCTTGGAGCCAGAATAGCTCTTTCTCTGAACCAAGAAGGGGTCTTGCTACTTATATATTGAACAGAGGGATATATCAAATCCACCAATTCATTAATATCTCTTACATGCTTCCCAATGTAAAGAGTAACTTTACCATTTTCTTCTTGTACCGTACCATTTCCAATTTGCAGAAGCATATTCGCAAATGTTTCAGCATCGATATCGTTATGCAAATGAACTCGCATATTCTTTGAAAGAGTCATTTTTTCAACAGTGGGGACAAACAAATTTAGTCTGTAGTGTCCCGATTAAGCGGACTGTCCCAATTACGCGGTGTCCCCTGTATATTTGGAGTCATACCACTCACTATGCCACTGGCAATAAAAGCTGTGTTTTTTTGCAAGCGTATATACGCTTAATTTTGATGTGCACAAAAAAAACGATCATCGGCGCTTAATGATTCATCATAAAATCTTGGCAGCATCGACGACATTTATGACATTTGCTAAGCAGTCAGGGGTGTAGTCTTGGATGGTGATGGTTGATCCTTGATGGTCACAATCTTCGTTTTGTGACTGTGTAGCGTGACCATCACTTTAAAAGCAACAACACTTAATAATTATAAAATAGAAACAATTTTAATCAAATGAAAAGAATCGTTTACGAAGCCAAAACGGAGTGTATAGCAGAGACACTCTGGGTATACCAAAAATTGCATGCTTATGGATGCCAAAATAATTGAAAATGATCTAATACATCAACCACACCTGCAGGTGTAAGCCACATACAGCAACCTAAACAATGGATGAATAAATTCAGGAATGAACCCACAGAAAATAATGTCTGGAATCATTGTTTTTATCCGCGCTTATTCCTTAAGCGGCGATAGATATGATGAGTAAGTTAAGCGGATATAGAATTTGTTGTTAGTGTATTTTACATGCAAATTGAAAATTAAGCGTATTTACGCTTGCAAAAAAACGCGACTAAAAATGCTAATGTTGGCAGCATTCTTTATCATTGAAACCATTACTTTACGTTACTGCTAATGCATTCTTCCCATCTCTGGTTGTATGTATGTGGAGCAAAATAAAAAAAACAAATCCAAACCGCATTTACCGTTATGAATTTCTCGCAAATGTGTATGTATGCATAACTACGCAGATCGATTCACGGTTGCTAGTAGGTACCGGAAAAGTTTAATTCTTATTGTATCTGTACGAATTTCATAAATAATAAACATAAATTGGATCAGTTTCTTGAAAAAGTTAAGAATACACAAAAGTTAAGCCCCCCAAAAACAAATTGCTTAACTTTTCGACTGTATACAGACTCGCCGATAATATACATACCTCCAATAACCACATTCAGATTTTTGTACAAACCTTGTGTTAAATACCACTTTTACTTTTTATTATTTATTAATTCTTATTATCAATATTCTTATTTTCACAACGTGTTCACTACTGTGGTGTAAAGCATCAAAAATAACAATATCATATGTAGCTCAAGTAGTTTGAATACACAAGCATACATTTCTCAGAATGAACACGCACATTAACGGACGCCCCACAGTGGTCCCGTTGTATGGGAGTGTTGGAAATTAATCTGTTACTACTTTCTATTATTACTTTCTTTACTATTAATCTGTTAATGAAATTTGAAACATAGTGCAAAATCTTAATTTGTTTCAAAAATGGTTGATGTATCTCATAAGCTAAAGGAGTAATCTTAAGTTAAAAAAATAAAAAAAAATACTTTTTTTTTTGTTTAAATGCATAAAATAATTATTTATTATTGTCTATGACTCAAAATTGGGACTTGTGCAAATTTGTAATCACTGTTTATAAATATAAATTCAATTTTACAAGTTTTGGTAGCGTACACTTTATTTGGAATTAAAGAAACTAAGCAATTCAGTATAATAAGGCTTGCGCTTCAGTACTGAGTGGCAGCGAATCTTTTGTTTTTGGTTCAGGCCTTAAATACGCCATCTGATCCAGGGATCAGATGATACCAACATTTGATGAATAACATCTTCATTTGTTGCCGAACGAGAACATTTTCTACTATTATTAATGCGATAGTACCTATAGTCTTTATTCCGACTTTCCTGCGCCTCCCCTGACAATGATCCGACGGGCAAGGCTGCTGATGATATTATTTCTGCTCCGTGGAACATAATTCTATACACTGTTGCTGGCATATAATACCAGGGATATAAATTTGTAGCCATTGAACCGGTTTCCTGGGCATAAGCTCCAAACTTGTCGGGGTCAATCCAAAAATTGCTGCATATTTTCTCCAGGATAACACGGAATCTTTTTATGAGTTGCACATCTATTTCCGTTATTTCTGCTGTTGATAATGGGTCTTCAAAAAATCTTGTAGATGTGTTCCCATCGTTGGTTGTGCCAAATCCTTGCTTTATTATAGCTGCGGTTTTTTGCAAGCGTATATACGCTTAATTTTCAATTTGCATGTAAAATCCACTAACAATGAGTCCTATATCCGCTTAACTTACTCGTCATATCTATCGCCGCTTAAGGAATAAGCGCGGATAAAAACAATGCTTCCAGTCATTATTTTCTGTGTGTTCATTCCTGAATTCATTCATTCATTGTTTAGGTTGCTGTATGTGGCTTACACCTGCAGGTTTGGTTGATGTATTAGATCATTTTCAATTATTTTGGCATCCATAAGTATGCATTTTTTGGTATACTCAGAGTGTCTCTGCTATACACTCCGTTTTGGCTTCGTAAACGATTCTTTTCATTTGATTAAAATTGTTTCTATTTTATAATTATTAACTGTTTTTGCTTTTAAAGTGATGGTCACACTGCACAGTCACAAAACGAAGTTTGTGACCATCAAAGATCAACCATCACTTTCCACGACTACACCCCCGACTGCTTAGCAAATGTCATAAATGTCGTCGGTGCTGCCAAGATTTTATGATGAATCATTAAGCGCCGATGATCGTTTTTTTGTGCACTTCAAAATTAAGCGTATATGCGCTTGCAAAAAAACACAGCTTTTAATACCCATTTTTTGTATAAACTTCTGCTGAATTTGACTCTTCCTTGCCTGGTGTATGGGCTGTGTCGTTTTTGTTGTTCTCCAAGCTTTAAACTCCAAATTGTGGCTACATGTAGCAAGTATTTCATAAAACGGATGCGAGCGTGCAAGGGTGAAATTCCTAATCTTAGAGCTTCCTGATTTCTTGATTTTGCTCTAAGTAACTTCAAATCATTCATCTCTGATGGAAAAACTTCAAATTTGCACAACAAACGCTGGAATGTTTCGATATCTACATAAAGCAAAACGTCATCTTCCTAATTGAAATCTTCAATATTTTCGGATTCATAAACTAATTCCCGATGCCTCAAAGTCAGCTCTAATTACCTCCTTTTTTTGCCCCATTGACCTTTTAAAAAACAATTTACTTTAGGTTCCAGTGTACATAATTTTAGGAAATATGGCACATCAAATTAGCTTAAGAAATACGTAAATTTTTGTAATTTTCAAAGTCCCAACTTTGAGCTAACGGTACAGCCAAACGGATGATCCAAAGTCAAGAAAATCTTGGCTTTCTAGGTTCTCATATTTGTAGAATCGAAAAACATAAACCAATTGGCCGGGAAAAATATGTCACTTCGGGTATTTATTTACACTGCGGGACCACTGTGCGCGGCTTGGGCACCGATACTGGCAATGGTCCGTAGTATGAATACACTCTTGAATATATATATACATACATCCCTATAAATGAACACGCATAAATACGAACGCCGCTTGCGCACTGATATTGGCAATGGTCTCCGCTCATCTTATTGGCAAAACAATGCCAATAATATATGTTTTATGTTGTAACTTTTCTCTTAGACAACGTAGGGAGATAACATATATACCAATGGATTCGTTAATGAAAGTTCTACACAGATATGTAAGATAATGTAATTAAGTTAAGTTCTGTTCGGTGAAAGTCAAGAGAAGTTGAGATGAACCACCGAAAAATGGGGAAATATTTTATTACTTAACATGTTTATTTAAGGGTTTTTGTTGAAAAAAACTTCATATGTGGTATAGAAAAAACTCCGTAGAAGAATTATGAAGCTATAGGAGAAAACTGCGATCGAATCCGTTGGGTAGATTCGGAGATTTTGTGTCAGATACATATATACATCAAATCTTAACTTCCTTTTCTAAAAGTAAGTGATAACGAGTATTATATTATAAAAACTGTCAAGACGTAGCTATTTTGTGGTCGTTGCATGACTACCTAATTACAACAGAAGTTATTTGGAAAGACGTGAACAGGAAACAACAAACAAATGCTTTTTGAAAATGTATTGCATATTTCGTCGAGTTTCAAATAAAAATACAATTCCAAATGAAAAAGGGGTAACATGGGTGTTATTTTTATCTAAGTCATTCGTTGAGGGAATGCACTGTGTTTGTTGGGTTAATGTACTTTCTTCATTGAATAAACGAATAATTCATTAAATATAAGATAATCATTTTTAACAAACAGCCATTCGTTGCCTCAACGAACAAGAATTAATTAACTATTCGTTTTATCTGTATCTCTAACTCTTTTTTTTTATCAACCCCGCCTTGAGGTATACCCCGGTTGACTGATTTGGTAACTTGGCAGTTAGCCAGTTGCGATTGGATGATTCTATGTGTTACAACACCTTCGTCAAATTAATGCAATTGCTTCGTGGAGCCCGTAGTGACTCACAATCACGAATATTTCTCAATTTCACGTTATTTCACTTCCTCGAAAAGCAATCAAATCGATACAATTAAGCCACTGAAAATTGGATTGAGTGCTGGGCGGACATATGGTCACAACACCTTTTTGATTCCATAGAGTCGTGGAAAAGTGACATACCATATATTACGTTTTCACAATAAACGTTTTCAAAAAAACAAATCAAGAAATCCAGTTCACCCAATTTCCTGGTTGTGGTACCTGTTAAACCCGCTTCTCCCACGACCCGTCTGCGGGCGATATTTTCTTGATGGCCATTTCTATTTTGAGGAACCATTATTTCAAACACAACAGGCGATAGCTTACCGTGGCCGTGAAACCTTCAATTTCTTGCGTGACAGCAATCGACAGCAGAGCCGTAAGCTTATAGAATCAAACGCGTCAAAAGAGCGACACCACAACACAAACAAACGAACGGAAATCATATAATTGCTTCGTGGGTAAAATGGCTGGCGACTTGGTAGAGCTAGAAGGATGTGGAAACCATTAAAACTGCTCTCGACATTGACTGGCATTTTATGACATCTGATACTTGTGAGAAGGGAGCGGATGAACCGTTTAAAGCTGCAGACATGGTTCAGATGTTTCCCAAAATAGTTTCGCAATAAATTTCATGCACAGTCTTTGTTATTTTGAATGAGTGTAATGAGGTGGAAAAAAGCGAGAGTAATTATAGCGTCGGTCTGGATGTCAGAATAGATTGTCTGTCGAGGACTCTCGGCGACCAGAAGCTGATCTGATTTAAGCAGAAATGTTCAAAAGGATTCATACAGATGTTAATGCAATGAGAAGGTGATTGAATGTGATGATGGAAAATAACTCATTCTGTGCGTGGTAGTGTTCTTGAACAGTGAGTGGAGGGTATGCACGTCGCACAATGGTTCAGTTGTATGGGACAGTTGGTAAATCTGTAATTTTTGATCCCGTGGAATACAAGTGCCACGAGATCCTGTCGAAGTCTACAAATGGTTAATGTGTGTCTCGAAGATTAACTGTTTTTATGCATAAAATAATTAGAGAGATGGAAGGTTACTCCGTCGTTCAGCCGGGTCTAGCTGGGCACATTTCATTCTTAAGCATTTGATGTACTTTTTGTTTCTAATGAAGCTATCGACTTTAAATTTCAGGTAGCTTCCTAGACTTATGGAAAACCCCATTCTCATGAGTCCCTCGAAGAGGGAAGAAATTGAAAAGAAAAAAGGACATGGCACATGGCTGGACTGCATTATCCATTTTGTATGTAAATAAATGGAATGTTATGCATTTTGACAATTGTACTTATTTTTAACGCAAGTAGTCTAATATTACTTAGAAACAAACCGAATCAAGACCGAGCACTAAATTTGATGCATTTGTTGGAATATTGTTGGCCGCTGGGGCGTCACACAATAATTCGCAAAAAACCGTCAGTCTTGTAAAAAATATTCATAAAGCATGCATGGTTTCTAAGTGACACATACAGTGGCCTCCCCCTTCCCCCTCCCCTTTCACGGGATACCATAATTTGCTCAAGCTAGAGAGAGTTTAGCTTATAATAGAGAGGTTTTTGTATGGAAAATTGAAGAAAATGTAAGTAAAATATGGCATCTCTGTAATATATATTGTGCGATAAACTAAATCAAATGTAAACTTTTTATACGGAAATAAACTATCTATCTATCTATCTATGGCAAAAGAAGGTCCAGTTAGAGAGACTTTCGACTTAGGGAGATTCCACTGTATCTCCATACAAATGCATGGAATGCATGGACACATGGAGTCTGGCCTTGGAAGGTTTATTGCTAATGACTCCCAATTTAAAAAATAAAACTGTAAGCCCTATTTCTTTAAACTAGGCTCGGCCATCATCGAAATTCGACGACCATCAGAGGTAACAGAAAATTGTACAGGGATAACGTAAAATTAATAACTCGTAAAATAACCTAATTTTGTATATGTACATACCACGGCTCTATTCAACCGTTTGCTAAACCGAACATGCATCGTGCACATCTACGCGAAATTACCTTTCCAATCGTGTAAGTATCATGCCATTCGTTTGAGTAGAGCGGTGTACAAGCGTACGACAAAAATGGGCATCACGTATTTATATGTAGATCAACTAAGTTCAAGAACTGTTAACATACATTTTTCTTTTCAAAACAAAAAATTAAAAAAAGCTAAACAATTTAGTATAGACCAAGTGGAAGCGAATATATTGTTTTCGGTTCAGCCAGTCAATATACAATCCAGGGATCAGGGAATAAATAATGAATGTGTTCTACCTACAATTATTAATCCGATACTAAACACATATAATCTTTATTCCGACCTTACTGATTCTCCTCTGACAATGATCAGACGGGCAGTTTTCTAACTTTGGCGTAATACCTATATATATACTCGAATCCAAATCCTCAAGCCACAAAATTCCCACTGTTTGAAAAATACCCGCATTGACTATCTCCATGTACAAAATTCCCACTCACGAAATTTATCCCTAAAAGTCCACAATTTAAATAGAGTAAATATAATTAAGCGTAGGCGCCAGTGAACCCGCGAATCAGATTAAGCCGATTAAACACTGCGCGTCCTTTGATAGACGCGAACTATAGAGGTTATATTTTTGGGGATTTTGAGTTTGGTGGTATTGGATTTCAGTTTTTTAATTTTGGAGTTTTCGTACCCAACCTAACTTTGACACCAAAAATGATAAAAGTATTTTGTAGAGGGGTCAAAACAAACATTTCTTAGTATGTAATCTATCCAGCCCCGTTTAGAAAGTAGAGGCAATTTTAGGAAAAAAATTCGTTAAATGAAAAAAATTTAAATAAAAATACTATTAAGCTCTTCTTTAATCCTAAAATTAATTCAAATTATTTTTGTTAATAGGTTGGAAAATTCGCACACAAACTCAAACTTTTGATACAGAATAAATATTATACAAAAAAAATGTTGACCAATTTTTTTCAAAATTGTGAAATAAAGTGCTGGATTCGCTTCTTGTGGTAAATAGTTGTATCAATTCTTCTAATTTTTGAGACAGTTGAAGAAGCGGTTAGCCGCGGGTACTTTGATTTAGCTGTAGACTCTTGGAGCATTTTTGTTTAAAGCCCATCAAACATTGAAATACTCTCCTCAAAAGGCGGCTTTACTAAGAAAGCTGTTCTCAAATATTGGTAAGGAATGTGAAAAAACTGTTGATGCAGTTTGAAAGCCAAATGTATGCCCTTTAAAAGAAATACAATAAGTTCAGCTTCCAAGGAAATATGCAACCTCAAATGTTCTTAAAAAACTAGCAGACCGCATTGAATGTTTTGCTATTCATTAATAAATAACTAAATTATTGTAAGTGTGTGGGGTTGTGTATATGACTGAAACAATGTAGTAGTAGATGAATTCGTGTTGCTGTACAGTTGTGCTGCTTCAGTAAGCAAACAGTTCCACTGGTGGTCACCTTCCATCAAGCCTAGTGCAACGCATGCACGTTTTATCTTGAGTCCCAAAAATTTTGCTATTAAGAAATAATAAATATGGCAGATGCACTGAGAAATTGAAATAGTAAATTAACGAAAATTTGTATGGTCCCACCACTTTCGAGTCACTGGAAAAAGCTTCTCAAACTTGGCCGTTAGGAGTCGGCATAAAACTGTAGGTCCCTTCCATTCGTGAAAGAACAATAGCACCTACAACACGAGAGGTTGTTGTAGAAGAGAGGTTCTGACCCTCCATGGGCTGTAGCGCCACCCATATAATTGTTTTCAAAAAGTCAACAAAATGTTGACTTTCTAGGTTGTCAATTTGTAGAATCGAAAAAACGAGAAAAATATATCCACTGTGTGTCGTCAGCAAGCGGCTTAGTATCTGTTTCAGCATCTAATTGAAAAGGCAAGTAACCAAATTGATTGTGAAATAAATACACGCACAATATGTCTCAGAACAAAGAGAGACTGATTTTTGCAAACGTTGACTGCTTCAGTGCGAACAGCCACCCATTTTGTCAGTCTCATCGGTTCACACCACATGTCTGTCTGAAACTGTTGCGCTGTAACAAAGTATCCTTTTACAGCAGCCACACACTCTAGTGACTCCAAATGTGCAAAATTATTCAAATTACGCCAGGCGTCGACTCTGAAAACATCGCCAGAGGACGAGCGAGTGTAATTAAATCCCTTTTTAATTCCCCAACACAAATTAACCCTCCTCTTGTGCCCGAACGTCGTTCAAAGCTAACTAACTCTATTTATAGAGGATGTACAACACCGAGGCAGAGGCGGAGATCATCATCCAATTTTCTATTTGTGCTCATTTCCCGAGGACATCATTCATCACTGCTGGTTCGCCCCCCTTGTTGATTCTCACTTTTTCGAAGGACGGCACGTGATGAGTCGGAAAATTGCTCAAAGCAGCTCGACCCCCCGACAAGGTCATGGCTTGCAAATTCAATTACCTATGGAACTCGTAGTTGTCGACTGTCAAGGGCTTCTTGTTTGTTGACCGTCCGAATGGGATCGATGGGGCTGCTTGCAAAATCACCTTGAAATTGCCTCTAATAGAGTTGGTTAATTAGCCTGGTCAAGCTCGCCGAAGCAGAGCGACAACACACGTGGTTGGAATGATTATTTCGCCTGTTAATGCTCGTATTACACAAAATGCAGGTCACGTCGGCAAATGAAATTTATCCAAACATACACTTACCACGCGTGATGCTGGGAAATGTCCCGATGGAGTGGAAGGACGGCAGGTGAAAATTACCACCCGGAGGCCACCCTCTACGCAGACGGCATTCATGTTGATCGCATACCTTGTCATGTGATTGTCATTGTTTCTACCTTTGTGTACGACATGGCATGTCTATGTCACCGAACAGGCACGTGTCCTCCTACGTCATTCATTTGGATTCGGTTTGAGATGGAATGCCTTTAATTAATTTCCAACAATTAATTGCTTGAATTCCTACACAGTTGATGGCATTTTACGACATTTGTTGTGCCGATTTCTCTGAATTTAATTGACATTGTTCAAGTGTTTCTCTTTTGCGGTCTTTCATTAATCATTGCTTTGGAGTGGATGGAATCTCGTTTTCGAGTTTCGGGTGGAGGGCTTGGCGACAGCAAGCGTCTCAGTCTCAGTCTCAGTCTCAGTCTCAGTCTCAGTCTCAGTCTCAGTCTCAGTCTCAGTCTCAGTCTCAGTCTCAGTCTCAGTCTCAGTCTCAGTCTCAGTCTCAGTCTCAGTCTCAGTCTCAGTCTCAGTCTCAGTCTCAGTCTCAGTCTCAGTCTCAGTCTCAGTCTCAGTCTCAGTCTCAGTCTCAGTCTCAGTCTCAGTCTCAGTCTCAGTCTCAGTCTCAGTCTCAGTCTCAGTCTCAGTCTCAGTCTCAGTCTCAGTCTCAGTCTCAGTCTCAGTCTCAGTCTCAGTCTCAGTCTCAGTCTCAGTCTCAGTCTCAGTCTCAGTCTCAGTCTCAGTCTCAGTCTCAGTCTCAGTCTCAGTCTCAGTCTCAGTCTCAGTCTCAGTCTCAGTCTCAGTCTCAGTCTCAGTCTCAGTCTCAGTCTCAGTCTCAGTCTCAGTCTCAGTCTCAGTCTCAGTCTCAGTCTCAGTCTCAGTCTCAGTCTCAGTCTCAGTCTCAGTCTCAGTCTCAGTCTCAGTCTCAGTCTCAGTCTCAGTCTCAGTCTCAGTCTCAGTCTCAGTCTCAGTCTCAGTCTCAGTCTCAGTCTCAGTCTCAGTCTCAGTCTCAGTCTCAGTCTCAGTCTCAGTCTCAGTCTCAGTCTCAGTCTCAGTCTCAGTCTCAGTCTCAGTCTCAGTCTCAGTCTCAGTCTCAGTCTCAGTCTCAGTCTCAGTCTCAGTCTCAGTCTCAGTCTCAGTCTCAGTCTCAGTCTCAGTCTCAGTCTCAGTCTCAGTCTCAGTCTCAGTCTCAGTCTCTCATGAAATCAATTACGCATCCTTCCACAGATGTTTTTGAGTGATGGCATTCACTTAAACCTATTTTCGTAAGCACATGCCAATCCAATCAAATGGAACGATTACTAAATCCGAAATCCGCCTGCCCATCCAGATGCATAATTGACGAGTATCCCGCAGAAGGTATTCCTCTAATTACCGACTCAACGCTCGGGATAAATCACAGCCCCCAAACAAGCTGGAACCAATTAAACTGCACTCACATCCAATCACCAGCAATATCTGGGCCCAGTTGGTGCTACGTCGAGTGGCCCCGAACGGACAGGATGGGGGGATCAACTTTGATGAGCCTCGAAAATGAACCATCGCATCCGGTGGTTGCATTAAAAATCTAATGAGCGGCTATTGTGGGGAAGCGCTTCAATTTATTGCTCATTTTGAAAGTCGTTTGCGTGTGAAATTATGAATTTGCCTATCGGATGTTGGCAATTTGTGAAAATGCTTAGCGCCCTATGTGTCCGCTGAATGACAGCTTGCCGCCAACACTGCGTCTGTCATTAATCACTTGGAGTGGGTGGTGGGCGGAGCCTTGTACCCTCACTTGACGGTGTACCTTTTGTGGCGAGCGTACCTTGCGTTGAAAAAGTTTCGCCATTCAATTGGATTCACTTAAAGAAAGTTGCTGATACTCCATCAATCTGTCTGCCTCCCAGAAGGCAATGAAAATTGAAGACAATTGCTACGACGAACTTCCGCCACACTCAACGACGTCTGCTGTTGGCATAAACGAGAAGCCTCGTAAAAGGTGGTTCGCAATTTTGCATGTTTTTTTTTTATGGTTCGAAATGAGAAAAGCTTTCTCGAAAAGGAGACATATGCGATGATTGTGCGATTTTAACACCAGCGGGTGAGGGACTTGATATATGAGTCGGCCTTGAAGGGATATACGGAAACTGATGTTCACCGGGATTCACTGAGACTGAGGCTATTCGATTAGTCAACGACGCAGACGCTGGTGCTGGGATTGCATAGAGTGTCAACAATATTTGTACATCTTTGTGTCTTTCCGGACAATGAACAAAAACAATTTGGTAGATCCGTCAGAGCCTTGAGGGATTTGGTCAAACTGAAAAAAGCTGAGTGTCTTATTTTAAGGCGAACAATACGAGGAGGGAACTGATTTCTGCGCAGTGAAATTATTAAAGAGTTTAAGGATAGACTTACAAAATAGAATGGATGCTCGGCTACTTCTCATGGCAAAGTGAACAAGCAATTCACTGAACTTCTTAGGATCATGCGAGCAAATGCTAAGTGCCTATGACGTCCAAATAAAGTCGAAAGAAAAGAAATGGTAAGCAAAATTCACAATATTGTTCTTGGCAAGGTTCATGAGCCAACTAAGATTGTAGCACTACCGCTGATTCCGCCATTTGAATCCAGGTGACAATTTTGTCATGAGAAGATAATAGACACCAAAAACTGATGCGGGTCGGGATTTCCAAACATAATTTGGAACATTTAAAGCACAATTTTGGAGTGTTGATATTTTTACACCAAAAATGAAAGAAAACTATTTTTGAGAGTGTGAATTTGATTTTTGGAAAGGATTAAAAAAGTGGCCTCTTCTTCTTATTCTGGTGGCGCTACAGTCCGGGGTGGACCTGGGCCTCAACCAGTAAGCCTCTCCGGCACGATCTTTAGCCAGCTGTCTCCAACCGCGCACACCAAGTCGAATGAGGTCCTTCTCCACCTGGGTGCGCTTCCATGGGCGTCCTCTATAGCGTTGTCCCACTGGTTCGGAGTCGAAGACTCTTCGGGCTGGAGCAGTGTTGTCCATGCGCTCTACATGGCCTAGCCATCTAAGACGTCGAACCCTGACTAGGCTCATGCCGCTGTAAAACCCGTAGAGTTCATGGTTGAATTTTCTTCTAAAATAACCATCAACGCAGAGAGGACCAAAGATTGAACGCAGAACTTTTCTCTCGAAAATACCAAGTGCTTCTTCATCCGCTTTTGAGATTGTCCATGCTGCCGCACCATAGAGCAGGAAAGGGGTGATCAAGGTGTTAGCTTGGTCCTTCGAGAGAGGACTCTACTACTCAATTGCCTCTTGAGCCGAAAGAAACAGCGATTGACAAGAGGAATTGTGCGTTTAATCTCGGTACTGGCGTTGTTCGTACTGATCACCTACGAGCCGAGGTAGACGAAGTCCTTCACTACCTCCAAGTTATAGCTGCCTATGGTGACGTTTTGACCAAGTCGTCGATATTGTTCGTCTTTTCTTGATGACACCGCTAAACCCATTTTGGCCGCCTCCGCTTCAATACCAGCAAACGCTTCATTGACGGCTCGCTGTGTTCGACCAATCACGTCAATGTCATCCGCGTATGCTAGCAATTGTACGGACTTTTGGAAGATCGTGCCTCTTGTGTTAGCATGTGAGCACTGCACGATCTTCTCAAGAATACTGTTGAAAAAGTCACATAAGAGGGCGTCGCCTTGGCTAAAACCATTTTTGACATTGAAGGTCTCTGTGAGTTCGTTACCGACCTTGATGGAGCAGCGAGAATTCTCCGCCATAGACGAAGTCAAGATAGCGATATCGAGACTGAAGTCGAATAAGGCTGCCGGTGCAGACGGACTGTCTGCAGAACTGTTTAAGGCAGCTGGAGATGAGCTGGTAAAGTACATGCACCAACTTATCTGTAAGATAGGGTCGGAGTAAGGCATGCCCGACGAGTGGAATCTCACTGTCGTTCGCCCGATCCACAAGAAAGGACACTCCTTCAACTGCGCCAACTCCTCAACATCGCCTATAAGATGCTCTCTGCCGTTTTGTGTGAGCGCCTGAAACCATTCGTCAAAAACCTGGTCCTTATCAGTGCGGTTTCAGGCCGGGGAAGTCCACCATCGACCAAATCTACACACTACGGCAGATCCTGGAAAAACCCCAAGAAATGCAGATCGACACCCACCACCTATTCGTCGATTTCAATGCCGCATATGACAGCGTGCATAGGGACGAGTTATACAACGCCATGTCTAGTTTTGACATCCCAGCTAAACTCGTCAGGTTGTGCAGTATGACGTAGTCCACCCTACACTCTCTATGTGGAAGACTAATTTTGTTTTTATGATGTCCGTCAAGTGACCGTCGCCAGTGTTGGTGCACATTCACGCTTGTTTTATCGATGGCATAATTAATTTTGCTCCACCTTGTAGAATCCTAAACCGAGCTATTCAGCTAGTAGAACACACAAAGTCAATAGACACCCAACTAAATATTGCCACTGCCTGCAAACCAAAGACACTTAAGACTAATGTGGACCCTCTATTACCTGGCTCCGTTCCGAACTTCGTCCATTAAAAGTATTCGTAACGAAAAGACCATAGCTTCAACAAATACTCCCCCACGTGAGTTAGTGCAAACTCCACACTTGACTACTTTGTTCACGTTCACCAGCATGAGCCCAAGGCGACCCAGCACAAGTCCACCGGCCAATTTGAAAAAACATACCAAACAAAGTTGAACAAACATAAGCAATAATATTCACAAACTGGTCATTTTCTGGCGTCCATTGCCACAGGCAATAGACGAGAAGGTCAACAGCGCGTCCCGAAGAGTCCTAACAAAACAAGCAGACACCCAGGCGAACGCACATCCCGCCGTGCTCCTGCAAACACATCGTCTAATGAAAAAGACAAAGCTCCCCAACCCCGCGGCACATGAATTTCAGCGCGTATCGGACGCTAATGGAAAGCGAATCCATACAATTCGGAGCTCTGATTTATACATTTCAAATATCCTCTTCCGGCTGTGCTTAATTATTTATTTGTCATTTTTTCTCAGGCCATTCAACAGTCTCCGTGATGCCGCCTCATCATCGGATCACCCTCCGGACACAAATTCTTCACATTATACTCTCAAATCGCGAAAAGTAATTCGAGAATCAACGACAAATTCCATCGGATTCCATCGTTCCCTTAATTCTGATCGAAATCATTAAAAATTCATTCACCATTATCCCCGTGGCATTTGACAGGATTTCTTTGCATTCTCCTGGGCTGGCCGCGCTTATAACGAGTGCGAGATGGCCAATACACGAGAACATGGTATGCACGCTGAATACGAGTAGATGTTTAAGAATTCAAAAACGAGCCTCTAGCGTTTGAGCGTGGGCCGATTATAGCCCAGCTCCCAGAGGGGGAGACCTGCTATTCTAGGTCATCCTCAACACAGAGAAGTGGGACGTGCCTCGCAACACGTCCCAGGACCCAGCTCACCAGCAGCATGCTGTTGATCATCTGAGTGGTTCTTTTCGAAAATAAATTAGCTCGTTAACGAGTGCAGGTGTGGTGTGGAGTGTGCGTGGATTGAATTTGCCGGTTCTCTCAGCTGCAGGAACTGGGAACTTTTTAATTATGAGAAATTCAAAGGACTACACTTGACTGGCCATCATGCAGTTTGAAACGTGGCAATTGTAGGTTTCGCGATGAACGATTCTGTGAGTTTCACAGTTTCCGCGAACGATGAGTTGAGTTTCCTGGAAGCTCATTACCATAATAATCAAACTTTAAAATGCAATATGGACGCTGTTCACTGGAAAATTGGTTTCCTCATAAATTGACACAGATTATAATAGACGTGTTTTTTCATCGCTATCAATAGTGAAGTGAAGTGAAGTAAGATGCAAAAAACCGATTCGCAGTGGCTTTGATTTTTCTCTGTCAGAATATATGAAGAAAACAATTTATATGTTCTAATCGCTGTCAAAATATATGAAAAATAATTCGAACTGGAATTTGTATAGACAGTCACGTTTCACTGCCGATATAATAGGCAGTTATAGGCAGTAGGCTTGGTTTCAGTTGTGGCAGCAATTTTACAATGGTTATACATTACATTCTTTGTTTACGCAGATTCGGTATTATTACCTTACAACTAAAATATTAATAAAAGTTCTTAAATAATATATCACAGAAGTAATTTGAAGGAAAAGCCACTAAAAACCTTAATTAAAACCATCAGTGTCGCTAGAGGGAGAGAGAGAGAGGCGAATTTTCAACTTGATTTCAAAAGTTTGAAGCAACATTGACACCTAATTCAAAGGAATACACAAATAACAACATGAAACACATAAATAGAAAATAGAAGTACATATATAAATAGATAAATAGAATATATAAATAAATACATTTTGTTGATAAATTGCAATAATTGCACTTATAACGAAGCTAGATTTGAGATCTGATACGATGATGATATATATGCCCCACACGGGAGATACACCTAAGTCTGTTTTTACACGGTCTTTTTTTACACGGTTTTGATATAACACGGTTTGAAAATTGAATATTTTTAATTTTTTTACACGATTTTATTCCATTTAGCACGATTTGAAATTTTATGTACTTAAATTTTTTTTGTCAAATTTAATTTTTGCGAAGTATGTTCATATCACAAAAAAGTATTTATGAAAGAAAAAAGTCTGAAACCATCGATAGTATCGATAGTGCTATCGATAGTTTGCGAACACTACCTTAAAGATTTAAGTGAATTCCCTTTTAGCGCGTACAAGCAATTTTTACTGGTCAAAGCAAATGTGAATAGCACTAATTTAGGGGAATTCCCTTTATGTGCATACAATAAAATTTACTGGTCAGAGCAAATGAAACGTGTTAATATTTTGTGAACTGTCAATGCAATAAGAATAAGAATAAGAAATAAAATAAACATGAATTCTTGTTCTTAAAAATTCTTGTTTTTCACTAATTTTAATAGGTTTTAGAGATTAGGAACAAATCACCCATTTTTGTATACGATCAATGTCTTTTTTTACACGGTTTTTTTTTACACGGCTTCTTCTGGAACCAATCTACCGTGTAAAAACAGACTTAGGAAAATAGCTTTAAAAATTAATAACTTGTTGTGAATGTCCAGGTGTGAGTTTCTACAAAAAAATGGATAAGGACCCCTTATCACTTGTTTAATGATTTCCTGGACATGTCGATTAAAAGTCAAGCGTTTATCTAAGTAGATGCCTAGATACTTTACACTGGACTTCCAATCTGAACGCCGTTGAGTTCAAGGTTTTTGCTAGGAAGTAAACAAGCCTTTCTTTTACGTGTAAAGAAAATAGCTTGGGTCTTCGGAGCATTAAATTTAATTTTTCAGGTATAACAATATCCTTCGAAAGTATTTATAGCAGATTGCAAGTTAGTTTCAACACTGAAACCAGTTGAATCGGATGAATAAATACATTTATCGTCAGCATATAGGGCAATATCCGGTTAGAAAATCCTGGCAGATCACAGGGATATAGGTTGAACAGGACTGGAGCAAGAACAGACCTTGTGGAACGCCTGCATTTATTTGTTTTTCTTCTGAAAAATGCTTATTAATAAACACCTTGAAACTTCTTGTGGAAAGGAATGACTGGATGATCTTTATAAGGTACATTGGGAGATTGACATTTAGTAGCTTATGTAGCAAGCCATCATGCCAGACAGTATCAAACGCTTTCTCTAAGTCCAATATTACCATACCAGTGCTATTGCCTTCTGAAAGATTTTGCTTGATGTGTTTTGCGATGCAATGCACTTGGTGAACAGGGCTATGAAAAGCTCTGAAACCGAATTGCTCTTGTGGTAAAATGGCATTTTCATCAACGAAAGACATTATCCTGGTTTTAACCACTTTCTCGATGCAGGCTAATGGGCATATATAGCTGCCGGGCAAATTAGGTTGCTAACCGGTTTTAGTATCGGAATTATTCTTGCAGCCTTCCAGTTTTTAGGGAAGTAACCCAGTTTTAGGCAGCAGTTAAAGATATCCATCAGCTGGATGAAGGCGGAGTTGGGAAGGTTTTTAAGGCAGGCATTTTTGATTCCATCGAAACCAGGGGAGTTTCTCGTTTTTAAGTTTCGAACAATATTTTTCAGTACTGAAGGTGTTATTAAGCTGATATTATTTAACAACGTGTGTGAATTAATAGACAAATTGCTCGACAGAGGCTTGTATGTGAAGGGGTGGTATGATATTACTAGCGGTTGAATAGTTATCTGAGAAGCTGTTAGCTAGAGCATTAGCTTTTTCACTGCATGATTTCATAACCTTAAGTGGAGGAATATGGTTGTATTTTTTCTTTATAACTTTGGTTATATTCCAGAATTGTTTGCTAGCCTTATCTAAACCTTGAAGCTGTTCATTCCATGACTGGTTTCTAAAATTAGCAATAGCAAACTTAACTAGGGAGTTAATTTTTTTATATTCTCCTAGATAGATTGAGTTTCTCGTGCGGCTCCATCTGGATCTGCACGAATTCCCAAGAGTTAACATCTGCCGGATGTAGAGTGGAAGAACGTTATGTGAATCTTGGGACACGTTTTTCTTTGGCACTGAACTCTCAATACTTTTTAATATAGCGTTGGTAAATATATTAATATTAGTAGTTGGTAGTAGTGTTATAAGGTTTCCGCAGATGCTGCCTATCGAGTTTCGGCTTAGTATGGCTCCTCCCACTAGTATGATGGGGCGTGATGGTAGGGTTGCGGCAGATTACACTAGCAGCCGAGGGTTGGAATCCGACTCGGGTTAGGTGTTCTCTTTTTTTTTGTAGCAAGTATTCGGCTGAAACATGCAGAAATGGACAAACGGTGCTTAGTTGAAGGCGGAGAAAAAATACCGGGACGAATCTCAGCTGATGCCCAGGATTGAGGGTTAGGAAAAAGTAGGAATGGACTGAAGACGGAGAGCCAGATTACGGGTTGGACGATTTGTGCGTGGTGTCCTGGGAAAGTTCGGTGCGTAAGGGAAAACGTGTGGACGATTAACCGGTTACGGGCAACTTTTAAAAGAAAGGAAATAAGAAATTTCATTCCACGCAAAAAAAATAAAAAGCAAGTGGACTTAGTGAGAAATGGTATTATTAACCAATCGAGCTTGGTGATTTCGTCGTTTCTCTTGTATTTCCTCTATTGCGGGAAATCAGATCAATACAAGAATCTGTATAGAAGCGCGAGTTACAAAACTCCGGGTCGTAACCTATACATATACGGATAGATACCTATATTGGAAGTGCCGTAAATTAAAAACCAAAGTGGGGTCCGAAATTTAACCCGCCGTAATAATACCCGGATAGTGATTCTCGCGAGTGTCACCTGTACGAAAGTTCCTGCTCGTGCCTGTAAATTGCATAGTCTACCCGGGAGAACGCCAGCCAGTCGTAACAGCAGAGCCAGCCTTGTAGAGCGATCCAGGGGGTCACCTTATTATTTTATACACATACATACACACACATTCGAATAGTTGTATGTGCTTTACGTGCAAAATCCTACTTCACTATTTATAGAATTTTGAAAAAAACACGGTTAATGAAGGTTTTTACTGTTTATCTAAGACAGTTGATTAAAGACAATCTCCTATCGAATTTCCGTCAACACACATGTGCAGAAGATTGTACTATTAACAACAAGGTTGTCTTAGTTTATTTTTAAATTATTTTTTCGGATTTCACATTTCTCCACACCAATGGGACAAGAAGGGCAAAATTTGTTTTTTTTTTTAATTGAGTTTGTATGCTTAAAAGTTAAGAAATCTTCTGGCTTTGATGGTGTTAGAAATGTGTGTCTGAAAAATTTGCCACATTTTGCTCTCACTAAGTTGACAGACCTGTTTAATTGTTGTCTTACTTTGGGATATTTTCCAACCCAATGGAAAACTGCCAAGGCAATTCCAAACTTGAAGCCTGGCAAGGACCCTAATCTAGTCGTAAGTTACAGGCCAACTAGTCTGCTCAGTACTCTTAGTAAGTGCCTTGAAAAGATCATAAAGAATAGAGTTGTGTCTTTCATTGAGAGTAATTCTATTATACCCTCTGAGGAATTCGGTTTTAGATCTTTACACAGTACCACACTCCAAGTGCAACGTATCACAGGTGATATCAAAAATAATTTAAGAATTGGAAAAAGTACTGGCATGGTAATTTTAGATGTTGAAAAGGCTTTCAATACAGTTTGGCATGATGGATTGATTCATAAGTTAGTAAGTGTTAATCATCCGTTGTATCTTGTCAAAGTCATCCAGTCATTTTTGTCTCACCGAAGTTTTAATATTTCCATAAATGGATATTCTTCAGTAAATAAACCAATAAATGCAGGAGTTCCACAAGGGTCCGTCCTTAGTCCAGTTTTATATAACATTTATACATCCGATTTCCCTAACTTGAGAAAGTTAGGGCGATACTACATATCACCCTTTTCGCTGACGATACTTGCATTTATTCATCAGATGTAATTGGTTTCAACGTTGAAACTAATCTAAAATCTGCTTTAATTGCGATCGAAACATATTGCATTAACTGGAAAATTAAAATTAATGCTTCCAAGCTATTTTTTTTACTTGTAAAAGAAAAGCTTGTTTACTTCCTAGCAACAGACTTATTGTCAATGGAATTGCGGTGGAATGGAAACCGAATGTAAAATATCTTGGTATTTATTTAGACAAGCGCTTAACATTCAATCTTCATGTGCAAGAAACAATTGAGAAGGTTAACACAACTACGCGAATACTGTATCCATTTATATGTAGATGTTCAAAACTCAATGTTGCGAACAAACTACTCATTTTCAAAGCTATTTTTCAATCTATTATAATTTATGGATCTCCTGTCTGGGGTAAATGTGCGAACGTTCACTTACGCAAGCTGCAGATAGCTCAAAATAAACTGCTTAAAATGATTCTTAATTTGCCATGGTTTTTCCCAACAAAAGAATTACATGAAATGGCCAACATTGAAATGGCAGCACAAAGGATTGAAAAAATTCTGTTAAAATACAATATTTCGCGTTTACCTTCAGACAATGTCTGCATCTCTAATTTGGCTTTATAATTTGTGTATATTTTTTGTATTTATGTATCTATTTATTTATTTACTTATTTGTTATTATTATTATTACTTATTATTTATTTGTTTATTTAACTATTTATTTATGTATTTACTTATTTATTTATTTATTACTTATTGTAATAGCATCACTTCAATACCATTCAATAATAGAACCATTGTTTCATAACTGAGTTTCGCAACTACTTCTCTTTTTCCTTTTTTATTCTCTCGTTTTAGTGAAGGTTTTTAGTGGCCTTTCCTTCTAAATTTGAAAAATTATGTGATATTATTTTAAACATCTGTATTTATATAATAGTAGTTAGGTAATTTACCATATCTCTGTAATTCAAAATTTTAAAATTGTATATATTGTGGATGTTATGCCACAATAAAAGTAGTGTTAAGTGTTAAGTGAGTTTGTATGCCACTTAAGCATTCATAAAGAATATGTGGAAAATCGAAAAAAAAGCGTGATTAATTCTGTTTAAAACTCAAGCTGACATAAGGCTCGAGAGAATACAATCGCTTTCGCGTTTCCTCAAAGATAACTTTAAAATATTTTTTCTCACCCATGGGAAAAAGTGTGTCAAAAGGGACTCATATCATATATTTGAATCGTTTTTTTAAAGATAAAAATTGGAAATAACCCAATTTTATTTCACGTTTTTTCACAAAATAAATTCTTTTCATAGCTGATGTTGTGAACTATACTTTATTTTATTTGCTGGACGCATTCATTTTAAACGCTATTCATTTTTTAAATATTTTTGTTAATTTTTTCTAAAATAATAAGATTGTGGTCGCCGTTGCGTAGTGGGTAAGTGCTTCGACTCCTACGCAGAGGGTGCCAGGTTCGATACCCGAATTTACCGCCTTTGATAATTCACGGCTCAACCTCATTCGAGTCACTGACAATGCTCAAAGAGTACTCCTGTCTAGAAAAAGCTTCTCAACTTCGGAGTCGGCTTAAACTGTAGGTCCCTTCCACTCGTGAATGAACAATGGCACGCACAACACAAGTGGTTGCTGAGAAGATAGGCCAAGGTCCACCTCGGACTGTCGCACCACCCATATTATTATTATTAATAAGATTGTTATCAAAAACCTTTTTTGGGACTCATTTATTTGCTAGGATTCATAAATAATTTAACCTGTGGTAACACTGTTGCCAATATAACAAATGTAAATAACATAAGGACGTCAGTTAAGAGACTGTGAGGGGTGCAGGTCGCAAAAGTTACTAACGTACATGGTAAACGCACTGGAATACTTCTAATCTTCGAAGTATTCTCATTAATGTCGAAATGTTTTTATTGAACACACCTCTTTAATTATATAGTGAACAATCCAATATAGTGAAGACACCAAATTTTTATACAAATTATTCAAATAGTGAATAACAAAATCTGGATACAGAGAACCTATGTTTCTTAAATTTCTTTAAACATTGCGGTATGCAAGAATACATTTGAAATTCATTAGTGCTATGAAGTCGGCCGTATCCATATGTGAGTCGACCCCTAAGTAACATAACCTCGCTGCCTGGGTTCGATACCCGGCCGGTACGGTCAAAAATAATTTTCACGCACTATTTCGAGTCACTGACAATGCTCAAAGAGTAATAACTGTCTAGAAAAAGCTTCTCTTGGCCGTTCGAAGTCGGCATAAAACTGTAGGTCCTTCCACTCGTGAGAGAACAATAGCATGCATACCATGAGAGGTTGCTGAGAAGCTGGGCCATGACCCTCTACGGGATGTAGTGACAAATTATAGTCGGCCAAATCTATACAATCCGCAAAATGTATCGCTTTTTCGACTCATTGTTTAGTGCATATGGCGCAGAGTTTTGAGCTGTTTGTAGTGTAAATACAAATTGCGTGATGCTGGTTTTAACTGCAGCAGCGAGAGAGACAGGACCAAAGACATTGGTCCTGTCTGCGTTGAAATGTATTGGAGAAAAAAAAGTGTTTGTGTCGTTTTGAATTAGTTCCTCCGAATCTATAACTCAGATACATATGATATAGGATTGAGCATTTAACAGGCGAAACGGCACCGTCGACATTAATTCTTACAGACTTCGTTTGAGTCTTTGCAAAACTCCACATTACACAATTATTCAAATACACAAAAATTCAAAATGTAGGAAATCTCATCAACCTCAGCCAATATATTATTTTAAATAATTTTAGCGAGCCAAACCTATGCCCAGGGTGGGCCTTTTAGTGTTTTTTTATTTTTTAATCATTTCAGCCGATTCATTTTTGGAAAACTTTTTCGAAACATTCGAAAACAATGATTCCAATCGGCTTAATTTTTAATCACATTTTGACACTGACAGGTGTTATTCGCTCGGAATCTTGACAGAGGTCAGTACCATAGAAATGAGTCGCTTTAGGCTTGAACAGCGTTGTGAAATATTGAAAACTTATTTGCAAAGTGAGTGCTGTACAGCCATAACAGTGCGTTTTTTTTAGGAGAAGTTTTGGCCGAAATGAAGCACGCACGTGAATCTCGTACGGCAGTGGACAACACTCATGGTCCCCGTGACATTTTATTATCATACGCACTGATGAGAATGTGACTGCTGTGGCCGAGAGCATCATTGGACCATTTTTCTTCGAAAATAAAGCTGGGAACAATAGTTCGGTCAACGGTGGGCGTTACAGAGCCATGTTAGCCGATATTTTTTTTGCAGATCTTGAAAACATGAATTTGGACGCCCACAGGTTCATGAAGGATATCGCGCCATGCCAAACAGCCCATGTCACTATCGATCAAATTCCCAATTCGTATTATTTTTGTAATTGACGACGTCAATTGGCCGCTTCGGAGCTGCGATTCGATCTTTGGACTTTTTTGGCGGGGAACCGTGAAGGACTGATGTTATTTCATTTTTTCATTTCTTTTATTTATTATATCTACCTCTGTACTTCAAGATACTATAAGATGTTATGCCAACATTTCGGAAACGATTCAACGACTTAAGGCCAATACCATCCAAGGAATCCGTGAGATACAGCCCAAACCTATCAACAGTACTTTTGGTTGGTTGACTACAGCGAAGTCAGCTGAGGCAGCCACTTGAATTTAAACTTCTTCAATGTGACTTCAATTTGAAGTTGAAGATTTTAAGTGAATTCACGAATTAATTCATCTTCTTTAAATTTTACAGACGAAAAGAGAACTGCGTTATAAGTCCTGAGTGCTTAGTCGATCGATTTGTAATCATTTCTTCAGGAGCGCAACTTCAGATTCTATCCACCTTCTTGATGCCATGTACTTTTCGAAGCGATAATGTTTTCGATATCTTGTCTTATGTTAATTGCGTGGACATGATAAGTATAACATTTGGCTGCAGTTCTGGCTTATGTCAACTTCGGAGGTATCAATGACTTATTGAAGAACACGAAGTACATACAAATCAATGGTTTTGAATGTCAACCTCTTGAGTCATGGCTGAGTGAATCTGGGTTAGTGTGGCTGATAGGGGTACAAGTCCGTTCCAAATCGGTTCCAACATCGAGTAGTTTAGTGATAGAATCCTAAGCTTTAGCCGTTATAGCCAGTACTGCAAGAAAAAGATTCCCAGGAAGGTCAACTAGTCCTCGAAACTCTGGTTATCCATGTCGTCTTTCTGAATCTGCACAGAACTCAAATTGCTCCACTCGATTGGGCAATTTCCTGAGTTTATTCCAACCATCCTTTCAGATTATAGCACTCCTTCACTTCACGCAGAGTTCCATCTGCCCCCGGCGGTGAGGACATCTCATTCAGCAGTGCTTCAATTGCCTTTCATCTCCCATCCTCCATCCACCATTCCCCGTGAACTCAATCAACGTTCAGACAGTCAATCAGTCATTTTCTTTCAATTACTCCACGTCCGCTTCGAGCAGCTTGATAACAGACTCCGTCCAAGTCAGCGAACAGAGCCCTAATGCGCGCTTCAAGGACCCACCTCGTTCGGCAAACAGCTCCATTCCTAATTAAGTCCTTCGTTCCCATTTGCAAGTAATCCGGTACTCAACAAGTACCTCCTAAAAGCAACGGCCATTCAAGTTTACCGTCGAGAGGGGCGACGAGTGGCCTATAAAGCCGCATCCCACCCCCGCTGGGGAGCGCGCCTTCAGTGAGCTTGGCCATAATTATGCCAACTGACTGCTGCAGAGTTGTTAACCAGGCAAGAATGACTTTCCTCTGTGGAGTATGGCCCTTCATGACCTACTTACATTTGCATCGCATAAAGGTCAAATAAAATTCACTGACTAAGCGCACCCACCCGCCATCCAACTGGCTTGTAAGGGCACGTCGAACATAATGGACGGCGTCTTCGTTATGGCCATCCTCAAGGTTTACTGCGCAGCTAACGTCTCTCGAAGGAATGCCTCCCCGTCGAGCGCAGTCACGGCATGGAAGGAGTTTAAGGGCTTTTGGCAAATCGCCCGTCTCCGTGATGAGCGGCGTTAAGTCGTTTACCTTGCTACCGCCACCCAACCCATGCGGGCCAACGGGAAGGACTCGTCGGCGATGCCTGCTTGTTTTATTTCTGTTTGCGACTTCAAGGGGTTTCCGTGGTAGACCCAATTAAATATTGACCGATCCCATCGATTAATAATCGTTTACGGTTAACTGCCAGGAGCCGTGCAGTTCAATCGGAAGTCTGTTTGATGAAGTGCTTTCCCTTCCTTTGTCGAGGCGGTGGTGGATGGTGAGAAGACCTTCTAAGGCACAGCAAATAACGAGTCGAAGATGGACTAACAATGAGAGCTGCCACGTGGGGTGGGTGGCCTTTGTGGCGAGGCTCGGTTTGTTTTCTTTTTCCGACAGCTAAGCACCTTTGCCGGTGATTCCGGGGAAATAAATCAACGTCGGCCGATGGAATTATTCCCGTCAGCTTCTGTTTATCAAGGGAGATCGGCGTGGAAAAGAGTAAACAGTTCGGATTTATGGAGACGACGTTTTTCGCTCTTTTTTCCGGTTGATTGGAGGGAATCTTATTATTTGCCAATGGTTTCGGCTCTGCTTTGCGCTTGTGGGGGAGGATGTGAATCTGATTTTCTTTGGGAAAACAATCACCGTAGTGGCAAATAGGCGTTGGGGCACGTTCCTTGGAACTGCAAAGCAGCAAGAAACGGTTCGAGGAAGTTCGTCCCCACGAGTGTCAGAAGAAGAATCGATTTTGGGAGGTGAGTCTTACTGATAGAGTTGTGTGTTAAGAACTTAAAGCTTTAAAAATCAAGGTGGATTGCCGGGACGAGGGGGTGGGTTGGGTGGGTATTTGACAATGGTTGGTAAACGACTGAATGCTGTGGTGGGCGAACACTTCGCAGTCTCGCCTGGTTTCGCTTGGATCAGGTGAAATGAGATGAATCAGAACCCAACTATGTCCAATGTACATTGCGCCCTTCAATCACCACGGATTTGAGAGCTATCCTATAAGATACGCCCTGTGTTCGACTTCGCACGAGAAGCACAACGCAATAGAGGACACCCATGAAACCAATGGTGCACACAAGCGAAGAATGTGAGCCAACTTTGCGTGCAAAATTGTAGGCAAGTGGATGAAAACCTGGAAAAGACCCGAGAGATGTAGAACGACATCCACCATCTATAAGTCGATTTCAAGGACGCCTATGAGAGCGAGTGTAGAGTCTAGCTGTACAACGTCATGTCTAGTCTTGGCATTTCTGGCAAATAGAAGGACGACGATGGAGAACTCGCTGCTCTATCAAGGTCGCTCATAAACTCATCGACACGCTCAAAAAAAGATTTTAGACAAGGCGACGAGCTGTCGTGTAACTTTTTCAACATTATTATTGAGAAGATCGTGCAGAACTCACACGCCAACACTAGGGAGACGATCTTCCAGAAGTCCGTGCAACTGTTAGCATACGCGGATGACATTGACGTGATTGGCAGAACACAGCGAGCCGTCAATGAGGCGTTTGCAGGCATTGAGGTGGCAGCGGCTAAAATCGGTCTAGCGGTGAATGAGGGCAAAACGAAGTATACGTTGTCATCAAGAACACAGCGAGCCCTCAATGAGGCGTTTGCTGGCATTGAGGTGGCAGCGGCTAAAATCGGTCTAGCGGTGAATGAGGCAAAACGAACGACGCTGTCATCAAGAAAGGACACACAACAGAGACGTCTTGGATAGAGCGTCACAATGGGCAGCTATAAATTTGAGGCAGTCAAGGACTTCGTGCACCTCGGTTCCGCAGTAAATAGGGCGAACAACGTCAGTACCGAGATCAAACGCAAAGTAACTCTTTGCCAATCGCTGTTTATATGGGCTCAAGTGGAGTCTCTAGAAGGACCAAGCCGATTTTATAAAAATCACTGATCTGACTCAGTCCTGCTGAATGGTGGGAAAGAATGGACAGTCTCAAAAGCGGATGAGGAAGTCCTTGGTCTGTTCAATAGATAAGTTCTGCATACGATCTTTGAGCCTGTTTGCTTTGACGGTTTTTGGAGGAGAACGTTCACCAATACCTGTAGCGGCTGTACAGCGCCTAGTACATCAACCTAGTAAGTCGTCTACGGATTCCATGCCTAAGATGGCTAGACCATGTATAGAGTCTTTGTCCCCGACCCTGTGCGACTACGCAACTGAGGACGCTCGCGTTCAAAGTGGCACACCCAGGTGGAGAATTACCTCAACAAACTTAGCATGCGGTACTGAGACCGTGCTAGTTGGAGACGCTTGTTGGTTAAAGCCTAGGTCGATCCCGGACTGTAGTCCCAGAAAGAAAAGGATTCGCTTGTCGGTACATTTTTAAATTTTCTTGAAGGCAGGGTCCGACACCCAGTGAGTGAGTGCTTCATTATATAATATCTTGGCCAAGGAACATGCAGCTACGGGAAGCTTGCATTTGTTTGGGGGATACTGTTTCTCTTTATATTTTCCAGAACATTGATTACATGGACTTAGCTGAGTCCGCTTTAAAACTTACGAGCAAACTTCTCAAGCTGCCGCCATCACTTGCTAGCAACTGAAGATCAGTTGCATAAGTCACTTCAAGCATGGGGGCTTCTGATACGTTTTACCACAGGCTCTTAAGCGAGCCTTATTGTGGCCGATGCTAAAGTTTTTCTAAATCGGACTGCTTCGGTCAGGAATTCTTAGAATTCTAGTTGGGCTCATGTCGATGTACAACTACTAAGGCATGAAGTTGCATCTTTTCCTCCAGATGACATCAAATTTAGTACGAAAGTCATACGTAATCACTTAACTTTCGGATGCACCCAAGCATACACGTCAAATCCCCAGAAATCACTCAACTACAAATTGTAATCAAACTTAAACTAACCCAGACAACAGGCAATCTATCATATTTGTTACTTACGTGCTTAGCTTCGTTACCTAGCTGCAGCGAAAAATGCAGCTCCATTCAAACTTTGAAATTTCTGAGGAAACTTTTTCCACACAATTCATTCAAATGGAGGCTCCGTGATAAGGCAATTAGCCCTGATCCTTGAAAATTGCCTTATTTTCAGAGAAAATACATTCTGATTCAGATAGTCATTCCCCTAAGTGAAAACAGATTCGTTGAAAACAAGGACGTCGTAGAATTTTACACTGTTTCTAAGACGAATGATAGTAACCATGTCTGTTGATCCAGAGTTCCTCTACGTTAGTACAGCCATTGTGAAAACGAATCTAGTTTTCCAGGCCTCTGGTTACTTACTTATGATAGTCGATTCATAATCCTCCCTCTCCCAGGTTAGATCGTTACAACTGATCTAAGCCTATAAGTATGCTGTGAAAAATCTAAATCCGTTCGAAATGCTATCCACGATCCACGAAAAATCATTGTTATCAGCTTGAGAACCGGCCTGCGACTGTTTCACTCTAACGTGGAAGCGGTCTCGCTTTATGGTAGTACCTGGAAAGTGGATACCATTACCACAGGACTGAAACATAATCTTTCATAAACAAATGTTCAAGGAACATCTGTAAGGTGATTTCTTTTTTTTTTTGCAGAATCGTATCTCCCACGAGCGAAAGTAAATGAGAATGGGCCAGGAACGTATGGACCACTTTACGAATAAAAAATTGGCCGTGGAGTGGCCGAAGGCAACACCATTGCGAAGTACACTATACAGTGCAGTCGGATTACACAGGCAGGTTGAATAGCGGGACGCCCTAAGCGGCAAACATGCTGCAGAACATTTGAAGAGGAATCGACTTCTTTAGGATTGAGTTGGGGAGAGCCCGAACACGTTGCAGATGTCTGAACGAGATGGCGTTCAGGATTTGTTCACGACCTATGTCCCCCGGGGAGTTAAAGGACATAAGAAAATAAATGCCTTCTGGACGGCTAGTGGGGTTGGTGGCTTACCAATTTTTGGGACATCGTCTCTCTACCGACAGTGTGTTTTGTTACCATGAAGGATGCTAATAATATTTGCATAGACGAGTGGTTGGATTTATCTCCATAAAAAATGAAAAATAACCTGAAAGCGTCAAATCGTATGAATCGGAGTAGCGGTCCAAACAACATGGCCAATTGAAATTTGGGCCAACGATTCACGTACTGCTTGGCATGCAGTGCCGCACAGTATCGCACTTTGGAGCGCGGAATATGTAAATAAAGTGGACTACCCCTAAGTCGAATTGTCACTGGATACCAAAATTTGTTCGAGTTAGAGAGAGTTTGACTTAGAGAGAGGTTTTTGTATGGAAAGTTGAGGGAAATGTATGGAAAATATGGCGAAAAAGTTCGAGTAAGGGAGAGTTTCGACTTAAAGAGAGTTCGACTTGGGGAGAGTCCACTGTATGTAACTTTTGACGCCGATCTTAATAAAATTTGAAACATAGTATATGTGGCACGAGACCTTTTCGTGGTTAAGAACTGGCTTATGAGCTCCAACTGATTACTCGGAATCAATTTAAGTGAACAAAAATAAAAATATCACTTTTTTGAACCACGAAAAGATTTCTTGGACAATGTCTCAAATTTCATAAAAATCAGTTCAAGGGTTCGAAAGTTACATATTTATTGCTTTCCACAACTAGTATTGGTCACAGCTTGGTAATTGTAACCCATTTGCAGATTAGATCAATGTATTGCTACACTTAAAAGTCTCTCGCAGCCAAAGTTATATCTAAATGGATATGATCTTTACATCATGAAAAGAGCATGATTCCAGTTTTCAGATAAGATTCAGTCTCCTGCTGGAGTCTCTTACAGCTTTTTGTCAACAGTCCAACAATCGTTAAGACACCCCTGCAAATGTGTGCTAAATTAACACAAACCTCAGTGATATGTTTTAATTCACAACAACCTCACAAGAGCATGGAGAGTCACAAATTGTGAGGTTTTCGTATGCTGAGCAAAACCTCACAGCTTGTGAGCATCACAAGAACCGTCAAAATTGTGATGTTCTCATGAGCACATCACAAGGAAAAAAAATCAACAAAAGAACTGTCACACACAAGGACAAATAAACAGATGTTGATTTTATTTTGGCGTTTAGCTCATCTGAGAATGCGGCCTAATAATTCTACATCCTATTCGGGTCAGTTGGATCATTTTTGCCCAGAAGAAAATCAGGATTCATTTACAAGAAATTCGTATAATGGTCCAACTGCTCCTGGGATGTACGCTGATATTTTCTTGTCGCTGCAAAATATTCATTATTAATAAATATTTATACATATTTCATTAATATACACAATATTACCTTGTTCGCTACGTTCTGCCTTTATTTTGTAGATACGTTCAGTAAAAAAAAAGCGCGAATTTAATAATTGTCAAAAAAAAAACAATTTTTGACATGGCAACGAATTCACCTCACCATGGTGACTATTCTTGTGTGTTTTCTTGTGAGGTTTTCGCCAGAATACCAAATAGCTGAAACCACACAAGGTAGGCATCATATTTTCGCCTCACTGACATTCGTGCGTTGTGATCACATCACAACCAGAATAGGGGTGTAAGATTCTACTATAAGAAATTGAATATCTCAGAGCTTCGTTCATGGATCCATTTGATTGTATATTTCTTCTAAAAATATATTTCCTCTAAAAATAAAGTCCTAATTGCATGAAATTCAACCATTATTAGCCAGGAAGTTATGACTTTTGTAACATAACTAAGGTCAAAACCGCATTTTTTTAAAGTCCGATTAAGCGAAACAAATTTGAACATAACTCGAAGGTTGCAAGAAGTAGTAGTTAATTTTTTCCGTGCAGTAACTTGAAAGTATGAAGCACACGTTGTCATATGTAAGCCGATACGCGTAGCTTGGCGTACATTTTTTTTTTGAAACTCAAAGAGTATTTATGAAACGTTTTTTTAAACAGTTATGCATGTTTGAATCTGCTTATCGAAGGTATATTTGAAGTTTTCTTTTTATATTTGCTTTTAAATTTTAAATAGACAAGAACAGACCAATAGAATGATGTATAAAAATACGTAATTTATTTTATGAAGATAAAGGCATGTAAATTCTCTCTTGAAACTCCCAACTTTGTGGGCTTGTAAATAACTGTATAGTATATATATATATATTAAAAAGGGCTTTGAAATCACAAGTCAATTCAAGAAGTTAAGTTAAGTATTTAAGAAGTACCAACTTTAACATAAAAAATGAAATTTTGAAGAAAGTAACGAAACTAACTAGTAACGATATTAAAGTATCGGCCATTCAGATAAAAAGTAACGAATACGTATGGGTACTCGATACGTCGTTACTTTTACATCCCTATGTATTAATGAAGGAAGTAATAAATGGAGAAAACTACATTAAGAAAAAAACGAAAAAAACCCTACGATGTAAAAATTAAGACAAGAATAGTAGTTCCTGGAGTTGGAAGGAATAAAGTGATAGTAAATAATATGAATATTATTGAGTAAGAAAATAAATATATAATCAAATAAATAATAAATAAAAAAAATAAATAAATATATAAATAACTAAGTAAAACACTGAGTAATACGTAAATAAATACTAAATTTAACAGTTAAAACAGGTGAGCAATAACAACAAAAATAACGATGATTTTCAATTGGGAATTTCAGGTACTCACAGCGAACAAGAAAACGTTGGTTAAGCTTCCGAATTCTTTCAAAGATCAATTCAAGATTCGCTCTTATGAGAATGCCGAGGGTCGAGTGATGCCACGGTAAGTTGAGCATTATAGGAGCATATTAGAGGCTTGTTTTGTGAGACCTGTAATTTCTTACTGTTGCAAATTGCACAAGTTCCCCATACCTGGCATCCATACAACGAAATAGCTTGGAAAATAATTTTGTGGATAATCATTTTACTTTCAAGTCAGAGTGTCGACTTTCTGTTAATGAACGGATATAATTCCTGGTTGCAATTAATACTTTATTTAAAGTTTCCGTTATGCGGAAACCAAAGGTTAGTTTTGTGTACACATACAGTGTTAGAGTTCATGTAACTGCTTTGTAACAATATAATGCCTTTATGACATGAAGATGTCGCTACCTTTACTTTTTTTTTTGAAGTTGTCACGTAGTGTGACCTAATAAAAACACACGATATTCAATTTTTAGTAACAGTCGTTTATTTTATCATACAGTCCTATGCATTTGACTGAATTTAAGCAGGTAATACATCTTCCGTTTATGTGTAACTGCCCAGCTAGGGAGAAAGCAAGCTTTTCTTTTCCTAGTGAAGAAGTTGGCTTGAATTTTATCTTCTTTTATTTTTATATTTCACTTATTGCAGTATCCAAAGCAAGTACTCATCGCATTATTTAAATTCCTCTCAATGTAAAGAGAGGATACATGAGATGAGGAAAATTACTTTATCATCCGCGAGCATACATAGCAGTTTTAGAATTTTTAAATGACGAAAGGTCTGACATGGCGCTGGAACGGATCCTTAGGAAAAACCCGACTGAAAATGAATCCAATTTGAGACACCACTATTCAAATGTACCATAGATGAATGATCAGACAAAAAGCTACGAATTCTTCTTCTTTATTTGGCGCTACAGTCAGGGGTGGATCCGAAGACGCCTGACTAGACTCATGTCGCTGTACAGCCCGTACAGTTCGTGGTTGAATCTTCTCCTCCAGAAACCGTCAACGCAAACAGGACCAAAGATCGCACGTAGAGACTTTCTCTCGAAGATACAAAGGACTTCCTCATCCGCTTTTGAGATTGTCCATGCCTCCGCTCCGTACAGTAGGACTGGGTTGGTCAAGGTCTTGAATAAATGAGATCTATGATGATAGAGATGGCTCTACTACTCAATTGCCTCTTGAGCCCATAAAAACAGCGGTTGGCAAGAGTTACTCTACGTTTTATCTCGTTACTGATGTTGTTCGTACTATTTACTGCGGAGCCGAGGTAGACGAAGTCCTTCACTGCCTCAAATGTATAGCTGCCCAATGTGACGCTCTGTCCAAGACGTCGATGTTGAGTCTCCTTTCTTGATGACATCATATAATTCATTTCGCCCTCATTCACCGCTAGACCCATTTTAGCCGCTTCTGCCTCAGTGCCAGCAACCGCCTCATTGACGGCTCGCTGTGTTCTGCCAATTACGTCAATGTCATCCGCGTATGCTAACAGTTGTACGGGCTTCTGGAAGATCGTGTCTCTGTCGAGTGAGTCTTGCACGATCTTTTCCAGGATGATGTTAAAGAAGTCACATGACAGCACGTCGCCTTGTCTAAAACCTTTTTTGACATTGAAGGTCTCGGTGAGTTTGTTACCGACCTTGATGGAGTAGCGAGAATACTCCATGGTCATCCTGCACAACCTGACGAGTTTGGCAGGAATATCAAAACTAGACGTGTCGTTGTATAGCTCGTCTCTATGCAGGCTGCCATATGCGGTCTTTAAATCGACGAATAGGTGGTGGGTGTCAATATGCATCTATTGGGTCTTTTCCAGGATCTGCCGTAGTGTGAAAATCTGGTCGATGGTGGACTTCCCTGGCCTGAAGCCACACTGATATGGACCTATCAGGTTACTTATAAACGGCTCAATGCGAGTACATAAAACGGCAGAGAAGATCTTGTAAGCGGTGTTCAGGAGACTATACCCTCTATGTTTAGGAGACTATACCCTTTACCCTCTACCTCCTGCTACGAATAATTTTACATAAAAAAGATGAAACATTTAAATTTATCACCTTGTAAATAAGCCCATCATGCCAGACGGTATCGAAGGCTTTCTCAATGTCCAGTAGATCTGACTTTCCAACTGAACGACATGCTTTAATATGATTGCAGATCCTTAGTACTTGGTGTGAGGTACTGTGGAATGGTCTAAAACCAAATTGTTCTCTGGGGTAAAGATTATTTGTGAAAAATGCCTTGAGTTGTTTTCTTTTAAAACTTTTTCATATATCTTGTTCAGAGAATTTAATTGGCTTATTGGCCTATAACGTTAGGGGTCTATTAAGTGGTTTACCTGCTTTGAAAATTGTGACCTTTGCATTCATGCTTCGGCTAGTACGTTTTGGGCAAAACCATTGATGTGATGCTTTCGGACTAGGATCCTTGCGTAATGGAGAAATAATATGTCAATTGCTGCAATATAAGAGTAGACACAAGAACGTGATGTTCAATGCACTACAAACCAATACAAAAACATTTTGCCACTGTGTCTTGAGTTGATTGTCCGTTCGACGTGCGTTCCAAGGGCCCCACAAATTTTCTTCTCAAAGCACTTTTAAAAAAAATTAAATTCAATAATTTGCAAGCATCGTTCAGTTGCAAGTCCCCGCACGATAAAATCGCCATGCTGACTGAGCTTCCTTGACTGTGACACATGTTGCGAATCACCTGACAGGTATCGGGAATAGAACAATGGAAAACCAATTACCCGATTCAAGCGCGGTGCACATTCATAGCCGCGCGCTAAAAGTGGTCGGTTTCATTGTTTTCGTTTCTCTTTCGAATGAAATTCATTCTCCCCCAGGGCGCGTCGATTGAAATTGAACACATTTTCACTAATTGAGACCACACACGTTCGTTCTCTTTGACGATTGACATTCTCGACTTCCTTTCACAGTTCCACCGCCAGCGATTGGCATTCCCCACAATGAAAACATATTCCCTAAAAGGTGGTTTCCTTTGAAATTAATTTGAAACCCGTCAATCCTCAACAACTGCTTTCCACAGCTAATTCGATTTCCCAAGAAACCGCATCTAATTAATATCAAAATAATGCATATCTTGGATAATTCTGTCCCCTCGGGGAGTGAGCTTTGGTTGTTGAGGGAGTGGAGGTGAGTTAGTTCCCCTCTTGCTGCTGCACGCTCCCATGGGATGTGTAACTAGCGATATTTGACTGGTATCATTATCAAATTTCGTGTTGCCTCGAGGAGCAGAGGGGAGATTTCAGAAAATCAATACGTTTTCAATTATGTATGTGCCCGATTAGGAGTAAGGACCTAGGCTGTGTGGCAGATTTCCTTTCGGGAGATTTACTGACAGTAGAATTATCATTGGAGGGATTCTGTGACAGTTCTTGACGGGGGAACTTTGATTTATAGAGTGACTAGCTACACAACTTAGAAGTTCTGTGGTTCAGTGGAACCTCGCTGCCTGGGTTCGATTCCCTCCCGGTACGACCGAAAATAATTTTCACGTTTCCAGCTCTTTCGAGTCACTGACAATGCTCAATATGTAATCACTATTTAGAAAAAGTTTCTCGAACTCGGCCGCTCAATTTCGGTGTAAGACTATAGGTCCCTTCCACTCGTGAAAGCAGCACGCATAAAACGAGTCGTTGCTGGTTGCTGAGAAGCTATGAGAGAAGCTAAGAGATGGAAAAAAGTATTCGGTAGTCCTTACAGTACAGTCGCCCTTAAACATTAATTAAATCCAAACGGCTTAACCGATTTAATAATTTGTTGTTCATTGAAAGCTATGCTTTTGCTTAAGTTTTTCACACCTGTTGGGACATATGTGTGTCCCACACTCTGTTCGAAAAGTGACGACATTTTTTTACTAGAAATGTCAAAACGGTAAGTCATTTGAACAGATAAACACAAAATTTTATTGAAGTATGTTCGCTGACTGCATGTCGAAGGGAACACAAATTTTGAATAGACAAAAGTTTTCGTCATAGGCTACGAATCCTTATATATATTTAAAAAATTTCGTATGTTTTCCTTTTTGCTTGATAACCACTTTGCATTCAGGCATGATTGGAATCCAGCGGAAGTTTTATATTCCCGATGATAAGCTTCACCCAGAGTCTTAATTTAGAATCCAACACCGTTCTGTATGGCTTGTAAGCGGCTACCCAAAGAATCCAATAAGAGTACCATGGGGTTAAGATCAGGGATCTGTGGGCTAAATAAATCGTTTGTTGAATACTTCTGTTTATGAGTGCATCATTTTCATTTTTTTTCATTTTAATTCATTTTTATTATTTACTTCATGACAACTTATATACTAGACAAAAATGCTTAAAACTAGTTGGTTGAACAGTGTTAGTTACTTATTCTAACGTGCATAAGTTAATTAATATGCCACCGAATGGCATGAAAAAAAATCAAGGCAGAATGCCTTGTATCTTTATTGGTTGAGTTTTGCTTAAAAACTAACTTAACAATTCTTCGATCGCTTACTTGTACGCCCTATTTTCCCTGACTCAGCTTCTGATGTTGTTTGCAGTCGTGGGAACGATTCATCATGCAGCGAATACGCCAGACGCTTGGTCAGCGTTTCCTCATTTCGGGGTTCGCGCGTGCAGGTGTATTTTACCCCCTCTGCTGGTGTTAAGTTATATAATAATAATATGGGTGGCGCGACAGTCCGAGGCGGACCAGGGCCAAGCTTCTCAGCAACCACTCGTGTTGTGCGTGTTATTGTTCTACAGTTTAATGCCGACTCTGAACGGCGAAGTTGAGAAGCTTTTTTTCTAGACAGGAATACTCTTTGAGCATTGTCAGTGACTCGAAAGAGGCGGGGCCGTGAATTATCAAAGGTGGTAAATTCGGGTATCGAACTTGGCACCCTCTGCGTAGGAGTCGACGCACTTACTCAGTACGGGTCGCCGTGGGACCCATGATGTTAAGTTATATAAATTTAATTTTCATCTGTTTCAAAAAGACAGCCAACTGCTAAATTCAAATTCATTGTATCGAAAAATGAATTCTCACTTTATTTTCTTTATTTAGTATAAAGTAGCCGTGAGTCGCCGTGGCGTAATGGGTTAGTGCGTCGATTCCTATGCAGAGGGTGCCAGGTTCGAATCCCAAATCTACCAAAATTCACGGCTTCCACCTCTTTCGAGTCACCGACAATGCTCAAAGAGTATTCTTGTCTAGAAAAAGCTTCTCGACTTTGCCGTTCAGAGTCGGCATTAAACTGTTGGTCCCTTCCACTCGTGAAAGAACTATAGCACGTACAACACGAGTGGTTGCTGAGAAGCTAGAACCAGGTCCACCTCGGACTGTCGCGCCACCAGTATTATATATATAATATAAAGTAGTCCAATTACAAAGAACCAAAATTCAACCGTTTACTTCACAACGTGTTAAAACCAGAGATAATGGATGATAGAGATATCCACCTTCGGCCATTTTTAACCCTAGCCCACAAGGAAGATATAGTGGTAATCTCTTGTATTTCACTTATACATCTCCAACGCTCGTCAATTCACCACAATATGGCGGCCGATTCGTAAATTTTGTGGGAATCCATGTACCTTCCATATACTTTCCATGTAACATACATGGGTATGTTGTTCGGAGGGTGTTCAAAAGTTGAATAGTATTTTTAAGAGAATTTTCTTGCATTGTTTTATGGACTTTCGTTAGTAAAAATGAATTGCAATGTCCATTTAAATTTAACTATTTGACCTAAAATTAATTCTTAAGTGTTTGTACAGCCTATTCATAAATCATATCTGACAAATTAACTCAAAAATGAAGTTCGATTTATACGCCTAATTCATGAATTCTGAAAAACCCATAAATTCAATTTTAAACAATTTGATAACAACAATGGCAAGCTATTGCAACTTTTACTAACGCATAAAAATGGTTGTCAAAACATCTTATTTGTGATGAACGCTTCAATAATATTTTTATTATTGATTAACTGAACGTGTGAATGTATTATTAATTTTTATTCATATGAAAAAATCCACACTATGTTGTACATTCATTAATTGTGTCCAAATATTTCAGATTGTAAATTGCTCAGTTTTAATGAATCGACTTCATGAACATAAGCTTTGTTCGTTCGTTTACCCCTCCATACTTTGAAAATTGAACACTGAAATTTGAAGTAGCAAATTTTCAAATAAGAACTCTAATTCACCCCATTACTAAGGTGGGGAAGGGTATCAGCTGTTCTCAAGAGCTCACACGTGTTCTCAGACAGAGGACAAAATGCATATAAAAAACGCTGTCAGATGAAATCAAGAGGCAAGGGAGGTAGGTAGGTAGGTTGGATATCTCTGGTTACAACAAGACCAGGAAAAAACAAAAACTCTCGAAAAGTCTGACATATGTATGTGACACAAAACGCTGAGGGAATGAGTTGAGAAGATGTAACAGATCATTCTCAAATCATTCCGCTAAACTTAGGTCGAATTTACATTTTGCAAGAAATTAACATCAAATTAGATTAAATTTTTGATTGCATTTTAGATTACATTGTTTGGATTGAAATTATAATGAAATTGAATCTCAAACATTCATCAAAAGTGAAATGGTGGTTTTCTGAAATTATCCAATTTCCAGCGGTATCTTAACGAAAGTTTGTGTATCTGACCGACGAAGGCTCCGAAGCTACACCTTGCAGAGCTCTGAAATTTTGAACAATAATCATTCTAAGATTTAGATGCTGAATGGTTACGAGCACTTTTTAAGCGGAAATAAAATTCTCAAAATAAGGGTGGTTGCATCAATCCGGTATGAAACCATTTCAAGTTGCGTAGTCGTGGATATCAACCATCCCCCAGTGTGTTGTAACTTCCATATAAACACACACATTTTTTATATTTTGCTTTGGTGTAACCATTCATTTTTTTTCTACGTCGAAATCGAACATATACGAACGACAGCCTGAGTCACCAAACGAAAAGGAAACAATAAACATGTTCGCACTTTTCTTATTTTGTCATACCCAAACTATCTATGCACGTACACAGCTACACACAAATCATTAAATTTTGCTGAAATTGTGAATATTGAATTTCTGAACCGAGTAGCTTAGTTTAGATAAAATTTCAGAGCTAGACTAATTACATAATGTGTTACAAGATAGGCTAATTTTTTTCATGGTTCATGAAGTTTGACTTCAATTTGCACAACAAGTGAACATCGCGCACAGGTACATAGACGGGATGTCCAAGAACTTTTTTTTATGAATCGCTTGATATCCTTCCACGTTGTGTGTAAATGGTTGAGAAAAACCGTAATTTCCGTCCGTTTTGCTGCAGCACACATTAGTAATTCAAACTTCAACATGTATGCACACAGTCTACGAATTATGAGTAGGGATGTGAATGAGAGATTGGGATAGGCATCAATGACAAAAGAAAATTCAAATTCGTCTCTGAGTTCTGGTTCGAGCAGTCTTATTATTGTTTTAAATTAAAAAGTGCGGTAATAATGCGGGTGAAGTACCGGTTGAAGAAACAAACCCGTACGTACGAAATCTAGTCATTATATAAATGCGCGATGCCTATTTTTATCGTAGCGCTCTACTCGACCGAAAGACATAATACTTCCATCATTGGAAAGGTAATTTCACGTGGATGTGCACAATTGTTTTCCAGCGGTTGAGTAGAACCACAGATAATAGAGTTTTAAAAACGCCCAACAAATGGTTGTTGCATCAAACCATTTCCAGTAGTGTAGTCATGGGTGTCACCCATCCTCCTGTGTATTGCAACTTCTTTATTCACACAGTTTTTTCATATCTCATTTTACTGCAACCCATATTATGTTTGATGTCTCGAGCGATCTTGCAACCTACCCTATGCGAACGACTGACTGGGTCACCAAACGAAAAGGAACCAACAAACATGATTGCCTTTTTCATAAGTTCTTATCCCCAATATATGTTTGGATGTACACACAAACCCAGCTTTGGATGAAGGCACACACTCGCGCACAGTGTGACATTCCTCACAACAGCTGTGTTTTTTTGCAAGCGTATACAACGTATTAATCTCAATTTGCATGTAAAACACACTAACAACGAATCCTATATCCGCTTAAGTTACTCATCATATCTATCGCCGCTTAAGAAATAAGTGCGGATATGTTTTCATCCGCCATCAATCTTTATTTTCTGTGTGTTCATTCTGAATTTATTCATTCATTGTTTAGGTTGCTGTATGTGGCTTACATTTGCAGGTGTGGTTGATGTATTAGATAATTTTTAATTGTTTTGGCATCCATAAGTATGCAATTTTTGGCATACCCAGAGTGTCTCTGCTATACATTCCCTTAAGGTTTCGTAAACGATTCTTTTTAATTGATTAAATTGTTTCTATTTTATAATTATTAGGTTTTTTTGCTTTTAAAGTGATGGCCACGCTACACAGTCACAAAACGAAGATTTTGACCATTAATGATCAACCCTCACCTTCCAGGACTGCACTCCCGACTGCTTAGCAAATGTCATAAATGTCGTAGGTTCTGCCAAGATTTTATGATGAATCGTTAAGCACCGATGATCGTTTTTTTGTGCACTTATAAATTAAGCGTAATAAATTTATAACACAGCTAATGGATAATGTTATCACTGTTGGTACACTTCTCCACGACACAACTCCGCATCTTGTCTTTTCGTTACTTTTACTGTGCGTTGCTCCGACCATTTCCTATTGGGATCAAATTAAGGACACTATCACTGGTGTAGTCAATGGTGGTAGTTTGATTGTGGGTACAACAATGGACCAACATGGTCTAAAAAGGCTGGTGAATCCACTAGCAGCCCTGCCATCTCACCTAACCGAGTTTCACTCAAAAACATGCAGCCGTCCTGAACATAGAATTCCCCATACATCTATGCGTCAACTTGTGTAATCAAAGCAACCCGGACAACCTGTTCAGCTGCCTTGATCAGCGGGCATCCCCCATTCAGCCAGAGATTCATTGATACGATAAATTTCTCGGAATCGCAATGAGATTTCATCAAAGAGGCGTGTTTCCTTTTTTTCTATTTGGTCCCTCATCGGATGGTTTTGCATGAATTTTCAAACATGAATCAAGAGTGGAACTCTAACATTAAGGTTGTCAAAGAATTTTTAATGAACAACCAAGTTGCTGGTATCCCTTTCCCTTAGTCCACAAGAGTGTGCTCAGAAGTTCACAGCTCTGCAAGTGACAGCTACTTAGTGCCTAGTGGCAGTGAAATTCCATTGTTACCCGCATCACTTCCTCAGTGAGGCTGCGACCATCCGAGGACATCACACGCAACCCATATTGTCACAGTTTTTTCTACCCATCCCGTCATCCCTAGAATTTAATTGAAATTCCACCAAGAATCTTCATAGCCACTATTTCACTTTGAAATTCATCAAGATCACATTCATTCTCCAGAACAAAATGCCCGTGGCGATGCGTTTGCCGCCGGATGTGTTCATACACGTCACTCACTTTCATGCGGACGTGATGCGATGCCTGAATGCATCTGGTTCACTGTGACATGCAGTCCTGGACAGACAGACATCAGCAGTTTTTCTTATGTCATTACTCGTCCTATGCCCAGGCTGCTCATTCAAATGAAACTCATTAAAGGATTGGATTTTGGCTGCAATGCGATTTGAAGTAGCCCCATTTTACCTCGCACATGATGCAAAGCTTTTCGCTTTGAATTAATTTCGTCCTTCATGCAAATGATGCCGGGGACTTGTGGTGTTTCATGGGCTTCCTCTGATACCTGCGCCAGAGATAGAGACGAAAATTTATGAGTTGCGTGTCCTGTCCGCATAGCAGAACGCAACTAAATTGGATTATATCCGTGGGCGCCGGGACATGGTTGAATGGGTCATGTATTCGCCGTCCAATAAATCAAATCCTCGCATCGATATTTCATGTTTTAATCAGAAGAAGTATGGCTTGACGTTAGCAGCACGCACGTTGACACCGAGGAGGGACATGTTTTTTCCCAACATGATGTTTAGAGAGCCGTAAAGCTGATACGTTGCAGATGATGGAGGCGATTTAATGGCAGATTGGGTGATGGAGGCTGTGAAATGATTATTGAACGATTATCTAGAACTTTTTTGTGAGGCTTCACGGCCTTGTTTTATATGCAGAGATGATGGATGATGCAGAAAAGGGCTTCAAACTCGTTAATTCGTTCCCAAAATGAAGACCATGTTCCCTGCAAAGTTCATTCATGAGGTAACTTTAATGTCAGAGGAGTAGTAGGCGTTGCTCGGTCTCCTCGTTACGGAAATTCGAAAGACGATCTGCTTCATTCAAGATAGTTCGGGTCCTTGCACCGTAGAGATCTGCCTTTGATTTGTCGTCGCCCTTGATGGCCACTGCGGCAGCTGAGTCTTTCAATCGAGATGCAGTTTTAGAAGAACAGCCTCCTTCTCCTGGACATAGAAGTTTTTGTTTATTTTTTGCCGGCACAAGTTGATAATTCTTTACTGTAAGCGCTTTCAATACATTCCGCAGTTGGCTTATTCATATGGCTCGATATTAAATTCCGACATTACTCTCTAGTTGTTGAATGTCGAAGAACACCTCAGGTAAACGGTTTTCCAATAACGACTTGACAACTTTTTTTAAATAAAACGGAAACCATTTGAGACGTTTAAAAATTTTATTATCGGCTTGAATTACAATCAAAACATTTATGAATGGAACTCGACTTCGTTCACATAGCCACCGCGGGCACGTTTGCAGCGGTCCATATGTTGGACATCATTTTCAACGACTTGGCCACGCATTTCGGTCAAAATGGCCGCTATTTCGCGTTCAATCTTGGCTCTGAGTTCTTCCAACATCGTCGGCTTGTTGGCATAAACCAATGACTTAACGTAGCCCCATAGAAAATAGTCAAGCGGCATTGAATCGTACGAACAAGGCTACCAATCGACTGGCCCATTTCTTGAGGTATCACGCTCACCATACTTACTCTTCAATAAATCGATTGTGACGTGTGCTGTGTGGCTTGTGGCGCCATCTTGTTGATACCACATGCCGTGCTAGTTCCATTCTTCCAATTTGGGCCAAAAAAAAATCGGTAATCACTGAACATTCACAGTAAAGTGACGAAAAAATACGCCGCCAGCATCCAAATCTCACCAAACAGGTATTTTTGTGGATGAAGTGGTGATTCATGAAGCACATGCAAATTTTTTACTCGACCAATAACGCATATTTTGCCTTTTGACGGACCCATTGATCCAAAAATGAGCTTCGTCGAAAATTGGAGTTATGGCTCTTAAAGTTGCGGTCTTCTTTTTCTGGGGGCGTTAAAGTCCGGGTGGACTCCTCTCCACCCGGCACGATCTTTAGCCAGCTGTCTCCACATCCACTTTCATAATCCGGAACAACACGGAGCTCAAGATTTTCCTGGATTACAAAGTTTCTTACAGATCCTTTCAGGTGCCTTTAATTTTTACTACACGACAATGTCGAATGCTCAAAACTGTTAGACATTTAAAGTTTCCGAAGCGGAAGTTTTGCGGCTGCACACCGCAAGCCACAGCAAAACTTCGTCACGTTTCCAACAACAAACTACTCCCTGCGGGGGAATCCCTGACAAATAGAAATACCTTCTGGTTTAGATTTTGTTTATGTCCTTTGAAGTGTGTAATTATAAAATTTCCAAGGTTGGCAAATCTGACGCCTTTGTGTCCACAAGGACAGCATTGATGATTGGGGAGTTCGCTTTGGCAGCGTAGTAGCTTTGGCACAACCTTTCAAAGTTCCTCGGAACTCATTGAAATATGGAAATTTCAGTCATGGTGTTCTCCTTACATATCCCCAGTCGAATTTTGACTTATGCACACGAGGGCATACATATTATCCTTTCAACCCGACTTCGTCCATGCAAACTCACGCAACATCATGCTCTAAGTATGATGGTTGCGCTTGTTATCGGAAAGACTCAGGGTTGGCGAGGAATAAAGGCATTCATTCTTTATCGATGAGGAAGTGTAGCCAAACAAAGAAACCAAGGATAAAGGATATTTTTCTGCGTCGCATGGCGCTATCGATAATATTTATGTCGCAAATCTTCGTTATGGAGCTTGCTTCCGGGTGACTTGGGAGCGAGGGAAATTTGTAAAGGTTAATCCACGATAAGTCACACTTAATTCGCGATAAGCTTCCTCATGGGTTTCTCTTTCGTGGATGCAGTCAAATCGCACGACAAACACACTTGTCAAGGACATTTCAAAGGACTTATTGTACATAGAATGATTACCTTGTCGGAGGAGCAGGAGAACATTTGTGATGTAATTTAGTTTTATAGAAGGTGAAATTTAATGGGATACAAGATGAGGCATAAACATTAATGTTTCTGTTGAATGTAAGTTAAAACACATCGTTATGTGCTCCAGTCAAATCAAGACTGACTAATTTTTACTTCTTCTTTCCTTTCCTTAACCTATCTTAATTTACTGGTGCTGTGACTTGTGTGGGTTGTGCTGAATCGGGTATATACATTTTGGGGTAATCGCGCTAATGTTGGAAAATGCTGATAAGGAAAAGTGTAGCGCTTGAGAGAAGTGCAAAGTGAATAGAGGTGAATGTGCTGGGAACGTATGACGGAAATGCAGGGTGAATGGATTGGTTGTATGTTGATCTCGGTCAACTTGTAAAGACATTCTTAATAACTGCGGACTTAATAACTGAGAATTCAACACCTCGGATTAGAGAGTTAATGGTTTGTAGTTTTCTTAGTTGGGTTCGAGCAATGGATAATATGTTTCATCAGTACTGGTGTGAATTCGTGATGTGATGTGGTAGGCTACATGAATGCGTTCGAACATGGAGATAACGCGACGGGCGCAGAATGATGGCATCAACCTGTAACATGGTAAATACTAGTCCATACACTTTATAGAATAAGACATTACGCTTCACCGAAGAGAAGGCTGCTTTGAAATCAACAAAGAATGTGTAAGGTTTCCTATTTCGCCACAAAAAATGGTCGACAGTTGAGTAGCCAGGTCTAAAACCCGCCTGAAAGTCCTTAAGTAGGTTATTAGTTTCTATCCAAGTTCCAAAATCTCGTCTGCAGAATACTTGCGAACATTTTAAAGGACGCGTTTAAAAAGGATATAGTTTTCTGGATCCCCCACATCAACTTTCTTATGGATAGGGAAGATCTGCGCTTCCTTAAACCTGCGAGGTACTACCCTACTATTTAAAATGGTATTGAAGGAGTCCGTAATGTGTTCTTTCAGACGATTAGTACTGTATTCATAAAATTCGACAGGGATAAAATCTGTCCCCGCCTTAACTTACATTGATCTCGTTGAAATGAACGTGGGCAAAAATTACATATGAAAATTCGAAGCTCTATTCTATCTGATCAGATATAGAATTTTACATTTGCTCTTTCATACAGAAAACTCGCTCATGTCCCTTAACAGTTAAGATGTTTCATCAGTACTGGTGTAAATTCGTGATGTGACGTGGTAGGCTACATGAATGCGTACGAACTTGGCGATACCGTGATGGGCGCAGAATGATGGCAACCACCCTTAAAATGGTAAAGTAGTGTGCCAGACCGAAATTTTTACAAAAAGACTTCACCCGGGTTAAAATAGAAACTGACCGAGTTGCAACTCACGTTGACGAACTCGGTTTGGTGATGAACCGAAAGCAAAAAATTTTTCTGAAAATTTCCTGCCCCCCCCCCCCCCCCCCCCCCCTCCCTCCGCCCCTCTATCACGCATGTATAGCATGCTTCCAATATCCAACATTGAGAACATACGAATAAATAAACTCCAAGAAAAAAAGACGAGAGAAAAAAAAAGAGAGTAGGGATAATCCAAAACGAAGACCCGAGACACGAGACTCAGACTACCCCTACCAAGCCTCACCTCCCCTGCCATCAAGATGGAAAAATCGCCGACAAAAGTTTCCTGTGTGAAAGCGGCCCTACTTGCTTTGACACGTCACAAAAAAAAAGTTTGAATATTTTGTATACATACAAAGCACAAGATATGCGAAAAGTTACCAAAATGCTGCAACCTCCTGTGGTGGCTTCGACCAGAACGAATTGGGAATGAGGCACAAAAATTTGCGTCCAATTCGATGCTCACACCGAGTTGTACCGTCTACCGGTAAGTAAGTATCCGTTCTGTTTTACCGGTTTTGCCGATTCGGTTTGAAATAAATAGTACTCGGTGTAACCCGGGTTAGTTTGGTTTTTCAACCCGGGTTGACACACAACTCGTAAATACCGACTTAGGTCGATGGTGCCAGCTCATGACTTCTAAATCGAAGATTGTTCATCGTCATTCAACTCGAAAACAGTATTTTCGAAACAAATACTTTCTGGCAGCATATTACTTGAAACGAGCTCTATTCTGACATGTTTATCAGAACCAGCGACACCTAGTGGCAAACACCAACTTGTAACAGATGAAATTGAGCTGGCTAAGGACAACTTCACTTTGCATTACGATTTGATCAAGTGTGGTCACATTTTTTGTAGGTTACCTCAGTTCATGTACGGAATGTTTTTTTAAGAATAAAAATTTAAAGAATAAAATTACATAGATTTCTTAGCTCTCGAATTCTCCATAACAAATTCCATCGACAACACTACCAGTATATAATAAATGTTTTGTTTTATAGTGCAAAAGCGATGATATTTACAACAGGGAATAAAATAACATCCACAACAATGAGTGATCCTCTCAGAATTAAAAACACTTAACAAATAAATGTTTTTCATTCTTTCCTTTTTGTATAGCGAAATTAATTAGTACTGTGAGCAGAAGTTAAGTGTTACAGTTTCCTGTCATAAATGTAGCACAGGCAATAAAAAACACAATAATGTAAAGCACACGCGATCGTCGCGATCCTTTTAAATGCATGGACATACAGTACCTCACAAAATTGAGCATACACTCACAGCTTAAACATATTTTTATCTTTTTCGCCTTACAAAAAGTAGTTAAGTAATAAAACTTAAATGCAAAACCATAAACAAAAATATGAAAATTAAAAAAAAAAACTTGCTATTTCCAAGCAAAATAAAAAGGCACTTCATTTTAACACCCAAAAATGAGCATACACTTAAAGTAAATTCGAGTTACGACTAAAACACGAAACAAAAACAGTTGCAAATAAAATTTCAGTAACGCGTGGCACCTCGTTCAGCATCTATTACAGCTTGTAACCGCCGTGGTATGAATTTTACCAGTTTTTCAAAGATGGCTGAATCCCTTCCCAAGCTGCCTAAATTTGAAAGCACCTGCTCCAATAAGCAGGAGCTAAAACCTGCTTATTGGAGCAGGTGCTTTCTTTAACCCGCACTTTTATTTCGTGCCATAGATGTTCAATAGGGTTAAGATCCGGCGATTGTGGGGGTGTTTTTAGCTGCTTTGGAGCGTTATAAAGCAACCATTCGCGTACTAAATAGGAGGTGTGCTTCGGATCATTATCTTGATGGAAGTAGAAAACCGAAGGTAGACCTAATTTCACTGCGGAACTTCGTAAATTTCGTTTTAAAATATTCAAATACCCAATTTTGTCCATTTTATTTTCTATAAATTCAAACTTTCCACAGCCATTTGAAGCCATACAACCCCACAACAGCACAGATCCTCCCCCGTGTTTTATGGTTGACTTTATATTCTTAGCTTTGAGAGCTGTATTTGGTTCCCTCCAAACAATTTATTTGCCATCAGACCCAAATAAATTTATTTTTTTTTCATCTGAAAACAAAACACCTTCCCAAAAGCTTTCCGGTTGGTTTACATATTGTCTAGCAAATTCCAATCTTTTCTTCTTATTAACTAGGGAAATGTACGGCTTTCTTCGGGCGATCCTACCATATACATTATTCTTTCTCAAGACTTTGCGAACGGTTTCCACTGAAAGATGCTTATTAATTACGGATGACACCTCAGCCGTCAACTTTGGAACGCTAGATTTTGGATTGGACTTGAATGTCCGAACAATATACCGCTCGTTTTGTTATGAGAGCAATTCTTTTCTTCCCCTTCCAGGTCTGTTTTTTAGTGTCCTTTCATATCTATAAGATCGCCCTACAGTTTCTCCTATTTTTCGCATCGACTTCCTCTCGCAAAATAGCTTAATTATGAGCATTCTTGTTGACAAAGTAGTCTGTTTTCGCATGTTTTCCATATTTTCGCACAAAGAAGAGAATATCGGTCTTTTCAGTTCAAAAGCGTGTGCAGAATTGATCATCAGGGACATTTGTTGCTTCATTCCTGAACAAATTTGCATGTATCGATTCTGCGAAGCTTGTTTATAACGCACACATGATATCTGTATGCTCAATTTTGTGTGTCGATTTCAGGGGTTGTTTCCTTTTTCATGCGAAAAGTACCGGCATACACTCTTGTTTAAGATATGTTTTCAGTAATGATTGTATACCAAAAAAATAAAACAAAAAAGTGGTCGGCCTTAAAACAGCACGAATATGAAGTAATGATAGGTGTATGCTCAATTTTGTGAGGTACTTTACTGCTACTGTATGTATGTGCCGTTCATATGATAGCGAACTGCGAACGCGAACTTTTACAAACAACCAATTTCCAGGAAAATATAAACAAAATATTATTCTCCTTGGTAAGCAAGAAGATGGGGTCTGGATTAGGGAGTTTTTCTGTCGACTAAAATATCAACAATAATTAGTTTAAGTATCCTTATAAACGATCTTAATTTTTTTCCCCACGAATCAATAATTATTTATTCTTTAATTCTCTATATATAAATAATTTAAAAAAAAATTAATTCTCTATAATAATTTTTTATCTATTAATTCTCTTTACGAATTGTCAACCTGAACTCGCAGTACACAAGAGAGGCAAACGCGATCCACATATTTACGGCCAAAAAATGTGTGATAATGCCAGCGTTCCCTCCCTTTTGGTAATGCGGCGTACTCAACCCGTTGGAAAAACGTACTGAAATGCATGCAAAACATGTATAACTTTTTCTCAAGGGGAAAAATTTGAACACGGTATGTTATGTATGTATGTTAATTGAAGTCACTTCCTCAATAAACACCGAAATAATAAACGATCGCGTGTGCAACTAATAGGAGAATACTGTACCGTAGGTTAAGTTTCATTATGAAGCAATCATATAGCATAAGTTAGTCTTAAGATAGATCTCTCAAACCGAAAAGAAATCTCAAGATAGATCTCAAACAGGGCGGGATTCTAAAGATAGATACACTCGATACACAATGAAGTACCAATACATGCAATATATTTTTAAATTGCAATATATTTTTAAATGCAAAATAAAGGCAGGCGGTGTTGACCTTGTTTTCCTTACGCAAAGGACTGACTGACTTCAACATCTCAACGACTTTAATTAAACATTTTCATTCACTGTCTGCTCTTTTGTGAGGCAGACAAATATTTCGAAAATATGCACCCTGGTTGAATCTTTACGTCACTCAAAGCGAGGCATGCCTCCTTTGCACGGTTTCTCCTCCACTTAATTCTGGAACATTGTTACAGATGCTACAAAAGGACATAGACCCTTAAAGTCGTAAAATTCTGCTATCGTTCCTGTTGAACCATAAAAACCTTACGTAACAATGTTTTCATATTTTTCGCCACACAAACTGCAGGACAACAGGACAAATCGATGTCCTGAATAAATTCAGCAGTTCCAAGGCCAAAAAGAAAAACGCTTTTTTGAATATCCCCAAAGTTGTACGGAAATGCCGCGTGGGATGTGTTTTTTTTTATGCATGATAGGAGTGTCCTTTCAGATGACATCCAATTTATTATCAAAAACAGCGCCTATTGTGGACTCTTTTTGTTCTTTAACTGCCTGCGGTGGACGTGCCAGTGCAGATATGTAAAGAGGACATGCTCGCACGCTTAAAACTGTCCTGCATTTATGAATGGCAGTGGAAGAATACATTTATTTTAAGCGATTGCGAATAGTTGAAAAATCGACCTGGGTCTAATTGGTAAAAGGAGAAAATGAATCAACAATTTATGCCAACAAATATTCATCATGATGATCGCTAATTCAAAATTGACTGCAGACCCTGACGCTAACCCAGTCTGATAATCGCCATTGAGACACGCGGATGGCTAGAGGATAAGCCCTGTCTCTCTCTCTCTCTCTCTCTCTTTCCAGGTACTGTGTGTTGTCCAACTTGAAGGTGTCGTTGTCCGTTCTGGTGTTTATCGTACAGGCTTCTGCTGTAGCTTTTAATGAGGAAATGACGCTAGGGTCTGGTCTAGGGATCTCAGTCGGTATGTTCTGGAGGTTGTTGCAGAAGTTGGTGGTGAGCTTGTGGTTGCGTTTGTCGATTCGATCTATCTATGCGCTGTTGTACAGTGCAGATGTCCTAACATATTTAAAGGAGTTTGTTGACGGTGGAGGTTAGTGATGGTCCTGCAGCATCAATGCTCGAGGAGTCGGAGTTTCTCCACATGATGTGATGTTAAATGGACCCAGACTGGACAGGCGTATGTGAGTGATGGTCTTATTGTCTGTTTATACAAGATCTCCTTTCTTCCTTCCTTTCCGATCTTCCTTTTCCGACAGAAGCTGAGTTGCATCTTGGCCTACTGAATGCGGCTGAAGATATATTTTCGGAAGGAGAAGTTTATGGTGAAAGTAATTCCTAGGTAGTTCATCTCTTAGTCTGTTTGTTCTTTGCTAATGTTTATCCGGATTTTTGTGTGGTGCTTCAGGGTGTTCCTCGTATAGTCTTTGCTGGAGCCTTTAATTACCAGTACTTGGGTTAGTGAAGTGGAAGCCACTTGTCAAGATGGGTGGTGAGTGTTAACAGGCACCTGTTGATGAGTTTCTCGCTATATAAACGTGGCCGTCCACTTAGGGTTGCATACTCTTATGCCTTTCTTCGTTGTATCGGATGGTGTATCGAACAACAGGGTGTGCATGTCGTGGTACTCTCATTCGAAACAATCGTTCGATTAAAAGAGCCTTAATGAGTGAGTTAGTCAAGCTTATACAGCAGACGCTCATGTTTTGCGTGCTATTGTTTACCATCACGAATGGTCCCTCCTGGTTTATGCGGAATCTGAATGACGGAGTCTGTTGTGATCACAACAGATGATATATGACGCCAACTCATATCTCACACAGCACACAACACACAGCACACAGCTCACAGCACACAACTGTACATATTCAACTCATATTTCCACTATTACTCTAGTGCACATTTTTCGTTCACCTGTACTCACCTCTTTCGCTTTTTATTTCTTCCTATCAAAAAATGTACATATCTTGTAACATAAGAAAAAATGAAAATGTAGAATAAGCATATTTATACTATATAAGTAACGATATGCACAAATAAAATTCAGTTCCATACAAAATCCTGTCTAGTAAGTTGACTTCCCCACCAGCGGTAAGGGGTCAATAAATTATTATTCAGGTATTAAGAAACGCATAGGTGCTTTAAGCATTCATTGGTCCTTCGAGCAAAGAACGGCAACCTAAACAGCGTATCAAGGGCTCACACTGGAAGTGACATCGTATCCAGGGCTCACACTGGAAGTAATAGCGTAACCAGGGCTACTAAACACTGGTAGTGAATTAATCATAAATACATATCTACGAGTACAACATCAATAACAAAAATTAAGTATGGAAGAATACGAAATAGTAGAAATTGTCGCAAGACAAAAGGAATTAGCATTGGAATTCGAAAAAACAAAAATCAATGTGGGTAAAGATAGCGCTTCAAGGAAAACCTCAACGCTACAAGGAAGAGCGCTTAAAAGAAAATTGAAGAAATTTGGACAGAATTTCAGGAAAATCATGAAAAAATTAGTGCGGTGGTGAAAGATGAGACGCCCTACATGCAAGGAAATACGTACCAACTAGTGAAAATGCTGTACGAAAATTTAAAACGTGATTTGGAAAACATTAAACCTATAGAAACTGAACCTACAGTTAGTGGCAAACTTGCCACAACACCTACGGAAAACAGTGATCAAATTCAACGTTTGTAAAAATTAGACATCAGGAATGGCGCCATTATGAGAAGTATTGACGCTTTCGAGCAAACATTCGAGAAATACTCTACATAGGTTCACGAATACCAACAATGGATCTTACTAGATCAATGGAGAAACCTCACGGAACTACACGAGGAATTCTTATCAAGTGCGTCTTTACAAGACTATAATCAATATCCCTATATAATCAATAGGCGTTACGAAGAAGTCGAGGCACACTTTCTTCTTCAGATGGCATCAAGAATGTCAGAAATGAATAAAAAGAAACAATTACAGGCAACCACAGAGGTTCGCCTTCCACAATTAAAGATTCCTGTCTTTAAAGGAAGGACTATCGGTAATAAAAAACATGGGTTTTGACACATCGTCGTGGGGCCCAGTCATTGTCTATTTAGTTACAAAGGCATTAGATCAAGAGAGCAGGAACCTTTTCGAGCAAGGATTAGAACAGCCAAACAAGATGACGTCCCTTTCAAAGTTATACGATTTTCTACAGAGGAGATATCAAGCCTTGGAAGTACTAGGTTCATCGCGCCAGGAGCAGTACAAAGAAGAACCAAAGGTTACGGTACGCAATTATCATTTAGCAACCCGAGCTAAGTGTATATTTTGTCTGAGGCAATTTTTTTTATACCAGTGTAATATCAATGCTTTGTCAGTGATTCGAGAGTTGTGGAAAGTTGTTGCTCTGGGAAATTGAGTCTCGTCAGGCATTGTAGTAGTGAACGACAGCCATTGTAGTAAAGAACTTAATACAAGTAGAACCTTACACATCCCCTGTGGTATTTTTCGGTTTGCGAACAATAATGTGGTCGTCCGATAACCAAGCTGCGAATAAATCTCCGGACAACGTCATCTTTCAATTGCCCGCTATCTCTTGAGCATCTTAACCTGCAGCTCCTCTGGGTCGCGGGACACCATTACTTACAAAATAGATGCAAGATCGTTGTGTTCGCCTGGCAAGGTGGAGATGATGCACTCGCAAGAACATATTTTTAAAATTCACTCAATCACAGATTATCCAGTCTTTAATTCCGATGATCCCACTCTACATCCCGTTCCATCGTTGGAACTGTTTAGTGAAACTCTAGTAGAAGTTCCACAATCGACGTGGTATCTCAATGGACCCATTTGTGGCCTTGGACCGACTGCCTCTTGAAGTCAGCCACTTGAACCAAACCTCAACCTAAGTCGTTCCCCGATGAAATGTTTATGCTATTGACACATCATGAATCACGCGCTATTAAACCTATTAAAAGCCGTCAGGATATCTCTGCCGTCATTTTTTCAAATGGTGTGATCATTGACCCCAACCAAACATCACAGCAAACTTTAACGAAGTCTGACCGTCCATCTATGCCGAAATAAATGTAGACCTCCTTAATGTTAAAAAAAACAAGATGGTAGCCAGTATATTCCATTCAATGGATTTCAATTCTTCAACGACGGTGGCTGGGTAATCCTTTCGAAAAGGCGCTTACATCTTCCTCACAAAACGGCGATTTTCCATTGAAACCTCGTATAATCCCTCAATAAACTTGTTACAGGACGTTTTTCCGTCTTCCACATGCTTAGGCGATTAGTGCACATCCCTGAACTGCCCTTGTCTGTTCGTCCTCTGCAGAAATCCATTGTTGGACTTGCCTCCTTTTCCTTCACTTTGTGTGTGGTCATGGATCTAAGTTGTCCCAGCCTATGGGACCAGGATGAAGAGGAGAAATGTCAGAAGGACATACGAGGTCTACTTAGAATGACTTTCCTCACATAAGGACACGTGATTCGCTCTTCATTCGTCTCTCATCGGGTGGGCGGTCGATAAGTCGAACTCCCACCGACCTGATGCCTCGGTTCGGTCTGCCACGGCACGTGACTGTTGCAACATCCAGCCTTTTGCACGAAATTTGCAAAATGTCCTTAATTACTCACGCTTCAGAGTTTCGCTTGTCGGCGACAAGTTTCCACTTCCCATGAGCTTCGGTGACCTTCTCAACATTCTCGCAAGCACATATGCACTCCCAATTATTCCAGCGGTTGGCCAGGCCGACAATCGATATCGGTTGGCGGTCGGTGCAGCCAAGGAAACCGAAGTGCATGTAAGACGCCATTGATAAGCAAAAACCAATCCAACGACCAAGAACGATGTGGGCGCAGAAACGTGACTGAAATCGAAGTGCAAAGAGCTGTCACATTTCATTCCGGTGAATGGACATGCGGTTCATACTTGGGCTTCTGCATTCATCAGCATCAGCACAGCATCGGCAGAAGATAAACTCCATGTGGCATTGAATGGCGTCCTTTTTCCCTCAAAGCGAAGACTCGTAGTGATTCAATGTTTCGCCTTGAGTGAAAATAAACATTCAGTGACAAGTCATAAAATGAAATACGTCTCCCACAAGGATACAACTTTTACGTTTATGAGTTCCTCTGAGTCCTTCTGGGTCCCTCTGAGTCTCACAGACGCCCACACTGCACACTCTATTCAGTGCGCATCGAAGTGTAATTTGTATTCATTGCCAACCGGCTCAATGAAATAAATGAAAAAACAAAGGACATGCCAAAGGATTTTCTAAATCCTTTTTTATACCCCCTTCCCCACCACCGGCAGGGCATTCAAAGGCATGGCGTTAAAATAACGCATTGGTAATGATTCGGAATTAATCAAAGGCACAAGATTGGTTTATGACGTGCCGGGGAGGACATGAGTTACGAGGTGCTGCCCAGTGGGCGGCAGGACTTTTGTCATTCCATTGAGTGGATGGCAACCCGACCGGAAGGGACAGTAAACTGGTAAGCTGATGGAAGTAACGATTGCCGCAAGGACCGCCTCCGGGGCTCATCATGCTCTCATGCTACGCACAAGAGTGTAATTGTACTTGAACAAATTGCTGCCGGCGATGATCTGGATGGACATTTGGGCTTTGGGTGATTTTCTGATGGATTCACTGGCAGATTTGCGGTGCGGGAGAGTCTCCACTCAGTTTACTCAATTTGCTGACACAGGATGTGGATAAAGAGTCCTGGCGACACCATCAAACATGACCAGCGTGAGAATCATGTGTACAGTCCAATTTGCATGCGCATCCATGAGCTTTACCCCCGACCAAATGGTAATGAGGAAGAAAACCATGAAAATTCAATTAAGTCTAAAAGTCTCTCCCTCCTCGGCAAGGCTAACGACGAAAAGTGTCCAGCCCAGATTGCTCATAAAGCGTGTTAAATAAATTCTTCATAGCCGAGCGTAAGCTCAACGGTCGTAAAGAAACCCATCAAACACCGCCCCCTGTCGGGCGCAGAGAGTGCGCCTACCGTTCGGCCTGACGCAGCCATTCCTACGTTCAATCTGAATAACAAACCAGCCTCTACTCGCATTCGTTTCGGCAACGCCAGCCAGTCCCATCAAGAAAATGTCCTTAGGACACATTAATTATTACCAAGGCCATCTCAGATAAATGACCAAAAAAATATCCAGTTATTTAGTGGGCAAGAAACTGCCGGGGATGCATGCACATTTAGTGGGGAAAAGTATCTCATTACGGCACGACTCACCGTACTGCTGGAAGTCCCCCTGATCCATGGTGTCCTGGCGAAAGGACACCGTGATGCTGACGTTCAAGGCAGTGCTTGAGTTCTTGGTGATTTTCTCATTTCGCATGCCCATGTAGAGGGTGCGTGTGATGAGGATGTACGCGGCGCAGAGTATCATCAGGGGCAGGACGAGCAGAATCAGATCGAGTAGGATGTTGTAGGTCCTCTCGTAGACGATGGCGTCCTCGGGCCAGTACTCGCGGCATTTCCTCAGACCTGTGGGTGAGAGAATTAAATAAAATGTGCCTCTTCCCCTTCCCCATCCCCTCGCTCACACTCACCTTGACTCGTCGGTATCAACTGACTGAAGACAGCAATTGGCGACATGCACACGAAGCTACCAATCCAGATGAAGCCAATGATCTTGTACGCATGGTTAATTGTCTGCCAAGTCCGGGATCGGAGTGGATGACAAATGGCGTAGTACCGCTCGCAGGATATTGCCACCAGAGTCCACGACGAGACCGCAACAGATGTAGCTGCAAACCACAAAACAGAACACGTATCGTTTCGATAAATTTTGCATGACAATGTGGCAAGGATCAAACGGATTAGACGGGAGATAAACGACAAATGAATGTCCTTAGATGGGAAATGTGATATTTATGATACGACGACGACGACCGACACCAGCGGAGATTGCCTGCGAAGAATAATGCGTTGCGAGCGAGAAATAAGAATGGAAACGGATTAGGAACGCAAATTTAATTTTACGAGCAAAACAGATTTAGTGCCTATATTGGTGCTTGACTTTTCCCATTTTGTTGCTACGTCGAGTGTGAGTTGAGTGGCAGGACATGTGTGAGTCTGGAGCTTACATCTGCCAGCGGCCGAATGTGACGAGGCAGGGACTTGGGTTCTCAGTTTGATTTCTTCGATTGAGGGATGCTCCTGAGCTCCTGAGAGGGGGAAATAGAGATCCAATCATTTTTCAGGGGTTGGACCGTGAAGGGTTGGTGGCAAGTGCTGTAAGCGATTTCGTCTTGAAAATTTATGACATTCGATAGACAGTCGCTCAGGGACAGGTCCGAGATGCGATGACAATTATTTGAAAAATTGGACGATTTGACGTGATTTGGGACTAGTGGTGTTTTTCAGTAACTCATCAACCGGAACCCTTCCCGAGAACTATTCTGTCGTCACGCACGCATTGTGTCTTGGCATTGTTACAGGGTGCCTCTTGTAAGAATGTCAGAGACGTAGAAGACATATAATCAGTTGTGCGAGTGTCCAGCTTTAGAAGAAGGAATGAGGCAGAAAAGTTCATCCGCGATCAAATAGCGAAACACATGCCGCATGCTCTTGCCTGATGTTCTACCTGGAAGATGATGAGCCATACGTGATGGAATGCAGGCGGTGTCCGGTGAACCAGACGACAGATCAGCATATCGAGTGCCGCTGCAGCAGTGGAATCGTGGGAACATGCAGCGATGGATGCAAGCAGTAGCTTAGTTTATTGTAGGAAAGTATTTTGTAATTAAGTCTTAAGCAAGCCGCAAAGGCAATCAGTAGCAATAAATAAATTTGTTTAAGAAAAAAAAATTTCAAATAGTTTAATTTATACACGTCTGCGAAGTCCCGCAATCTCCAGAGATTCATACATGAATCTAGAAGGTTTACGTAAAAGAAAGTCTTAAAGTCAGATTTTTTCATGAAACGAGCCGTTGGCCTAAGGTTAATTGGGAGCCTTGACAGCCTTCTGGCCGCCTACCAGTTGGATACATTACGCCAATTCTTCGGACTGTTGAAGATACGTTGAAACTACTGCAGTTCTAAGACCAGACATATTTATCTTGAGAATCTTGAGAGGTTTTTCAATTCAACAACGCTTCAGTAGTCAAGATCTGCCAGGACTCTCTTTCCTAAGAAATGCTATCTCTTCCTTGCCAGAGTTGTGAATTCACAGAGCGAATGCTATACAGCTTCTGTTCCTTCCTCATGCCTTCAGCTTCTCCAAAAGTCGATGTGAGGTAGCTTAAGTCACATTACATGTGTACCTATGGCACAGTGCCCGGTAAGGACTCTTCATCGCATGTGTACGTTCTTGCGACAAAAGCCGATTAATAATGTTGATCTCTTCTTTCTCAGCTTCGGCTATGGGGTCTTTCTGTAGCTGCAGTATTCAGGCAGAGCCAGCGAGTACTGCCTTTGTCCAGGACTTCGTATTCTAACTTTGACTTTATGTAGGTGATTGGCCAGAGGTTCTCCCAGCTCCAAGTTTTTCTTAGCGAGACTCTACGCCTTGGTCGTTGGTCTCAGTGAAACGCGTCTACTGTCGGTATCTTGGTCCAGTGACTGGCCCACGCTTCCAACTATAAGCTGAGTGTAATTTTAAATTAGTCACTGGTGCTGACTGCTTTTGACTATTTCGTCATTTTCTCCTAGAATCGAAATCAGAATCAGCTGGAAATAATTTAGCAGATTGGACGGACAGCGTGGAACTGGATGTTAACCAATTGAAGACCTTCCATAAACCCACCTGAGTTTTAGGATACAAAGAACAGGATTCAGGGAAAAAACTATGCAAGCTGAGTGCTTTCCCGACGATCGGTGCTTACATAATGATGCTAGATGAAAAGGTCTTACTGAATATTTCGAGCACTGGATGTCGTAGGTGACTTTGATAGATACTGAAACATAGTTAATTGGAAAAGCTATCGGTGACCATATGATCACCCTTTATTTTAATTTTGTGAACGTAATGGAATATAAGTGATATGGATACCGGGAGTCACCGAGGGTGTAAATCGATCAAATGGTGAATCTTTTTAACGTTCATGTGGCCTTAAGGTACATTTGCTTTGAAATTCTTGGACTCAAATGGAGCACCTTACCGAGAATGGTAGAGACTTTCGGTGTCTTAGTCGGGTGAACCGTATAATCCAAGATCTCAGGCCCTCGAAATACGTAACAAAACAATGCCCTGATCAGATATCGAACGGCTCTACGTTGCCACAGGCCCAGGAGCGTTCTCCAAATTGAAAGATATTTTCGAGGTTATCCGCCTACCGAACCACTTTAGCATATTCGAAAAATAAAAAGAATTTAAAGTGAGAGCTTTCATACTACAATGACTACACGGGCACCCGCGAGACCAACATGACTGTCCGTTATTTAGAGGTGTCCGTTCTAGTAAGTTCTTTATGGAAACTGACAAATGATGAAGAACTCTCGCTACTCCATCAAGGTCGGTAATGAACTCACCGAGACCTTCAATGTCAAAAAAGGTTTTAAACAAGGAGACACGCTATCATGTGACTTCTTTAATATTATCCTTGAAAGGATTCTGCAGAAGTCACAGCCCTTGCCAAAGTCCGTACAATTGCTGGCATAAGCGGATGACATTGACGTGATTGGCAGTCGTGAGTCATTGCTGGGAGTGAAACGGAAGCGGCTAAATTGGGTCTGACGGTAAGAGAGGGCAAAATAAATTATATGCTGTCATCAAGAAAGGCTACAGTGACGTTCTGGCCGAGTCCGCACGGACTCACTGTAGGCAGCTTTAACTTTGAAGTAGTGTAGACCTTCGCCTAATTCGGCTCCGAGGTATCCAACATCAGTACAGAGTTCGGACGGAGAATAAGTCTTGCCAATCGCTGTTTATATGGGCACAATAGGCAATTGAGCAATAGAGCCATTTCTCGGAAGACTTAGCTGACTCTGCAAATGACCTTCATCATCCCCGTCCGGCTTTATGGCGCAGAGGCATGTAGTATAACCAAAGCGGATGAAGTGGCTCTTTGGCGATCTTTGGTCCTATTTGCGTTGATGACATTTGGAGAAGAAGAAGCTGTACAGTGACATGTAAAACGTATGGACAACCTAGATCCAACCCGAAACATCTTCGACTCTGAACTTGTGGGGCAACGCAGCAGATGACGTCCACGATCAAGGTGGCGCACACAAGTCAAGGGGGACCACAGACGGCTTGGTGTTTGAAACTAGAGACAGCTGGCCAGAGATTGGGTCGGCTGAGGAGACATGGTGAGTGAGGTCTAGGTCCAACCCGGACTATAGCGCCCTAAGAAGAAGGAGACAAAATAACACCCAAACGTTGTCAATTCAGTTACAAAGCACACCAGCTTCAGTACACGGTGTTTCACTGTTGTGAACTTTGTATTCGTATACATTTCGAGAAGCGAATGAAGACAACAAATTATCTTTATTAGGGGTACAACTGCTCAATATACGCTTAACAACATGTCTGGGTCCGGTATAGAGAGGGTCCGCTGTAAATCGGATGAATTACACGAGGAAAGGTTGGACTTACCCTATCTTCACACAGGGACCATGAAGTTTCACTGTATCCATAAATCCAATAGAAGGGCATTCTCTCGTCATATACAGTGGGGCACCTGATGTTTTTTTTTTTTAAATCAATGTTTATTTTGACACTAACAGCTGTTGCTCCCTCGAAATCTTGGCAGAAAGTCAATATAATACGTCCGCGCAACGAAATAAGTCGCTATACGCTTGAAGAACGCTGGGAAAATATAGGGCATAGAGAGAGTGCGTTGAAACCTATTTCCTAAGTGAGTGCTGCGTAGCCCAAAAAGTGTGTTTTTTGAAAAGAAGTCTTGCCCGAAATGAAGTACCTACCGCGACTGCTGTCAGCAACTTTGTGCAAAAAGTTAGTAAGACTAGCATGCTAGTGGACAACACTACTCGTCGCCGCACAGTGGTCCCGCAGTGGAAATAAATACCCGAAGTGACATATTTTTCCCGGCCAAACGGTTTATGTTTTTCGATTCTACAAATATGAGAACCTAGAAAGCCAAAATTTTGTTGACTTTGGATCATCCGTTTGGCTGTACCGTAAGCTCAAAGTTGGGACTTTGAAAATTACAAAAATTTACGTATTTTTTAAGCAAATTTGATGTGCCATATTTCCTAAGATTATGTACATTGGAACCTAAAGTAATTTTTTTTTAAAAAGGCCATACATCTTACTTTCAAACTGCGTTTTCAGTTTTTTCTTATTGCTTACCAATTTTTTAAACCAGGCTTTTAAGTAAAGGCACATTTTGAGGGGGGGCATTTCAATGTTTGATGGACTATAACAAAAATGCTCCAAGAGTCTCCAACGGGAAACCAACTTTTTCTGAAAGTATTGTCTATCGATGCTGAAAAAACTAGAGACCACTTTTGATCACTTTGGGAGTACGAGGCATTTAAGTGGAGCAATGTCGTGCATTTTTGGCATTTTCAAACGATTTCCCTTGCAATGCATGTATTGTGCAAATGCTATGCGAGATGCCGAGGATGTTTTTATTATTGTGAATTAGAATTCTTTGAGTCATAAAAATGTTATAGTTATGAAACTAATTGTTTTTATCTTGTTTTGCTTGCGGTGTCATAAATGCATGTCGCAATGGGACAAAAAAGGGGGGTAATTAGAGCTGACTTTGAGGCATCGGGAATTAGTTTATGATTCCGAAAATATTGAAGATTTCAATTAGGAAGATGACGTTTTGCTTTGTATAGATATCGAAAATACTTTAAAAATTGCAGTTGCATTCCAGCATTTGTTGTGCAAATTTGAAGTTTTTCGCGATGGCAAGTATTGTATTTGAATATAGATTCTTGTGCGATTACTTTTTTGGTGGAAATATTTCCAACTTCGGCAGCTTTTTACAACTTAACATCGTATTTTATGCCAGCAACAGTGCATAAAATTCTGTCCCACGGAGCAGAAATAATATCATCAGCAGCCTTGCCCGTCGGATCATTGTCAGAGGAGGCGCAGGAAAGTCGGAATGAAGACTATAGGTACTATCGCATTAATAATAGTAGAAAATGTTCTCGTTCGGCAACAAATGAAGATGTTATTCATCAAATGTTGGTATCATCTGATCCCTGGATTGCGTATTTAAGGCCTGAACCAACAACAAAAGATTCGCTGCCACTTAGTACTGAAGCGCAAGCCTTATTATACTGAATTGAATTTATATTTATAAACAATGATTACAAATTTGCTTTAAGTCCCAATTTCGAGTCATAGACAATAATAAATAATTATTTTATGCATTCAAACAAAAATATGTGTTTTTTTTTTATTTTTTTAACTTAAGATTACTCCGTTAGCTTATGAGATACATTAACCATTTTTGACACAAATTAAGATCTTGCACTATGTTTCAAATTTCATTAAGATCGGTTTACGTTATGGCTGCTGTGTCCCAGAGCATCGGTGAACTATTTTTCTTCGAAAATGATCCTGGGAACAACATTTCGATTTTTTTTTTTTACTGAAATTGAAGACATGGATTTGGATGATCTCTGGGTCATGCAGTATGGCGCGCCATGCCACACAGCCTAACCAATCTTTTGCGCACCAAATTCCCAAATCGTGTTACCAGCCGTCTTGGCTATATGAATAGCTCCCGGAGATGCAATTTGAACCCTTTGGACTTTTTTATGGGAAACCGTGAAGGGTCGATGTTATGCCAATAATCCGGAAACGGTTCATCACATCCCCCAGCCACCTTAGGCGTTCGATCCGTAGAAAGCATGTGGCACAATAGTTCGTGTTTTACGGACTACTGGGAATACGAGTCTTGCTCAATGACACTGAATTAGCCACACGACAGCCTACCATAAGACCAGCATAGCAATTATAAAATGATAAAGATGGGGCTTCAGCACGTACTTGACTGTGTTGTTGTGCAAACGAACGGCAAAGCTTGAGAATCTTTTTCTTGATGGGTTGATTTTATAAGCATTATCAGTGACTAGAAACAGTTGAACCCGTGAATTATAAAAGTTGCTCTTGTCAGGGATTGAACCCAAACTGTAATATGCGACGTATGTACCTACCCTCCACGCCACTCGTTTAGCATTCAACTAGTTTGTCCATTCTGAAGTGCTCTTTAGTGTATCGATTGCTGGTCCTTTTAATGAACGAGTCGTCCAGGGCGACAGAAAAAATGTTTCGTCATTGTGATCACACCAAGTGTTCGACGTGAACTTCTTCGCTGAAGTCCCATGGACACAATAAAACTCTTTGGGTCCAAGTCAAGTAGTCTATGAGTTCGACAGTGCCATCTTGCATTAGGCGTGGGATCTATAGACACATGCCGCTTCTAGCCAGTGGAGTTCGAGGTAAAATCATTTACGTTTTATGTCCTCTCCGCAAACGGGACCGACTGACTTCATCCTGATATTTCTCCTCTTGCGAAATGGTCAATGTCTTTGTGACACCGAGAAATCTAAGGACCTAATATTGGTTAATTGGGCTGCGTCTCATTATGTATGTGGGACTAAAAGTCAATTGTGTGGAATGGGTGGCAGGTTCCTTTGCTTTAAAGTTGCCTTAAAAAATACCCCTAAGTTCTGGTTATCCACTTAAAAAAGAGTAACGACGACGTGTTACAATTTATAGTACAGAGAACTAGTAATAAAAAGCACGATGTGTAGTTCTGCACAGACTTCAATTTAATGAAGAATCGAAACAAATATAAATGACATATACAATGTGTCAAAGAAATTTAAAGTAGGAGGCGTTGAAAATCATAAGTTGCTTAGGTACACAAAGGTTACTTCAAAGGCTACTTAGATATACAACCGATATGACATAAAAGTAAATACAGTACATATTTTGATATATTTTCAACAACTAGTTCTAACGGATTGATTCAGTTGCGAAGGGAAAACTTATTTATTTATTTATTCTTCCGTCTTTCAAGTACAAAGCTTTTTAAGACTACTGATAATAGTGATAACATTTTATATCTTATTAACAATAATGGTTAGTATAGGCAGAAATTAACAGACAATTATAATGTAAATTAGAGTAAATTGCTACTCAAAAATTTTAAGATTTCATTTTTACATTTATCTCTACTCATATTAAAGTCTACAACATTTGCAACTAAGTTGAATTTTATGCAAGCATTAGTTATAGGATCATTTTGCCCATTTGTACTATGCCTCGAAACATAAAAGAAATCTCTAGGCCTCAGATAACGAGACGGGCTGTAAACACTGAACATGGAAAGCAGCACCGGACAATCAATGTGAGCAGTAATGAGGTCATGAGCGAAAAGAACTGAATAAGTTCTTCTTACATGCAGTTGCTTTAGATCGATAAGCTGACATCTAGCATTATAATCTGGCATATTTGAATTCCACGATATCTTTCGAAGAGCAAACCTAGTATATCTTTTTTGTATTCTCTCAATACGAATAGAGCTATTGTTATATAAAGGATTCCATATTACACAACAGTATTCTAATATAGAGCGAATTAACAAAACATACAAGTTAATGGCAGCAACTCGGCAGACCCCAAAATAAACCTCCACACTGCACTTTCCCTGCACACTCTCTTTTACAGCTCACATTACACTTCCGTCACACACTACACTACAGTACATTTACTCGCACGATTCACTCTTAGCATATTCAGCACTAAGCTCATTCACCTCAACTCAATCATACACGATCAGCACTTTTCCACTGCAGCCATTAACAATAAAATAAGTCATAGACTGGAACCAAAACGAAGAACATCGTTTTATTTAACTTACACAGACTTCAGAGTGTAAGGGTCTTGAAAATCTTTTGAACTTCGAAACAAGAATCGTAGCATGGAGTTGGCCTTTGAAATAATATAGTCTATGTGCATAGAAAAAGTCAGTTGAACTTCGAATACAACCATTAGATCTTTATGCGAACATACTCTTGTTAAGATTGTATTATTAATCTTATATTTATAGATTATAGGAGATAAAATTCTAAAAAACGTCATAACTGAGCATTTACTAATATTGAAATGTCCATCCATTTAAATCGCATCAATTCTGTACAGATGAGATATCATTTTGCAACTCCATTGCATCGGCCAATGATCGCACTGATTTAAAAAAGTCAGCGTATAAAAGGCATTTAGAATGGGAAACATAGGAAGGCAAGTCGTTAATAAAAAGAAGAAACAGAAGGGGGCCGAGGTGACTACCTTGAGGTACCCCAGAGAAATTGAAAATTACCCGTGACAGATCATTTCCTATTTTTACAAACTGTCTGCGATTTGTAGGGTAGCTAGTTATCCATTTCAAGATTTTAGAATGAAAACCAATCATCTCTAGCTTTTTTATGCGCACATTATGTTGAACACGCTCAAATGCCTTCGAGAAGTCAGTGTATATGGAGTCAACTCGAAGTCTCGCTTCCATGGAACATAGGCAAAAGTTTGTAAATATAACGAAATTGGTCGAAGTTGGTCTTCCACTCACAAAGCCATGTTGAAATTGTGATATTTGGTTTCGCACTTCAGCATATATTTTTTTCTTAAAAACAACCTCGAATAATTTCGGTATTCATTGGAGTTTAGCTATTTGGTCTGTAGTTGACAATAGAACTTTTAGGTCCAGATTTATGAAATGAGGTGATGAGAGAATCCTTCCAGTAATCCAAAAATTCGCCGCGGGCCAGTGACATATTAAAAATGATAGTCAGGGGCTTGACTAATCCATCCTTGCACATTTAAAAAAAAAAAAAGATTCTAGTGAAGACAGCTCAGAAAGATTATCATCATTCATCAATTCTAATCGCCCTATGTCTGTGATTGCATTTGAAGTTCTGACCTGCAACCTATGCATAAGTCAACAAAGTTTGACTGGAAATGTGATGCAAACATGTCGCATATAACCTTATGGTCATCAGTAGATACATATATCGTAGGACATATTCGATGGAATTCCAACAGAATTACGTTTAGTATTGATAAACGTCCAGAAAGTTTTTGAGTTCTGTTTGATCCTTGACCTAAGAGATGGCTCAATCACGAGCGATCATCAATTCGAGCTCGCGACCGAGCGATCATCAATTCGAGCTCGCGATCATGCGGCTCGACACTACTCGATTGTTTCCTCTGGGGTTGCGTGAAGTCCTTAGCTTACACAAACATACGAACCTATTTAGACAAGCTCGAGGCGAAGGTATTTGCCGGAGTAACGCCGCACAGATTGGACCGATCGTTTGCTGCAGTGCCAGCCCAGCTGAGGCGACCACGGTTCAAGACAGTCTTACATCTCACACTCTTATTCTTATTTAAATTTGTTTCCTTCCACCCTCTACAACGGAACTCTAATAAACCACAATACTGAACAAGTCTACAAAATAAAATGACGATGTCAGTGGAGAAACAAATTTATGTATTTCAAGCGTGCAAGGACGACAGTGCAAATGTTTAGTGTGGCATTACAAGGATACATTTCAATCGATTAGCCGCAGTTTTACGTCTCAGCATCAATAAAATGGGGGATAAACGCCAGTCTGTCTGGGCAGGAAGCATATGACTTCACACCTATCCTCGAGTCACAGCTCGTAGTCGCACAACACTTTGACTGACAGTTATCATCCAAACCGAAATGGCGCCCAAACGTGGACCGGAAACAAAAAAGCACTTCCACTAACTCCCTAATTGGTTCAACACTGTCTGATTTTATGGATCAAGTACAAACGTGACAGTTCAGAATTGGCAGACCTTGAGATCATCTGCAGTCTCACACTTGGCGTGTTTAAAGCTCCTTAGTCCCCACAGAACGCATGCAAATTTGCACACAAGCCCGTTCAAGAAATTAAATGAAGGAGCGCCCCTCCACTTATGTTCTCATAAGCGAACGTACTTATTCAACATATGCATGCATTCCAACTGCAATCTACTAATTGCTTTTCACAAGAGATAGCGCTTCCAGCTTAGCTGCACGCAATTCGCAGAAAAAACACAAAACGTTTCTCACACCGCCGTCCTTCCTTGCTTCTTTTTAAGAACTTGCATTTAAATTTCATACGCAAATTAGTCTTAACGCTCTGCTCACTCGTCTCTAAGTGCTTTCAACGGAACCAAAAGAACTTCATCCTGCCTGCGGCCGTAGTTGAAACAAGAATCATTTTTCCATTTTGCAAGTGCTGCAACCCACTTCAGCCGTTCCCAGCAATTCCCTCCTCCATCGCACGACGGTGAGTAAATTCGTGGAGAATTTGCAAAATTTAATCCTTGTAGTGGGTGCTTACCCATTGCGAGTGGGACTGCTCCTCCGCATCATGTGGCGAAAGTCGTTGTTCGGAAGGAAGCGTGCATCACGACGTGAAACGCTTGAGCACCTAACTCGAGTTAAGCTTTTAAATGTATTCATCCGTATGTTCTCACAATGAAGGCGTGTGTGTATGTGTGGGAGTGGATTTTTGGTGTTCTGAGAGTGTGGCTGCAAGGACGGACCATGTCAACAAGTGCATTGAAACGGCCGAATTGGCGGATGGCACAAGAAAGGAAACACAATACGGTTCGGTTGTGTTTGCACTGAAATCCAATTTTCTACAGCCAATGCCAGGAGTCGTTCATCCTTGTTCGAGTGCATTCAGAGGGAAGGGGTATCGTTCAGGAATTGGTTCCTTCGGACTTAATGATGGAAACGTACTCGTAGTGTACTGCTCGGAATACCTATCGATGGCGAGGAACAGTGGATAAACAGACTCTCTTCGAAGAGGATATTGTTCCCGAAAACAAGGAATCAATCGTGCATGGGAATGTGGGACTTAACGAGGACACCACAAGTTTACCATTGCTTGGGATTCAAGTGATTGACTATGAAATTAAGCCTTTAAGCAAACATAACTTCTAGACAAAGACAGCACACTTGGTCAGGCCGCAATGAAAGGTCGAGGGTCAAAATTTGCCATCCGACTATGTTCAGTGTTGGTTCAACTCATTTCAGACTCACAACTCCTCATATCAATTGCGCCTCTTTGCAATCATGGAAAGTTGTCCATCCCCACGTACCTTCGTCCGTTTTGCCATAGATTCCAAGCGGTCGTCGTGTGTCAGTGCGTCGACTCCTGCGTAGAGAGTCCAAGAATCTAGACATTTTACGTGCCCAAACAAGCTACAAACAGATGATCAAGGTCACAGATTCTACCGTCTTTTGTCGCAGCACTTGTCATTCAATTTCATGTCTTCTCCTGCTAAAGTCAATATCTGCCTCTCCATGGCCACTGACACAAATCAATTCGAAGGACCTTTCCCTACTCTTTGAGACAAACTCCTCATCTGACAACGGTTAGGTGTTTTTGGCATTCTCCTGAACGTGTGAAAAGGAACGTTTGCTCCGTGGGACAATCACTTCACAGCGATGCTGATTACATGCCGCTGTCAGTGACAACTTAATTTTGTGTTTTCGAGAAAAACGGAGTGATTCTCCGCATTTTGTGCAGATGCAAAATGCAAATAAAATCGTGCGTGCTCAACCTCCATCGTTTGGTCGTCACGTTGTCCTGTGTGACTTGCAACAACAAGTAGCAACAATTATGTTTCCTGTTTGATATTTTCATGGATACGATGGTGCACGTGCAGGGAAATAAACACTTCGGTTTTCAAATGACTCTTTATACGAGAGAGATACGAGTATGTCCGACGTGCATATAAATGTGTATAACGTGACGATTTGGAATGAAAGCTGACAGGACTTCCGAGGATTCTCAGGATACGCATCTCGGCAGTCACTGAAATGTGTGCCATCTTAGTCCTCGATCGCGAGTGTCGATTGAATCAATAGTCGACAAAACTATCGATTGAAATCAATTTTGGTATTGTGTAACTCAATCGACACAGAATTTTATTATTGTGAATTAAAAACGTCCATATTATGAATTTATATTCGTTTGCAATCTGAGGATGTCAAAACTCTTAATTAGCGAAACTATGTCAATTGCTGATGGGGATTCGAACGAGAAATATGTCGAATGGTGAAAATTGGTACAGTAATTTCAGATACTCCACTCAACGCAATTGACGATGATCGACGAGAATTCCGTTCCCCCCACCTAGACGAAGTCAAGATAGATATCGAGACTAAAGTCGAATAAAGCTGCCGGTGCAGACGGACTGCCTGCGGAACTGTTTAAGGCAGCTGGAGATGAGCCAACTCAATTGTAAGATATGGTCGGAGGAAGGCATGTCCGACGAGAGACCCCTTCAACTGCGCCAACAAACGAGGGATAAGTCTCCTTAACATCGCCTATAAGATCCTCTCTGCCGTTTTGTGTGAGCGCCTGAAACCATTCGTCAACAACCTGATAGGTCCTTATCAGTGCGGTTCCAGGCCGTTGAAGTCCACCATCGACCAAATCTACAGATTACGGCAGATCCTGGAAAAAACCTTAGAAATGCAGATCGACACCCACCACCTATTCGTCAATTTCAAGGCCGCACATGACAGCGTGCATAGGGACGAGCTATACAATGCCATGTCTAGTTTTGACATTCCTGCCAAACTCGTCAGATTGTGCAGGATGACAATGGAGAACTCTCGCTGCTCCATCAAGGTCGGTAACGACCTCACCGAGACCTTCAATGTCAAAAAGGGATTTAGACAAGGCGACGCGCTGTCATGTGATTTCTTTAATATCATCCTGGAGAAGATCGTGCAAGACTCACACGCCAACACTAGAGGCACGATCTTCCGAAAAGTCCGTACAACTGCTAGCATATGCGGATGACATTGACGTGATTGGCAGAACACAGCGAGCCCTCAATGAGGCGTTTGCTGGTATTGAAGCGGAGGCAGCCAAAACGGGTTTAGCCGTGAACAAGGGCAAAAAGAAGTATATGCTGTCATCGAAAAAGGACGCACAACATCGACGACTTGGCCAAAACGTCACCATAGGCAGCAGTAACTTCGAGGTAGTGAAGGGCTTCGTCTACCTCGGCTCGCAAGTGAACAGTACGAACAACACCAAACCAGTACCGAGATTAAACGCAGAATTGCTCTTGCCAATCGCTGTTTCTTTGGGCTCAAGAGGCAATTGAGTAGTAGAGTCCTCTCGAAGGACCAAGCTGACTTTATAAGACCTTCATCATCCCAGTCCTGCTGTAATCTCAATAGCGGATGAGCAAGTCCTGGGTCTCTTCGAGAGAAAAGCTATGCGTTCAGTCTTTGGTCCTGTCTGCGTTGGTGGTTATTGGAGAAAAAGATTCAACCACAAACTGTACGGGCTCTACAGCGGCATGAGCCTAGTCAGGCGTCTACGGATTCAAAACCTAAGATGGCTGGGCCATGTAGAGCGCATGGACAACACTGCTCCAGCCCGAAGAGTCTTCGACTCCGAACCAGTGGGACAACGCAATTGAGGAGGCCCACGGAACCGATGGCGCACGCAGGTAGAGAAGGACCTCAATCAACTTGGTGTGCGCAGTTGGAGGCAGCTGGCAAAAGATCGTGCCGGCTGGAGAGGCTTACTGGTTGAGGCCCAGGTCCACCCGGACTGTAGAGCCACCAGAAGAAGAAAAAGGAAAGCAGAACTGAGTGCAATATGTATGCTTTTTTTCGAAGACTCCTAAACAAGAGGTTTCAGTTATTGAATTAATTTGATCTTATAAACATAGAAACTGTACTGAGAGATTCTCAATACCCGTACATTGCTCAGAATCGATGAATTGGCTGTTTGGACTTAAAAACGTCCACTTGAGGTAGTGAATTTTTCGCTACATCGCGAGATGCGTAGTTTCAAGAATAATCACTCTTAAAGTGTTGAACATCGCTAAAAAGAGATCACTAAAAAGGATTAAGCGCTCTGTTTTTTATATGCTTTAACGACCGGCAGTGGAAAGTTGAAGGCCAATTCTGACCAACAGCACTTTTGGAGGTTGCGTAGATGTCGATATTATATAAGTTAAATTTTTTGAAATTATTATTTGAAATTTATTAAAAAAAATATTTATTATTAACTTTGTCTGAGGCTCTTTATTCGGTTTGAAAGTTCAACTTAAACTAAACTTACAATCTAATTTCAAATTGAAGATTACCTACGGGAGCCGCCAGCGTACGTGATGGAATTTGCCTCGCTTCGAATTTCTGTCCGTTGTCCAGACCTGTGTCAGCAATCCTGCATCCGATGTGGAGATGTTGTTCATGATTGCAGGTGAAGGGTCATGCGCATGTCGAAATATCGTGGGAGAGGAATGTTGTTTACTTGACAACTTATGCGGTGTTAACTTATACGTAGCCTAAGAACTCAACCAACTTGATGATCGGTTTTGGCATATTCAGTGAGCATTCCTCAGACTAACCAAGGCAATAGTGGGTAGGTTGGTGGAGTCCTTCGATGCCTAGATTCAATTCCCTGTACAAGCAAGTTTCATAACTTATGAATCCACCTATTTCACGGAGTTTTACTGTCGATAGAAAGCTTCGCCGTTCGTAGTCGACATAAACGACGATGACATAAACCCTGATAACTTGAATATTCGATTTGCTTCTACTTTGCCCGGAGTCTCCGAAGAAATGCCTTCAACACTTTTAAACAACACTCGAGCAAATGCATTTGAACTCGCAAGAATCGATTCCTACACAGTCGGTTGTGCTGTATTTGTTATCAAGTCAAAATCCGTGGGTCTAGACTATATCCACCCTGACTTCATTAAAGTATTGCTTCCAGTAATACTTCATCATATCACTCACATTATCAACACAATAATCGCTCTACCCTACACTGTGGAAGAAAGCAAAGATAATGCCACTACCCAAGGAAACCAATCCACCTGAATTCCGAGCTATTGCAATCCTTCCATTTCTCTCAAAAGTATTGGCATCTTTTGTTAGCCGAAACATCAAAGATTACATTGATCAGATTTGAATCAGGTTTCCGCAAAGAACACAGCTGTGTCACAGCATCCTTTTGTGACGTACGTTATGGTGTTCCTCAAGGTTCCATTCTCGGTCCGCTATTATTTTCAATGTTTATCAATGACCTTCCACTAGTTTTATCCTATTGTAGATTCCACATCTATGCAGACGATGTCCAAATCTTCTTAAGTTTGCCTCTTGGTATGGTTGAAGACTCAGTTGCTAAAAGAAACAAGGACTTGGGCACAATTGCCAATTGGGCTACACAAAGTGGCCTAATGGTCAATCCTTACAAAACCAAAGCCATCTCGTTCTCAAAGCAACCGCCTTCCCTGTCCAATTTCCCGCGAATACAACTGAACTCGACCGCCATTGAATATGTAACATGTGTAAAAAACCTTGGAATAATGTGCAATAGTGATTTTGAATAGTGACATTGATAGCGTAGTATCAAAGGTCCAATCTGATAAAGTGCCAATCTGATAAAGACCAATCAGATCGTTGCTATATAGCTTCAGGCGATCATACAAAATGCCAACGACGAGCGTGTACTAGTGCTCTTCATACCCGCATACCCGGTTAACCGCAATATTTCGGGCACTCGTAAATTTAGACGAAATTAATCTGCTAGCAGAATACAGTATGGTTTTATTCCTTTTTCTGTGCAATACAGCAATAACTTCGTTTTCATCGCTTTTTTCATCTTCTCCGTTGTGGTGAAATATTCACCAATAAACGTGTACTTTATAATTTTTTGTATTTAATTACAGTTTCTGTTGCCTACCGGAAAGTGCCGGGTACCCGGTAGCCTGCATTAAGCGGGTACTAGGGTAATTGTTGAAATGGGTATTACCCGGGTAAAATCAAGAGCACTAGTTTGCAAGCGATACTAAGGAAGCAGTTCCTCTAATACTTGTCGCATTCAAAAGGGTCACCTTCCACGTGGATCGGGCAAACGAAGTGGAGATTCCACTCTTCGGTCGTGCTTTCGTCGGGATCCAGTACATTAGTAACAGCCCCTTTGAAGGCGTTTTGACAAATCCTTGAATAATTTCCAGCTGTTTGTTCACCTGATGCCGAATTCGCAGAGAGTTTCGGGAGTACTCGAACAGCAAAGATCACAGTGGTGGTGTTCCTCCTCGACTCCATTATCCTCTCGATATCAGCAGTCTTACTTAGGCTACGAAAAGGAAATGATCCGAGTCGATATTAGCTCCTCGAAAATTTCTGACATCACGACTACTGGTGGAGGTTAGGTTAGCTTAGGCTAGAGTAGGCAGTCAGCCACAACTTAGGCCAAAAGTTGGTCTGTTGTACTACCATAAAAATCTAACAGATTATAGCTTTAAATAAAGCAATGAAGTTAAGTAATGCTTATGCTACTTAGTTCTGTCTATTCGTAGAAATATTGGGAATCCAAGTGACTAAGTCTGCGAGATGAGAGGGCATTGCAATTGCCTATAGCTTCTCCTCTTAATCCCTCCAACTTCTGCAGAAGTTACAGGGGACACCTAATCTTGAGGCGTGAGTTCCAATCGGTCAGTTCGCTTGAGCATTTTGAATCGATAGTTGGCCATAAATGCCTTGTGATGAGGCACCTAGTGCCAGACGACAATCTACGTACGTAATGTTACCAAATTTCCTCGTCCATCCTTTTCCCCGAGTTTTCCGTCCGACTCAGTCCACTATTATTTCCTTCGGTTCATTGTCCTTATTTGTTATCCCCCTCAAAAGTCTCTCTCTAACTATCTAAAGGAATTCACTGAAAATAATCTAGGAACTCAACAAACGTCGTTCTACACAGTACACAAGTTCGCAAGATGTCTTACCGCTTTAGGAACACATTTAAGTGTTTAACAGTCGCGATTCACTTCTCACTAGAGGCACATTAATTTCCCAGAATGTCGAGCCATCACTTCAGGACTTTATTAACATCCGCAACTACTTCGGAATGACGATAAACGTAATCGCTACTTTTGATGAGGCTATAACATGAGCCCTCGAATTTCCTCATAATCACTTTCCCATCACTCTCTTTGGGGCATAAATTCGTGCTCCTGTTTTATGCGTCAGTTCAAATCCTCCATTAAACGTAACGCCCAGTTTCCAAGCCATTTAACACCTACGCCCGCCACAAGAGATTAACCCGCAGACACCCAGTCATAAAGGATCAACCCGGCTTGATGCAAATTGTACGCCGCGCATCCTTATCAGCCTCAAGAGTCAAAACTCATTTAGATTGTAAGCAAATCCCATGAACGACCACCTCCGAATGGCCGCCGGCCCGTCGATGAGACTGCAATTACATCAGGAGGTGACATTTCGCGGGACCACCAGACGTTAAATTTTGAGCCAAAATCACTTACCAACACGACGCTTTTCCGAGAAAAATAAGCGAGGAAAAATGGAACACCGCACACCAGACCCTTTTTTTTGCGACGTGACATCAAATTTAGTCACTGCCACGAGTGAGATTAAAAATCTCATTATCGCCCCGACCCACAAGACTAATGAAGAGCGCTTCGCAGTCGCTTAACGATTGCGTTTCAGTCCGTAACCTAGTTACAAATGCCCTCACTCGGTTGCCGCTCTAAGTGATATGGGACGCGACTAAGCGCGGTTGAGTGCGGCGGAGAAAAAAAATTAGTGCTAAAAGTGGAATGGTGGGGGACTCATTTCGCCTCTCTGCGTCGAGGTCTGGGGTGCGGAAATATTTCCGTCGGATTGGGGATCCTTCAATGATCCGAATAATGTCCAGAAACGCGGTCGGGGGTGGGCGGCGGAAAAGTTTTATTGAATTTTTGCGTCAAGAAAACTTTGCGCCAAGGCTAATGAGGGCGGCGTATCCTCGCTTCTCGGTCCCGATGAATAATGAGGCAGTTGGTGTTTAGCGAGAATAGCAAAAAAAAACTGTTCGCTTCGTGGAAAGCATTTTCACTTTAAATTCGACCGAATGGTGCTGGGGTCAATGGGGGCAAAGTTCAAGAATGAATATCTTATTTTCGATCCTTTATCTTTGTCACTTTCGGATTATTCGGGTCGAGGTCTTCAGTGGATTGTGAAAACTTCTCTGTTGACAGTGAGCATGGTGGGGTGTCGGTTAGAGGATTTGTTGGTATCGAAGGGATTGGGTGTTTGTTGAATGTGTTCACTCGGCAAGGGATTATACCTTGATGTTTGTGGCCTTGTTTGGAAATCAATTGTAAGGATCACAAGTTGAGGCTGAAAAATGCGTCTTATCGGATGGAATGAACAAAAGGGCTTGTTTGCATAACCGCAGAGATGAACAAGGTGAAATTGAGACGATTGAGGGGTATGGAGGGGCGAATTTGAGTTCACACAATAGAGTTGTCTGCCGCAATGACAATGAAGATGGAACGATATCTTCGGATTGGAAGATGGATTTATCCAAAGTTGAAAGAAAATAATCCAATATTCAGGTTTCTGAATTGATGGTTTCTATGGCTGTTAAATTGTGGGTTGAGGTCCCTCAAACTATAAGAAAGTGTACAATAAGTGGATGTTGGGAGTACTTTAAAGAGAAGGCGGAAATGTTACAATCCGATGGCATCCGAAGTGGTCCCAATTTTAAGTCTGCTCTGTACAACTTTGAGGCCGAATCCATGCTCTCGGTCTGACGTCCAAGTCCGATTTCCAACTCCGACGTCCAAGTCGGACGTCCAAGTCCGACGTCCAAATCCGAATTCCAACTCCGACTTCCAAGTCCGACGTTCAAGTCCGACGTCCAAGTCCGACGTCCAAGCCCGACGTCCAAGTCCGACGTCCAAGTCCGACGTCCAAGTTCGACGTCCAAGTGCGACGTCCAAGTCCGACGTCCAAGTCCGACGTCTAAGTCCGACGTCCAAGTCCGACGTCCAAGTCCGACGTCCAAGTCCGACGTCCAAGTCCGACGTCCAAGTCCGACGTCCAAGTCCGACGTCCAAGTCCGACGTCCAAGTCCGACGTCCAAGTCCGACGTCCAAGTCCGACGTCCAAGTCCGACGTCCAAGTCCGACGTCCAAGTCCTAAGTCCAAGTCCGACGTCCAAGTACATCGTCCTAGTGCAAGTACGGCGTCCAAGTCGACTTCCTTTCGCCACTGGCCACCCACTTGCTCTGAGGCGTTGCGGCACTCGGAGAGTTCCTTGTTGACTCAGCCGTGCCTGAACTTCAACATCCTCAAAGTGATTGAGTATCCACAGGCAATCAATCAAAGTGGCCCAAGAAACTAAATTTAATTAAGTTCCAACTCCCTAACCCATCTCAACTCATCTTTCTCTAGTTTGCTTCACTGGCCACAGCCACTCGTTCCAATGCAATGAAACCGACCACAGTGTAGCTCCGTCGACCCTTCGGCCGTCGGTTGGTTTTGCGAAACCAGAAGTCAGCGGTCAGCGCTTATTCAGCAAATTGGCAGCCGCAAATGGAATTTTGAAATTAATTCATCGTCCCTGGGAGTTGGATGAGTGGATCGAAGAGTAGTTTCATTTTTGACACAGAAACAGGAGCTCGTCTAACCACGGTTCATTAGAAATGATTGGATCGCTAAGCAAATTTAATTAGCTAAGTGCTCATTGGTGAGGCGGGATTGAAAGATTCACGAGAAATTGTCGGTGGAGTGCGGTGGACGAGAGCACGCGAGTCAAGCTCATTCAAAATTCAAGTAGGTATTTAATTGAATCCACGAGAAGCCATCATGATTGGAATCTGGAAAATTAACAAAGACTGATCGGAACCACATGAGGATTCAGGAATTAACTTTGGTAAGCAAACCGCGTTTTGGAGGATAGGAGTAAATGAGTTTACTTTACACGGCGAGTCTCTGAATTGAGCAACATACCTCCAGGACTTGACGTGTGCTGCTGCAGATCAAAGGGATGCGTTCATGTTATTCAGTTAGCCGTGGAAATCGGTGATACAGCACTGGCTCACTATGAAATCGTTGACGTTATAAAGACAAGTTAATCGTTTATATAGATGTAGTCGCTTGGGATTACTCTCCGAATACTACTCCGAATGGCCAGATTTGACAGGCTTTTTCTGAACATATACAGCTTACAGTAATGAGGCCACGTAAGACCAATCAATCTATCCCCAAACATAGTGCTCGCTAACTGGATTATGACGAATGAAACACAAGCGTTCACTTTTCCAATATGTACACAAATTTATTTACAAACACCTTAAACACCACTCTTACTTTACACAAACTTTACAATTATTCTTTGCTGCCTTTCAGGCTGAACCGATTTACACTCTACATAAGTTTCCCAAACTTAACTGTACTGAACTTTGCTAATTATCAAAGTGTTTGTACTGTTTGTGCTCCTTTGGCCGCCTTTCTGATATTTATAGGCGTGTTTTTTTGCAAGCGTATATACGCTTAATTTTCAATTTGCATGTAAAATACACCAACAGCAAATCCTATATCCGCTTAAGTTACTCATCATATCTATCACCGCTAAAGAAATAAGCGCGGATAAAAACAATGCTTCCAATCATTATTTTCTGTGTATTCATTCTAAATTTACTCTTTCATTGTTTAGGTTGCTGTATGTGGCTTACGAAATTAGTCCCTCATCGCTTTTGCTCACGGTGTGGTTGATGTATTAGATAATTTTTAATTGTCTTGACATCCATAAATATGCAATTTTTGGTGTATCCAGAGTGTCTGTGCTATACATTCTGTTTAGGTTTCGTAAACGATTCTTTTCATTTGATAAACATTTTTTTTTATTTTATAATTATTAAGTGTTCTTGCTTTTAAAGCGACGGTCACGCTACATGGTCACAAAACGAAGATTGTGACCATCAAAGAACAACCATCATCTTCCAAAACTACACCCCTGACTGCTTACCAAATGTCATAAATGTCGTCGGTGCTGCCAAGATTCAAAATTCAAAATTAAGCGTATATACGCTTGCAAAAAAACACAGCTTATATCTTCCAAAATAATGGAAGATACTGGCTCCAGTTGGAATTTTCTCACTCTCATAATTCTTTGTATTCCACATGTCTATGGGTGGCGGGATTTACATAACCGTGTACAACAATCATTTCGGGAATGCTCTTCGGAGTTATGATCAGTTCCGCCCCTTGCGTATATATGGCGGTCTGCGATGTGCACTGAAAGGTGGTGTCTTGGTGGTTAGTGTCCACACATCGTACTATTCACGTCACAATTTATCATTGACCAAAAAAGGTTGAACGGTAAATATTGTTTGTGGTATCGAACCATAAGTTGAAGTGGGTAGGAGTCGAGGCACATAGCCACTTCTTCACGAGTTATGGCCTTAAAAATAAGAACACTTTATTTTATTTTACTTACACTCCCTCTACATCAAAATCTAAGAGCGAACTCATACATTACTTACAACATTTAACAAAGGATGCATAACATAGTCAATGGCTTGGGTTTCATTTGCGCAGCAAGATCGCGCGAGTTCTTAGGCTTGGAAGCAAGTTTGGACAACAACAGACACTGCCAAGTACAGTCCACACCGAATGCCGATCAAAGACCAGCACGGCGGCCAAAGAAAGATTCTTTTCAGATCTATAAGCAGTCTCTCCCGTAGTGGCTGCTGAAATCTGCACTGCTGAAGCTCTTTAAAATAGACAGTACAACCATTTGATCCAAAGCTTAAGGAACGTGCGTAGTGAATCCTACTGTTGAAGGTATTCCTTATTCAAGCTACCATCTGATACTCTGAAGATCCCCTAACAAAGACTGCAGTAGATCCCATTGAATCGTATCATATATCGTATTTGCCATCGGCATTAATTCAGGAGACACCCCATCCCCCATTGAAGGCTACAAAAAAACAAAATCCATATCAAATACAAATCGAAGATGTGCTGAACATCAAAAGCGATTTGGCCTACACTTAACCAAAGGAAGACTACAAAACGCCTGGAGATAGACCGGAAGAACATTAGTAAACTGATAGGTGTGTTAACTGACCACTGTCAAATGGGCAATCATGCCAGAAGCCTGAAAGCACCCTATAACGACAGAAGTTGCATGAGCGAAGAAGAAGTGGAAACAATCCTTCACTATCTAAAAACATGCCCAGCACTGGCAGAGACCAGGAGAAGACTACTTGGCAAATATTACTTCAGCTGCCTTGAAGGCATAGCAAGTAAAAGGAACTTAAATAATAATTGTAATCATCTGGGCCTAGCTTCTCAGCAACCACTCGTGTTGTGCGTGCTAGACGAGTGGAAGGGACTTACAGTTTTATGCGGACTCCGAACGGCAAAGTCGAGAGGCTTTTTCTAGACAGGAATACTCTTACTCGGTGACTCGAAAGAGGTGGAAGCCGAGAATTATGATAGTTGGCAGAATGGGGATTCGAACCTGGCACCCTCTGCGAAGGAGTCGACGCACTAACCGACTACGCCACGGCGACCCACAAAGGATCTTAAATATCTTACAGCATCTCAGAGGCACTATGTGGCTACGAAGATTTTAAGTGAAATCATGACCAAACGATCCTAATGGGACATGCATCACAACAACTGGGCCAACGAAGAACCAGGAAGGCAAGCCGTATAGTGACAGAACAATGGACAAATTAATCTAAGTGGAGCGGGATTTTTACAGTTTAATCTTGCAATCGCATTACCTACCAACTTGATATGTATCGTAGAAAGGGAGTTTGCTGTGTCTGGATTTATTCGAATTTATTTCCACAACAGCAATTTACTCAAGTCGAAGCTTGACTGCTATTGCAACTTATTGTATTTCCTGAACCTTTGATATCCTAGCCTATATCCTAATTTAGAACAAAGGTAAAGTATAACTCAAGTCTCATCCAAATTCGAACAGCAGCTTAGGAGGTAGAGCTGCACAAACATCGAAGCAAAGGACAATTGACACCATTTCGTAGGTTTGGATTGTGGAGCCTTGTTGAGTTCATTATGCCGTGACGCGTATTACACTGATACCAGTCCATTCTGAATTATTAAACCATTGAGAACATTCGATAAAGCCAAGTCGACTATCGGCAAATATCTCCCGTAAATTGTCTTAAGACTCCATCTCAAGGACAACAGATGAGCCTTTGCAGAGAAGGTATGGCACACCGTCTATCTCCCCCTGTTCCCTACAACTTCTGCAGAAGTAATTTGTGAAGGATCCAAGTCATCTCAAATGCATACCATCGCTGTGCGCTTGCATCAAATGTGAATCCCCATCCCACTCCCTTGGCGCTCCTTGCAAGCAGTTCAATTACAATCTGCTACACAGACCTCACGCAAATCATCGGCCCCTGGAATTGGTCTCATAATTCACAAGGATATTTCCATATGCCCTCCCATCCATCGTGGAGGCTCACCAGAACATCGCGAACGATTTATCATTCCATCAGCATTCAAACAACGTTCGCATTACTTACATCCAATTCGAACAATACCCCTGATGCGTTGTGGAGAACACAGTGGAGACTATTTGTCAAGCAGCTGGCTTCGCTGGATATCAGAAGCACATCATAAACGCATTAGGATTCATGAAACACACATTTTCGTCGAGCTGCCGACTGGGGTGGGTGGCCTAACGAAGCTGATACTCTTCCAGTTGATGAGAGCGAACAGCTCCTTGCGGCGCGACGTAGTTCTCGTGTGCTGATGTATTCTCGAATTAAATGCGAAATTGTATTCAATTTCCGAAACAGTCTCTATGGTTATGAGGAGGATTCAGTAAGTCATGGAGGGTAGATGGAGGGAGGATGGTGGGAGGATGGAGGGAAGATGGAGGGAAGATAGAGTGAGGATGGAGGGGAGGATGGAGGGAGGATGGAGGGAGGATGGTGAGCGGATGGAGGGTAGATGGTGGGAGGATGGTGGGAGGGTGGATGGAGGGAAGATAGAGGGAGGATGGAGGGGAGGATGGAGGGAGGATGGAGGGATGATGGAGGGAGGATAGAGAGAGGATGTAGGGAGGATGTAAAGAGGCCAGAGTGAGAATGGATATAGTTTTCTAGTCAGTTATGCGTTCCAAGGAACGAAGGACGGGTTCGAAATGAGATATAATTTGGTTTCAGAATGAAACTTTTTTCCGAGAGTCGAAGGAACTAGTTTAGTTGAAGCGAGGGTAGACGAAGTTTAGCCACGTAGAGAAAATGAGCGAATCGCAACTGAAACTTAATCCTTTTCAAAGGCGACTAGAGCACAAAATAGCCAGCCAGAAATTGAGGAAGTTTTGCCTGGTATCCGCTTTCGCAATGAGTCACGTCGGTAACTTCTGATTCATGCTCGAGTGCTTAGCATGCATTTCACTTTGAGACCATTTCATGGGCGAACAGACAATTGGAAGAGGATAAAGTTGAACAACAATTTATGACACATTCTTATTCTTCATCGCAATTAGCCTGCCTAGTCCTCCGCCTGTTGGTTGGCACGCCATTAGGCCATGCTTTGAACTTATTTCCATCAAAAATTCATCGTCATGTTCCATTGAGCACTATTGATCTGAAGGAGCGTGTCAAGGTTTTTGATTTATTTTTAAAAGCGTTATCAACGAATTTTCGAAGTTAGCGCGATTCGCAGAAATTCCAATTTATTAGTTCTTTGACACGGTTTCTCGTTCTGATTCACAGCGTGTATGTACACGTCTGAAGATATGTTTTGATTGAGATTGGCAGTGGCTAGTAGAAATTATTTCCCGGACAACCACAGCAGCTCATTAGACATTTCCAAAGAAAAAATATGTTTCCCTTGACAAGAGCACAAAATGTCACTGCGCACAGATTTGAACATGAGTTTCAAGTTAATTACGTGTTTCTTTGGTGCGATACATCCCTCCCAATTTCGCTCTCAAGAAAATCTGAGACTGTAGCTAAGGCTCTTAGTTTAGAGAGTTCGCTTATAATCATCTACTTTTTACTTACATTTAACTGCACTTTTACTTTGAAGAAGTAACATAAAAATTTTGTTGAAAAATATCATAATTTTTGTTGGTTGAAATTGACAAAATCATTGTGCGGCTCTTAAGATTATACTGTGACGTGAATGGAATAATGAAGGCTTTAGGCAGACCATCAACCACAATGTGTCCTGACTAAGGCAATATTCTTAAAAGACACCCACCTCGGTGGGTGGGTGGGCACCTTGCAGCTAAAGAAGCCGCCGCGATACTTCCAAACATGCTGTCAAAGTCCAAATGTTTTATAGTTCAGATTTCACAGAAAGAGACTTGTTAAGATAACTACTATACGTATTTGGTAAAAATGTGTGTTATTGACATTTTTATAAAATTGTAAGGTTTTGATGTTGCACTAGAATAAAAGTTCTTTATTTCTCTTAGCTCGATTACAGCATTCTTTAAGCAAAATTAAAAGACGCTTCTCTTGAACCCTATAAAAGGCATGAAAATGTGTCGGCAAAGGTAACTTGTAGGATTGCACCTTGAAAAATTCGCCGTGTCTCGAAAACGGTGGGTTTCTTTCGCGGTCTTTCGCAAATGGATTAGTTTTATTTATTTTTTTAAAGAGTGAAAACCCTTCGAAGGCCCTGGATGAGGTGGTTGGACCAAGTCCAAAAACCCGCCTGGTTACGCTTGGGCAGTCATTCCCAAACTTAGGCAAGAAGTCTTAAGCTTTAAATACATAAGCAAGCGCCTCACAACAACCCGCATCAAGGCTACATTCGGCAACATCTGCCTGATCTGCGCCCCCCAACGGAGGATAACGATAACGACAGCAAAGATGAATTTTACGATCTCCTAGATAGAATGTACGATCAATGCCTCAGCTACGACACCAAGATCGTTCTAGGAGATTTCAACTCAAAGCTGGACAAGGACATCTTTGCTAGAGTCATCGGGAAGCACAGCCTGCACGACAACACGTCCGAGAACGGACTCAGGCTGTTGGACTTCGTAACGGGGCGAAACCTCTTTGTAGCCAGTACGCGGTTCCCTCACCTCAATATTCACAAAGAGACCTGGCAGTCTCCTGATCAATCAAACGTCAACCAGATTGATCACATTGCGATCGACGTCAGATAATCTTGACGAACATTCCGAGGAGCCAACATCGACTCGGATCACTTTCTTGTTGTAGCCAAGGTACGAACACGGATATCGATAGGACAACGGAGTAGAGCAAGACCAAAACAGTTTGACGTCGGAAAGCTACAATCGCAATTGACCGCTAGCAACTTTGCCGATCGAGTCTCTCTAAAGCTCTCAGAGAGTCCAACCCTGCCAGGGGAAACACTCGACCAAGAATGGAACCGTTGTCAAAACGCCATCACAGAAGCTGCATCTGATGTGCTGGGTTTTAAAGCGCCACCCCAAAAAAAAACCCCTGGTTTGACAACGGGTGCAGGCAGGCACATTCCGCGAAGCAAGCAGTATACACGGCGACGCTGGAAAGAAGGACGAGAGCGGTTCGTGAGCTCGAACTTAAAAGAAGGGAAGAGCACAGGCTTCTCAAAAAGGAAAAGAAAAAGTATGAGAAGCGCGCAATCGAGGACATGGAGAGGTGTTACGGCAGAAATGATGTCCGAAAAAATTCTACTAACCGGTAAAACAACTATCCAATGGATACAAAATTCGGACCGAAGCAACTGTTAATAGATTCGCAGTCGATACTGAGAATCTGGAAAGATCATTTCTTTAGACTGTTAAACGGCGAGGAAGACCCCAATACCGCTGTTAGGCAGAATGTTTTCTACTCAATGCAATTGACGATGATCGACGAGAATTCCGTCCCCCCGACCTAGACGAAGTCAAGATAGCGATATCGAGACTAAAGCCGAATAAAGCTGCTGCTGCAGACGGACTGTCTGCGGAACTGTTTAAGGCAGCTGGAGACGAGCTGGTAAGGTACTCATCTGTAAGATATGGTCGGAGGAAAGCATGCCTGACAAGAGACCCCATCAACTGCGCCAACTAACGAGGGATAAGTCTCCTCAACATCGCTTATAAGATCCTCTCTGTCGTTTTGTGTGAGCGCCTGAAACCATTCGTCAACAACCTGATAGGTCCTTATCAGTGCGGTTTCAGGCCGCAGAAGTCCACCATTGACCAAATCTTCAGATTACGGCAGATCCTGGAAAAACCCAAGAAATGCAGATCGACACCCACCAAATATTCGTCGATTTCAAGGCCGCACATGACAGCGTGCATAGGGACGAGCTATACAATGCCATGTCTAGTTTTGACATTCCTGCCAAACTCGTCAGATTGTGCAGGATGGCGATGGAGAACTCTCGCTGCTCCATCAAGGTCGGTAACGACCTCACCAAAACCTTCAATGTCAAAAGAGGTTTGAGACAACTCGACGTGCTGTCATGTGACTTTTTCAACATTATTCTTGAGAAGATCGTGGAGAACTCCAAAAGTCCGTACAACTGTTAGCACACGCGGATGACATTGACGTGATTGGCAGAATACAGCTAGCCGTCAATTAAGTGTTTGCTGGTATTGAAGCGGAGGCGGCCAAAATGGGTCTAGCGGTGACTGAGGGCAAAACGAAGTATATGCTGTCATCGAGATGTTGTGCGTGAAAAAAAAATTTAAAATGGAGAAGATGTAAAAGGTTTTTATATAACTTCTGTGCAACTTTGGTGGTTAGGATCCTTAACGGCGAGTTTGTTGTTCGTAGATCGACGTTGAGTTGTTTTACCAAATATACATACCTCGACCTAAGTGGTAAGACCACTGATAATAGCTTGGAAGAATTGATTTGCTAAAACGTCTCAAGTCAAAAAAGTATTGATTTAATTACTTAATTATTCAATCTATCTCAAATAATTATTTGTGTTAATATTAATATGGGTGGCGCGTCAGTCCGAGGCGTACCTGAGTCTAGCTTCTCAGCAACGTGTGTTCTCAGTGCTTGTTGCTTGGGAAGGGTGTTGCTAGTGGAAGGGACCTACAGTTTTATGCCGACTCCGACCGTTGAAGTTCTTTTTCTAGCCAGGAATACTCTTTGTGCAGCATTGTCAGTGACTCGAAGAAGACGACTACCCACAATTATTATTTTTATAATTTTTTGTAAAGGGTTTTCCAATTAGATGATGATGATGATGTTCAAACTTAGAGGCGAACTTCTAAAACTGAATTTTGTACCGCATAGAGAAGATCTCTCTATACTCTGCAGTATGTGTAATTTGGAAGAGAGAGAAGATGTTATACATTTCCTAGGCAAGTGTTCCTTTCCTTTTTTGGAAAGAGCTACTTATCGGAACAAGAAATCCTATCACTCCTAAACGAAATGGACGTAATCAAGTTGTTTAAATACTGCAAAGTATCACTAAAATACAGTGATAATATCCTATCAGGGGAATTTTGAAATTAGCATTTTTCACATTTAGAGGTAATAATTATTAATGGTATATAATAAATTATAGTCAATCCGGCAGACGGCAAAGCCATGCTGATTTTGATTTTGTTAAATTTGTGTAAAAGGAACATTATTCGAAATAATAAAATCAATCTAAATCTAAATCTAATCTAATCTAATCTAAAATTAAATGTAAACTATTTGAGATATTTCAAAAATTTTACTACCGGTCTGAATTACAATCAAAACATTTATGATTGGAACTCGACTTCGTTCATACACATTTGCAGTGGTCGATTCGTTAGACCCAATTTTCAACGACTCGGCCACACATTTGGGGCGAACCGGCCGCTATTTCGCGTTCAATGCTGTCTCTGAGTTCTTCCAACGTCGCGGTCGTCGGCTTGTTGGCATAAACCAATGACTTAATGTAGCCCCCCACAGGTCAAGCGGCGTTAAATCGGACGAAGGATGTGACCATCCGACTGGCTTCTATAAATCCTATGGCACCATCCTGTTGAAACCACATATCGTTCAAGTTCATATCTTCAAATTCGGAACAAACATAATAGGTAACCATGACGCGATAACGCTGAGCAGTAACAGTAACGTGACGATCGTTATCGTCGCCAAAAAGTTCGGCCCAATAACATGCAAACCGCACCTCTCTCTCTCTCTCTTTGTGGATGAAGTGGTGTTTCATAAATTCAAAAAATGAGTTAGAGTCATCGCCCTTACGGTCATCGACTCCGAATTTCGGTTGAAAATTTTCATAATTTGGAGACGTTCCTCGGTCGTGTACTTTACCACGATGGAATTGTTGAGCTTACTGAATAAATTAACAGTGGCAGTTTACTGATTAGTGAAAGAGTGCATTCACAAATTAAATTCAACTTTTGGAAAACTTTAATACATTCTAAAATAAATATGCTATATAATCCCGAAAGAATTTTCCTTTTCTGACCCAACATTTTTTCAGATTTATAGTTTGAATTTGCTCTCTTGATTAGGGCACAGAACAGACATTGTTTCTGATTGGAGGCCTTACAAATTGCAATTCAGAAACAAGCTTCCATTTCGATATTTTTTAAATGACGAATCAAAAAGAAGTTTTTGTTTTCACGAATCTCCCTCTGTTTGGCGATCCTTGGTTGCGGCTCAAATTTCAGGACAGTGCAATTTTGAAGTACACGGGCAGCAACGGCTATGCGACAACTTGGGGGTAGATTAGATTAATTATCCTTACAAAATAAATTTCACGAAAAAAGCCGTAAAATAAAGTAACAAAACCAAATCTTACTCTATTTAAATCAGTTTATCAAGTTTTCATTTCGGTGGCCACCGTTGGTTAGCTTACGACGAACAATTTCCATAATTCATTGTTCCATTTCTCTAGAGTCACTGGCAATGCACAGAAGTGCAGCGGCACTTAAAGCCGGCACAAACCAACCTTACACAATTAATTTTGAGCACCTCTGTGGGATGTTACACTGGAAATAGAACATCAACGCACTTTACACGAGAGGTTCTGTAGGAGCTAGGCCCAAGTACAAATGGGACTGTTGTGCCACTCTTGTTATAGAATTGGATTATTACAAGTGGACGAGGAGTGGAATTCTATGAAATGTCAAAATTCGGGAAATGTTCTGCCTAGAGTAAGTAAACCTTTAATGAGTGATAGCGAGTGAAATTTGCTGAACCCATTAATTCATTCATGAGATTGAACTTCTCCGATCAAATAGCTCAATGTCCTAAATGTCAGAGCTGATGTTTGAAATTTTTGGAAAAGCCCCTACACTCCGCAATTCAAATGGTTGATTCACCTATCCATCTCTAAAACCTGTTTGTTATTTGGTGTACCAACCACCGAATTCTAAACACAAACATCGATGAGCAAAATTCACCCCGAGTCTATTTATTCAGTTCCCAGGCCACATCAACGAGGGACTCTATTGCATAGACAGCAATATCAATTTCAACAGACAACTGTTTGTCTGTCTAATCTGTCATTATTTTTCCACAGCACTGCACTGCACATGTCCAAGCCGCAAAGCCCACGCACAAATTATTCCTTTTTTGGCAACCAGTCCACCCACTTCTGACGGGCTAAAATTATGTTAATAGGCCCCGCTGGGACCGGCGAGGAGGGAATCTCTGCCTCGGGCATGCTTATTTCTCGCATATTTTGGGCGAAATTTATGAAAATAAGTTTCGGAAACGGTTGTAAACAAAAACTTTTCACTTATCTCGCGCTGTGAAAATTCGTATTTATGTCTAACGAACGGAAAATATGAACCCCGAGATGTTGGAATTTATTAAATCGCCGGCGCTGCTCTTCGAGTGTCCATTAGAACCAAGAAAAGTACATAATTGTGTTTAAACTCAGCCCTGTCGTCAACATCATTTGCAAGCTGTCGTGCTATCTGCAATCGATAATTTGAATCGTCTATAAATGGATTGTTAATGGTGCCAAGCGTTGGGTGGTTTTTTGATAATTTGAAGATGATAATTGATAAGATTCTTGGTAAAAGTTTCAACGCTCTGAGGTGTTAATGAATATTCATTAATTCCCTCTTACCCTTACTTGCCCAAAATAACTCATCATCTTCACTGATGAATTCCCACTTTGATCGCTAAGATAAATTACAGTCATGGCTGGAGTCACACACAACCACTTATTTACGTATACGCCACCGTGGCCCTGCAAGACAACTCCTAAGACTGTCGTCTCAACAATATGAAAAATGTCACGTTTACGACACCGTGGCCCTGCAATACAAATCCTAAGACTGTCGTCTCAACAATACGAAAAATGTTACGTATACGCCACCGTGGCCCTACCGTCGCCTCAACAATATGAAAAATGTGACGTATACGCCACCGTGGCCCTGCAAGCCAACTCCTAAGACTGTCGTCTCAACAATATGAAAAATGTTACGTATACGCCACCGTGGCCCTACCGTCGCCTCAACAATATGAAAAATGTGACGTATACGCCACCGTGGCCCTGCAATAAAATCCTAAGACTGTCGTCTCAACAATATGAAAAATGTTACGAATACGCAACCGTGGCCCTGCAAGACAACTCCTAAGGCTGTCGTGTCAACTATATGAAAAATGTGACGTATACGCCACCGTGGCCCTGCAATACAAATAATAAGACTGTCGTCGCAACAATATGAAAAATGTTACATATACGCCACCGTGGCCCTACTTTCGCCTCAACAATATGAAAAATGTTACGTATACGCCACCGTGGGCCTGCAAGCCAACTCCTAAGACTGTCGTCTCAACAATATGAAAAATGTTACGTATACGCCACCGTGGCCCTGCAAGCCAACTCCTAAGACTGTCGTCTCAACAATATGAAAAATGTTACGTATACGCCACCGTGGCCCTACCGTCGCCTCAACAATATGAAAAATGTGACGTATACGCCACCGTGGCCCTGCAATAAAATCCTAAGACTGTCGTCTCAACAATATGAAAAATGTTACGAATACGCAACCGTGGCCCTGCAAGACAACTCCTAAGGCTGTCGTCTCAACTATATGAAAAATGTGACGTATACGCCACCGTGGCCCTGCAATACAAATAATAAGACTGTCGTCGCAACAATATGAAAAATGTTACATATACGCCACCGTGGCCCTACTTTCGCCTCAACAATATGAAAAATGTTACGTATACGCCACCGTGGGCCTGCAAGCCAACTCCTAAGACTGTCGTCTCAACAATATGAAAAATGTTACGTATACGCCACCGTGGCCCTGCAAGCCAACTCCTAAGACTGTCGTCTCAACAATATGAAAAATGTTACGTATACGCCACCGTGGCCCTACCGTCGCCTCAACAATATGAAAAATGTGACGTATACGCCACCGTGGCCCTGCAATAAAATCCTAAGACTGTCGTCTCAACAATATGAAAAATGTTACGTATACGCAACCGTGGCCCTGCAAGACAACTCCTAAGGCTGTCGTCTCAACTATATGAAAAATGTGACGTATACGCCACCGTGGCCCTGCAATACAAATAATAAGACTGTCGTCGCAACAATATGAAAAATGTTACATATACGCCACCGTGGCCCTACTTTCGCCTCAACAATATGAAAAATGTTACGTATACGCCACCGTGGCCCTGCAAGCCAACTCCTAAGACTGTCGTCTCAACAATATGAAAAATGTTACGTATACGCCACCGTGGCCCTGCAAGCCAACTCCTAAGACTGTCGTCTTAACAATATGAAAAATGTTACGTATACGCCACCGTGGCATTGCAAGCCAACTCCTAAGACTGTCGTCTCAACAATATGAAAAATGTTACGTATACGCCACCATGGCCCTGCAAGACAACTCCTAAGACTGTCGTCTCAACAATATGAAAAATGTTACGTATACGCCACCGTGGCCCTACCGTCGCCTCAAAAATATGAAAAATGTCACGTTTACGCCACCGTGGCCCTACCGTCGCCTCAACAATATGAAAAATGTTACGTATACGCCACCGTGGCCCTGCAAGCCAACTGCTAAGACTGTCGTCTTAACAATATGAAAAATGTCACGTTTAAAAATGTTACGTATACGCCACCGTGGCCCTACAAGCCAACTGCTAAGACTGTCGTCTCAACAATATGAAAAATGTCACGTATACGACACCGTGGCCCTGCAATACAAATAATAAGACTGTCGTCTCAACAATATGAAAAATGTTACATATACGCCACCGTGGCCCTACTTTCGCCTCAACAATATGAAAAATGTTACGTATACGCCACCGTGGCCCTGCAAGCCAACTCCTAAGACTGTCGTCTCAACAATATGAAAAATGTTACGTATACGCCACCGTGGCCCTGCAATACAAATCCTAAGACTGCCTCCACGGCCCGGCGCAAAATGTTAGGTATACGCCACCGTGGCCATCATTGCGTGTCTTATATACAGGAACAAATGGAGGATTCTTACAAGAGGTGTAATTTTGAAATCAATATAACATCATAATATTTTAAGAAAAGTGATCAAATTACTTGCTTTTCAAACCATGCATGCACCTTAGCGTCTATAAACTAGCTTCTACTCACAACTCCAAGCGAAGTCTGGGAGACGACGACCTTCGACAGAAGATGATGTTTCCAAACTCGGGGAATGTCGACTGCAATCGAGAGAAAGGGCGAGTGAGCTCTACACCAGGGCTTATACAGATGTCGGCGAAGGAGCTCACCGACTGAGCTTCTAGAACTCCAGAGTCCAGCCACTGCAGAGCTACTGCGATATATAAGAAGCTCTCAGCTCTAAAAAGTTTCATCTAAACTCAGGGTCGACCAATGAAATATAGCTACTCAGAGACGGACTAGCGGTATGCTCTTAGACCCAACGCCAGCGATCGTAGTCTCAACGGGGCATTTCGGCCGATGACACATTCGAACACTTCGTCGAAGATCTCAGAGTCCAGGCCGTCTACAAGTCTTAAGTCACATTTGGCAATGGATACGAAAACGCATGGCTAGGCATTCCTTACAATTCATGATTGAATCTTCTCTTTCAGGTGCCATCAACGGTTCACCTTTGTGCCTTAGAACAAGACTGAATGATCAACGGTTTGTATAAAAATTTCAATTTTAATGTTTTTCTTAGATACAAAAGGTTGTTAAGCGATATTGCACGAGGAATAAAAATTAGCCCTTTTCTCAATCGACTCAACCATCAACATAAGCTACCCTCTTCAGTGGAAGAGAGGGTGGCCAACGATCAGACAGGACATGCATATGTCTTTGAATACCGAAGGGGTACGGTGGTTGGTTTACCCGTGGTTATTGTGAGTTTTAAGGATTATATGCTCTATGTTCGACCTACCTCGTCAAAATACTCTACTTTTAACGAAGGGCACATGCCACCGTACTTCCTGGAATGCGCTTGGTCGGTAAAATTGATGTTTTGGACACAATCATATCGTACCGCTGGTGTTGTTGTTAATATTCACAAAAGGTGTGCCCCCTCCCTCCGATCTGGTACTTCAGTGCCATCCATTATTTCGGCTTTTCAATCACAATTCCTTCTTCGAACTGTTTCGAATCACTCTTTAAACAGTTGCTTGTGACACTCTATACCGTCCAGTTGACATCACAAAAGAGGAGTCCTCTCCTCCCTCAGTGAGCTGATGTAGGTTTGTCGCTTGCAAGATGAAATTCGCCATTGAGGTCCTTGATGTCATCGGGTGAACTCATTTTATCCGTTTTCAATTTACTCCTGGGAAACCTATTGTTTTTCACTTGACGGGAAATATCCTTCACCACAAAATACTGACTTAATCCCGTTCAATTTAAATAGTCAGCGTTTTCGATTTAATCCAATTATTTTGAAAATATTTTTTATGAAACCAAACACAAATCGATTCAAACACAACAACGCCACAATCATTCGCCTCCAATTAAATGGCAAAGCTAATGCAATGCCTTTTGAGGGTTTTTCTAATTTAATTGTTGAACTAATAACCAGCAGGGGTTTGCCAAATACCGCTGCCATGACACCCACACAGCGCTGCGGGGTGTTCAATTGCAAACGAAGGTCAAAGAGGGCAAAAAACGTGTTTTGTTTTGGTCCACATGAATGTTTAGGATTCAATCGCTAATTTGAACGCGTTTTGGCATTTCATGGTTTCTCTTTGAACACACGCGTGGGCTTGTTCACCACGTTGTTAGGATGCACAAATGGAGCGTCAAGCACACAATTGACGGGGGAATATGTTTTCATGTCGGTTTCGCTCGTAATAAATGAATATTAAATTCTGAGCTAATAGTTTGTGAAGGGGGGACGTTTGAATAAATCAAACAATTGCAGTCACGTGTGAACAACCGAGTAGAATTTCCAAATTGGAAGCCCATAGGTAATTTCCAGATTAATTGCCAAGCATTGCTTTACTCATATAGTGCATCACTTTAGGGATGCCTCCACCATCCTCGAATTGGATTTATGAAAATAAAAGAAATTGAAACAAATTTTAAACTCGTATCCGACTTAACGACAAGATAAAATTCCCGCTGATAACACTGGCCAATAAGCTCTGCTGAACGATATGGAGGAGAGCCTGCCAAAGTTCTTTTGGCAACAGCTTCGCGAAATGTGTCTCTCTGGTTATCTTTGAGCTATGGCTGGCATAGCAAGGGCTTTTAAGCCACCCACAACTAAGCATTTCTGTGCAGATTGATCCCTTGAGCCAAGAAGGCTTTATTGAGGGTTCACACAATCAAGCTTACCGGAGGTCCATACAGACCGGTAGAGACAAGCTGACATAGGTAAGGATCGTTATTAGCCGAAGGCAGGGAACCATTTGTAAGCTTTGAATTAAGACTAAAGAGAAAACGAAGTAGTATATGCTGTTACTATCGTTCCGTTGATGGAAAATGTTTTTGCCTGAGAATACTTGGTCCTAGGCAGCACAGGTCAAGCATTTTTTTCCCAAGTAAAGGTTGGTGGAAGACTTACTTTCAAATCCTACAGGGGCCAGAGTGTAAGCGAACGTACTTGTTTTATTGTTTTGTAGTTCAGTTTTCCTGTAGAAGTCGGGAAAAAACTTACGGATTGCTACCTAACGGCGATGTGGCGAATCGGTACAGAGGGCTGGAGTTCGGGGTAGTGTAGAAGAGGGGGCACGTATTAAAGATCGGTCGAAGTCTGAACTCTGAAGCCGAATGAGATCACAGACACATCTAGATAGGAGCGCGGACAAAGAGTTGTTTAATTTTTTTTATTTTATTTTTTGAGTACGAGTACCATTGCGAGCTCGATGCCCGTCGGGGAAAAATGGCATCAGTTAATTCGTTGTTTTTTTTTAAATTTTTGTTGAAATACGAATGAATTGTGAATTAAGGTATTACGTAAGTTTGAAATTGTATTAGCCAGTAAAAAACTGTTATAGGTAAAATTTTGTAAGTGTCTAACAATAGATTTCTTTTTTTGCGACTACTGCGGGTGGACTCGCGATTTTCACCAAGAGTAGTTCCATTCGGGAGGGCATTCGCGTAGCGCTCATTTTTGTAATAACCCCACGGCCATTCTCCACAGCTGGCCAGGCACACTTCCGTTTGGTATCGCGGGGTGAGCGAAACGACGGTAACACTGTCCTCGTGAAAAGACACAAGATACGTACTGCATGGGCGTCGTGTTAAATCGCATTGCTAAGTGATCGATTAAATGGTTCACGTTGAGAAACTCGGCACTGTGAATAGTCCTCGTGAATAGTTCGAACGAGAGTGCATAACTGAAACGACAATCCACTACAGCACCGAACTACCCTTGAGTCCTTTATTTACGCACGGTTCTTACGAGGAGGTTCTGTCGATGAGAGTGTGAGAGCCTTGGCATTCTTTTGTTAGCAGCAGAGTTATATGGACGTGAGATCAGTGGAATAATAATAAAGAAAAGATTAATAACAAAAAAGGTTAAGTTGTTTAATTAGAAGATATAGTCTTACACAAAGAAGCAACAAATCTTGCCACAGACAGTTTGTTAGCTTGAGGGCATTTGAATGATTATTCGAGTGATATACGATTCATTGATCTCAATTCTCAAAATCATTGCAGTGACTATTAACTACCAACACAAGAGAACTCCACGGATGCCTCAATAGAGTGCGAGAGAAAAGAACAAGGAGTTGTTTGAAAAGCATTAAACTGCTTCTCAAGACTTGGCCGCTCGGCATAAAGCAATAGGTCTCTTCCACTCGTGAGAGCACAAAAGCAGGCACAACATGAGTGGTTGCTGAGAAGCTAGGCTGATTTGGCAGCCGAATATCCGAAAAATACTATAATCCGCAGTATATTGCGAGTAAGGATTTGTCATGATGTCACCATTAAAAATTGTCACCTCCATGATCCGCTATCTTGCTTCTCTTTCAATTCTATACATCGCCCTCATAAGCAGCACCCAAAATAAAATAACTTCGTCCTATACATTACAATCTGCCGTTTTCAGTAATCCGCCGATGGTTGGGATTTTGTGGTGGCAGATTAGCGAAAGAGAACTGTATCAAAATATATTCCTTAGAGCCAATTATCTTCATAAACGCCCTTCTGGATCATAATCACCGCCTCCAAACATCGTTTTATTAGTCTGTAAACATTTGATTTCAATTTCAAATCTATTTACACTGATTACACCGAATATTCAGTGCTCTCAGTGGATTGTAACCATTCTATTTGAGGGCACTGTTTCGTTGTCAATGAGTGAAGTGCTCAACCAGTAATCAAATGTCGGGTGATTCATTAATTTCAGTGGGTACAGAGAAGGTAGTTAAAAAATATGAATATTTTGAAAGTGGTTTCAATTGGGAGGAAGAGTTGTTCCGAGTTTCACGCGATAAGCGAGGAACAACTTTAGGTCATTTGGAGGGGCTTAAGGTATTCTTCTTACTATTTTGACCATTTTTGCGAGAGTATTGCCCGGAATTGAACCGCATATAGCTGGAACTTAAAAAAAGATGATTGGCTTCAAATTGGTAATTATACAAGTTTGTTGAACAGATAGTAAAAATGTTCGTACTATAAATATTGCACAACCCAAAAGCGACAGTTGAAAAATTGACGAGTATTGTATATATATTTTATTATATTATACATTACCCGTTTTACAATTTCTGTTCACTTGAACGCTGTTGAAATGAAAGGATATTTTTCTTTTCTTGGTAGATTTTCTAACAATACAAAATCAAATAAGACTACAATAATTTGAAGCAATTTTGGAGTGGGTAATGTGGTATGTGGGTAAGCCTATGTGGTTACTCATAGGCTTATGGCTGCCATACCACATTTATCAACTTTGTATGCAAATAAGAAATTATAAAATAATAATGCTTAAGTAGCAACTAATATTTAATCGATACAGCTGGTCAAATCGTTCCTTTTCTTCTTCTTTCTTTGGCTGGCGCTACAGTCCAGGGTGAACCTGAGCCTCAGCCAACATACCACTCCATCTATCACGGACCAGCGCTAGGTGCTTCGAGCCATGCACGTTCAGCTGATTGAGGTCCTTTTCCAGCTGCGTGGTCCACCGAAGGGGTGGTCTTCCTTTTACGAGGTTGGAGTCAAAAACTTTCCGGGCTGGAGCATTGGTGTCCATTCGCCCTACACGGCCTAGCCATCTGAGACGAGAGCCTCGAACTCGTTTGACCAGATCGATGTCGCTGTACAGCCCGTACAGTTCGTCGTTCAGTCTCCTCCTCCAAACACCATCAGTACATACGGGACCAAAGATAATACGAGCGACTTTCCTCTCCAAGCGACCAAGAATATCTCGTCCACTTTGGTTAGTGTCCATGCTTCTGCGCCATACAGCAGGACTGGGACTTTCAAGGTCTTATATAGGCATAGGTCAAATCGTTTATTGTATGATTAAATATAATACTTTTTAAAAGAACAAAAAAACGCCAATATAACCATGTAACCAAAAACGTGAATGTGAATGTCTTTCAAGTTGACAGAACACAAGTTGCTCATTATTTCTAAATCGCCAGCTTTGTGTGTAACAAACATTCCGGTAGATTGCTTAGTTTTCGAAAAAAAAACTACCTGTACACATTACCCTCCCATACCACAAAACCCGAACTTACTCTCACTTTAAATATAACAAACAGACCGGAGAAGATGATGGACTCCTCGCACGAGCCACGAGCTCATCCTTCTCGCTCCAGTGTTAAAAGTAAAGGGCATCACCTGCCAAGACTCCCTTCAACAAACAACAAAATGTGACATCTACCAACAGCATCATTATGTCTAGAAAAAGGTCCTCAAACGTCACTTCCTTGGCCGTTTCATTCATTGTTCAATCCCTGCTCCAGAAAAAGTTGATCCTTTCCTCCCAACTCGCAGAGGTACAAACTCACGAACTTCTCCAATGGCATTGAGTTTCAGGATATGGCAGTTTCATTCAGGTGCAGGACAATGGGAAGGATGGAGATGTGAATAGGAGACGACCGCGACTGTGTAAGTTTGCGAGCTGTAGTCAAAGAAAATCATTTAACTTGGAAGAAGTTTCTACATGTTTGACTGCCAAATCATATGTCAACTTGGCTGACATCGTAATGCACTGAAGGCGTTTTTGTTGAACTTTCCATTTCGTCATGTTCGTGTGTTGGAGAGTCTTATGAGATTTTAGATTGTTTTCAAAGTTCATGTGGCTTCAAATTTGACGGGTAACGCCAAGGAACGACGATGCACACTCATATTGTATTTCCCGTCTTGCATTAATGACAATTAGAGGAAGGGAGGAGGAAGCAGCAGCTCCATGCATCAAGTCTTTAAAAAGACTTTTTAGGAACTCGATGCATGTAGCCATGCCCCTGGATTTTGTGTTTGAAACTCTTCCTCCAATCACGTAGAGTGTAGATACGCGAGGACGAATATTTTTCCCTAATTGAAAGCAGTTAATTTTTTACAACGGGCAATCTTCCCATTACATTAAAAGACCAAGAACAATCAAAGCTGTGGCACCACCACCAGTTTCTTCAGGAATATCGGAAAGGAAATGAGTACTTAACCATTCCATGTTATCAAACTCGAATCTATACAAGTTCTTGAAACTATCCCCTGTGTCCCCGAAAGGACATGAGCTATAATTCTTTGTATTTCGCGTTTGTATGTTTAAAAACATTATTGCATATACTTTGCACCCACCTTTAACCGACTTTGCACTCACCTTTAAGCGCCAAGAAATCTAGGTTTCAAACATCAACTGAAGGGAGAGTATTTGCTTTGAGGCATTTTTTTATTCACACCAAATTGAGTATTTACTTAAAAGAAAATACGCGACTCATGTGTCCTTACTCGGAGTTCTTATTCACACCACCCATTATGTGTTGTGTATGTTTTATTGTTCTAATTAAGGTCGTGTGCAGCCATAGTATCCTTGGCACCTGGATGCTTTAGTTGATGGTGATGGTTGATTAGTTGATGACTGAGGTTGAGGTGTGCTTCCTCAGTTCTCTGTCGCATTCAGAGTGCAAGTGTGGCTTGTGCTGTTGATGGTCTCCTCCGGTACAAAGACAATACCACCACCAGAGTAAGTTGATGGTTTGCTCACTTGCTCTTGTATCCTAAATAACGTAGCGGTGATGGTTTGCTTCTGTTTTACTTAAGGTCATTTTTCGGAGGAAGCCCATGCTAGACAGGGACAAAGGTTAGGAATACGATTAGCCGTATTATAAAGGTTTTTCCAATAAGGACTTGACAACTTAAATAAGACGCAAGGCAATTGAGATATTTTAAAAACTTAATTATCGGGTTAAAGTAATAGATTTATGAATGAAACTGGAATTCGTTCATATGGCCACCGCGGGCACGTTTGCAGTGGTGGATTCGTTAGACCCAATTTTGAACGACTCGGCCACACATTTCGACCGAAACGGCTGCTATTTCGCGTTCAATGTTATCTCTGAGTTCTTCCAACGTCGTCGGCTTGTTCGCATAAACCACTTAACGTAGCCACCCGGAAAGTATTTAATCGGCGTTAAATCGCACAAATAAAGCAGCTAATCGACTGGTCCATTTCTTGAGATAACACAGTCACCATAATTACTCTTCAATAAATCGATTGTAACGTATGCTAAGTGTGGCTTGTAGCACCATCCTGTTAAAACGTCTAAGTCCACATCTTCCAATTCGGACCAAAATAATCGGTAATCACTGACCATTCACAGTAACGTGGCGATCGTGTCGACGAAAAAATATGGCCGAAGGCATCCAAATCGCACAAAAAAATTATTGTGGATGAAGTGGTGATTCATGAAGCACCACCCAACCAATAACGCATATATTCCTTATTGGCGGGCCCATTTTGCCCAAAATGAGCTCCGTCGAAAAATGGAGTTAACGCTTTTAAACGACTCCGAATTTCGGTAAAAAATTTGTATAATTTGTAGATTTGCTCGTTTGTGTACTTTACCAAAGTTTTCAAGTCCCTACTGGAAAACCCTTTATTTTGTCTCCTGATTGCAATAATAGGAACATCGCGTTCTGGTTTCCATTCTTATTATGTATCCTGCATGCGATAGTATCCTGAACAATGTAGTTCATGTGTATTTCTCCTGATATACTGGCAGGTGACTATGTGTTGAACTGATTGGTCAATAGAGGAGTTGAGATTTAAATATTATATATGTGCTTGGTGGTGGTGGCGCTACACCAGGGCCTCAACCAACAAGCCTCCCCAGCCGGCATGATTTTTAGCCCCCTGTCTCCAACTGCGCACACCAAGTTGATTGAGGTCCTTCTCCACTTGGGGGCACGATCGGTTCCATGGGCATCCTATATTGCGTTGTCCCACTGGTTCGGAGTCGAAGACCCTTCGGGCTAGAGCAGTGTTGTCCATGCGCTTCACATGGCCTGCGCTGAATCCGTAGACGCCTGGCTAGGCTCAAGGCTCTGTACAGCCCGTACGTTCTTGGCTGGACCTTCTTCTCCAATAACCGTCAACGCAAACAGGACCAAAGACTGAACGCAGCACTTTACTCTCGAAGAGACCAAGGACTTCCTCATCCGCTTTTGAGATTGCCCGTGCTTCCTCGCCGTCCAGCAGGATGATCAAGGATTTGTATAAAGTCAGCTTCGTCCTTCGAGAGATGGCTCTACTACTCAGCCCAAAAAAAGTAACGATTGGAAAGAGTAATTCTGCATTTGATCTCGGTACTGGTTCGTACTGTTCGTACTGTTTACTTGCGAGCCGAGGTAGACGAAGTTCTTCCCTACCTCTGCCTACGATGACGTTCTGCCCAAGTCGTCGATATTGTGCATCCTTTCTTGATGACAGCATATATTTCGTTTTGCCCTCATTCACCGCCAGACCCATTTTAGCCGCTTCCGCCTCAATGCCAGCAAACGCCTCATTTACGGCTCGCTGTGTTCCGCCAATCACGTCAATGTCATTCGCGTATGCTAGCAGTTGAACGGACTTTTGCAAGATCGTGCTCAGATATGAAGTATTACAGAGATGCCCGACTTCTACCTCTCTTTCCCCTTAATATTTTTGACAACTGTTTTTTATTACGTGTTCATAAACCAAATTGACCCATCAGAGGACGGCATTTACGTTATTTCGTGAATAACCGTCAAAAATGCATGAATATCCATCAAAAAGGCACTCAAAATCGTCGATGGACTAGGGGGCAATCAGCTGTGAGGTCGGCTATCTCTGTGATACTTCATTTCTGATCGTGCCTCTAGTGTTGGCATGGCGACGATTTCAAAAATATACACCGCCTCCTGCTTTTATTCATATTTTCAATATGTTTCTTACACAAGTCAGGCTCACACCCCACACCAGAGACTAACCGAAACAAATGAGATAAAGACAAGTTGAAGGGGGCCGCATACAACACTCGAAACCACTGGCAACAAATCGATAGGTCAACGGATGAAGAGGTTTCCGGACTGACATTTATTTGCTCCGAACTATCAAGCACCCTTTCCCAGCAAACAAGCGAGTGTGGAATCTTCCCCCAAAACAAGGTAGCACACCTCATCGGACTAGCCAAGAATTCACATTGTTATTCCCCCCTTTCAACTTATCTGACACAAAGAATTTCATTATATTCAAGCATCCCTACGAGCTCTTGCGAGCAACCCTCCGCACTGGGCTAACATTATTTTCTCCACTTACAATGCAAATACTGCTTCACTTGAACTCTGCCAGCTTCCAGGCTGTTCTCATTTGCCAGTCGAAACATCAGTACAGTCCTCTGTGGTATCTTGGAGCATTCAAATTGCGGGCGAATTCTTTGTTTTCTCAAGTTCAACATGAGAAGAGTTAGTTCAACTCCTGCCAGAGAATGAACTGCAGCAACATTGTCTGGAAAACAAAACATAGTTTCGCATGCAAATGCAACTTGAATTTGGAATATGGATCCACTTCTGGAAGCCGTGCAATTACCAAGTTCTGTGAATCTGACAGAACAGACTCTGAAAGGAAAGCTCATGTGTCCCCTTTGGGTAGACACTGAGTCTGTTCGCTGCAACACCCACAATGATGTGAGTGGTTTCAAGTAAACGACTATCGAGTTACTTGCAAATAGTGAATTTTGTTGGTTGAGCTCCTGGGGACAATGGGTCTAGGCAGGCACATGCGGGGAAACTAGAAGCCTACAAAGCAACGCTGCAACGACCAACGAGAGTCAGTCTCTATGAACACAGCCGATGGGAAGAGAGCCGGGTTCTCAGGCTGAAAAAGAAAGAGCTGTAGTGGAGTTGGGAAGGTACTATGTCAGCGTCATGTCTGAAAGTTTTACAAAAGGGTGGAACTGTTATATCAATGGATGTAAGGTTCGGACAGAAAATGCCGGGATGAAAATGGAGAACATGTAGTAGAGTCGCAGTCGATACTTAGAATCTGGAGAGATCACTCATCGAGGCTGTTAAACGGCGATAAGGACAACCTGATCATCTCCGGCTGCCTTAAAGATTTCAGTGCTGACAGCCCATCCGCACCAGCAGCTTGGTTAGACTTCAGTCTTGATATTGCTGTCTTGACCCAGTCTAGGTCGGAGGGGTAGAGCTCTGGTCTATCATGGTGCAGATTAAGTGGAATATTTGGCTGACAGCTGTATGTAAGTCCTCATCGCCGTTTAGCAGCCTACAGGAGTGATCCCTCCAGATTCAGAAGTATCGACTGCGACTCTACTATTACTTATTTGCCGCCTGTTTCTTATCGAGATGATTAAGAAAGTAAGTAAGTAAGTCATTTTATTAATATAAAGTGTTATATAAAATCAATTGGCATGGCATTGCCGTCTGCCAGATTGACAATTATTACGTTACTAAACATTGCATCTTATTTCTTTAATTAAGGTATATATAACTTAAGTGTATTACTCTATCAATTTAGCAATTTTATAAAAGATTCTGTTAATATACTTTCCCTGTATTTTAAAGCAATTTCACAGTATTTAAATAGCTTTATTACATTAATTTCATTGAGCAGTGATACTATTTCCATTTTCAGTTTTTTTTTTTTATAATTTGCGCGTGCTTAAGGGATTGCTAATACCCTTATGTGTCCGGGGTCAAGACACAGCACGGTCCGAAGGTATAGAGTACCTGTGCACATTGGTCTTAAATATCTGCGGGTTATAGTCTGTGGGAAATATTAGTTTGGGAAGAGCATTCCATATTCGTGCAGTGCGGCTGAAGAACGAGTCTCCGAAAGTAGGCTTAAGGGTATACTGATGAGCATTCCTGGCGAGACGAGTATTGCGGGTGAATTCATGGAGAGGAGGAATGCAGTTGGCTAGCTCACTTGAGCATCGTTTGTTGAAATAACGATAAAACACGGACAAAGAAGAGACGGTACGTCGTCTAATGACTCTGCGATATTGTTGTCTCCTATAAGTTTTATCGCTCGCTTTTGGATTCTATCAAGTAGGTGCAGTGTGGTCTTAGGGGCACCAGACCAGATATGAGCGTTGTACTCAAGCTTGGGGCGGATGTATGCCTTATAAATCAAAGCCAAATCAGAAGGGGTGAAATATTTCTTGCATCGATTAAGGAAACCTAAACATTTCGCAGCATTTTTGGCGACCTCAAATATGTGATCGCTCCAACTAAGTGTTGTGTTGATACACATACCAAGGATGGAAAGTTTTCCGGTTTCATCGACACACGCGCCATTCATGGATAATGGCTGATAATCAAGGGTTCGCTTGAGTGACAGCAGACAGCATTGAGTTTTTGAAGCATTGAATTCCACTCTATTGTTTTTTCCCCAGTTAATTATGCTGTCAAGATCGGATGCTTAACATACGCTGCCGTTCCAATTCTACGGCCGAAGGGCGGGGTCGTGGGTCTTGGAACGAATATGAAAAGCCTAAGCTAATCAGCGAAGGAATGAATTGGATTAGAAGTAGCAGACAAGAGATCATTTATAAAAATGAGAAAGAGTGTTGGAGACAGAACTGAGCCTTGGGGAACACCAGCATTTATTTGGTGGATGTCAGACTTGAACCCATCCAAAACAACTTGAATTGAACGGTTCGAAAGGTAATTTCTAATCCATAGAAGAAGAGATTCATCGGCACGCATTTTCGACAGGAGAGCTTGATGCCAAACTCTGTCAAATGCTTTAGAAATATCAAGCGCAACGATGTTGCTTCTGCCTGCATTGTGCTAAGACTGGTTCCACTTTTCGGTGAGATAAGCTATCAGATCACCAGTGGCCCTGTCGCTGCGAAAACCATATTGTCGGACATTAAGAAGCTTCCGCGATTCAAGATATTTCATAAGCTGACGATTTATCAGCGTTTCCATGACCTTAGAAAGAAGGGACGTAAGTGCTATGGGTCGGTACGATGTGGGTGACGAAGATTCGCCCTTTTTAGGGACTGGCTGGACAAATGCTGTTTTCCATCTGCTCGGAAAGAGACCTAAAGAGTAGGATAGATGAAAAAGCTTACGCAGTGGTTTTGCCAGCACAGAAGAACACCTCTTCAGAAGTATAGGGGGAATACCATCCGGGCCAGCGGATTTGTGCACGTCGAGATCTTTCAGTACTCTTGCAACTGTACGAGTGCGGAAGTGGATTTGTCCCATGGTGAAATCAACGCTCTCAAGTACAGGTGGAGACAAATTGGAATCTGGCAGTGTTGAGCTAGCTGCAAAATGAGCCGCAAGCAGATTAGCTTTGTCTAAAGAGCTGACAGCTGGAATGTCATTGTAAATGAGCATGGGAATTGAAGACGAGGCGGAAGTCTTTACGTTTTTTAAGAATGACCAAAAGTTTTTGCTACCCTTGGGACATTGTAGCACTTTTTGCCTCAACTTTTGCTCATAAAAGAATTTCACACGTCTGATAGTTGCATTGCAGTCATTTCTGGCCCGTTTAAACTTCTTCCGGTTTTCCTCAGTGGGGTTGGCTTTGTATGTCCGGAAATTCAACTCTCTCATCCCAATAGCCTCTTTACAGCTCGAGTCATACCATGCGTTTGCTTTGGGCTTGATAATCTTCACTCTGTGAGGAATGAAGGTTCTCATGCCCAGCAGAAGAATATTTGTGATCATATCAGCAGCACTATCGAGGAAGCAAAGTGACCAGTTAAAATTCCTAAAGAAGTTGTTAAGTTTGTTCCAATCGGCTTTCTCGTACAGCCAAACTGTTCTTTTAGGAATTTGTTCTCTAACTTTGTGTGGTGATAACGAGAATTTTGCTGATACGAAACAATGGTCCGACGAGCCTAGAGGTGACAGTATGTAAACAGAATATTTATCAGGATGAGAGGTGAGAAACAGGTCCAAGGTATTGGCGGAATGATCTGCAATGTCAGGTATTCATGTGGGCTCATTTACTAGCTGGGTCAGATTGTTTACCTCAGCAAAGATTTCGACGTACCTTCCTTCGGGTATTGTCTGGCCTGAATGCCGAAGCCAATTAGATTTGTGTACATTTATATCGTCCGCAATGGCAATTTCAGTGCGAGGATACAGGGATACAATTCTTGAGACGGAATCGGATAGCGCATCAAATTCGTTAAAAGTTGAATTGCTATCCAAGCTTCGACTTCTATAAATAAAGCATTAGTGTATTAAATGCTTACGGACGTGGAGTTTTAACCACAGAAAATTTAATTCCGGATGTGAACAGAGGCCGTATTGTGGTTGAATTTGGTAAGCTACATCACTACGCACGTAAATGGCGAGACCGCGGTGTAAAAAGAAGAGCGGCACTAAGCTATATTCAGGCAGATTCAAATCCGATAATTCGGTATTCTCACCTATCTGTGTTTCACTCAGCGCCAAGACAGCTGGTTTGTAACGGGATAGGTGGACATACACAGGGAAGAGATTAGCTCTAACCCCACGCACATTGCTCACATCAACCCTAAAACTTCCCATAAAGGACAAAACGTGAAGCAGAAATGAGAAGTGCCAATTCAAAATTAGCTTCCCAACAACAATCGATGTAGGTGTTATGCCCATACATCGATTCGAGTTGGTCCACCAACAAATTCACACTTCTAAGATCCGGTATGTCAGATGCTACGCACTCTCAGTCATTGCATCAGCCCGCCTGATGGAATGATACGGGAGTTGCGACCGAGAATGCGCAACAGTGGCTCGTGAGGGAAAGGGGCGAGAGGGAGCGGACCGCACGCACTCGACACCGAAACACTTCTAACTAGCACTTAGCACTTTTTTTTTTCCGGGCACTCGCGGAGCTTTTGAGGGTGGAGGGACAGCAGGGTTTATTTTTTTTTTTTTTTAATCTTCCACTCGCGTAATGCACGGACGGAGACAAGTGCACGCGTCGGAGGATGGCACAGAAGCCAACCTAACCTATGTATTCATGTATTCTTTCTCAAAAACACTTCTTCTAGTCTCATTCAAATTTGGACACCTGCCTATGAAGTGCATGACATCTTCTCTTTCATTTAGATTACACATGCCGCATAGTATCGGGAGGTCCTTCCTGTGGGGAATAAAATTAAGTTTTAGTAGTTCTCCACGCTGCTTGAACATTGTTGATATTTCGCGGATAATATTCGAATCTTTAAAATAATTTCCACTGCTGCCTTCTCCAGAAATCTCTTTCTCGCCTCCTCATCGACTTGTTTTATTAATAGGTGCAGTGAATCTTCCCAGTCCAGGCTTTCCACGTTCAACTGTATACGACATGTATGCGCTAGTTCCAACCATTCTTGATACCACGCTGTTTTTCTCGGAATTGATTGCAAAGCCACTATTTTGGGAAGTCGGTTATCTGTGTGCATGTAATTGACTTGCATCTTGAGTGTTTTTACAAATAGAGGAGATAATCCTGTTTCCAGCATAAGCATGAAGTTTGGCGTCATTGTAGGCAAATGGAAAATCATTTTAATAAAAAAACGTTGCAACCTCTCCTCTTCCTTATAGGCTTTATGTATTTCATTGTATTTTGATTGAGTATTTCAAGCTACAACCTATGTAGATGCCGGGGCACTGTTCTTTCTAGGTTCACGCATTTCAAAGAATTGCGAAGCGGACGCACTCGTTAGAAAGGTTACCGGCTCCGTACTCCATCCGAATGGAGATCCACTCTCCATTCCAATTGCTACTGTAAAACATCTACTAAAGCTTGCTGAAGTAACTCGTAGATGGTCAACTCGCACAAGATACCTCATTGCCAAACAACTATGGCCTACAATCGATCCCAAGCCATGACTTTGACAAGTTAGATTGAATAGGCCGAATCTTAGAACTCTTTTTTGCCCCGCCACGTCATCGAAACTCACGCCTCTACTAAAGAAGCTGTAGGGACGAGAATGAAGAAGAAACCATTGTAAACTTGCTTTCCAACAGCTGTGCTCCCTCATCCCCTCTTCTGAAGGCCTACTACTTTGATAACCTGGCTGAACTAAATAGCTTAAGAGGCAGCCATCTTATCTGATTTATTAAAAGCACTGACTGCTTTGAGGGTCGCCGAGGCATAGTGGGTTAGTGCACTCATAAGCAGAGGGTACCAGATTCGAATCCCCAATTTACCACCCTTCATAATTCACGACTTCGCCCCCTTCATGTCACTGGCAATGCTCAAGGTGTACTCCTGTCTAAGAAAAGGTGCTCAACTTCGTGGTCCGGAGTCGGCGTAAAACTGTAGGTTGCTTGTGAAAGAACACTATGTAGCATTCACAACACAAGTGGTTGCTGAGAATCTACGCCCAGTCCACCTCGGACTGTCGCTCCATCCAGTTTATTCTAACTGGTTTCAATACCCATTGCATTCATAGATCCACGTGGAAGGACACTTGGCCTTTGCTGGCCGAAGTGTGGGTGCTGTCTTTCCGTACAACAGCCACTTCAACCTTACCTAACTGCGCCAACTGTGAAGGGATAATTCTTCTCCTCCGCAAACGAGATCACACATAAGATCTTCTCTGCCAGCTTGTGCGCTCGCCTAAAGAGTCCACCATCGATCACACATAGGTCCGAAGCTTTCAAAATTAGACTCTCCGTGTGAACCATTTCAAACGTAGTCGTGGTGAACATTTGCATGGAGTAACCTTGTTTTATTTTGAGAGCATTTTATCAGCAGTTCTAGACGCTTGCACCCTCTCCTCTTGTCACATCATCCATTACCCAGGCCATGGAGTGTGATGCCAACTGCTTCCTCTAGTTCACTGAGTTTATCTCTCTTAACTCACGTAAGCCACATTCCAATTCCTCGTCCCGCCCTTGTGCTTATTTCACAGATCCGTTCGAAAAGACAGTTTCAAACTTCAAACGATGTGTCCACTCATCCCACGCACTGATTTCGTTGTGTGTCCCAAATTCCCCGAATGACCTTTAAAACAACCAGCTCCATCCACGAATCATTCAACTAAATGGAATAGAGAAACAATCGCCAGAAAAGGGAGTCTTTGCGTCCGAATGGATTCAGGAGGCAAGTTATTTTGGAAATAAAAAGGTTTTCATCGAAGTCCACTTTTAATTAAAGCTGTCCTCTGAAAATGCCGAAGTTCACTCAGGCACACGCCGTGGACGGCAATTTAATCAAGTTAATGATCCCGTACTCCGTGAAGACGAGGCAGTAGCAGTCCTTGGTTAATCCTTGTGCTAGTTGTTTTATTTATGAATATGGTTTGTAGAGTAACGTGCAAATAATTGGACATCACAGAGTACAATTGAATAGGAGAGAGGTACCGGCTGCCACTGTTGTTGGAGCAGTCTCCGGCTAGTGTCAATCCGTAGCGTTCATGGGTCTCGAACAATGGACCATCGCTTTGAGCTCGTCTTCTGATGAATAAAACATCCGTCGTGTCTGATGAATGCAGAGTCTGGGGAGGGAAAGGACGGAATAATCAAGGAAGAACACACGAGCCGCTAAGCTGAGAGAATGGAGCGTTGATATGTTGTTCTCCTTGAACTCAGAACGTTTTGATAGAATGTCGACAATGCTGTGCCATTGGCAAGGACAGTGCTGTCTTAGAAAATACAAAGCTATTCATTGCCTATTGATGGAAAGAACACAAGGACTCTGTGACTCGAGGTGATGTGAGGCGACATATCCCTCAATCGGGATGCAATTATATTCTGGACTAAACCTCGTGTAAAAGTGTTTCAAACGCACATTTCACGTCGAAGTGCCTTCAGAAAGCACAGAAAATGGACTCTCCTGTGCCAGGCCTGTAGGCTGCCAGCTGTCTCCATTCCGGTTCGAGTGTAATTGGACTATCAAACATCGACCAGTGACTTGTTCAGACTCTGAATCTGGAGCAGAGGATTCCCCCGTCCATGCCATTTCCTTCCTCTTGAAACACAAGTCTTAAATGAACACGTCCAAAGAACTCAAAGATGTAGCACGTCCATCGCCTTAGGAAATACTTACGTACGCAGCAGCATCAATGTAAGGAAACCCCAATTATTTTACAATTCAACATCGCCCGGCATACCTCATCTTCGAAGAATACAGAACTTTATTCCGTACACTGCATGCCATTACTGCAAGTGGTGCAGGCATGACTGCACATTTTCCCATGTTGCAGCCGAGAAGCACGCATCAGGACACACAGATGGTGTATTTCTTCTCCGTTTCACCATGCAGTGAAGGGTGAACATTTTTACGATTCACTGTAAAAGGTTACCGAGGCGCACACGTTTCGAATGTCAATAAAAGGTAAGATCGTGTGCAAACTTTATACGAGCAGGAAGTACACGTCGTCGCATCGTTTCGAAATAAAAACCTTTGAAATTGGCTGGGAATCTAATTTCTTCTCCCGAAGAGAAAGGATTTTGTAGTAATGGAAAACTGATCGATAAGGGAAAACACACATGTGAAGGTGGATTCGGCTTACATTTCCTCATGATAACGTGCTTCTACTGGGAAGAGGAAGTTCAACATCTAATCTAGGCACGAACAAGCTGCTAGTTGACAGACTCCAGCTTGTAGTCATAAACAAACATTGTTTTGCATCGAAAATTCACGGACGAGGAGTTTGGAAGCCAACATTTTCGGATAAGTTGTGTCTGCTGAGGGTAGAGCCACGTAAAAAGTAACTCCTCGAATGAGTCCTTGCAAGCAGGCGCTTCTTTTTAAGCCTCATCTCATCCTTGCGGAGAAAACTGCGCAGGAACTACTTTTTGTTTTATTTTCTTTTTCAAAAAGCGCATATTGGAACCTTTCGAAATTTTTCTGATTTTAGTACAATCCTCGTTTTACGCATTCCCTCTTCCATAGGATTTTAAAAAAGGTTTAAAAATCATGGAGAACACACTAAAATACCACATGCGTAGAGATATACGCGCAATTGAGGATTAAGTGAAAGTGTGTGGTACATAGAAGACATCTTGGCAATCGATCAGCCTTACGACTTCTACCCGTGGGCTTCTTCCTGTCGGCCGGGGCTAGAGTCCTAATTGGACCTGGCTTAGGCTTGTGATAGGACCCTCCAGCTTCATTTGTTCTGGGTCCGACACCAGCGTTGACGCCTCTAGCTCTAGAGTTGACGTCTGTATTGCGCACGATCTTCTCAAGAATGATATTATAGAACATCGTCACTTTGTCTTAGATACTTTTCTTTTGACAAGAAAGTTCTAATTTAACATCTACTTACAACATGTACTCCCTCAGAATTGGAGTCCAAATCTGTCAAGACAAGTCGTTGGAGTCTCTTCGCTCTACTTGAGCTAGCCATCTGAGACTAGATACTCGAAATTCTTGCTTAACAGGTCGTGAATCTCGTCGTTCAGTCTCATCTTCCAAGCACCATCTGTGCATATTGTCATATAATAAATGTATTACATGTACTATGTAATATTTACAATGGCAACACTTTCCACCATGCCACACGGAAACAGAAAATGGTTTCTATCCTTGTCTTTCGCGAGAAGACAAAGATAAGAGACAAGACACGTCAATCTTGTTGGCGTCTAGCAGTAAGTTAGTCTTAAGTGTGGATTTGACTGACAATCTTATAACTCTCGTTTATTTCTAATTTTTTATGATAAATGTTGCACACAAGAGAGATGAAACGTCACTCTATGGATAAACCGAAGGACTGTTCCCCCGAAGCGACGAATAACCTCGAAGTCACTTAAATCATGTACTTATCCAGTTTTGCTGCACTGCACTGTAAGACGCAAAGTGAGTTCTTCGTGTGCTCACATCATACATGCTAACATAGCCATAACTATCCCCTCCAAGAGAAAAAAAAAAACAAACGCTTACTACATGATTGACCCTTGAGATCCTGGTCGCTTAGAGTCGTTTTATTCACAATTGCTCAACTTCCCGGCAAACTGGGAGTTGATCAACTTCCAGATTGGTCTCAACTCCTTGTTTGATCGGCGAGTTGAAAACGGATTTTGTTCACTATTTCAACTCACAGTCAGAAATTTAAGATAAAAAATAAACATTTCTTTTCTCAAAATCGCCTTTAGTCTTGTGTGTCATTCAAATCGGTTTCACATTCCCTAAAATCATTCCATCGGACTTATAAATTCCATTTTCATTAAAACTCTCTGTGAATATTTTCATTTATTCGCGGGTCTATTTTCCTTCCTTTTTTCAGATGCACCAAAAATGCCATCAACACTACAAACGCAGCATTCCCATCAATTCAGAGAATATGAAGAAAAATACAATGAATTCCAGTCCCACTCTAAAACACCGAGTCAGTGTTTTGGACATATTGAAAGTTTTTCAATTTAAATTTCTAAACAAATGCCCTCTGACTTCCCATTGATTCCAGAGACGTACTTGTGGGTACTGGGAGTTTACTGAGGTATTCAAATGCGGACACTTGTTTGGTTAACATTTTGAAACTCAGTTCGCACTCATTCTCACTTTTTGTAGAAGTGTAATCTTTCCGAAAAGTGAACGTACAGAGAATAGAAGGGAATATGCCTTTTCAAGTTGGATTGTTAAAATATTGTTTTGTTGATTCACTTGTAATCCAATTGCATTGCAGCTATTCACATGCACAGGACAAGTTGGAAGCGGAGTTCTTTCTATGGACCTTAGATTTACGGCACAGCTGGTGGGATGAAAGATAGTTTTGAGTAGCAAATCCGACTGGGTGTGGGTGTGGGTCTATGAGTAGGTAAAGGTGGGTGGAAGATTGTCCGGCAAATCCTACTCAGCCCTTTGGCATGTCCACCGGATGATTGTGTCTGGCAGTAATTGTGTGCCAAGAGATGGAAATATGAAAACAATACCTTTGCCGATGATGTGAAAGAAGATGATTACAAAGCGATTTCCAAGGCTATAAGGAGGATTAGGGAGATTTCCGTATAATCCCCATTTTCACTTGTATCCAACCCTTTATCCGTTGCTCCTGGATCCATCTTCTCAAATTCATCAAAAGTCGATTAAATGCTTTGACGTGGAAACCAATTTGACAGGCCCTAAGCTTGTCTCGGCCCATTGGGGAGGGATTATGGGAGGATACTTGAACAGATGAACCTTGGATACCGGTCTGGAAGGTAAGGAGTGGCGGATTGGGGGATAAAGGTGGGACAACGCCTAGTGTTTACTACCTCGCACCGAAGAATGAGTACGAGAGAAGGCACTCATGCTAACTGAAGAGACGTGATTGTTGGGACTCAATTGTAAATACTGGTATCCTCACATAATTACGTTACGCTAATTTGCTTTATGAATTGTTATTTTCTCCTCAAACGCGTCTCTTGATTTCGACATATATCAGTGACTCTACAGTCCGAGATCGACTTGAGGCTGGCTTCAACAATAATCACTTGCGTTGTGATTGTTATTATTCACGAGTGTAAGCGACCAATATTCTGCCGTATGCAGACTCCGAAGGGCGACTAGGTAATGTTTCTCTAGACAAGCACACTATCTGACTGTTCCAGTGTAGCGAAATGTACCTAGACTCGACATTCTCACTCACTATGCCACGAGAGCCGTAGGAGACTCTCAGGACACCCATCCCTCAGACATCCCATCAAGCCATTAGGTCAGATCTTTCCTACAATGAATTTTTGTATAAAGTTGCAAGACGAGACGAGGAGGACAATGCGGTCATAGCACCTGCTATTCCTATGAAAAGCCATCTTGGGCCTTATTTCTTCGATTACCTGGCAGAACTTAGCAATATTGTTGATGCGTGTGCTTACATAGCTGGGTTACGTTGGCCTAAGTGTGACCGCTGCATGCTAGCGCTTAGCCACCTATACCTAACCTAGTTTTATTCTTCATTACATCAGTCTTTATTTTCCATTTTAAGACTTCTTTAGCAAACGCATGGTGGCGTATACGTAACATTTTACACTGGGACGTAGAACTCTCTTGAGATTCGCCTAGTAAACTCACTGGGGCGTATACGTATTATTTTTAGTCGCAGGAAACTGTCTATAAATTTGCGCAGTAGAAAACTTGTGCCTAAGCATGAGGTGGCAGTCTTAAAAAGCGGAATATGTGTACGTTACAATTTGCAAGAGAACTAGTCATTTCTTACGAAACGGTGAGCTGTTCTTGCTATGAAGTCAAGGGTCCAATGTTGTTTCACAATGCTGAACTATTTTGGTTGTAGCAGGCATGAAAATGTATAAAATTGAATTTCAGTAGAAGCAACACTTTGCAATCAAGTCCTAGTTTGGTGGACTTCAATAAACAAAGTCTTCAACGGCTAGGCACCTAACCGGATCCAAAAAGTTGCAGGATATCAACCTATTCGGCAAACGGCATCTACTTTTTATAGAGACTGGAATACTCTTTGAGCATTTTCGGCGACTCTAAAGAGGTTGAGCCGTGAATTCTGAAATATATCATACAACCGGGTATCGACCCTGGCACCCTCTGTGTAGGAGTCGATGCATCAACCCATTACGCCACGACTGACATGCTCTCCAGTAGCAGCATATCAACATTCTAAGATGCTGCATAATATGGAGAAGACAAATATGTGTCTCCTAGTCTCCAAACTTCGGGTAAAGTCTGCCCAAACCCAAGCACAAACAACCTGTTGCCATTAGGGCGAATCTGCCCTTCAATGAATTTTCGCAGAAGTTCCAGAGACGACGGGCACGTGCCCTGAACTCGATGAGATTCTCCTCCCGAATGAGAAGTCATCTAGGGCCTTATACCTGGCAGTACTAGGCAATATTGTTAGCCGTGTGCTGACATAGCTGGCTGGCCTAAGTGTGACGGCTGCACGCTGGCGCTTAGCCACCTATACCTAACCCACTTCTATTCGTCATTTCATCTGTCTTTATTTTACATTTTAAGAGTTCTCTAGCAAAGGCATGGTGGCGTATACGTAACATTTTCCACTAGAACGTGAAACTCTCAAACAAACAAAAGACTCCACCGCAACAAGTATGTACAAACATTTTGTATGTTGTTTACGATCTATTGTCACGTGTCTCTTTTCTGCATGCTCCCTTTTTGTAAAGCGTCCTTTTTTATCTCTCTTTGTCGGTATTGCGTGTGTTTGTATTAGCTGTTAGTTTACGTTTTAAGAAAATATAATTCACTCGAGTTTTGGACGACTAAGAATAAAATCAAGTGATTTTAACCGTTTTTCACTGTAACATAACTCACGGCGACAATTTGGCTTACTCAATTTTAACGATTCTCAATTTTAACATCTGCCGGCTCCTCTCCGTGGAATAATCATTTGTGTTGGGGAGAGGGGGGTATAGAAAATCGTATGTGGTGTTCAAAGGTACCTCACGTTCTAAGGTCCTCCCGTCTCCCCTAATTGTTCTCAATATGAGCAGAAATTTCAATCATCATCGCTCCTGGAATATAACTAACCTTTGGAAGGGGCTGACGGTCTTTGTTCGCTCGTGGTTGCCTACATTCAACCATGGTTCATCTGAACTGCCTAATCCAGCAAATGGTTATGCGCCAATAAATTCCGATGCTGATCCCTATTCTCCTAGGTAATCCGATTCATTATCTTCGGTCTACTACCCAGATAAGAGTAAAATGTTTGCAGACGCGTCCGAATTTAGGCATAGCTTTGTAATCTGAAACAGGACTCTGAAACACGCAGTTGCGCCTGATTGAAACATCCCTCATTTAGGTCATCCCATTGAGAATGGTAATCAGTTCAGCTTTGTGTATTTCCCCAGTGCTACGTGGTAGACTAGCTCCAGTTGTTCAGTGAAAATGCGTCTTAAGATGACCCAGTGCTACGTGGTAGACTAGCTCCAGTTGTTCGGTGAAAATGCATCACTTAAGATGACCCTCCGTCTTCATTTCTGAGCCATTATCAATGTGAGTTTTGTTGTGCCTTTCAATTAAAAGAATTAATATATTTCAGTCTATTTCGGCTGCAGTCAAATCATCTGTTACTTTAATTCATTCTGCAGTCAATGTGGTACCCATTTTCAAACAATTCGTGATGTGTAGAACTGCAGACTGTGGCCTGAACGTGAATCCTACGAAAACGGAACTGATACTGTTTACCACGAAGACCAAGATACCCACCTTTAAGTTTTTTCGGCTCAACAGTATTACACTCTTACTTTCCTCCAGTGCTAAGTACTTAGGCGTCTTCCTGGACCCCAAGCTCAACTGGAAGTCTGATACAGAAAACCGGGTAACGAAATCAAGTGCAGCTTTCTTTGCCTGCAGTATAACATTCGACAGAAGGTGGGGTCTAATACCCATAGTGACCCTTTGGATGTACACAGCTGTTGTTTGTCCCATTCTCACTCTAACCCTCTCTTTTCATACAGTGTATAGTACTTCAGGGCACAATATTCGTTGAACAAAATCAAATAGTGTAACTAAAAAAACACATTTCAATAAACAAACACTGTACAGTATTCGATCACAGAACACACTGAGTACACCGAGTAAATCAAGGTCCTTAGGGTAGGTTAGGTTTGGGCAACTGTAGCAGTTGTGCCCCACTTGGATCCTGGTTGCTGAGAAGCTAGGCCTTGGGCCTCTACGGGCTGCAGCGCCACCCATATTATTATTATTATTATTAGATCCTGGTTGGATACTTTGTGCTATCGCTACCCGGTGCTTTCCACAGGCCTTTTTACAAAGGGAACTACACTAACGAAAATGAAATAAACCTAGAGACTGCCTAATGGTATTCTAGTGGCCTACTTTGACAAGTCCACTCCTGTGATGATTTATAACCCATTAGTTTTCCCGATAAACTTGGCTATGTCTGGTATCTTTAAATATGACATTTCCTCTAGGATCCTGAAAAAGTAACCTAGTGTATCTTTTCTAGTTTTTGGAAGGGCTGGACCAGTGCCGAGGAGATCCAAGTGGGGACCAAACGGAAGCGTATTTTCTTCCTCCTCCTCGTCCCTACAGCTTCTGCAGTAGTCGTTGTGGGGGGCTCCTATTCTTCTTGAATGGATACCAAAAAGGCTGTGGCCGGTGATAATGCCCACTACTTTCATTATTACATTCCTGTTTAGTTTTAGGAGTGTATTTGTTTTGTTTGGATTTAGTGAGGGCCAAATAAGCCTCGAAGTCCTACATGTATCTAATTCCATCCATCTCCGATTATCAGAGTCGACGGCATCTGTAAGTAAAATGGAGCTTATTACTTCGAGTGAGGGATATAGGTTGTCCTGATTATTTCCCATTGGCAGTATTCTTGCTAACTCGCCGGCCCTTTCGTTGCCTGGAAAACCACTATACTCAGGTACCCAGCATAGGATTAGGTTGCATCTCCCTAAGAGATAGTCGGCAAAGTTTTACCATCTTCGATTTAATTGATGGTTTATCCAGAGCCTTAATGGCCGCCTGAATATCTATGTAGATGGCTCTAGATAGTCCGTCTATCGGGTTCATCGATAGTACGCGGGCAGCCTCTTGGATAGCTTTAACTTCTGCCTGGAGTACACTACAATGGTTGGGCAGTGGAAGAGACAGAGAAAAGCATATGTCCGGCGATATCGCGAATACTCCTAGCCCAGTTTCCTCGTCTGTTTTTGAGCCATCTGTGTAGATTTCCAGGTAGCCTGGTTTTCTTACCAGATCTGTTTTCCCAATCTTCTCTGTCTGGGATAAGTGTTTTGAGCCCAAATTCGAAGTCCAAAGCTGGTGTTGTGAATTCTGTATGCGTTAGTAGTCTTGCATTTGTGATTATCTCTGTATGACCTAAGCTATGTGAGCTGCTCCAGCGGTTTCCCTCCCGTAGCCTTAGCGCTGCCTTGGTGGCTACCAGCTTCCCATAGATGTCCATCGGAAGAAGCTGTAGCAATGTTTCCATGGAGGCTGTGGGAGTGGATAGCAATGCCCCTGTGATGCAGATACACGCTGATCTTTGAATATTGTTTATCAATTTAAGATTGGATTTGTTATTCAGTGCTGGTCACCAAGCAAGGATACCGAATGTTAAAATGGGACTAACATCCCATCTCAACCATCCTTGGTTTGGTGGTGGATTCTCTTAAAGTGTAGTGTAAATAGCTGCCGTGGGTCACCGTGGCGTAGTGGGTTAGTGCTTCGACTCCTACGCAGGGGAAGCCAGGTTGGATACCTGAATTGACCACCTTTCATATTTCACGGCTCCACCTCTTTCGAGTCACTGACAATGCTCAAAGAGTATTTCCTGTCTAAAAAAAGCTTCTCAACTTCGCCGTTCGGAGTCGGCATTAAACTGTAGGTCCCTTCCACGCGTGAGAGAACATTAGCACGCACAACACGAGTGGTTGCTGAGAAGCTAGGCCCTGGCCCTCTACGGGTTGTAGCGCCACCCATATTTTTATATTATAAATAGCTGCCGCCGCCTTCTTAATAAGTTCCCTAATGTTTGGTTTCTCGCTTAACTTGCTGTCTAAAATTACTCCTAAGTACTTGGCTTGACTAGTGAACCAATGTCCTTAGGCTGTCACTAAATTGTGGAGAACCAAATAATGGATACAAAAACGACATTTTGAATGAGTTCAAAGAACAAGAGTCTTGTGGATTTTGGAAAATAGAAAAAATTAATGTATATTTTAATTTATTGTTCGTACTACTATATCGTACTTTCCTAATCCTTCATAAGCCTTCCAGATCATAAGCACAGCCTCCAGACATCGTCTTTTATTCTGTAACCGCATAATTTTATAATGAGTAGACATCTCCCGAGTACAACGAGTAAACAAGTAGAGTAGTAGTAAACCGAACGTAGAGCACTGTACCCGCTCTATTCGAGTACACAGAACTAAAGGCTTGTTTACCAATGGGTGGAGTACTCGCTCAAGCTCAAGCATCAAATATCGGGTGATTCATTCATTTTGGTTTTCAATATGAGAGTGCATCGAATAAGGTACTCGAAAAAATATGAATGTCTTGAAACCGGTTCGATGACATTCATTGCTGACCTCTAATGTCGACTCTGTTAAACAATCTCATAATCCCATTACCTTGTCTTTCCGAATTATAGACTTAAGAGTCCTTTGTACCCATTCATGTTCAAATAATTACTTTAATCCATAACACATGCTTCATTCAATTTTTCTCAGAAATACATTGCATGCATAATTGGCGCTCTTCAACACACAAAATCTCTCAAAATATTCCGGAAACAAAACCAGAAGCCCCCTCGCGGGCATGCGAATTCATACTTATGTACGTGCATTAATGCATTTTCCAAGCATTGCCCACACTCATTCATATCACCACCGATATGTTCATGCACGAGCTCGTTAAGTACCCTCCAGAATGGGATTCTCCGCACGGATGTTGTGCGATAATGAATAATTTATTATTTGAGCCTGTTATCTGAGACTCTTCGAAGAATTCGACACCGGAAGACGAGACATTTTATAAATGTGTTTATCCTTGCATACAGGAAAACACTGGGAAAGCGTGCGTAACTTTGCGATAAGAAGAGGTACGAGTATAAAGTCACGGAGAATTTTGAATAATTCTCAAAATTGAACGTGTGCATAAAATCATTATTTTTTGTGCATATTAAATGAGTTTACGGATTTCAGAAGAACTTTCATACTACAATAATTTTAAGAAAATATAGTCAGCCTCGAAATGGAGTGTGCAGCATGAAGGTGTCTACGTTCTGAACAAAAAAGTAATGTTGTTTTTGATCCGCCTGGCCCATCGTTCTTGAGATATCCTGATACTTTTTTTGTTTGTTTTTTTGGTATTAAGTTAATGATCAACTCATTTTAGTATCTAGTTAATTCATCTATGTGTAACAAAGTAGGTTATTAAACATTTGGCATTCGTACGAATATGCCCTCTGTATTTCTATCGAGTTTCAAATCAATACTCACCACCTTTTAATCGATTAAAAGCCACATACGACAGCATTCATCGCAAGGAGCTATTGGATACGATGGGCGAATCCGGGATCCCGGTAAAACTGATCCGGTTTAGTCGCACTACGCTAACAAATATCCTATGCACCGTGCATTTCGGCTCAAGGACTTTCGAGCCGTTTGAAACCGGTACCGGATTTCGGTAAGGAGATAGGCTGTCATGTGATTTCTTCAATCTGGTACAGGAGAAGATAGTGCGGCGGGCAGCTGTAAACACGGAAGGCACTATCTTCCACAAGTCAGTCCAACTCCTAGGATATGCAACCGACATCGACATCGTCGCGAGTTCCTAACGTGCCGTAGTGGAAGGATTTACGGCAATTGAAGAAGAGGCGAATCGAACTGGGCTTAAGGTCAAAGAGTGTAAAACAAAGTATTTACTGTCGACCAAAAACGATCCGTCAAACACCACATTTGGTCAAAACATTACGATCGACAACACAATTCGAGGTAGTAAAGTAGTAGACCGGCAGACAGAAATCCGTCGAGTGCACTGGCTCGGCCAGATCGAGCGCATGGACACAATGCTCCAACTAAGAGGGTTTTCGAATCCGAGCCTCCTGGAGAGGAAAACCGAATCTCCGGTATAAAAACCAAGTAATCGCGGATGCAAGACAACGTAAGCTAGATGACCGGAAGCAGCCTGTAAAGGATCTTCAGGGATGTAAAGTAACTATTACTCAAGCTCGGATCCTGCATGCGTTGCCAGCCTGATAAGAAAGTACAGCTATAAGCTGTACACTCACTTTTGACGCTGACTGTAGGCTAAATAAATGGTATTCTAAGATTAGAACGGGATTTGAATTAAGTAGGAAAGACATCTTTAGTCTTTAGATTGTTTTTTTATATTTAATCAGTCATAAAGTAGGTACGGTGAATAGGGAGTTTTATATCAAAAAAAATATCATTCCAATTTCCAAGGTCATGAAAACAGGTGTTAATCGTCAAATAATGAAATATCTTGTATCGCGGAAGCTTCTTAATGACCGGCAGTACGGTTTCCGCAGCAACAAGTCTACTGGTGATCCGATAGCTTATCCCACGGCAAGGTGGAACCCATCCACAATGCAGGCGAAAGCAAGATCGTTGCGCTTGAAATTTCTAAGGCATTTGCCAGAGTTTGGCATCAAGCTCTTTTGTCGAAAATGAGTGCCTGTTGTAGCGATGAATCTCTTCTTCTATGTTCTAGGAACTACCTTCCGAACCGTTCAGTGGTTCAAGTATCAAATGGTGTTCCCCAAGGCTCAGTTCTGTCTCCGACACTCTTTCTATTTTTTTTAAATGATCTCATGTCTGCTACCTCTTATCCAAATCATTCCTTCGCCGATAACAGCACCCAGAGCTTTTCATATTCGTTCCAAGACTCATGCCCCGCACTTCGACCGTAGAATTGGAATCAATGCGAAGTGTTCGATTCACAGGAATTTTGTGAAAACATGGTTTGTACTTAAATTCATGTGAAATACGGCAAAATTCGAGGGATACTGCTGGCAGAGTCTTGGTTTATACTTAGAATCAATGCGCTAGGTTGCTGGAGAAATTAAGAAGAATTTGGCATCTACAGGAGGGAAGTATTTCTATTTAAAAAGGGCTGTACCTTCGTTCTTTATTCAATCGCGAAGTTTTCTTGTAACTCAGCAAAACAGAAAAACCAACAGATTCAGTTGAAGTTAAATCAAAATACAAACATTGATAATAAATTAAATTAGAGTTACATTTCAGTGGGTTGGCTCAATTTCCAATAAGAAGAAATTAAAAAGACAAAGCATATGCATTGCATATGCAAATTTCACATTAGTGCTTTCAGATATAGAAAGGTTGAACCAAATGTCTGCACTGACCTTGCAGAAAACATCCATTAAAAACCCATCAAATTTGAGGAATAATGTAATCATTGAATTGGGTATCACAACTGACTGAAATTTTTATCTATTTCTCCTCATGTGTACATTCACTGTACTCTTCCTCGTAAAAATTCCACTGAATCAGCCAGTCACTCAGAACAACGAACAAACAAAAACCAAATTAAATCGAAAATCAAACAGCTGCCAATTTTTACAAAATTATGAGAAGTTAAAAGTTCAAATGGTCCTTTCGATTTGATTCATTCGAATTGATTATTATGAATCAGTGGTAATTGGAGTTCATTAGCCAATCCACATATGATAATACCAAGAAACATTTAGACTTTTAACGTAAAGATAAATTGAACCTGAAACAAAAATGTGAACAACATCAACAGCGTTTATCTTGTATTGGCGGAGTTCTCCGTAATGGTATCTGCATTTTCTCGAACTAATCGGTGGCAGTTATTTGAATAGATTCCTAAGAATGTGGCTTTATTGGGTTCAGAATCATTCAGACATGAAACTCATACGAAAAATACTGAACATACTTGGATTAGATAAATACCGCTAAATTCAGTTTCCCGAAAGATTGGTTTAAAATTTTCTGTGAATAATTAATTGTTTAACGAATAAATTTTCCACGGATAAGTGATAGTTAATAAAAAAAATATAGGCCTTCACAGGGCGCCCTTGGGATTAAAACATACATGAACATAAGCTTTGTTAGTTCGTTTACCCCTCCTCACTGTGTCGAATATTTAACACCGAAAATAAAAAACAAACACATTTATGTATCGTGCGGCGAGACAAAGAGGAAAGAAAGTGTATAGTTCTCGGTGGTTCGACTCCCTGCCGATAGATAGGGCATGATGGTACGACAACAAAATTGCCTGTACAACCGTGCACAACAAAAACTGTCTCAAAGTCTATCTTGTGTACAATGTTCACAAAGAATCAGGCCTGGTTTGAGTTCAAGAGATTCGTTTTTGCTTTTTCTAGTGGTTTCCGTGATTTTGACTGAATATTATATTGTCGCCTCCCTCTGAGTCGCATTTCTCCCTAACTCGAACTTGTTTTGATGAATCGACGTAGAGAGGAGAGGACTGTAGTTAATTTTAATAAATATATAATTTTATTAAATTGGAAGATTGGGTGCCTTTAATTAAATTAACTCATAATGCGACAACCATAATTAATTTATAGTTTTTTTTTAGAATAACTATCGAAATTATGCAATTTCTTTTGTACTCTATTTTCTTTTCTAAGATCAAAATTAAGCGCCTTGAGGGAGTTTCTTCCTTTTTTGTGGGCTGTTTTAATCATATAACCTTCTTCTGAAGACGTTTAGGATAGGAACAGGGGTGATCAGGACCCCAACTATACAAAAAGTAGTCCACGTCAAACATTCCCGCTGCATAATCGTTCTCTTCTTTGTGCTATTTTCAAATAGACAGCAAATCTTTCATTTCTGTCTCACAGGCAGGGTTACCAGATTTAGAAGTTTCCTGCGATTTTATCAGGATCTGATCATGAAAATTCGACGGAGCATATTTTTTAGGACTTTTAAAAAAATATCAGCAGCTTACAGAGGATTTTAAAAAAAATATCGATTTTAAGTAAAAAGTTTGATTAATATGTTTTGAGGTGTCAAGACACATTATAAGCATTCATGCGTCGAATAAAGAAGGCAAAACATTTTTTTAATGCTTCCATCCTAAAAATTAGTTGAATTTTGTCTATAATTTAAGTCCAAATTACCCATTGAAAATTTACTTATTGGAGGCATTGTATTTTTAAATCCGCAACCCGTTTGAAAACCGATGATTTTAAAATCTTAAGGAACATTGTTTAAATGTTTCCAAATTTGGGGATACTCAACAAATTTACGACGAATATCGGCAAATATATACATTTTTATATATAAATATATAAATAAATATGCATTAGATCTTTTGACATCGGGTTTTAAAAACAAGGAGATTCAGTCAGTTGAACAACAATCAAATAAATATTTTTACTATATTTCGCTTTTGAAACGAAAATGTTGCATCAATCTTGCAAGTTACTTAGGAGACTTCTGAAAGGCAAAGCTGTCACAACTTCTTTCCAACAAATAAAATGTTATGTTATTTTTGTACAGACTCAGTGTAATTTCATTCATTATCTTTGTAAGTATTAAGATATTATTATTTAGAAATTAACATCTTCTATGAAAATAATTATTTATCATTAAAAAGAAAGGCATAGTAATAATAATATGGGTGGTGCTAGAGACGTACATGGGTGGTGCTACGGACGCTTGCGCGTGCAATTGACCTGGAGTTTTATGCCGACTCGACAGGTAATTTGAAGCTTTTTTTAAATAGTTATTTCTCTTTGAGCTTTGTCAATGACTCGTAAGAGGTGGGCAGTGAAAATTATTTTGGTTGTACCGGAAATCGAACCCAGGCAGCGGGTTTTAGTTGCGTAGAAGTCGACGCACAGACCCACAACGCCAGGACCTATGCAATGTAAACTTAATATAAATGTGTAAGTTCACTAAAATTAAACTAAAAAATAAAAGGAAATCGATCGCAGTTTTTTTACCATTTTTTATGTTTTTGTCTAGCAGATTAAGCAGATTTTCGCCCTAGGTTTAGCAGGTTTGAATAAGATAATGTGATAACGCTGCTCACAGCTTGCTGTGGTTGGTCGTACTTTTCTTTTTACACGCATACCTAGAGTGACACGTCGACCCAATTGATATTAAGAATTATTATTTTTTTAGGTTTTATTTCGAAATTCTTAAGTTGTCAGTTCAAATCGCTTCTCAATCAATTGAAACTATGGTAAACATTAAGACGTGCCATTTGTCCAAGAAATGGCGACAGAAAAGAAAAGACAACTTGCGCAAAATGCAGGTTGCAGTGAATTTTGCAAGAACTGACTTTAATTAACAGAAAAATTAATTTTTGTTTCCAAAAAATAAATTTATTTTATTTTTATTTTTTCTAATGCATTTAATAAAACGATCTTAAAAATAAAAGCAGCATTTTGCTTTTATTTCTTATTATTTATTTTAATTTAATACATCTGCTGCTATTCGCATATGGCAACATTGTGTTGCTATCTTAAGGTTAAGTCAAAATAAGACAACCTTGAGAAACTTATGCTTGAGGCTTTAAAAAAATATGCCGTCTACGATATCACTTTGAAAGCATTAAAAATAATAGTTTCGGATGAAATTTCTCCTGATCTCGTGTAAACAAGTTTGGAAGTCTGTGTACCAACTCAACAATGTCATTCCGATTAAGTGTCCTTGAATCTTGGGTCCGTTTTATGTTTATGAATTGTTCTTCTCATCGCGTAAAGACTGAATGAAAACGTTTGGAAGGTAAGGGACCAAGATGATAATGAAAAGGCTCCAAGATATATTCAGTAGTAAAACTGGTTTGTTTGAGATGCCAACTTAACAATCATGTAATACTAATGACGGGAACATAGCTAAGATAATCTTCAGAGATGAAGGAAGCCCTTGGGTTAGTGTTCCCAGTTGACTAAAATGCCTTCGAGAGACTTGCAACAGAAATAAGGGAGCTGTATCTAAATAATGTGGCTGTTATTATATGCAAACTGGTGTACTAAATGTCGTACTTCATGGAAAACAAATAACTCCTGCATTCCCCTGCCACAGACGCGTGTCTTAATGAAAATCGACATCATATTCCTTACATCGTAACTTAGCCACATGCCTAGTTTGTCAGAGTGTACATATCGAGGTTGTAATATCTTCAGAAGATTTGGATGATCCCATCGATGCTACTTCTTCCTGCTGTTCACGTTTTTCGATTTCCTCCTGGTCTCATCAATCAGTCCAACTCCAATCACCATGTCCCCATTTCCCATTGTCTCGCAGCAAAGTTAACCTCCCTTCTCTCCATCCCCGCTTGACCTCGCCCTGACAGCAGTGCAGCACAACAACCCACCCCGCCGGGATAAAAGTCAAGGAGGATCTCCATCACATTCACATCCTGTCTGCATTTGCATAGTTAAGCCATGCGGTGAAAATCTCTTCCTCGGGTGTAGTCGCCTCAGCCATGTTGCATATTTCAGTATGAAACCAAGCAAGAAAACATTTTCCGAGAATTACTCTTCAGGGATTCCCGCTGCCTCGTTACCACAAGGTCTCGAAGAAACCCCAGAATGTATTGCTTGCTCTGCAAATTTTCCTGTCGACTACGTCCACGTTGCAAGCATTCGTGGAGCCACAAGACTCCCTATTCACTCACACCATCAGGGGAAGATGACAAGGGGATTAATTATTCTCAACGACCCAGCATTTGATACACAAGCTTCGGAGAACGATGTCATGTACCCACCCAGGTCAACTGAAAACCCGATGTACACTAACAAGATGCATGCTGACATCTGGCCCAAATGCCTCATCGCAGGATTCTTAAAGCAAACCGCTTGAGTTCCAGGCAAGCCTCTTCAAAGCCGACCCAGGGCGGGGATAGAATCACTCCAATTACAGACGAACCCCGGCCTAACTTCTCCCATTAGCGCCGCATAAACAAACAACTTACTTGATTCCTTTTAGCTCACCGGCGCGCCGCGGAGTTTGGATAAGTCAGAGCACCGTTTCGAGGGCACCCGATAAACATGCATTACGAGCGCACCACCAAATCCACTCACCTTGCATGCGGAGCCTGAGGTGCTTCCTAATGTACTAACAGTGTTACCATGTTTACAATCATATTTTTCGCCCACCCACCCGCACTTCGCCGTGCGTCCCCGTTGTGTCGGCGGCAAATGGGAAACCCCTCGAGTGCGGGCAAATGGAAATTAATTAAATCATTCCCCCCGTCTCGATGTCATCGTCCTTGACTTTGATACTTGAGTTCTCGCTTGTAATCCCGCCCGGAGGGTATCCACATCCAGGCGTGGCTGCTTGGGTGACATTCAGCGGTGAGATGCAGGCAATCCGTGGCCAACTTTAAAATTCAAACACGCACCGCAGACCGCGTGGGAAGCCCAACTTCAAGGCACACTCGTACCGTACCCGAGCGAACCGTGATGTATTTTCCTAATTTCAGCTCGTGCGTCTAGAGGGAGGACGAGCTTGCATCCCGAAGGCAACCGACGCGTCGACATTCGAAGAGAGATGTCTTTCGCGTTTTAATTTTGTGTCTCTTTGCTGGAAACCAATTAAATTAGCAGCGGGCTGTCGGCGCGAGTGACGATTTCGAAAAACGTCACATATTTTCGGGCGTAGTGAATGGAAAAAACCGCTGCTGGCATCTCGAATTTAAGAGGCTTCCAACATTGATTGCGTGGTATGCCGGGTTGGCTGCGGCGGTGGTAATTAAATGGATTATCCCAAATCACGCCGCCTGAGAGTGATGCTGACGAAAACTTTATCGGAGCGTGTATAAAGGCAACATGAGCCGATGCCTCGTCTTCGGCTTTGAGGCGTCATGCCGTGTAATGAAGAAAGTTTAAGGTTGTACAAATTTTAATTGCTACCGTTTCGTGGAGTTTTGCATCTCGAGTTTGAAGCATCATTTTGCGCCGCCCAGATGATGAGATACGCGATATCCGGGAAATTGCAGAAGACAACGAAGGGAATCTTCCATCGTAGAGGGTGTCCAGAGGAGGGTGCCAGAGGAAATCAAAAGAAATGAATCCCTTGGGTCAGCATTTATTGACGTATAGGGAAAGAAGGGATAAAGGGAAGGCGGGTCTCTTTGCAGAGCATTTGGAGGAAACACTTCAGCCTTTTAATTGACAAATAGTGGTAGAAGTTCCAATTTCTGTAAAAGTAACGACAAATTGGCTACCAATACGTATTCGTTACTTTTTATCTGAATACTCGTTACTTTAATATCGTTACTAGTTACTTTCCCACCATACTTCAAAATGGATACTTTTATGTTAAAATTGAGACTTCTGATTATAGGACCTCAAATAGGAAGTTTGTATTCAACGGAACAAAATATTTAGGTAGGCATCGAATGATGTCTACTTTTTTGTTAATTACACGAAACAAACACTCATAATGGCAGTTCAATCATATGAAAGATCACAAAATTCGCACAAACATGACCCATACAAATAAACATACCAACTTGGTTCTTGTTAGTAGAACACTTTTCATTGTACCTACGTCTTTGAAAACCACAATGAATTTACTCTAATCAAAACAAACGCCCACAAATTATTCGCATTTGCAAGAGTAGCGTACCAAACAAATGTGTGGAAACGTTACCATACCGCATCGATATCTACCGAAACAGAGAAATAAATCTTACTGTATACCATCCCAAACATACCTAACCGAAGATACAAGATACATAGCGATACGATCGTATTTCGCAGTCAAGGGAGGTATAACATACACACAGAATGGAAAGGCTATACCATCAAATCATATAGATGCTTTATGGGGCACACCGCACAACACATCCAATACAGTATAGCGACGATGTGTACTGAAAGAGAAGAGAAGGAAATGAACACACGATGTCGGTTGCCAATAGTGAATGTAGACACAAAATGCAACGATACCTTGATAGTTACGATATACATTGAGGAGTAACGTTTCGTTATATGGTACTTTATTGAATACTCGTTACTCAGTAACGAATACATACATTTTTCTACGGTACTACTGACAGTTCTAGAATAGAAAGATTATCGCAAAACGAACTCTGACAGGCAAGCAAAAATCTAAGACACAACAAGGCTCCTGGCTACAATCTAATAACCGGACAAATGATGAAGATCTTGCTGAAAAATGCGCTAATTAAACTCCACTATTTTACTAACGCTTCCTTTAGGCTATTATATGTTGCAGATTCATGGAAGGTTGCAGAAGTGATTATGGTTCCAAAACCGGGTAAACCGATAAGCAACAAAAAGTCGTACAGACTCATATCGCTGTTACCAATAATATCTTTGAAAAACTTCTGTTAAGACGCAGATGCAAAAGTCATAGAGAAGCGAATAATATCTGATCATCAGTTTGGGTTTCAAGCGAAACACTCGACAATTGACCAGGTATTCAGAATACCGAATAAAATTGAAAGAATTTAGACTAGAAAAACATCTGCTCTACCACCCTGCTTGAAGTTTTTTCGACAAAGTCTGGCATGGAGGCCTGAAATACAGTCTTCACAAGCTGCCTAGAAGCCTATCTCGATAATAAGCGTTAAACACGGAACTGAATACTCCGATTTTAAAGAGATCCGATCAGGAGTCCCTTGGCCCTACATTATACCTGTTGTTCAATAGAGACATACCTCAAACTGAGGGTACACTTGTGGTTAGATTTGCGGATGACACAGCGATCTTGGCAACGGGTAGTTCAGTTGAGTCCTCAACTGAAAAAGTCCAACGAGCTCTAGACAAAATAAACGAATAGTCGAAACGCTGGCGCATTGCTCCCAATGAGACCAAATGTTACCTACAGACTTATTGAATATCTACCAGTTTTCATTAATTCTGTACAAATACAGTACGCTAATGAAGCAACATATCTTGGTAAGACTCTCGATGAGAAGCTTACATGAAAAAGAAACGGGATGAGCTCGAAAACCAGTATGGAGAGATATACTGGTTTCTTGGAAGGGAGTCCAGGTTAAGCATGTACAACAAACTGGTATTATGCAAGCCAGTACTGAAGCCTACATGGACTTACAGCATACTACTTGTGGAGTTGCACCAAAGCAAATAACAGAGAATTTATCCAGTCCTTTGAAAATAAAATTATACGGGATATCGTTAAAGCTCCCTGGTATCTCGGGAATTGTGATATACAAAGAGACCTAAGGGACCTAGCTACCGTCGACGAAGAAATAACAAACTCCACTCGATAGCTAAGTAACAGACTTCATGGTCATTGTAACCATGCCACCTCCAAACTTTGGACATAACACGTTTAGTACGCCGACTCTAGCGTACGAGACCGCTCGATTTGGCGCAATAGTAGTAAACCAACCTAACGATGGTCATCATGGCAGGCAGACCTGCAACACGCGAAAATATCCTTAAATGTAAGTCACTAGATAAGGCAACTTAGTTGTAGTAAAGAAAAACCAAAAGGGAAGAGTATTTTTCGTCAGTAAAAGTCTAACACTACTATGTGTACTAATTCAAGTATGAAAAACAAAATTACTGTCGAACATCTCTCGAGTGTGAGTTTTTCTATGAAAATCTGTGTGCTTCACCTAGAAGTAGAAATGTGGAGAAAATTGGCACTTCTTTACCCGGATTTTGTTTACTCGTTCAAATATTGATGACTTTTTGGGTAAGTGTCTCGAATCCCCTCTGAACGAGGATACATGTGTACCAACCGGTTGCCTCTTGTCAATTCGATTCAATTTCAGTGAATTGGCAATGACTATACAATCGATCAGCAGGTTCGATGGTGGTGAATTTGGCTTCCAAGAAGGGTATTGCAATTGAAGGTTTATCTAGATGCAGTGCTATAAATTAAATGAACACACGCGTTACTTTTTTCCAAATTATTTTTATTGTTCTGCATTTACCAGAGCTGCAAACAGAACTGAACTTATACCTAACAATATTAAATACCTAAACATGTAGGAGGAGTTGAAAGTGCTGAGGTGTCGTTAGTCGGTGCTTCTATCGTGCATGGATGGTAGACTGCTGCTTCGAAGCAACTGCTGTTGAGTGGTGTTTTTCGAGACCATGAACTTCCTTATCCGCTTTGAAGACTGTCCATGCCTCCGCGCCGTACAGAAGGACTGGGATGATCAAGGTCTTGTATAAAGTCAACTCCGTCCTTCGAGAGGTGGCTCTACTAATCAATTGCCCCTTGAGCCCATAGAAACAGCGGTTGGCAAGAGTTACTCCGCGTTTGATATCGGTACTGATGTTGTTTGTACTGTTTACTGCGGTGCCGAGGTAGACGAATCCTTGACTACCTCCGAGTTATAGCTGCCCATTGTGTCGCTCTGTCCAAGACGTCGATGTTGTGTGTCCTTTCTTGATGACAGCATATTCTTCGTTTTGCCCTCAGTCAGCGCTAGGCCCATTTTGGCCGCTTCCGTCTAAATGCCAGCAAACGCCTCATTCACGGCTCGCTGTTTTCTGACCATCACGTCAATTTCATCCGCGCATGCTAAAAGTTGTACGAACTTCTGAAGGGTCGTCCCTCTAGTGTTGGCGTGTGACACTTGCTCGATCTTCTCCAGGCTGATGTTAAAGAAGTCGCAGGACAGAGCGTCGCCTTGTATAAAACCTTTTTAGACATTGATGGTCTCGGTGAGTTCGTTACCGACCTTGATGGAGCAGCATTCAAGCAATGTAATATTCTAAGCCATGTACTTAAACAAAAATATTTATTTCTTAAAGTACAGCCTTATCGTGGATCTCGACCGAACATTTCACCCGAAATATCTCTCTTTTTTCTGTTAATCAATACCGCGTCAAAAAAGTGACATGTTCGAAAAAATTCCCTTATCACGAACCGCAAATCCGGGCGAAAACCAATGTCAAACCAAGCTAAAATGTTTTCCAGCTTTTTACAGGCGAATCTGAATATGGAGGCGAAAGCTAAAATCTTCCCCAACTCTTTACAGACGAACATGAGGCGAATCGTCATGAATCCACGAATAAACACAAACATTAAAAAACAGAAAATTAAGGTTTGATTGCGCCCAAATAGCCAAGGGGTATTTCAGAGTCAATAAAATGAGCATATCAAATGGCAATAAATATAAGACCTGCGCCCGTCTCAGAAATAGCGCCCCCGAAAAAAATCCAGTTCCGCGATCCACTGGAAGCGCTTGTCACAAATAACGACGATCAAGCAGAGTCGCCGACAACAATGAACATCTGCAACCCAAGTGAGTCAAAAGTTCAGCACTGGTTAACCAGCGCGATCGTACAGCATTGAAATACTTGTATCTACTACTACTGCCAAACAGAAGAACATGTCTCATTCATACGATCCGCGAACTTTCAGACACAACCAGTTGCCAGCAAAGGACACTCATCTTCGACACATCTTGGCATGCAAAAAATAGGGATTGAATTATCGAGTTTTTCTTATCGACTAAAATGTCAACAATAATTAATTTGAAGTGTAACTATTAACGATTTTAATTTTCTTTCTTCAGGAATCAAATGTCAAAATGAGACTTATTCGACATGTCACAGCTGATTCGAAGTGAAATTTGTTTGAGTGAAATTCATGGGAAATTTTTGTAGTTCGGGCGAAAAACTTGAATTTCCGGCGAACAAAAATAATTCGGGCGAGGTTCATGATAAGGCTGATTATGATAACAAAAAATTAAATGAAAATGAGATGGTACATAAATGATTCACTGTACTCTATGGCCCTATGAGCGCAGTTGGTCTTTGGAATTAGCCTTGGGGGTCCAGTTCGCTGAACCACTGGCTAGAGGTACGACCTCAAATACCAAACGGAATCTATGCTTATTGACAATTGCCGACCTTGATGAGTTTTGAGGCCGTTCTTAAACTTCTACTGCAGCACTCAGTTGTGTTGGCAATTCCATAACTATTTCAATCATATACCCTTCGAGTCTCAGAGTCGAGATAAACTCCATGAAATGCTGGTACGGTATCCACTTCTTGCCGCGACTTTTACCAGCCACACAATTTACCAACTACGGTGCACTGTGCACTCCCAAGCAAAATCATAAGACATTTAAGCAGTTCAAGAATTCCTCATGACTTCTGTGAACTCTTTAGTCAAGTGTCTTTAATGACTGAAGCAGTCATTACTCAGGACCGCAGTGAATTCCAGTGAACCATTACCAACCGAGAAGTATTTCGAATTTGTGGCCATTGGCATCTACCAAACCCACAGCTAGACCAAGTGACAATTGACCGACAACGAAGTGCTTTATTTTCACACAAAGGGTTAAGCTGGGGAGTTCATCAATCAAATGAGGTCCACGGGATGTTGGTTTTGTTTCTGACTCAAGTTCAGTTGCCTTTGCGGGCTGTGAACAGAAGTGTTTCTTTGATAGTGGCTATTTGTTGGTGCTCTTTGTTATTTATGTCGATAGTTTATATACTTGAATAAGAAGACTTGAGAACTGGCCGGTGTGTGCAGTCCAAGGGTAGACAGATGATAGTAGGTAATCTTTGACAAAGGTTTCATGCAAAATATATTTGAATCATCACAGCATCATCTGTTTACCCTTGGACAGTATAAACGGCCATTGATTATAGATAGTATTGCCAACCTTTCTCTTCCTCTCTACGAGATTTCTATTCGTTAACCCTTGTGGCCACAATAGTACTTGAGGTAATCGGATCTTTCTCTCCTACGTATGAGGCTACAGTCTGTGATCCAGGGGGATCAGAAGGGGTGGTTCGTTGGACGTCTAGAAATTCTTAAAAGAGTGGACGACATTCGGAAGTTGACTGGCCTGAGTTGAAGTTTAAAAACTACATTGAATAGTACGGAACAACAATCGCACTTCGATGAAAGATAGATTTTATATTATTTAAGTCTAATAAGGCATGCGCTTCATTGCTTAGTGGAAGTGAATCTTGTGTCCTGAAATTTGTAATCCAGTGATTCGATAATAGTAGTATACATATATTGCTCCTTCTTTTTCTTCTGGTGGCGCTACGGTCCGGAGTGGACCTGGGCCTTAGGCAGCTGCACAGCAAGTCCATTGAGTCACATATATTACTAGTATCCGAAAAAATGAGGAACATAGTGTTTTATATCTGGTCAACATTTTACCATTTGCGCAAATTTGACACAAATGTCTTATTTTTTCTTAAAGGGGAAAGATGACTCTAGGTTATTGCACTTAAATTATCGCAGGATTTTACGGGGATTTGATGTTTCGACTCTTCAGAAAATCACGAAATATGAAGAAAAAAATACACATTCTGCAACATTTCCAATAAGGGTCAAAATCAACTATAGAAAACTATAGCTGTTTTTTTGCAAGTGTATATACACTTAAATTTAAATTTGCATGGAAAATACACTAACAACTAAATATACAACTAACAACAGTGTATTAAGTCATATATTACTCATCATATCTATCGCCGCTTAAGAAATACGCGCCGATAAAAATAATGCTTCCAATCATTATATTCTGTGTGTTCATTTCTGAATTCATTCATTCATTCATTGGGTTGGTGTATGTGGTTTACGATATTAGCCCCTGATCGCTTTTGTTCACACATTTGTAGGTGTGGTTGATGTATTAGATAAATTTTAAATGTTTTTGCGTCGATAAGTATGCAACTTTTGGTATACCCAGAGTGTTATACATTCCGTTTAGGTTTCGTAGTGGATTTTTTCATTTGATGAAAATTGCTTTTATTTTGTAATTAAATGTTTTTGGTTTTAGAGTGATGGTCACGCAACACAATCGGAAACTGAAGATTGTGCCCGCTGCTTACACGATTCCACCCCCTGACTGTGACAATTGTCATAAATATCGTGGGTGCTGCCAAGATCTTATTGATGAATTATTAAGCGCCGAAGATCGTTTTTTTGTGCACTTAAACAAAACACGGCTTTTGTGACGCGATTGACTGGCCAAAAATAATGTTCGCTTCGGAAGTCGTGATGACATTCGTGCCACGTGACCAAGCCAGAAGAAGCAGCTGCTCAACGTTGAGTTCCTCGCGCCCTGTCGTGTTTATCACCCTATTTCAGCGAGTAATTCCCACAAGAGCACGAATAAATGTCATCTTACGAGCTTGTATTCGCTATCTTATTATTTCGGTCATTACCCAAATTTCATGACCATAGGTGAGAATTGGAACAAATACTGAGTTGAAATCTGCTAACTTGGCTTTTCCACTAAACTCGGCCTTCCTTGGCGTCTTGCAAATTACCATAACCTTTGATTTGTCCCGTTAACCTTCATCCTAGAATCAATCTTCAAGCAATCACATACGGCCACAAGCCTATCGAGTACGCGCTGAACTTCAGTCTGGGAAAATGTATCGGATAATCCGCAAAAAGAATATGAGACTTACCCTCAACTCTCCCAATGTGAAACATTCTTCGCCTCGGCTACGCTGCAACATCCACTTCATATATGCAATGAAAAGAGGAGGTGACAGGATACACCCTTGGCGTAGTCCAACGCCCACGATTTAGCACCCTTAACCCGAACACAGCTGCTACAGTTTGTGTATAGAGATGAAATGGCCCTCAAAGTAGGTCAATCAGTCCCATACTCCTGCAGAAAATTCCTGTAATAATATGGGTGGCGCTACAGTCCGAGGCGGACCTGGGCCTAGCTTCTCAGCAACTACTCGTGTTGTGCGTGCTAGTGTTCTTTCACGAGGAGAAGGGACCTACAGTTTAATGCCGACTCCGAACGGCGAATTTGAGAAGCTTTTTCTAGACAGGAATACTCTTTGAGCATTGTCAGTGACTCGAAAGAAGGTGCCGTGAATTGTGAAAGTTGGTAGATTGGGTATTCGAACCTGGCACCCCCTGCGTGGGAGTTGACACACTAACCCACTACGCCACGACGACCCACATTGGCTGGATACCCCACTTTTCATGGCAGGTTCCATGCATGCTTTCTTATCTTGCTGGTCTAGGTTAAGAGGGGTGTTGACTTGTTGATTTATGAGATGAGGAACATCATTTCTGTTTTTCTTTTCATCAGCATGATTCATTAAGTATCCCCTTTTTTGACAAGACAATGGAATATAGGCTGATGAAGAAGTGAGCCTATGGCTCAGACCACTCTCTGTGTCAAATTTCCTCGTGCAGCCGTTCAAGGGACACAAGTCCACAAACATCAGAACTGTTCAAATTTCAGAAGTTAGAATCGAGCTTGTTTTTTTTTTTTGAACCGTCCAACCTTTCATTACCTGCCAAAGGTCATTGTCCTGCTAAAAATTAAAATCAATTACCAACCATCACCAATCACCATCCTGGCTTGTATTATCAATTACCATCCGCTGCAATCATTTCCACGTCGCATGGGAGTGACACTAGCAAACCTGTCTGCTATCCGATATCTGTCAAATATTTCCCTCTGTGCCCCGAGCTATGTCACTCGATTTAACATTTTTTTTCCACTCCAAGCTGACATGCGAAACTTAATTCAAATCCACCTGATCGCTTCAATCAAGTGCCCACGTGACGTTCATCGACATCAAATAATTGCTTTCGATTGCAATCTCGTTCGAAGGATGTGCACACTCAGGTGATTTTGCCAACTAAACGAGTGTCAGATTCATTTTGAAATCCCCCGAAGCCATTTGACAGGATGTCAGGGATCAGCTGTCGCTTTTTTCTATTTTTCACTTCAATCCACGCCGCGGCGCGCCGCATAAAGGGGTGGAATTGTGAAGTGTTCTTTTCACTCGGGTGGTTGGCGTAAGACTATACTTGGTCTATTAGTCTGCTGAAGTTGATTGCAATAAACACAAGAACTTTTCCCATAAGCTCTCGAAAGGAGAACAAAGTTTTCATCTTTTCCAGAGGAGTGAATTTATGCGAGATGACCCGTGGATGGGGTTACGTAAACTTTCACATTTTAATCATTGAGTTGGTAATTCGTTATGAACTCAGTTGACCGAGGAAAAGAAGTGAAATTAAATTAAAACAGCTGGAAGTGAACTATAGCATGGACATAGTGAAGGATGCCACATCGTATGGGCAATTGAAGTCGGATTTTTAAATAATCCAAAGCTTTAAAGCAATTTTCAAAGGTGCAGGATAGTTTAAAGGACACTATGACGTTGATTATTACAGATCCGCTTGACCACCACAATCCGATACTTAATCCGGTTTCTACAGAATTAATTATTCACACCAAGAGAGAAATTGTAAAGAGCTTGCTTTCATTTTGCATTGAAAATTTGTTGTCCGTCGATACTAGGAACTTAATTATCCCTTAATCCGAAATCCGGATTTTTAAATCAATCAAATTAAGCCCACCACGAAATGTCGACAACTGACTATCATTGCCCATTGAGTCTGTTCTTATAATAGGACCTCCACTCCTTCACATATTTTCTATCCACCGATTATCCCCAATCGAGTGGCCTCTAAGCCTCATCCGGCCTCTATAAAATAAATTAGGCTCACTACTCGGTTGTCAAGAGTTTTTCTCTCATTACACATTAAAACTATTCTCATAATGAGCCGTTCACTCGTTCACATCTTATTCCTTCGGACTTGCAACTAAATTATCCTCAAATCCGGCTCCTTATCTGGATTTTTGAATCAGTCAAATTATGCCCATTACAAGATGTCGACAGCTCACTCTCATTTCCCATTGAATCTGTTCTAACGGTAAGACCCACAATCCTTAAAATCCTATCCGTCCGCACTGGTACCTTGATTACCCCCAATCCGACATTTCAGCCGGATTTCCTGATAAGTAGAATTATGTCCACCAGAAGATTTCTCGTTAAATCTGTTCTTCCAATGGCACCACTTTATCGTATCCTGCCTGTCTGTACTGAAACTGTACATTCGACACCTCATTCTGTCTCTATATAATAAAGCAGACACTACTCGATTTTTCTCTCATTTAAAATTAAACTGTTGCCATAATGAACCATCTACTCCTTCACGACTTTTTCTTGGAACTAGGACCTTGATTACCCCAAAGTTAGCTCCACATCCGGATTTTTTTGGTAATTAAATAAGGGTCACCAGGAGATGTCCCACTGAATCCGTTTTCACTATGAGACGGCTGGATCTAAGGGTACCTATTCACCAAGCCAAGTAGTACTTTTAATAAAGCGAAGGAGAAGGCTGAATCTATTGTGTCTCAGATCAGCCTCAGATTATCAAAGAAGTGTATCAGCAGAGCACTGCAGCTGCATAGCAAGTATTCAATGGTTACCTCCTCTTTCTCGTTCATGCACCTTCTGCAGGATTCATTGTAAGTTCTAAGGCACAATGCGCTGTTAGAACGCCAATAAGAGATTTGAGATACGACCAGCTTAATCCGATCAAGCTAAGCAATCGTTTTGGGATCGATCTGCGCCTAATGTCCAATCCATCCGCATTTTGCTTGAGCAAGCGTTTCAAGTTGTAGCAGATGTTTCATAGTAGCGATAAGGGTAGAGGAGTGGATCTCCACCCGGAAGGAGTACAGAATTTGTGGCCCTTCAAGCAAGTTCGTCCTCTTCGCAATTGTCTGGAATGTCACAGTGACCCGGCACCTACTTAAGATGGATCTTTAAATACTTGGCCATCTCGCTTAGGGATAGGCGACAATTGAGGGAAGTCTTCGAGTTAAAAGTAACTGAGCTCAGAGATTTGATCGCTGTCTGGTTATAGGAACAGCTTCCCCCTCAATAGCGAGCCCGCTTCATGAATTTGGTCCAAGATCTAAGCCCCTGCTTTTCAGACAATAACCGTATTTTATCAGAAAAAATCTATCATAGCTTTCATTTGAATCGTATAATTTATTTTCAGGTAATTCGTCCTTAGTTGGTAAGGAGAATTCAGGGTATTTAGTAGTTGTTTTTTCGGTATGTGAGAAAAAATTCAGTGTAATTTATGGGCTCTTTACTGGGTTAAGAAAAAATAATCAAGTTCCAGTAACGAGCCTGACCAATTTTCAACCAAAATATTAATGCCAAGCGTTGCTATAAAAGTTGTTACATATAGAAATAATATCATCTGAACTGTTAAAGTCTGACTAGGTATGTTTTCGCAACGAAGACAATGCAATTTTTGTCCGACCATAATAGGTTAGGGTAGGTAGTGGGGCCGCTAGTGAATTCAATAGCACACTTAGACCATATTGGTCCATTTGGGATACCCCTAGTCAGGCTACTACCACTGATTGACTACTCCAGTGATAGTGCCGTTAATTAGATTCCAACGGCAAGTGGTGACGGGACCAGATTTCAAAACCAGAGTATTAACCTTGCTTTCACTTCACTCGAACCAGGGATTAGCGGCGTCAAGGGGCAGGCACTCTATCAACGGCGCCATCCAGTCGAAGTCCGACTATCCTAGACTGATTGGCTTAGATTCAAGATCAAATTAGATATTTATAAAAACCAACGGGCACACAGAATATTAATGTTTCACATATGAAAACATTTATGTATCCGAATTTTAACTGTCATATTTGTTGTTGTTTCGTACAGCATCGTATAGGACCAGCTACCAATTTTTTTGGATCCTTTATAAATATGTTTTATGTTTTTCTAAAGTGTTAATACTTATGTATAAATATTTTCATAATTAACACATTGAACAAGAAAAGAATGGACGCAAATAAACAACGTTATTTATTTTTGTTAATTTTTTTATATTTTTGACTAATTTTTGTCATGATAAATTCATTAATAATGTTTTCCTTTTACCATTTAAATAAATGAACTCTAAAATAACGATGATTTCATGATATTTTTCACGTTACTGGAACGCTAAGCTCTCGAATTAGGAAAAGGGGGTCTCGGTACTGGCTCATGTCTCATTATATACTTTATTTAAATTTATTAAATTTGAGTTCAACACTTACAAAGAGTTACAGTTATACATCAAGCTTTCCTTGAATGTTAAAATTGTTTTCATATATCTAAGTAATTAATTTTAAGAGAGTAACGAAGTCAAAACTTTCTTTAATTGGGCTCGATACTAGTTGGCTTACCCTACTCTATGCTACATACTACATTGTTCTTTAGCCAGGACAGAGCTCCCTTAATCGCTATAGTTTCAGCCTGAAACACGCCACAGTGATTCACTTGATGCAGAGAAAGCTGGATGTTCAGATCCAGATCCAGGAATAGATACCAGACCCCACACCTGCATCCATCTTCGATCCATCTGTAAAGACTCGCAATGGACCAACAAAAAAAAAAAGCAACCTTCGCTACTTCACATTCTTTCTATCCGAACTTCCGGCTGACATTTCCAAAAACTGGCAACCCATCCGGTTTCTAGAAAAACAAAAAGGGTTAACTGCAAGATTGTCAAGACTGATCCCAAAATGAACCATCTACTCATTCCTTCGGACTAAGCCCTTAATTATCCAATCCGGATTTTCTGATCATCAAAAACATGCCCACCATAAGATTCCCTAGAACATGGTCCAATTGCATCTGTTCTGAATGTGAAGTCTCCGGTCCTTTACATCCGGTTGATCTATACTCGTTCCTTGATTACCACTAATCCGGCGCCTCATTCGGACTTTTTGACCAGGATTATGCCAAACACAATATTGTGAATGCTTTCATTTCGCTTCTAAACGGTTCTCGCAATGGAACCACAATTTTACCATATCTTGTCTGACTGTGCTGGATCGTTGATTATCCCCAATCCGGTTAACCTCCTTCAGAATCTGGCACTTCACCCGGATTTTTTTATCAATCATATTATGCCACCCCTAGATTTCCAAGAACATGGTCTGAAATTCATCTCCACTCTGTCACATCTTGTCTGTCTGTACCCCTTACCTTGATTACCCCTAGTCCGGCGCCTCGTCCGGATTCTTCGACTAGCCAAATTTTGTCTACAAAACGATTTCCCAGTTTCACTGTTCTCACAATGGAACCCCGCTTCTTCAAATCCCTTCCGGCCACAATAGACCACTGATTATCTCCAATCCAGTGGACCTCCACTAAAATCCGACACTTCATCCGCATTATTATTTCCACCACAGATTGTCGAAAACATTCCCTTATTTCCCATTGAATCTATTCTCACAATTCCCTCTCGACTTGCCCATCCCTCACCAGCGAACCGAAATAAGACAAAACATTTTCCTTAATTTTGAGTGACATCCTTCAGAGACAAAGTTTGTTCATTCAATTAAAAGAAAATAGCTTATGGTCTCTGCTGCTTCTTCTATGGGAGTTTGAACAATGCCTCGCCAGGTTGGGACAGATTCAAGGACAGCCAAAGTTTCCCAATGAAACCTCAGAACAACAATCGAAGAGCCGTGCTGTACTCATTTTCGGAATCTGGCGACACCCCGATAAGGAGCCATGCGACTTTTCATTGTCTTTCGAAATTCTAGAGACCATCGTACAAGATTCCAAATTCCCAAGGGGGTTTGAAGAGGCTCGCCACCCTTGATTTGAGTCGGAGAGGAGAGAGCGCCCGGCCGAAACGAGTTACTCGTCAGGAGGGGAAATTCTCTCATAGTTCGCCCGCCCATTTGTGGCGAGCTCCTTTGATGGGTGTAAATAAGGAGGACATTCTTTAAGCTTTAAGTGGCTGAAACTACACCAACTTGAAGCAGCAACGAGCGCGTGCAGGTGATAAGGGGTGGTGAGTGGTGCTCCCGGGATCCTCTGTGTGGGGCACCCTTTGTGGTTGATGGATAAAGCGAAAGTTTTCTGTTTCGTTCGGCTTGACTCGGAGTTGATTAAAGTTGATGCCGTCAGTATTCTGTCACTTCGTGCGGCGAAAGGCCTTTGATGCTGATTATTTGACTTGTGTGCAAGTGGCTTTAAGAGAAGTGGCTTTTCGTGTTCGAGTTCTAAGCTCCCCATGCAAAGGGAATATCAAACGATTCCCACGAGACAGTTGAACGACAAGTAGACTCGTTAAATTAAGTGTGGCTGGGGGATGTGTTGCGGACCTTTCAGCGGTTCCCAAACATGCACAGACCATGGGCCAGACAGAACGGCAATTAAACTCGTAATCGTCTTTGAAGTGGAACCCAGCCACGGACTGTACAAATGTTTACTGAATGCCGGGGGACGTGGGGGACATTTTACTTGGGAATAAGTTATGTCTTGCAGTTATCGCCATTACCCAGGGGGGTCCTTCAATGGGTCTGATGCCTGATAGATGCCTGACCTGATGCTGGACCGAGGGGTAGTGCGCATAAATTAGACGTTATTGTAAGACTGGCTCTTTAATGTGGTTGGTGCCCCCCGTTCCTCAACTTTATTTTTGGATTGGTCTTGGACTGGGTAATTCCTTTATCATCGAACTTATGTATCTACGTATTTTTTCTGTATTTCTTCCAACCATCGGTTTTGTTGGCAAATATTCAAGGCTGCTGAAATTTCATCATGATTTTGTGGAGCGGTGATGGAGTCAAAAGACAAAGGGTGCCACCTGCACTCAATATGCGTGGAGTAGCCATCACTCTTTAATCTCCTATTTAGGAAGAGCCATGCCTTGTTGGTAGTGCATGACAAGGCACAACACATGCAACTCTAATCCACTTTCGAATCACTGAGTATGATCAGAGGGTACCTATAATAAACTTCTCACAGTTCATTCTCCAAGGTGGCTGAAAACTGTAGGACCCATCCACTCAGGAAGGAGAACAAAGGCACACACAGTACGAGCGGTTGCTTAAGAAATAAGGCCCAAGTTCAACTCAGACTGTACCGCCATCTATTGTTCAACTCAGTGTGGCGCAGTGACGAAAAGCAAAAGTACTTTCGTCCAACCAAAAAGGACAACATGCCGAGAGTAGTCACCTGTCTCCACGTCGGACTATGGGACTAAACAGCGGTTATCGTCTCAAAAATGCTTTTTTTTCAAAATTTGGACTTCAATGTTTATGTTAATGAAAACGTTTAAAATTTATTTTACTAAATTTTGCACATTTGCACTCAACCATTATACCCAAAAGACATGCCTAAAGTTGTTAAGAGAAATTATGTCGCCTAAAAATTTGTAGATGGTAACTTTTAAACATCTTTAATCTCTATAACTGCAAATGTAAATAGTAAATACATAAGTTGTATAGGATAAACTACCCTAATTCGAGCTCTTCCACCCCTTAAAACACCGCAAAGCCCTTGCATGTTTTTTAACAATAAAATTCAGTCATGTTTTCAATCTACTTGAAATGTAGATTGAGAGTGAAGATAAATGCCTAGATAATTTACACTGGATTTCCACTCCATCTGAACGCCGTTAAGTACAAGGTCTTTGCTAGGAAGTAAACAAGCTTTTCTTTTACGAGTAAAGAAATAGCTTGTATCGCCGGAGCGTTAAATTTGATTTTTCAGGTATTACAAGGTGGCTCAAAGCGTCTCCTCGTAGATCAGGTAGACACACGTCGTGGGAACATCGAAATTCACTTGTCACACAGTCTGTGTGAAACCCGATGTGCAAGCGACGTTAAAAATGCAAGCGATGCATTTGTCTGCCGAATCACTCAAGTAAAGTATTTTATGAATACAATTACGTAGCCGACACTTTACACCACATTTTCCTCCCTTTTTTTGAGAAGCGAGCATATATTTATAGTTGCAATATTAATTTCTGTTTTTTTTTCTTTAGATAACATTTAGCTTGTTTTAACATTTTTTATTAATTTATTTAAAACACAGAGTAATACAAATTTATAAAATAACACATTGCATATATAAAGATTTATGTGCTATTTGAAAAGAGTACAATTTCTTACGACAATATCTCACTCTTAAAAACAATACCTCACAGCTACAACTAAATGGAATATGATAATAATCGTGCAGAATAAAATTGCAATAATAAAATACGCTTAATTTTGAAGTGCACAAAAAAACGATCATCGGCGCTTAATGATTCATCATAAAATCTTGACAGCACCGACGACATTTATGACATTTGCTAAGCAGTCAGGGGGGTAGTTGTGGAAGGTGACTTTTGATCTTTGATGGTCACAATCTTCGTTTTGTGACTGTGTACTTTAAGCCACGTACATCACTTTAAAAGCAAAAACACTTAATAATTATAAAATAAAAAAATGTTCATCAAATGAAAAGAATCAATTACGACACATAAACGCAATGTATAGCAGAGACTCTGGATATAACAAAAATTGCATACTTATGGATGCCAAAAAATTGAAAAATGATCTAATACATCAACCAAACCGGCAGGTGTAAGCCACATACAGCAACCTAAACAATGAGTGAATTAATTCTGGAATGAACACCCAGAAAATAAAGATTGGACGCATTGTTCTTATCCGCGCTTATTCCTTAAGCGGCGATAGATATGATGAGTAAGTTAAGCGGATATAGGACTCGTTGTTAGTGTATTTTACATGGAAACTTAAAATTAGGCGTATATACGCTTGCAAAAAAACGCAGCTATAATATATAAACAAAATTGTGTTTACATATATATGGGTTGTTGCCGAATGTATGCACGGAACTAAACTAAAGCCGTCTTTTATTATTATTGAGTTAGGATTGAGAGATTAAGATTGACTTGTTTATACTGATAGGAATATATATCTATTATATTTATATATATAAAAATCAATTGCTGTTTGCTAGTCTCGCTAAAACTCGAGAATGGCTGAACCGATTAGGCTAATGTTGGTCTTGGAATGTTTGCAAAAGTTCAGGGTAGGTATAAACGGTGAGAAAAATTCGAATAATTGCCGGTAAAACCCTAAAAACAGTTTCCCACATATAACTTCTTCCCATATAAACGTTTTCTAAATAAAATTTAGAGTCAATTTGAACTTTATTGATAATCAATAAAGTTCTTATTAAATTATAATCACTCACTGTGTTCATCGGACCTCATATTACAGCTATGAAACGGATAAATTTTTACGCACCTAAAAATATTTGACAAACAAGTGACAATCAAATGTTTCACAGCTCAGAACATGTTTTATTGTAAAATAGAATTTCATTCCAAGTAATGTGCTCTTTTTTTTTTGATATTTTGTGATTGTGACACATTTTGCTGCTAAGTGAGCGAAAAATGTTCTCACTTTGATTATTTACAATTTACGATGCCGAGGAGAAGACTGACTTACTGACTTAGGTCGTCGCAGTCAATCAAATGTGCGAAGAGCTACCCCACGTGCCAACCGCACTGATGACCAGAGAGAGACAGATCAAGAAAATAGTCGTATTGCTATGTCAGAATTGCGTCATTTAGTGAGTGATAATGAAGTAGATAGGCTTAGAATGCAACGAGTTCGTGCACATCAAACACAACAACAGCAAGCAAGATATAATGAAATTGAGCGTATCCGCAGACGGAATGCTCCTGTGATTCTTGAACGAGCTGCATTCCACTATGATCCGGCAATTGGAATGAAAATAATTTGTAAATATTGTAAGGCGTTAAAATACACTCATGAATCTACTGGATTATGTTGTGCTGGAGGCAAAGTAAAATTGCCACAATTGGTCCCACCACCAGATCCTTTACGATCTTTAGTTTCTGGGATTGGAAATGATTCTAAGCATTTCTTGGCGAACATTGAGAAATATAACACCTGTTTCCAGATGACATCATTTGGCGCTACACACTCAAGGTATTATATGCCAGAATAAATATGTTATGTAATTGGTGCGATATCAATGGACTAAGCTTAAATATTACTAAATGTCATTCTTTTTCTGTTTACCATGTATTGTAACCCGTAATATATGACTATTCGATAGGTGGAACTTGCCTTACTAGGAAAACGGAAATAAAAGACCTTGGTGTAATTTTCGATACGAATCTTTCCTTTTCGTTTCATATCGACTACATAGTTGCAAAAGCTAATTCAATGCTTGGATTTTTGAAAAGAACATGTGCTGAATTTTCAAGTCCATATGCCCTAAAATCTGTCTATATGTCCATTGTACGTGCTCATCTCGAGTATTGCTCAGTAATATGGTGTCCTTTATATAAGAACACTATAGTGCGCATAGAAAAAGTTCAAAAGTCATTTACTAGATTTGTTATAAAAAGAATGGGGTGGAATCTTGATTCAAGATGTGCGTTAATAGGTTTAGATACCTTAGAACGAAGACCAGGTGATCATAGCATAATGTTAATTTATGATATTCTTTCGTATCGTGTAATTTGCCCTGACCTCCTGCAAAATGTAAGGTTTTACGCACCGGAAAGAATTCTTCGAACCCGAAAATTCTTATTACAACCAAAACACCTATATAATTATGGCTTTAATGAACCGTTAAGTAAATGTATAAGTCAATTTAATTCCGTTTGTGTAGAAGTAGACCTATGTGATGAGAGACAAAAATTTAAACAGTCTATTCCAAAATCTTTGACAATTCCCCTTAATTAATCTAATTTAAAATCTATAATTATTTATTACAAAATATATTTATTCAATTTAATATACTGTTTACATACTTATTTATTACTAAATCGTTTATTCAAATATTTATTTAATACTTGTTGTCCTATATTTTTTTACTTATAATTATCAAAATGTTCCTATCATGTACTTAGATTTATACGAATATTATCATAAGGTTCCGAAATCTGTAAGAGCTAAACTCGGTAGATGGAATAAATAAATAAATAAATAAATAAATAAATAAATATTTTTTTATAATATTCAATATGTACTAAAATGTGTATATCGGAAATAATTAATCGACAAATTTTAAAAAATTACAGATACAAGGACAAATTTATCACTTACTGGGGACACTGTTACCAGTACCTGATGCAAATTATCAATTTTTACAAATATATTTTATGGGCAATTCAGATGCGGAAGTTGATAATCGTTGTGCTCACAATCCAACAGTGAAGAGAACAATTGTCCATGAATTACAAATGTTTCTTCATCAGAATAACAATTTAGTAAACATGTTTAAGATAGCATTGGATCGGATGCCATCTGATAGCCATAATATCATTATTCGAGCTGACAAAACACCTGCCGGTGAACACACAAGGAGGTTTAATTCACCTACCATTGACGAAGTGGCTGTTGTCATTGTGGGAGAAAATTTACAATCTAGAGATATTGTGAAAAAGCTGATGAATAACGTCATTGAGGCAACAATCATAAAAGGAAATTACAAAGGAGAGGATGTCTTGATCCCGCGGATACCGATGATTCCAACGGATTTACCATTCTATTTTAAACGCTTACAATACGCCTGGCCTTTGCGATGACAGTAAATAAATCGCAAGGACAGTCCTTAGAAGTTTGCGGAAACAACTTGGAGTTTCCCTGTTTCGCACATGAACAATTATACGTCGCGTGTTCGCGTGTCGGAAAACCGTCTCCTTTGTTTATTTACGCACCACAAAACAAAACAAAAAATATTGTTTATGAGAAAGCTTTAAATTGATTAACAAACTGATTCATAGCAGTGTGTATCTGTCAATATCAAATTTAAACCTTATAAATAGCCAGTATCTTAGGAAAACTCTATTTTGTAATTAAGCAATGTGATGTGTCGAAAATTATAATAAAACTTCATGCTTCATTCAAAATATATTGTTTTATTAAATACGGATACGTTTTGTTTGTTTTAAAATTATTTTATTCAAAAGTTTAGGTCTTTTATTTATCGATTGAGGCAGTACGAAGTCCGCTGGGTCAGCTAGTACATATATATATATAACGAAACATTAGGGGAATGAGTGAACTAAACAAAAGTAGGCTGACAGACTAATGAAATCAGTTCAACAAGTATCAGAATCAAACACAGCACGCGAATCAGCTAGGTGAACTCCTCGAGCGAGTCAACGTCTAAGTCGTGGTACGGGATTCTTATTTTTTCCTTTTAAATGCCGGAGGTGAACGATGACAAATACGAGGATAGTGACAAGTAATAAGTAATTTATGGTATAGTGGTGGTAATCGTGGTTGTTAGCAGTATCGGCAATATTGATTCTTCATGAACCATTAACTTGATAAGAACTGTCTGATTTATCTCAAAATCTTGAGGTGGTGCACTTATTTTTGGCACCATTTTGCAAATCTCTCGTTTCCAAATTTTTGTATCCCTTCTATCCACAATAGAGCACTGATTGTCTTCTTAACTTTTAAATAAAATAATATATATAGAAAAACGATGATTTCATGTTTTTGATGATTTTATATGGTGGGCTAGTAACTTGGACGCTAAGGGCTCGGATAAGGAACTGGGGGTCTCGGTACTGACTCACGAATCACTTTCTACTTTATTTAAATTTGAGACTTGTAGTTAAAAAAAGTTATTATTTATATAAAACAGAAATACATTAAGCTTTCCTTAAATGATGAAACTGTTTTCATGTATCTAAGTAATTAATTTTAAGAGAGCAACGAAGTCAAAACTTTCTCCTCGGCAGTTTACCAAAGCTTATAGAGTCTAGTTTCAAAATAAAATAAAGTCAGCATAGTCATGTAATCCACTGAGAAATGAGAAATTGAGAATTTAATTTGATTACTTAGTTCATCAGTAATTGTGAGGAAAAAACTAAAGTTGGCCCAATCAGCCCGTCTTCATTCTAGACCTAATAATGTCACAGGTCACATTGAAGTAAAAGTGGTACCGGTATATTGATAAGCGACGGCAATGGTAGATATGTAAATTGTGGTCGGATGAAACAAAAATTCATCGTGATTGGACGATGAATTTAAGTCCCGTCCGTTAACATCTGAAGAACGTGGAAGACCATCAAAGCCTTAAAAAAAAAAAAAACAAAAAATCACAAACATTTTTTTTTTCTTATTTGAAAGCCTAAAGCCTTCCCTGACACAATGCATTATCCTCTTCACCGAGTTGATTATCGAGAGTTCCTCGCCCTGACAGCAGACTCGGTTGCCATAAACCATCAAGGGACACTCTGTCTTCCAATTTCCATTAATTTATTCATTGACAGCAGTCTCGTGTAACTAGAGTTCAGCACACCTCCCTCGACAGTTGTTCGAACCGCACTCAAGTGGAACTGAGTGCTGGTTCCACCCCGCCACCCACCCAGCCGCAGTGACTCAATTTCACTATCATCTGGCAAAAATTCATAAGTAGACTGGAAATTGCCATCCATTCAGGCTGAAACGGAAATAAGCTCGGCATTGTTCTCCTCATTCGAAAACTCAATTGGAGCCATGTGTCACTTGACGTCTTCGGGGCGGGCGTTCAAGCCGGAGACCTTCCATCGGCTAATTGCGATGTTCGATGGGGATCCAGGAATTCATTTTCCACCAGTCCGGCGACATATTGTGTTGAGATTTATTTTGAGCCAACCAAGCGAGCGCTATGGTCGGGCGTCTGTTGCCAGAGGCTCGGCAGGAGCCCTAAGAGGCTGTCGCTGCGAGTGAGGTCGATTGAACAGCAAATACTAATGCAGTAAATTTAATCAATGTCCTTTTCATTATTGAAGCAAATGCTCGGGCGAGCGGACGTTTTGGTTTCGCAAAATGCGACCAATGAAATGAGCAGAATTCGATTTCAATTTCATGCCGGAATGTGGCACAATTCGGGAGGGACATAAATATCGTCGCAAATTGTACTTGAATATTGAATTCAGATGAAGGTGGGTGGATGGGGAGCGGAATTGAATCAGCCACCAGGAGGAAGGAAACAGTCATGACCCAAGCACTCGGGCAGTCAGAGGGGATGCCTTCATTGGTTTGGCCTTTTGAGCGTATACCTCGTCCACTTTTGATTTCATTGAGAGCGCCTTCCTTTTGAGGACTTACACGTGTCATTTTGGTTCATGTCTAATGCCACAGATTCGTTTATTTTTGGATTTGAAACCATTTTGTTAGATGGCCAGATGGATTGTTCTTAATGTAGTCCTCTTCAAAGTATCGTGCGAATGCGCTGGCCACCATAGTATTGACGTCCCTTTAAGCTTCCTTAAGGGAGACTTCAGACTCCTCCAAGCAGACACTGACAACGTTTCAGAAGAACGTAGAATTTCTCTGAGGTGCCTAAGACTGGACAAAGAGATTGAATATGTTATCGGCACATTTCGGACTCGATTGAGGCCAGACTAGGAAGATTGACTAAGATGATGGTTTTGCAATTAAAAGCGCTTTTCCAGTTTCTTTCTTGTGATGCGACGACAGCTTATGTAAAATACATTGAAGGGCGCTTTGATTCTCCTCTCCTGGCAAGAAACACATTAGTTTACAGAATTGATCCCAGCGAAGAGTTCGAGTTTAATGCAGAGTTTAGAATCTATCTTGGGCCATATTATTCTAGAAGTGTATTGCACGTGGTGCTTGCTACCCGTGTGGAGTTCGTTAATTGGATTTCGATATGCATAAGTGTTTAAGTACAGGGTGGTACATAGCCTCGCAATAGGCACTCGACTCATCTATCCACCACGCTGAGAAACAGCACTCACAAAGCGAAAACTTGCTGGAGAAAACTGGACGAAAATACATACTGACTCGTGATTTATTTTGAAGAGGAAATGCCGACAGGTTATCTCAAACAATCTCCTTCCTTTAGCGTCCGCCGTTCGGTGCTTCAGCTAGAGACTGGGCATTTCCATATAATAACTGGCCTTGGCGCATACAACAGGGGACTGTTCAGACAGGAAACTTGATGTAAACAAGATTGCGAAAGAAGTGGGAGCATCGGAATGGGTATAAGCCAGGACAGTCAATAATTGTCCTCAATTGACGGACTCTGAGTGTGCTCAGTACTGCCAATTTGTTGTAAATTTACCATTTCGGTGTAAATTTTAAGACCAATTGCATTGCGTGCATAAAAAAGAAGAGAAAATAAAATTCTCCTAACAAACTAAACTTGGAAACAATTTAATTCCTTGAAAGTAGTACATTTATGGCGACGTTTTATTTGAGTCTGTTATGTGGTGAATGTGTATTACTTTACAATATTCACTGGACTGTGGTATGTAGTCGGAGACTCCCTTCAAAGTCATCTTATGTACTTTCTAAAGAGAAAACCTAACATTGTCGGTGAAATTGTAGTGCGAGCCTTGTGTATTACATAGCATACATATTTGACGAGCGTGTAATGCTAACACATGACATCCGATTAAAAGTTATAATTTATACCGAACTGGATACCAAGGGAGCAAAAGCAAGGTGAACGTTTGGTCAAGCAACGGGGCATGAACTACAAAGAAGAATGTACAAGGCCCGTTTGTGACGAACATTTCAGCAACCATACTACAGTCAAAACCGTTAATAACGACATCGGTTAAGGCGACATATTGGCTATAACGACCAAGTGATTGGGTCCCGGCTGAGCTCCAGTATAAGATAGATAGATAGATAGATATGATTATTTAATCTCGTTCTTATGATTTTATGATACAATCCCATTGAATAACATATCGCTTATAACGACATCACTTAAAGCGACATATCGCTTACAACGACCGATATTTTCCATGTTTTGATATAAAATATAGGTTTTCTGACGCGACAGCATTTTTCTTCTGACACGTTAAACTCTGTCTGCAGATGCGATGCATGCATATGTATGTGCACATGGAATTTCGATGTTCATTTTGTTTTGAGTTTATTATTCGTTTTGAATTTGTTCAACTTAATGCAAATTTTTCTGTGTGACCAGTGGCAGTCGAAGTTTACTTTATTCGGTTCGTAAGTTGTATGTACTAGAAAATGAGTCAGAAACAAAAAAATTTTTACGATTGAAGAGATCTAAATCATAGTATCATTTTAAATTGGATGGTGGAGAGCAGTATAAAGAGCATGCCAAGGAGTACATATTCCTTTTCGCACTCCACTTTATCCAAATATCGAGTATACAATTTAAGGACGCCCAGCTAAGCGAAATATACAGTGCATTGCATACTGAGGTTGAAAAGAGTCTGGTAATCGGTTTGAGACACAGAGAAGTTCCGTTTCACCCTTCAGATTAATTTACATGCCTGATACCGTTTACAACGACATACCAGTTATAGCGACCAAATTCGTCAGTCTCTTGAAGGTCGTTATAACCGATTTTGAGCGTATTTGTTCGATCGAGTCTCCCTAAAGCTCTCAGAGAGTCCAACCCTGCCAACCGAAACAATCGACCAACAATGGAACCGTTGTCAAAAAGCCATCAGAGAAGCTGCATCTGATGTGCTGGGTTTTAAAACGCCACCCCAAAAAAATCCCTGGTTTGACAACGAGTGCAGGCAGGTACATTCAGCGAAGCAAGCAGCATACAGGGCGACGCTGGACAGAAGGACGAGAGCGGTTCGTGAGCTCTACGAACTTAAAAGAAGGGAAGAGCACCGGCTTCTCAAAAAGAAAAAGAAAGAGCATGAGAAGCGCGCGATCGAGGACTGGGAGAGGTGTTACGGCAGAAATGACGTCCGAAAGTTCTACCAACGTGTAAAACAACTATCCAATGGATACAAAATTCGGACCGAAGCAACTCTTAGTAGATTCGCAGTCAATACCGAGAATCGGGAAAGATCATTTCTGTAGACAGTTAAACGGCGAGGAAGACTCCAATACCGCTGTCAGGCAGAATGTTCCATTTAACGCAATTGACGATGATCGAATAGAATTCCGTCCCCCCGACCTAGATGAAGGCAAGATAGCCATATCGAGACTAAAGTCGAATAAAGCTGCTGGTGCAGACGGACTGCCTGCGGAACTGCTTAAGGCAGTTGGAGATGAGCTGGTAAGGTACATGCACCAACTCATCTGTAAGATATGATCGGAGGAAAGCATGCCCGACGAGTGGAATCTCAGTATCGTTTGCCCGATCCACAAGAAAGGGGACCCCTTCAACTGCGCCAAGGTAAGTCCACCATCGCCCAAATCTTCACATTACGGCAGATCCTGGAAAAGACCCAAGAAATGCAGATCGACACCCACCACCTATTCGTCGATTTCAAGGCCGCATATGACAGTGTGCATAGAGACGAGCTACACAACGCCATGTCTAGTTTTGACATTCCTGCCAAACTCGTCAGGTTGTGCAGGATGACGATGGAGAACTCTCGCTGCTCCATCAAGGTCGGTAACGAACTCACCGAGACCTTCAATGTCAAAAAAGGATTAAGACAACGCGACGTGCTGTCATGTGACTTTTTCAACATTTTTCTTGAGAAGATCGCACAAGATCTTCTTCGATCTTCCAGAAGTCCGTACAACTATTCGCATACGCGGATGACATTGACGTGATTGGCAGAACACAGAGAGCCGTACCGTAAATGAGGCGTTTGCTGGAACTGAAGCGGAGGTGGCCAAAATGGGTTTAGCGGTGAACGAGGGCAAAACGAATTATATGCTGGCATCGAGAATGGACGCATAACATCGACGACTTGGCCGAAATGTCACCATAGGCAGCTGTAACTTCGAGGTAGTGAAGGACTTCGTCTACCTCGGCTCGCAAGTGAACAGTAAGAACATTAACAAACAAGTACCGAGACTAAACGCAGAATTGCTCTTGCCAATCGCTGTTTCTTTGGGCTCAAGAGGCAATTGAGTAGTAGAGTCCTCTCTCGAAGGACCAAGCTAACACCTTGATCATCCCGGTCCTGCTCTATGGTGCGGAAGCATGGACATTCTCAAAAGCAGATGAAGAAGCTCTTGGTCTTTTCGAGAGAAAAATTCTACGTTCAATCTTTGGTCCTGTTTGCGTTGATGGTTATTGGAGAAAAAGATCACAAACTGTACGGGCTCTACAGCGGCATGAGCCTAGTCAGGCGTCCACGGATTCAACGCCTAAGATGGCTGGGCCATGTAGAGCGCATGGACAACACTGCTCCAGCCCGAAGAGTCTTCGACTCCGAACCAGTGGGACAACGCAATTGAGGAGGCCCACTGAACCGATGGCGCACGCAGGTGGAGAAGGACCTCAATCGACTTGGTGTGCGCAGTTGAAGACAGTTGGCTAAAGATCGTGCCGGCTGGAGAGGCTTTCTGGTTGAGGCCCTGGTCCACCCCGGACTGTAGCGCCACCTGAAGAAGGAGAAGAGTGCATTTGTTAGCAATGTATCTAATTATCGCTCATATTTATCTTCAATTAAAAAAGCCACCTGTTCTTCATTTCTAAAGGGTGTGGAGGCGATTGACTTTGAATTGAAAAATAATGTGTACTACACAAATGAAGGGATTGACAATGGGACCTAAGGCCTGCATCACACTCCCCTTTGTAAGCCCAAACTTACCTACTTCTTGACCCTTCTTCTTTAAACCGAAAAAGAAATTGGTCCATATCCTCAAATAAAACAGCTTCAAACCGTACATAAACTGAACTAACTCGCATGGCTATTGATCAAAACTTCTTTCTGGATGGCTGATTGCAGCTAATGACATTGCTGCCATGATGGTAAGAAAACTGACTTACGGGTCCTTGAAAAAAAACTACGTTTGATGCTGGTCAGTAAGCTCTTCAGTAGAACGACTGAATGGCGCAGTTGGGAGAGCGCCTGCCACTGGTTAGCAGGGTCCCCAGTTCAAATCGCAGTGAAAACAAAGCTAATACACTTTTATCTGGATCAAATTAATCACTGGAGTGGTGAATGAGTGGTCACAATGGGTCAATATGGTCTAAGTGTGCTCGTGAATTCACTAACAGCACCACTACCTAACCTAACCTAAGCTCTTCAGTAGCCTTGTGCATTTTACCTCAGTCCAGAGAGCGCTCAGCTTAGTTCAAATATGTTAATTGAACTAGTTCATTCTTCTAGTTCATTTCGTTCATTGCAGTTAACTGCTTAGAGAATAGAGCCTTGAACGATTTTCTCCGGTCAGAAATAACCAAATGATGTAAAACTGTTCACATATTACAAAGAAAATACTTTTCAATTTTGTTGGCAAAAGAGGTACGGCAAAAGGAAATTATACACACATTGAAAATATTTTGCGTAAAATGTCTCCTGTGCGAAATCATGTGGAAGTATGCGTGGATGATCCACTCATTAAAATTTGTTGGTTAAAGAACTGTAACTTCACAGATGAAAACAGCAACGATCCCTCATTGATGAGCTGCACTCATGAATGCATATGTGAACTAACTTTGTATGCGAAATTCGCCTTGATGTACACAGATCCGGAACTACCCAACTCTATTATTCACACACATTGGTGTGCGTAGATTTTTAAAATTCCCAACACATACACCACCGGCAACGCACTATAGCTTGTGCTGCGGTAGTTAAACAAAAGCAATCAATTTCGTTCAGTTTAGTTCGGTTTAGTTCTGTTATTCTAACTAATTTACATGCAAGCAGATGATGGTATATTCTTGAGCTTGTTGAACTACTGAGCTAAATAAACTTAAATAAAATGATATTGTGAATTAGTTCATTTGATGGAGCTCTTTTTTGAACTAGTTCGTTCTTACACTACACATGCCTACTCTTCACGCTCCATCATGTAGTGATCAGTTTTGCTTTGAATAAGAATCGCTTTCATTAACAAGCAGCGATAATATTTGCTACTGCACAAGCTTGTGGATTTGACTGGAATCTCAGTGCAAGACACGACCTACAGCTCGGTGTTCAATGTGCACTCCTTGCCCTCCCTGATTTAAAGGGCTGATGGAACCTGGACTAACTCCAGTCCGGAGAGCCTGGGTCTTCTTATTGACACCCACTTCCCAGGCTGTAGTGATGGAGCTCCTAACCCTAAGGGTGACTAAAAACACTGTTCTGTGGGCTATCAACTCCTTTAAGCCCTATAAAATAGCAGCAGCAGATGGAATTTTCCCAGAAGAACTGCAAAAAGTTGCAGACCTTACCTCGACTTGGTTGGTCAACATCATTCAAGGATGTTTAGATCTTGGCCACGTAACCAAAATTTGGAGAAGCACCACTGTCGTCTTTATACCCAAGATTCTAAATGCAGACATGCCAATCCAAAGGATCTAAAGCCTAAAAGTCTATCTTCTTTTCTTCTGAGGACACTGGACAAATTTATCGACGTATTCATCCGACACATGGTCACAGATTAACTTTCTCTCAGCATGCCTACAACAAGGGCAAATCTATGGAAACAGCCCTGCACTCACTTGTTGGCACTATAGAAAGATCCCTCGATTCGGAATTAACTCTCACTGCCTTTGTCGATACAGATGGAGCCTTTAATAACACGCAATAACCTCAGCACTCAACAGATTCGGGATCGAAAAGCCTATAGTGACTTTTATTCACCGGCTTCTAAATAACAGAGTGATAAGCTCGAAGCTTGGTGATACCACGATCCGTAAGTCTGTGAACAGAAGCACACTGCAGGGTGGTGTACTCTCCCCTCTACTGTGGAACATAGTGGTCAACAAACTGCTTGTGAAACTAGAGCGGACTGGGTGTAACGTCATTGCCTATGGAGATGATATTGGCATCGCAGTATCTGGGAAATATGTATCCACGATCAGGGATACTTTGTAATCTGCCCTATCCAAGCTAGTGAAATGGACTAGCGATAGCGGCCTAGGTGTCAATCCGCAAAAAACAGATCTAGTCCTCTTTACTAGAAGTATAAAATTCCTAACTTTGACCCACCCAGACTATGCGGGATCCCCTTAGTACTAAGTGACAGCGCGAAAGTCTTAGGTCTTTTATTAGACAGGAAGTTGGAAGGGAAGCTGGAAGCTAAATATCCAGGAACGTGTCAAGAAGGTCTCCACGACTCCTTACTGCTGCAAAAAGGTCATTGGGTGCAAATGGGGACTGCAACCCCGAATGGTTCACTTTCTATTTACATCACTAGTCAGACCCGTACTGCTGTATGGCGTCGCAATTTGGTGGACCGCACTCAATAGAAAATCAACATCACACCACTCGCTAGAGTGCAGAGGATGTATTGTGTATGCATTAGCGGATCACTAAGGACTACCTCCTCCGAAGCACTAAACATACTCCTCAACCTGCCTCCGATGGAACAAATTCTCAGACAGACAGAAGCTCGTAGTAAGATCGCTGAGCAGCTAGAAAGAAGTGCAGTCTGGACATTCAACGATCCTACGGAGGTATGCCTCTATACGCTTAGATACTCACTATACCTAAACTTCTCTTAAAAAAAAAAAATATCTCAACCAGCATACCGCACAGATCTTACTGGGGGTCTCAACACCAGACGCTGGAAGGTCCACTGCGAATCTTCACAGATGGATCGAAGATGGATGCACGGGTGGAGGGCTAGCGTCTATTCCAAGTATGTAAATATCTTTCCGACTACCTGGCGAAAAAAAAAGGCTGAAATTATAGCTATTAAGGAAGCCCTGTCCTGGCTAAAAAACAATGTAATATCGCGCACAGATATATTCATTTATTCCGATAGCCAGGCAGCGATCAAATCTCTGAATTCAGTCACTTTTATCGCCAAGACATCCCTTAAACGCCGCCTACCTCTTAACGAGATGGCCAAGTATTTTAACATCCAGCTAATGTGGGTGCTGGGACACTCGATATTCCACAGAATTGCGAAGCGGGCGAACTCGCCAGAAAGGGCACAAACTCCGTGCTCTTTCCAGGTGGAGACCCACCCTTCATGCCTATCGCTACAATTAAACATCTACTAAAACTTGAAACGCTTGTTCAAAAAAAAAAGCGGATGTACATTTGGCACAAGATGACTCATTACCAAACAACTATGGCCTATGATTGATTATAAGCGATCGCTTAGCTTGATCGGATTAAGCAGCCCAAACCTCAGATCTCTTATTGGCGTTTTAACAGGACATTGTGCCATCGGAACTGACGCCTCTCGACCTGATAATGATTTCTGTCGAAGCTGCAAGGACGAGGATGAGGAAGAAACCATTGAACATTTGATATGCAGATGCAGTGCTCTCTCAACCCGTAGATTCAGACTTCTGGGGCCCATTTCTTTGTTAATCTTGCTGAACTCAGCAGCATCAGAATCAGCCTTCTTCTTCGCTTTATCAAAAGCACTAATCGGTTTCCGGAATAGGTAGACTAAGATCCGCGTGGTAACACAATGGGCCTTCGCTTGGCCTATGTGTGTCTCTTGTCGATATGCGCGGCAGTCAGCCACCTCAACCTAACCTAACCTATTCGCACTCCTTACCGACAACAACATTGCGTGTACCCATTTATTTGACTTGATTATTTTGCTTTACCCACCGCAGATTGAGGCCATAAAACGCAGCAGTTCTGTTGACTCAGACCGATGAGTAATCCCTTCTTGTGCCGTACAGATTACAAAGAATGTTCATACGCCCCTGCTGCTAATGGGTTATTTCCCAATTCTACGTATCCACTGCAAATTGCATTTATTCGATATTATTTCCTGGTGCTCAGGATATTCCACTTCATTCCATTCAATATGAAAAATGTATTTTCAATCGCTTGCCATGAGGATCATTCAAATGTTCCAGTTCACATTCCATCTCAAGTCTATACGCACCCTCAGCGCATATTTGAACGCGAATTCTCGTTCATTTTTCATTCCCATTAAGCTCCGAAGCAGTAAGTCAACACAGCAGCCAGTAAACACATCACCAAACACATCAAATAACTTGAAAAACAATCACAACCCAGTCGGTTTTTGCCAACGCAATTCCGGGAACAGCGCGGTGACTGCGAGCTCCCACAGGTCTCCATTGTTCGCACAGCGTTATCCTTTCATCCGTAACTCTGAGGGCCATCTTTATACTCATCCAGATATTTACCGTTGGTTACATGTCCGTGAAATCCTGAAATGAACGCAATGCCACGGAAATTGGACGTGCCCATTTGCTCCGTCCTTCACTGGAACTCGGTGAGGATTTTATGTGGCTGTAAAAAATGTTTTGTATCACGAAGTCAGCTCGTGACGATAGTTTGACTGACTCCAGTCAGAGTCGTAACGTTGTTGTGATCCCATTCCATCGCGAAACAGTTGACGAATGCTGTGTTGATTTATGAGAGACCTGTGTTTTATGAACGTGCCAGTGGTTATAATTTGCTGGAATGGCTGCGCATTCAGTGTTGCTGTTATCATAAGCGTCTCTCACTTAAGCTGCTTGACATGCAATGCGCCTTCTCTTATCTTTAGGATGTCCCCATTTGTTGGAGATCTCATTCATTGGCCTTGGGCGATAATGAACTACATACGTAATCCTTCAACGTTACTCGATGGAGTGGCAGTAACTTTGTGTCTGAGGCAAGACGAAACTGAAGAAGCAGCTAAGGATAATGAAGAAGTAAAATTCGTGGCAAGGGAGGCATGGCCAATGGATGGGCGATGCTGGTTTTGATGATTGTTGGCCATCCAATTTTACGTGTGGCCGAAAGAAGCGACAGTCTGTCCGACAAATGTTTTGATGCGTGGGAGTTCGGACGGACTTAAATATCTGCCATATCTGGAAATGGCAGATATACAATTGTAAATACAGTCCAGCCTCCGTAAGACGAAGAGTCATGGGAGCAAATACGTATGTTGTTTGATTTATGGAACGTTCGAGTTGTGGAGTGTTAAATATGGGAACATTTAAGTCTAAGCCCAGATCATTGAACAAATTTGTTACCACTTGTAGAAAATCCGACTAAAGGGAGTTCGTTACGGAGTTACGGAGGCTTGACTGTAATTCCATTAAGCTTGAGAAACCACACAGACCAATTTAATTCAGAACTCAGTCTCGAACCAGTCGTTTCCACGCAAAGGACGTATAGAATTCCTTTTCCGAGACGAGACGGTATCCCGAGAATTATTCAAAAATTAATTTGTTAGACTTTATACCTTTTATTCAAATCAGAAAGATTGAATGTTTGTATAGCGATATCGCCTAAGCCCTTGGTCGGAAGTGGGTGAAAATTTAAAGGCAGACTGCTTTTATTCTCGATTAGGAGTAAACTTCATGACAGTAACGTGATTGACCGAACGCAATGAGTCATCGTTTCAGACGTCTTGCCACCACTGATTCGGAACTTTTTGAAATGGATGAGACGGTGAACGCAGGAAAATGGGCCTTCAGGAGAAGAGACACATCATCGACGTCGTAGACAGAGTGTCACAATGCTTAGTTTTTTTTTTTATTTCATTTTTATTTCATTTCCGGACAACTTACTACTAGACAAAAATGACATAAAAATCTATCTTAATATCTAACAATTCATGTTCTTAATTCTATCTTACTGACCCTTCGCGGGTACTCTAAAATATTCTAACCTAACTGCCTTTCGGCGTCTAAATTATTAAGTTATTTATTGTTTTTTTTTTTGTCCTTAGGACAGACTTTATTGTTTAATACTTACTGGCCAAGAAAACTAAGAAAAAACTTGGCGCTCTATACACTATTATTTTACCTAACCTAAATCTAAACCTAAACCCTATTACCTATTAAAAAGCCTAAGAGAACTTAATCTAACTTAATCTATGTTCGTAACACTACGGACGTGTACACAAGGGCTTGTATGTTATGTATATGCGGAACATATACAATCCACAAGCCCTTGTGCACCCTTTTTTTTTTATATTTTTTTTTTTTTTTGACTAAGCTACCTTATAACTAGATAAGTGGGCCGTTATACCAACTAAACGATTTGTATATAGGCAGGAGCCGGCGAAGGCGGAGACTGATTCTGGTGTAACCACCAAAAGAAGTGCCGCTCCTTATCACTCTCTCTCCTATCTCGAGCAGGGATCGCTCTACTGAACCGGAGAAGATCTTCGTGTTCGCGGACGACATCCGGTTCGTAGAGGAGTCGCCTGGCAACTGTTCGGCGCATCGCGTGGTAGATTACAGGACATCCTTCCGTGTCCTGTATCAAGCCGATCGGATCCAAATAGAGGAACCCTTCAGGTGGAACAAAGCTATTGTGACGCACCCACTCATGGTACATACAATTGGGATAGTAAGCCCCGAAGATCAGACTGTTGGTAGAGGTCATACTTCTTGCAATGTGACTTCTTATTAATTTGATGATAAAATTGTCTATCCTTTTCACGTTTGCCCTGTTGTACAGGACCTCGTTAGGATAGTACTTCTTGTACTCAGACTCGGGTGTTCGATACAACCGGAGACAAGTCCTAAGACACCGTCTCTCGAACACCCTCATCTTTTCCATCTGGGAAGGACTCACGTTGAACCACAGAGGACAACCATACACCATGACTGGCCTTATGAGGGCCATATAGCAGATTACCTTAACCCTGGTATTAAGTTGGCTGCTGTTAAACAGCTTCCAGTCATCGCAATATGTCAAAGTGTTGTCAAAGTCACCTTCCAACAAGGTATTAATAACTTCTACCTTAGGACCTGATCTGTACGCCACTAAGTCATCGGCGTACGCGATTAGGTGCGGCATAGACCTTAGGAGATCTGCAGTGAATATAGCAAACAATATTGGGGAGCCAACAGCCCCCTGTTGTAGACCATTATTGATATTAAAGACTGTAGTAGAAGTAACGCCGCCACTTTTTACTACGAACTGTCTACCTGTTATCATATCATATATCATGTATAGCAATGTTTTATGTAAACCAAGTCTGACGAGCTTAAGGAAAAGGCCCTCTAACCAAACGGTGTCGAACACCTTCTCTAAGTCGATCAGACAGGCACCCGTACAGTGTTTTTTATTTTTATTCCATTGAATGTCGGATACCAGCTTTGGTGCGGCATGTGTGGTGTCATGCCCCGCCCTAAATCCAAACTGGTTATCCGGTAAATGCTTAGTTATTACTTTGAGGTTACACTTGCCGCTCCCCAGAGAGTCCACAATCTCCCAAGCTGAACTCTTCTAAATGAGCCAGCACATTGCATCAACAACAAAAATGTAATAATCGCAACAATACTCTCTGATAGAGTATTTAAAGTCCTAAACAGATTCATTTAACTATCTGGGAATGTCAAGACTCTGCAAAGAAAGAGACTAAAAATGATATGTGTGCCAGGCTATGAAAAGAGCGAGGGTAATGAAAAGACAGACATCCAATCAAAGAACGGGGCTGAAAATCCTTTTTTTGGGCCTTTCCCTATTCACAGATCTAACAACATTGACATACAACAACACATAAACAACTGTACAAATAAATGCCGCATTCAAGTCTAGAGGAATCCGGAGGGACATTACTTATAAACACTTAGGACAATCAAATGAATCCATGGAACACCTACTAGTCGTGTGTCCAAATCAGTCACCAAGCAGATACAAAATGACTAACAGACTCACATCATAACATAACCACATTACATCTAAAGGGTTCATCAATTTTTTCAATGAAGCCTTGAAGTAGAGTTGGGCTAGGGTGTGATTTTGCATTCACAGTGATTTAGATTTTATAATCGGAGTGACTTTTAACTGTGATTTTATTTTGCGAATTCAAGTTTTTCTTATATTGTTGATTGATTCTCTCCTATCCAAAAATTCAAACCAAATATCGCTCTTTTAATTCAATGATTCTGAATTCTACGAATTACATAGGCAGGGTTTATAATACATGAAATCTGAATACATTCATTACTCCGAGTAATCGTGTTTATTGCCTCTTTGTTAATAGCTATACCTCCATCACATGTATGAAGCTCAAACTTTTACCACTGTTATCGTATGCAGAAGGCGACCTGGTTGCCCCTGATCCTTGACAGTACAATGTATTATGAATTAAAGAATAACATCGCATTAAAAACTTGGACTTTATGGTTTGCGCCAATGGATGTGGAATCTTCTTCAAGATACTGGTAGCCCGTGCTACCAGCATGAACGATTCACGGGATATTATTCTCGTTTTTCCTCGCACCTACGTCCTAAACCACACCTCTTCACACTTCTATCACTCTCCCCGCGGAACTGCCGTTAGGTATTACTTCGCGGGCCTGGTTAGCATATCAGGCTATGTGATCTATATTTGCCAATTCTGCCTTCCTTTCTCTTTCGAGCCTTCTTAGCTCGATTTGCACACTCGTAAAAAAGAAACAGGTCACCAGCCATTTGTCAGCTGGTCATATGGCTAAATAGGAGCTCGGGAGTTGGTAGACCTTCTCTCACCACGGGAAAGTGTCTGCAATAGAATATTGCGTGCTCTGCGTCTTCATCTTCGCCCGCGCATTCTTGGTGAGCTATCGTCACGGAATCTGTGGAGGTATTTCCGGTAACCTCCATGGCCCGACAAGAACTGCGTGAGGTGGTAGTTGCAGTTCCCGTCAGCTCTCGTTGTCCAGGCTACTATTGTGGGTATCAATTTATGGGTCCATCTGCCTTTGGTTGTGGTGTCCCACCTGACTTGCCACAGTGCCATTGATGTTGCCCTTTGTTCATTCTTCAAACCTCTTGCGCTAGCCTCCGCGTAACTTGCAGTTCTCCGTGGGTATCTCCTTTGCATTTCGGTGGCGGGAATGTCGATCGGGATCATACTCGCAATGACGCAGGCTGATTCTTACAAAATTGTTCGGAAACCGCGGATTGCTATTAGCGCGCAGAGCCTGTATGTTGCCGAGAGCTTCTTTGCAACTTCTGTGGTCGCCAGGGCAGGGCCCATACTGGTGCAGCGTAAAGAAGATTGAGCTTACCACTGTGGAAAGAAGGATCCTTCTCGCATATCCGTAGTATCCGTATTCCGGAGAGCGCTTCCTCCGGCCTTGCTGCTATTTTGCTGCAGTACTCGACGTGAGTTTTAAAGTTCAGCCGGTTGTTAATGTTCGACAACTGGCTGAACTTTAAGACTCTAGGTATTTTAGGGACTCTTTCCGTTCACTCTTGCACTGACGCGCTGTGTGTCCAAAGCCTAGGCATCTAAGGCATTTTGTTAGCAGTGTGCGTTCTCGAATACGATAGTTGATCCAGCCTAACTTTACCTCTCCCGCCTTCAGCAGTGTGTTTGCACTTTCTGCGGATAATCCAATCATTGCGACTAGGCTTTGCACAGACTTACTGTGTCTGTTTCCTTCAGCTCAGTCACCTGGATCTGGGATGCTACTGCTTCGCAGATATCCGCTTTGGTTGTTACCTCGTCTATCCTCTGCGTCTTTTCCCAAGGAATCTCCAATTATTCCCTTAAAATGGTCGGCCTTTCCTCCCGCTCCTCTTTTAGCTGGAAATGGAGGTCGCCTTTTGCTTGCGGCGGATTTTTGTCAATTATTCGCCGAGATTTCCAAGCTTGGGATCATTTTTGACTTTCCGCAATATATCCGCGTAGAACAAGTCGCCTACTTCGCTACAACTATTGCGTCAGGTCTTGTTCTCCCCTTGGTTCTCTTCGGGATATCATTTTTCTTTTCTGATTCCTTGGGCCTTTTTCCGCAATTGCGGGTTTCATCCACGGGGATATTTGTGAAGCGTTGTTCTTTCATATTACTTTTTTAGCCTAATCGTCGTGTGTCTCGATGGCTGTCTGTTCATAGAGCGCCTTGATGCTCTCGATGGCGTCCCGCATTGGCTTTCCATCTTCCATTTCCCCCTCCCCCCTCGGGCGTTGATATTTGCCCTACTGGCGATCTCTGCACCTTCGCACTCCTTTCAAAAGCCGCGATAATCGTCTCTTCACTTTATTTGTTATTGTTTAAGTGACCCCCGACATAGCTAATGCGTGTGATTTGTGTGTGATTGTGAAAAAATATCAGTTGTGAACGTAATCACTGTTTAAATCCCAGTCGATCACAGATTGTGACTGTGATTTTTCAATCACTGCGAAAAAGTAGCCTTTAGCGATTTTTCGCTCATCTCTACTATGAAGGCCTAGATAAAGAAAGAATCACAGTAGATCTACTGTTGTCGCAGTGTATGAGAGTCTAGAGTCACTTCCAATTCAATTTTACTTTACTTCGAGATAGTCTTAGTCTTTGTATGCCTCTATTCCGCGAAATGTAATCAAATAGAAAAGAGTAGAGTCATAGAACCGACTACAAGCTGACTTTTTACGTTGACATTAATCATCACAGTTCTTCTGTACACCCCAGAGATATGGACAAACTCATAAACGGAGCCATTGGTCAGGAACAAAACTCAAGAAAATGATAGTTGAACCACGAAATGTACATCGTTAAGAGTCCGGCCAGGCGTCAAAAGCAAAATCCTAGCACCCGACCAGACCATGTAACAGCTTAGGAATTGAATAAATTATTTTCATTTCAAACTGTCTTGTCGTTACGTAGAACTGAATTCACTCGTTTTAAATTGAGTACCCATTGAAGTAAACCGTCCGACAAAAAGGGTTTTTTTTCGCACACTTTAAAAGAACGAAGCTGAACCTTTGAGTATCACCTTCTTTCGAATCTCGCTTGGAAATGTGCGACAATTTGTGTTACACTTGAGTGAGGATAAACTGCCTTTAGCGTCAGCTTTGAACACTTTGCGATTGAAAAAGCCATTATTTGCTCACATTTTTATCTTTTTTTTTTGCAATAAAAAATGGGAACTAACCTTAAATTCCTACTTTATATATTTTTCAAAGAGAGGAATTCAATATTTAATCCACAAGCACCCTGCGTGACCATCGCATTCCTTCTCCCGTCTAAGGTAACCGGAAACATGTGAAACCAGAAACCAGAAACATACACCGTCATGTCGTCTTACCTCTTCTGCGGAATGAGCTACCCCCTCTCTCAGAACGAAATCAGATTTGTGGGACTTCCCGGAAATTTTAATCTACACACGCTCTCATCCATCTTCTGCGAGAGGACGATATAACATTCAAACAATACGGAAATTATTTCTTTTCGAGCGAACTTTGTGATTAAGGTTAGACTTTCCCCGAAGATCCGACAGACGACTATAATCCTCCAAGCAATTACAGTAATGCCGAGTATCCCACCTGAACCGAGTGCATATGGGGACTTAAGGAGAAGCAAGCTGTGTTCGCTTGCGAGCGTAATTGAGCTGGAACAACCATTGCCCCACAAATCTTTCTCTACGAGAAAGAAATCAACGTGTCAACCTGATGTGAGTGAATTTGTGGAAGAAGTCAAGAGGATTACACATGTTCAAATGTGCTTACGTTTCTGAAACATGCTTCTTCCTTGATTGCTTTCAATCTCCCTTTGAAAAAGGAAACAATTCAAGGGGTCCCATCTGTGTTTCGTCTGTTCTTATTGAATTCAAATGTATTTTATTAAATTCCTTTGTGAAGATCTTACTGTTTGAAGATTCAAGATTCATTTTAATAAAATCGTCCTTGAAACTCTGAAGACCGGCTTCCTTGAATACTTCTTGCGGCAGGTATTCTTGTGGAAGATTTGGGAAACTTTTCAATTGGAGCATTAGCCCGTGTTGCTGGTTGGTTCGTTGAGGTATCGATTGACGAGTCCAGAGAAAATGACTTAATTGGCAGAACACGACAGATTAAAGCAAAAATGTCAAGATTGTTACATGGTCTGATGAATCATTATTTTCAAGTATGACGGTGATGCTTTCATCAATGTCTCACTACGACAGTGTAGCCAGGCTGACAACAATTGCTCAGACTAAATCAAATTTGTCACGATATCCAAGGCATGAGTAATGGTGACATGAAAACCGTAACGGTTACGCAGAGAACATCGATATCATCGGTTCGTTCCCAACTTATAGTAGTTGAAGCTTTCACTAGTATTAAAGAACTGGTAAATGTGCTGGTCGCAAAGAAGAAATGAGGAATATACAATGACGACGCACAGTAGGGCAGAGCCGGAGAAAAGTCGAAAAATAATTCGCTTATTTTGGCTTTGTTTGATGGCTCATTGTTTTCATAATTTGTTCAAGAAAACAGTTCTGGATCGGTTTGTGACACTAGAAGACTCAGGATGTTGGAATTTTCTGTTTCATCCATAAATGGTCCGTTTTGACACATCAAAGTGAATATTTCTTGCTCCTTCCTCAAAGGTACAACAATGAAACTTCCCACGTGTTCACTTCACATACTATGAAAATACGGAAAAGTACAACATCTCCAATCTTAACTATAAAGCAGAAAGTGTGTGTGTCTGACCGACAAAGGCTCCGAAACTACACGTCGCAGAGCTCTGAAATCAAAGATAAATCATTCTAAAATTTATATGCTGAATGTGTGAAATTTTTAAGTCGGCACGACATACGGTTCGGAAGTTACGAGCACTTTTTAAACGGGAATAAAATTCTCAAAATAAGGGTGGTTGCATCAATCCGGTATGAAACCATTTCAAGTTGCGTAGTCGTGGATATCAACCATCCCCCAGTGTGTTTTAACTTCCATATATACACATACATTTTTCATATTCTGCCTTGGTGCAACCATTCATTTTTTTTCTACGTCTCAATCGAACATGTACGAACGACTATCTGAGTCACCAAAAGAAAAGGAAACAATAAACATGTTCGCACTTTTATTATTTTGTCATATCCAAACTATCTATTGTAGGCGTATGTGCAGAAAATGAAACAACAAAATACTGCGAGTGTGAGTGCTGCTGCTGAGTTGGCAGATCTTTTATGCACTTGTTATGTACAAATGAGTGGAGAGTTCTCAGGCCGTTCACCTGATCGGATGATCGAACATACATAATTCATTTGCAGCTAAATAACTGACTCACAATATGAGTTGAACATCTACGACAGTGGTGCACAAAAGTGCTAATTTCAAAATTCCCTACACAACGCATGTACATATACACAGCTACACACAAATCATTAAATTTTGCTGAAATTTGGAATATTCAACTTCTGAACGGATTAGCCGATTTAGATAAAATTTCAGAGCTAGACTATGTAATTACATAATGTGTTACAAGATAGGCTAATTTTGTGCATTGTTCATGAAGTTTGACTTCAATTTGCACAGCAAGTGAACATAGCGCGCAGGTACATAGACGGGATTTCCAAGAACTTTTTTTTATGAATCGCTTGATATCCCTCCGGGTTGTGTGTAAATGGTTGAGAAAAAACCGTAATTTCCGTCCGTTTTGCTGCAGCACACATTGATAATTCAAACTTCAACATGTATGCACACAGTCAACGAATTGTACTCATTATGAGTAGGGATGTGAATGAGAGATAGGGGTAGGCATCAATGACAAAAGAAAATTCAAATTCGCAATCGTTGCAATGTCGAGGGCAAAGGATCCAGTTATACACTGTCGCTGATGATGTTTCTGAAACAAAAAATGTAGTCTACAAACAAGTTTTATAATTTAGACAAGGCGATGCGCTGTCATGTGATTTCTTTAACATCATCCTGGAGAAGATCGTGCAAGACTCACACGCTAACACAAAACGCACGATCTTCCAACAGTACGTACAACAATTCGCATGCTCGGATGACATTGACGTGATTGGCAGAACACAGCGAGCCGTCAATGAGGCGTTTGCTGGCATTGAGTCAAGTCCAAGCTAGTCGTAAGCTGTCGCGAAGACCTAAAGCCAGACAGCATTCGATCACTCTGGAGGTCATGAAAGAAAAAGACTTCAAGTGTTCTTTGTCTCAAACGCGAAGAACCCTAGTTATCAAAAGTCAACTGAAGGGGGTGTACCTACTTTGAGGCAATTTTTTATTCACACAAAATTGAATTTTCCTTTAACGAACATACTCGACTCATGTGATCTTATTCGGAGTATTTTCTCAGTATTTATTCACACCACCCAATTAGTGTTCTCCACTATCATTTCGGTCTCGCGATCGTTTTGCACAAACCTGTTTGCAGTTCGGGGATTACAGGCCCGTCTCGGAAGTCGTGATGGCGGGGACATACGTACTACGTGACCAAACCAACGAAGCATAGCTCTTTTCGTTCAGAGAAGCAGCTGCTCAAAGTTCCTTCCTCGCGCACTGTGGTGTTTCTCACCCTATTCCGGTGAGTAATTCCCACAACAGCACGAAGAAATCTCATCTCAGCAGCTTGTATTCGCGATCTTATTCTTCCGGTCATTATGCTTGCCAAACCGTGTTTTCAAAAAACGCACAGAACGATTGGTCTACACAGCACTCACTTTGAAAATACGTTTTCAATATTTCCCAACCATGTTCAAGCTTAAAGCGACCATAATACTGACTTTGTGATAGACTTCGAGCAGGAAACAGGTGTCAGTGTCAAAGTAACCAAAAAAAAAAAACACTAGATGGCCCACCCTATACGCTTTCATGTTACTCTCCATCCACCACAGGCAACTTATACTCCACAGAACCCTCATCAGGGTCATAATTCAACTAACATGCGGCTTTTCTAGCGTCTGCCAGGACGAACATGATTTCGAAACTGGGTCAATGAGGGTAACATAATCTGCACTGGTGGCAACCCACTCAAGTTGCCATACCAACCCTGTAAAAACGGAGATTTGGGGCAACGGATATATTTGCCCATAAATTCATCGAATTTGATTCCCGTGCCAGCTTTCCACTTCCCACTTCCTTTAAAGCCCATCTGTCTTCTGTTCGAATCACTTTCGTTAATCATGAACACAAGGAAAACAAACCAGCTCTTAAAGTTAAACCGAAACTCGCTGGTGGAGTTCAGGGAATTGTTTACAAAGCTAGTGAACTCGCCCTTAGCTGTTGACTTTCACTTTCCTCGTCGGACATCGGTCACTGTCGGTCAACGTATTCGTAGAATCTTTCCTTGTAAAGCAACTCAAACATTCGATGAAGTACGTGCTTCTGTTTGATTGCTTTCACTTTCACAGGCGCTCAAGTAATTTGTTCGTGTTCACGTTCTGACAGAGCTGCAGAACTGACCCCACCCCAAAACGCACACAATCAGTGTGCCTAATTATTATCCTGACGATGGTATGAATGTTGCCTCCCCTTTGAATGACCACCATACCGTGGGGTGTGAACTTGTGTTAGGTCGATAATTGAGGGACAAGAGGGTGTACTATTCGATAATAATTGAAATTAGATGAGATTAGATTCGAGTGGTCTGGAAGCAGGAGAGTCAACACATTTATAAATATTATGTATACAGTGTGGGTCATCGGTACTTTTTTTTTAAAACATAGTTTATTTTGACACTTGCAGCTGCTTCCCGCTCGAAATCTTGACAGAAAGTCAGTAGCATACCTCCGCGGAACGAAATGAGTCGCTTTAGGCTTGGACAACGTTGAGATGTAGTGAATACGTATTTTCAAAGTGAGTGCTGTGTAGACCAATCGTTCTGTACGTTTTTTGAAAACACGTTTTGGCCGGCATAATGACCGGAAGAATAAGATCGCGAATACAAGCTGCTGAGATGAATTACTCACCGGGGTAGGGTGAGAAACACGACAATGCGCGAGGAAGGAACTTTGAGCAGCTGCTTCTACGAACGGAAGGAGCTATGCTTCGTTGGTTTGGTCACGTAGTATGTCCCCGCCATCACGACTTCCGAGGCAGGCCTTGAATGCGATTCCATCAGGTAGGCGACCACTTGGCAGACCCAGGATCAGATGGTTGGACCGAGTCCATAAGCTCGCCTGGTTACGCTTGGGCATAACCCCTGATGAGTTAGAGTTGATGGCGGAAGATCGAGTTGCCTGGAGGTCCCTCGTGCCGAAATTTAGTAACCACCGGATGATAGCGGACAACACTCATGGTCCCCGTCGTCGTACGGTGGGCGCAGATGAGAATATGGCTGTTGTGGCCGAAAGCATAATTGGACCATTTTTCTTCGAAAGTGGGGCTGGGAACAACTTTTCGGTCGACGGCAGATGTAACAGAGCCATGTTAACCCACTTTATTTATTTTAGTGAAATTGAAGGCATGGATTTGGAAGACCTCTAGTTCATGCAGGATGGCGCCTCATGCCCCACGGTACATGCCACACAGCCCATGCCACAATCGATCGTTTGCGCACCAAATTTCCAAAGCGTCTTATCAGCCGTCTTGTGGAAGACGCGATTTGGCCCCTTTAGTAATATATATATATAAAAATTAAACGCAACTTTTCTTTAAGCGTGTTTTATTTTCGACTGCCAATACAAAAGTGAATGCACAACTTGCTTTTAGCTTGCATCTTACATACGTTGTACAGAAAAATATAACAGTACACAAACAAAAAGCGAACAGAGAACAAAAGATGGAAACGATCATGCGACAAGTGCAGCACATCAAGCCAAGCCAACAGGTGGACTAGTGGTTGCAGGTTGGGACTGTACCATAACTGGTGAACACCATGCATGCGGCTGATAGCATTCACTCACAGCATTCGTTGGAGTGTGTTCTGTTACCATGCTGTCTCGCGAGGAAGCATGTGGATAGCGCCTCGATTGGCGCTGAAAACAGCATGTTTACCAATGCTGTGGTACTTTATTTGAACGCTTGCTCCCATTGTTGATATTGCGCTGTACATGTTTTCCGCTTTTGCTAGGCAGTTGTGTTGAGGGACACATGTAACTCTTGGGACTTTTTTTGGTGGAGAACCGTGAAAGGCCGATGTTACTTATCTGGAAGCAATTCAATCACTTAAGGCTAATACCACAAGCAATCCGTTCCCTACAGGCCGAAACCGTCAAAATTTGGGTGACATAATGCGATACTGCGAAGCCAGCCGAGGCAGCCACTTCACAGACGATTTATTTCATTATTTCATAATTAATGGGAATTATCGGTCTTACTATTAAAGCCATTATACATAAAAAAAACATTTAATTTTATTCACTTTATTGCATTTTTAAAAAAGAAAGTTGTATTTGGCCCACCCTGTACAATTAGTACCTACATCTTAATTGTGACTATTGTCAGCTCCTGGTTCAGTGCCCATGCACTTGCGGCAGTTTACAAAAAACGTTATGGCATAACAAGCACCCTTTGACAAGACATTTAAAACTCCAATCCAGGTCCCAACACAGGTGACTGGAAAACGAGAGAGATAATTCCTAAGGAGCTGAGCCCGACCCCCTGCGTCAGACTTTCTGAGCGTAACATTCAACCAGACATTTCCTGAAGAACTATCCGTGACCCAAAGAGCAGAAATCGGCCTCACACTTCACCCGAAGGAAGAGGGAAATCTAGATAAACATTAACCCAAAATTGGTTTTTGAGATTCCTTCTGCCTAAGGCCTTGTGATATAAGTCTCGGCAGGAAATCGCGTAATCAATTGCTCACTTGTACGACTCTCACCACAATTAAAGGAGGACAGGTCTCTCGTTTTCTCGTTTTTTTTATTGTTCGTTTCTCTTCCTCCGTTCCTAGGTTCGTCGGCTGCAAGGGACATTGGTAATCCCAAGCTTCGCGAAGAAATTTCGGACCCATCCACCAGGGGAGGTTTGAGATTAATGCCGAGGGCATTACTCTTCTCGGGGCCAGATCTGCGGGATTGCACTGGCATGGAATATGTCGCCAACTACGTGGTTGCACTAACCGCTGAACCTCTGGTACTCGGTTGTTGACTAATGTGGCCTATTTTGTCGGAGGGGCAGCGAGTCAGTCCACGCGTATTGCTTCACCTCCCGTAATCCAAGAACCTCAGCTGTTTAATGTAGTAATTTCGCCAGCATTATGGTTCCACATAACTCCAGTTTCAGTTTTGTTTGGGTTTTTACTGGAGCTACTCTTGTCTTGGCTATTAAGAGATGAACATGAACCTGGTCCTCTGAGTCTAGGACACGCAGCCAAATGGCTGCACCGTACGCTGTCTCTGATGCATCGCTAAATCCATGTGTTTCTATATTTTTCTGTATGTTTAACCATCGAGGCACCCGAAGATTGTTCAACTGATTCAACCCATCACAGAAGACCGTTCACTCCTTCCGCAATGCTGCCGAAATGGGTTCATCCCATCCTATCTGACTTCGCCAGGTTTGCTGCATAAGGATTTTGCCCCTAATGCCGCAAGGTGCAATCCAGTATGGGACTTCTCCTTTGATGACATCATCGATTTATAATTGATATAACGTTCATATTGGTTTCCTGTTTGCAGGTCGTTAGACTGACTCTGTCGCTATCCACCCACGATGAGGAGACCCTCATAGAAGTACGCTTAAGGCCTCCCAAAAAAGAACCCCGCTGGTCAGAAACAGTGATATAAACAAGTCGCTAATACGCGTTTAACAAAATTTGGAAACAACTAGTTCACAACATATATTCTGCTAAGATGTCAACTGAACAGTTCACCGAGTGACCACAAAGAAGTAAGCAACATGCTTGTACCATGCATGTAGCTCGGGGTATTGTGGGTTACTCTGTGCACCCTCAACCGTGAACATTTCACTTTTCATGACCTTGTTCCGATTTAAAGTGCGAGGATGAATGTGCTCTCTTGATGCATTTTGATTCACTGTGTGAAGTGTGCAACTTGAGAAAATTACGTTTAGGGTGGATACGCGCATGTGGAATTCGAAAAAATGACTCTATTCAATGGGATTCACTTCACTGGTTCTCCTCAGGCAAGCATCGCATGGATGGTCTGAGTCTGAGGTCAAGCCGCATTCCCTCCTTGACGATGCTGCACACAATTCCTTTCATGGTCCCATTATTCATATACCAGAGGTTCAGTGTTTTTCCTCTTCTCGAATCAGGAGGAAAACGAGTTCAAGGTTCATCTGAGCTGGAGCACTGGCTCCTGTCGCAGAACTGACGAATTTGCTGTGTTTATAGAATCCTTCAGAGAGTTCCCTTCTGGATCTTTACAAATAGTTCATCCACTCCTGTAAAAAATGTTTGAACAAACATGGTCGATGTAAGAAAAATCAAAAAAGTTACGTATACGCCCATGAGTCTCGACCAACTCTGAGAGTACGTGCTTCAGCTTCGATTCCAACGATTGAGATTGGTCCCAACCGCCTATCACGACACTTAATGGAAAAATCAGTGAATCATGGCAAATCTCATGCCACAGCGAGGTCATTTCGTTTTTTTTTAACGATAAACAAAAAATGGGAACATTGCCACACACACATCTTTTAATGCAAGTCGTTCCAGTATTCCTCAACCGTCTCCACTGACCCGAAAAAATGTTTCCAAATTTGCACACTGTACCCCAATGCCTCCATGACCGAAATTCAAAAAGCCTCCCATGGCAGCCTTGAACCTTTTTCATGTTCACCCAGCTGTCTGCACAAACACCTGGCCATCTACCGACCACCAACCACACCATCCACGAGCGCATGAATTCCATTTTCCCTGTGTGAGCACACTTAATGCGAGTGTATATCTGTAGAGGAGAACCTTTTTGAGGAATTTATTGTATAATCCTTAAAGCATACACTATGGATATCCTTTTTATGCAAGGACACCTTTATGCATATTCAGGGGCAGCTTGTGCCGGTGGGGACACAACGTCCTGAGTGGTTGCGCACTTCTTTGACATGAAAAATATCGTTATCCAGCAGTGGAGGCGATGCGCCTGCTGCTTGGCGTGCGATGGAGGGCGACCCAATATAAAAGAACTACGTGTAGGCACGTTGCGAGCGGATGTAATATAAGGTAATTGCGCTAAGAGGATGCAGAGGGTGAATGTTCTCAAAGCAGCGCGTTTATTTGACTCCCACAAAGCAGAGAATTAATTTCTGTTTGTACGACTGGGAAATTGGTAAGGTATTTATTCACACCTTTTTGCAGCTAACGGTATTATTCTAGTCCGTAAGTGAGTCCCTTGTTGATGCGCTTGCTTTGAATGTTTATTAATTGGAATGGCTTTATAGCATACACTTAGGCGCAGAATATTTTACTATTGACTTTTAGTTTGGTCGTGGGTGGTGTTGGTGAACCAAAGCCCTCAAATTACCGTGGCATTGGAAAAAGAAAACAAGGAACAGGTGTAGGCATGTGTTGAGCGTATGCTAGAATAGAAACGAACAATAATTATTTTAGGATTCGTGGGTGGCCGTGGACTTAAGCTCCCTGCCTGGGTTCAATTCCCGGCCTGTACTTCTCAAACTTGGCTATTCGAAGATCCCTTCCACTCGTGAGACAACAAAAGCACGCACAACACAAGTGCTGAAGATGCTAGGCCCTGGCCCTCTACAGGCTGTAGCCCCACCCATATTATGTCATCATTATAATCTGTTGGCTAGAATCGTCGTTTGTTAGACAGTACTGGGGTTGTGCTTATACCATTCACCACCAGCAATACATGTAATGTACCAAATTCATGACCCACATTCAAGATCTTACGCGTTGACTACAATGGCTCGACCACGATGAGGGCGTGCTCCCCCAATGCTCCAGATAAGAGGGTCTTCCAAACTAAGCCGCCGGTCTCGAAGGTTTCGAGGAGAAGAAGACCGAACCTCCGGCATAAGAATCAAGTCATCGCGGGTGCAAGACAGCAGAATGGAATAAGCGTGCCCTGGACTGTCAGCGATGGAAGATAGCTATACTTCAGGCTCAGACCCTTCATGGATAGCAGAACTGGTAAGTTAGACAGTAATCACGATCTTCTCGTTCTTAATAAACTCTTTACAGAGAACGTTGCATCACAGGGTACTTCCTCCGGGGTCACCATGCTCGTAGACATGTTTAGCCTTCACGGGTATGTGCAGAATTTGCAATCAGTCAGGATCTTCCTCGGGATTGATCATTTAACTTCTGGACACCACTTCTTCAAGTCACTTAGCCCTTAGTTGACGCTGTTTGAAACGACACTTTTGGACATGTCTATGGAACATGTTGCCGCATTGAGAGGCGACGGCAACAACTTTAACAGTATGGTCTAAGTGAGTCTCAGCCCGCCCTCTACCCTACCAACGAATGCAAATCCCCTTTTGGCCACAAAAGATGACCTAAATAAGTTCCCGTGTAATTTTCACGAAAGTACTAATCTCACTGAGATTTAGAATTTTCCACACAACTGAGTGCCTGTTGCCGCATAAGCGACCTTACGTCACGCACCTTTTTAATCACATCAAACGCAGGAAGTGAACTAATTCAATGAAGATCTTAATAGTCTGGTAGTCCAGCGAATTCTTTGAAGTCCATAGATAGAACTAAAAATAACCCAAAAAGACAGGTTAATGGACTAAGCTGAAGCATTCAAGTGTGAGAACAAAACTACACACAATCATTGCCCCCGCCTAATTAAATAAACCACAAATCACATCATAGACAGAAATAAAGCCAAGAATAGAGTCCCTCAGTGTCAATGTGAAAAGGGCGAATACAAATGTTCACCATCATCAAAGAAGCAAGAAGAACAGAGAAAACAGGGTAGAGTTCAACGCGTGGGAGGCGACAGATGGCCAGAAGGAATTCGACACGGAAGTGAATCATTATTCACCATGGATTTCCTTTATACTTCTAATCGCCTTAAGCTTAAGGAATGGAAATAGCAGATGTATACCCGAGCTGAAAGGGATTCTTCGAACACCGGGGGAATAAATAGGTGAGTTTTGAGAAACATGAAAGTCAGGGAGGCTGTTGTTGTAGTGGATAGAAAAGTTCATCTGATTGAATGATGCAAAGTGAAGGATTAGACTTCAGGATTTCAGTGAAATGTGTCTTGTTTCAAATGTACGCTCTAACAACCCATGGGGCATTGCAGAGAGCTGATGAAGCAGATATAAGAAGAGTTCTACAAGATGACAACAATCATTGCTTCTCTGGAAAGAAACAAGAGAACAAGAGCCAAGCTCACAACAGTCGTTGAAGGAACCTCCTCGAAATCATACGTTTTCCAGCTTTGTCTGTGCAATATAATATATCCAAGCGACCAAGTCCAAGTGTTCAATTGACAAACATTTTCCGAAAAGCTAGTCTTGTAGCTTACCGGTGGATTATCCTCAGTTCCATTCCCGAAAACAGTGATATGACGCACTATTACTACACGAGTCGAGTCAATCCGATGCAAAATGGAAGCGTCTAGGTTTGTGAATTACCATACAGAAGTACAGCCAGACTCGATTACATAACATTAAACTGATCAGGATACCGCTTTAAGGCAGATCGAGAACTGGCTTCCTTTAAGACGTCCGTCCTTACGACCTGGGTCAGGATACGAACATAATCACAACACATCAAATTAAGTCCGCAACAATGACTATGTCTGCTCCGCTTTAGTTTTAGTTTTACGCTTACATTAGTTGTAATGCGTGAATTTGTTGCTTTTAGTTTTTTAAGCGGTCTATTTTTGACAGCGAATCTTTAACATTAACTCTGAGCTATCGATGCACCCGGAAAATGCACTGTTTGAAGTGGTTTAAGGCTCCGGCACATCAGCAATCAGCGAGGTTCCAATGGGAGGTGACACAAAGACCAATGCTCACGGTAACGCGACGGATTAAGTTGCTCAACTTAACTTTTCTCTCTCCTTCAGCGTTGACAATCGGCACATTGTGACATTTCAATAGATTTGAATTGTATGTTAAAGTCTGGGAGTCTCCCCGAAGCAAAGTTCAAAATGAAGTCAGCTGTACGTTGAAGGATTCATTGTGTAATACTCGTGTGGCAGGTATTTCATCGTCAACGGATGCCTTGATACTACGCAAGCAAGTAATTCTATGTGCCAGAGCCCTTAGGGTCCCCCAAATACTAGTTTTTTTTTTCAAAACAGACAGTGACTAAGATGTTGGCGGTAATGACGCACGCTATTACTCAATGATTTCGTTGTCTGTTTTTTGATAGCAGATCTTCTGTGGATCTCCTTCGAGATAAAGTCATTAATTGCCTGGAGCTCAGTGGGGCAATGGGTAAACAATTAAAAATTTATTTTTTTTTTACTTTAACTGTGTTCGGTGGGTAATCGTTCGTAATCTGTTTAAGAAAACAGTTCTGGTTCGTTTTTTTTATTTCATGTTCGTTAGTGACACTAGGAGCCTCAGGAAGATGCAACTTTGTGATTTACCCAAAAATCGTAGACTTTATTATTTCTTTTTCTTCTTTCTCGTTTTTTGTTGTTTGCTTATAGGCCAATTCCCAGGATTTTACTTAAATTTTTAAGAAAATAGGAAAAAATATAATATTCAAATATTTACAAAATTTAACCTTAAAGAACTATTATAAAGAGGGAGGGATGATTAACTAGACCAAGTGACTTTGGCTAGTCCTTCAAGAATAAACATTCGCCGAACAACTGTCAAGGCTTGATAATTTCTGAAAGCTTTCAACCTATTTTATTTTATTATTGACAACCTTGGAAATAAAGACGTAAAACTAGCCCCATAGCCTAAGGCTTCATTGCTCTGGCTTTACAGCTAACTTGTGTTTTTTTTTAGAATTATTAGTTAGATTATTTAAATAAATACATAATTAAATACATAAAAACTTAGAGTACGATTGCGGAACCTAATAACGTAAGCAATAAACAAAATGGATGCCGGATGCGGAAATGATCGAACTGACTTTCCTTCATTAGTCAGTTCTTCGGCCTAATTGCTTGAGCCCCAATAAATGTTTTTTTATCATAAAAAATATTTTCTACATTTTCGTCCTGAATCGATTAAGACTAATCTTAATTCGATAAGACTTTTCTCAAGATATGGACACCTCTCTATAAAGGACACCTCACTTTTCGGATAGTTGAACATAGTCCCAGCATGAAAGCATTCGTGTATTTATACCCCTTCAAAACGGACACCCCTGCATGACAGACAATCATAAGGGTTCCTCTGCTGTCCGCTATAGAGAAGTTTCACTGTATACATCTCGTCCGCATTTTGCCCATTCTTCCCAACTGCGCAGCCATACATGCCCCATCACAGAGCACGCATAGTTGCCGCCTAATTCTTACGTTTTGACGCTTTACGACAATTTTTTTTCGGATCACGTCAATTCACTTGTCTAAGCCGATAAGCCAGGGTGACACTATTACGTGTTTTATAAGCTAGCGCATGTTGTCGAAAAGTTACTACAAAATGGACTCCGACTACATTTTAATAGTCGTGGTTATCATTTAGATACATGTAATAATCTTTAATTACAGGCATTGATATCGTAACCCAAATACGAATTCTATACACTTCTTCGATTTGTACCTGTTTTTTTTTTTCAAAATTAAAAATACAACTCTTAAAAAACACTCATTAATTTTTCGAATTATATTATTTTTTTTTAAATTAATTATGAATTATTTAATTCCACGGTTTCGGGTCAATATGACGGATGGCTCAGTTAAGTGGGCTAAGTGCATGCCTGTGCCTGTTAATAATAATAATATGGGTGGCGCTACAGCCCGTAGATGGCCAGGGCCTAGCTTTTCAGCAACCACTCGTGTTGCTGAACGGCGAAGTTGAGAAGGTTTTCTAGACAGGAATACTCTTTGAGCATTTTCAGTCACTCGAAAGAGGTGGAGCCGTGAAATATGAAAGGTGGTAAATTCGGGTATCGAACCTGGCACCTTCTGCGTAGGAGTCGACGCACTAACCCACTACACCACGGCGACCCACTTGTGCCTGTTAATACGCTTTTTATATGGTTTTCAAATCTGTTCCAGTTACCATTTTTGGATCAAATAAATGGCACCAAAGTGTGCTAGTGAATTCACTAGCAGCCCCCTACCTCGGCTCAATATTCTTCAACTGCCTGTCATACGGTTTGTCTTTGATTTATTATAAGATTGCTTTGTTCTACCAAAAGAGCGGGCGCAGCTTTGAAGTAAACATTTACTTGACAGGATGTGTTTTTGTTTTAAATTTGAGTTCTGTGAATAACAGATTGTTCTCTGGTGAACTGTAACCACATCGCGTTCATTCACCTTTCTCGCAGACAGAAGCAAATATGCCGCCGAAAAGAATAAAACTCATTTCAGAAGCAATCTAAATTGTGTTCACTGATTCAAAGAGAATCTCCAAGAGGGTGGCCCCCGTGGGGGGTTTGTATTCCGCAAGTCTGATTCTTGGGGTGCACAATGAGGAGTGTTTCTTTTATCAGAGGCGTTAGTGTACCCGTTTTATTGTTGCTGTTCTCGGTGTTGAGATGAATAAGTTCACGCTTGCTGAAACCTGCTCTATGTTGGCTCAATCGATTGTTATGGATTGACCGGTGTATCGTGTATTGTATGATATTACACACTGTGTATGATCACAACTGACACTGAAAAGCCAGGAGACAATGACAATCTCTGAGCATTGTCAGTGAGTTCACTGAGGTGTTGACATGAAATCTGAACGTTGCAACCATCATCTACGTTAGTACTTTAGCCAAGACTGTTTATAACTACATCGGTTATTACAACCAAAGCCTAAGGTCCGGTTGATGTCAATTACACTCATGCTCAAACAGTTAAGCCACATATGCGATAATGAAGTACCTGCTGTCTCACATCTACTTCCGCCGTACCCCTTTTTTGTCTTTGTTTGGGTTATTGGAGGTTATACTGTCCACTGTTGGACATATTGATCAAATATTTTCTTGATCTTTAGCAGTTTTAACATATTTCAGGTTCATTCATTTTAACAGTAGCAATTGCTACGGCGAGTACTTCCTTATCGCATATGTGGCTTAACTGTATGAGCATGAGTGGTATGAGGATGAGTGTATAATCCCACTGAATAGCATATTTCTTACAAAGACATAACGCTTACAACGACCGATTTTTAATTTTTTGAAATAAGATATTCTTCTTCTTCTTCAGGTGGTGCTACAGTCCGGGGTGGAACTGGGCCTCAGCCAGTAAGCCTCTCCAGCCGGCACGATCCTTTGCCATCTGTCTCCAACTGCGCACACCAAGTTGGTTGAGGTCCTTCTACACCTGGGTGCGCCATCGGTTCCGTGGGCGTCCTCTATTACGTTGTCCCACTGGTTAGGAGTGGAAGACTCTTCGGGCTGGAGCAGTGTTGTCCATGTCTACATGGCCCAGCCATCTTAGGCGTTGAATCCGTAGACGCCTGACTAGGCTCATGCCGCTGTACAGCCAGTACAGTTACAAAATTGCAAACCGAAGATTGTGACCATCAAAGATCAACCATCATCATCCAAGACTACACCCCTGACTGCTTAGCAAATGTCATAAATGTCGTCGGTGCTGCCAAGATTTTATGATGAATCATTAAACGCCGATGATCGTTTTTTTGTGCACTTATAAATTAAGCGTATATACACTTGCAAAAAAACGCAGCTAGTGCCGAAGAGGTGGAGCCGTGAAATATGAAAGGTGGTAAATTCGGGTATCGAACCTGGCACCCTCTGCGTAGGAGTCGACGCACTTACCCACTACGCCACGGCGACCCACTTACAATTTTATTTTAACCAGTATTAAAATAACCAATGTATATATATGTACATGCAATGTGGAATGTGTAATTCTTCAGGGTACTTATCTGAATGACGAGCGGACGAGATATTATGCATTTCTGGGCTCGAAACCCATTCCCAACCAGACTCCATATAGCGTGTTGTTTTTGTATTTCTAACGTTTTTTTTGATTAGTGCGAGCATACATTTATGTTAAGAGCATTGAGAAGACATAAGTACAGTGAGTAACAACAAACCCGAGAGAAATTCGAACATAATTTAAATAATGAATAACAAACAATCAAAGTTAACAAATTAATATAATGAAGAGCTTAAAAATCTAAGAACTACATGTGTATAAAAACAAAATCCTAAACAGATCCATTTACTGTATTTATTATTGTTTTGTTGAAGTTAATGTGGGTCGCCGTGGCGTAATGGGTTAGTCAACTCCTACGCAGAGGGTGCCAGGTTCGATACCCGAATTTACCACCTTTGATAATTCACGGCTCCACCTCTTTCGAGTGACTGACAATGCTCAAAGAGTATTCCTGTCTAGAAAAGGCTTCTTAACTTCGCCGTTCGGATTCGTCATTAAACTGTAGGTCCCTTCCACGCGTGAGAGAACAATAGCACGCACAACACGAGTGGTTGCTGAGAAGCTAGGCCCTGGCCCTCTACGGGCTGTAGCGCCAACCATATTATTATTATATGAAGTTAATGTTCGCATAGTAACACTCGGCATTTAACAATTAATATTTAACGGAAACAGACAATGTTAAAGTGAACTTCGGTGGTGATACGCGAGAAGGAGGAAAAATCGTAAGTATACGCCAGAGTGAAAGAGGCATCGGATACGTAGCACACACCACGCAAAATTCTCTAATTCGCTTGCAACACAATGTCATTCGACGTGGAATGCATTATTGTGACGATATATTCTTATTTTTGCATGCACATGTTGCCGCACTAAGAGTGTTGAAATCGGAGGTGATGAATTCACGGTCATTGGAATCGTTGTTCCCGATTTCGAAATTATGTCCCTTAAATGCTAAAGTTTATATTGTTTCTATACATTTACAGTAGAATGAAGGAAACATGAACGGTTCTATTAGATATACAATTCGGCAAAAGAACGGATTTGTAAGTGATACAATAGAGCAGTTTTGAAAAGCAAGAAAAGTGTCTAAATAAATCGGTCTTATATCTTTTATAAACAACTTTTTTTTTGTGTTTTTTTGTTTTTTTTTTTCTTGTAAAATGAAATGATTTTTTGTGGATATATTCTCGAAAAGATGAAAAATTTTAAAATATGAAGGAAGCATATTTTATATCTGTTCATCTTTCTAAGATTCTACTGTATTTGATACGCTACTTGCTGATGTTTTTCCAGATGATAGTTGTTACTACGTCAATAAATGGGCAGCTCCAATGATGGAGTTGAAATGTATTCCTGGGCGATGTTGAGTTCAGTTCCGATTTGGAAAGATCTACAAGCGACTATGAGCTAATTTCAAAATTGTGCGTTTCAATTCAAAACTCATCGCAACTACTCAACGAATTCAAAGAAATGCCCAGTTCGACTTCAAGGAATTGACGCAATTGAAAGTGGAAACACTAAAGGCCATTTTAATGACTAGAGTAAATTTAAAAACCTCGTGGCTTGAACTTATCTCGTTTATTAAATCAAGTATCCGCATGCAAGTATAATCAAAATCAAAATATATTTAATGTTAGCGCTGACGAAGACATGCATTACGAAGATGATGATGGTATGTTAAATGAAATAAAACTTAAGAACGCGTTTTTTGTAAGAAAAATAAAACGAACCTCCAATCGTCCTCCTTTTTTGCAAATTTTTAGAAAAAAAAAATCCTTCTTTTTGACAAAATTAAATTTGATGAATGTACATGTTTATTGTAATAGAGGACGCCCACGGAACCGACGTTACACCCAGGTGGAGAAGGACCTCAATCGACTTGGTGTGCGCAGTCGGAGACAGCTGGCTAAACATCGTGCCGGCTGGAGAGGCTTACTGGCTGAGGCCCAGGTCCACCCCGGACTGTAGCGCCACCAGAAGAAGAAGAAGATGAAGGTTGTACATGTTACAGCGATATTATATTTAAAACGACAAAATTTTGCAGTGGCTTTAAGGTCGTTATAACCGATTTGGCCTGTAGTTGTCAAATTCCAAACTTTCTGTGTCAATTTTATTTTGTTTCTGCAGGCGTTTTTTTAACAAACTCTAGAAATTTGGTTTCAAAATTATGGTTGGTTGCGCCAAACCCTTCCAGCTCCTTGACCAGACTCCACGCTAAAAGATGCAGTGCCACCGAGAAGCATTAGAGAGTGCAAACGGGATGGAATGGTGCATACGCTCTTAGCACACAGCAAGTATGAAAGTCTTTGTTTCCTTCGATATTTCGGGGAGTCAGCCCAAAATAAGTGGTCTATTGGACCCGGTGTTCTATAGAAAAAATTCCAGCGATGAAGCTAACTTGGGTACAAGAAAACAAATTCAGAAACACATTTTTACGGTTAATTATAGAAACCGCAATTTTTCTAGAAAAATGCAGCTTGGTGAATTCGGTCCTTGGGGTCGGACCCTCTCCGGCAACATTCTCCGAACGCTATGAAAACTTCCCCGGCACCACGCTGTCTGACAGAATCCACTGATGCGTCAGATCTCCCAGAACCTCCTCGTCACATGTCCACTTGAGCTAGCACTTATGTCAATCCCTTTCAATTCAAAGACGACTGCAAGAGCAAAGCTTCTTTGAAGGCCAGAATGAATACAGGCTTAATGAAACATTATCTCATGGTTGTGACAATTCCTTTGAAAATCAAAATAGCCTATGTTAATCCCGTCCGGAATCGCCTGTCACCTGCTGTCAACGCCTACATGAAACAAACCACAGCCAAAGGCATCATCCCCAGCTCTGGCGTCAGGCGCCACTCACAATTCCCTTTGATTACCCACTTTCCGTTTCAAAACAACCGCAGCCCATTGACATAATCCCATCGTTCCGTCACAGCACATAGCACACGCAAAATGCAAGTGCTGCGTGCAGGCAACTGTCATGTGCGAGACCACAAGCAGAAGTCAACTCCCGCTGCGCATCACTGCACACAGCCATCGCCACCGCGAATGCAGATGGCTTTAATCATGCACCCAGCTCCGTCCCACTCAGCATCGCGGACCACAAACATCCCTCTGTGAGCCGAATTCGGCCGACTCAGGCCAGGGACATTCCCATTGGAGAACGTGACATCGGCTAATCTCAATAAACAACGGAACAGGCTTACGCCCTGCATCACAATCAACGGGGTGTCAGATTCGTGAGAAATCATTTAGTAGCCGTTCCACATTCGGCATCACCTACACACACACATCAGGCACACGAACTTACCCTGCATGAACGGTATCAGCTTGCACAGGAACGCGCCGAAAATGAAGTGTCGCAGCAGCGTGCCGACAAGTGTGACCGGCATACAGAGGACCCCGAGCAGTATATCCGAGATGGCCAGGTTGAGCAGAAAGAGGTTCGTGATTGTACGCATCCGACGGTTCTGCACCAGTGTCGAGATCACAAGCAAATTGCCCACGACCGAGAGCAGAAGGATAATGGTGTAGAATGGAATTTGAATTTTTCCGCCACTTAGCCATGACATTTTCGCCGTGGCGCCCGCACTGACACTGAAATTTGTCTGTAGGTCGAGGACACCGTTAAATTCATCCGCGAGACCCGCGGTTTGATTTGTGTAGTTATCCGGTTTGTCGGTGTAATCCAGTAATCCGGTGTGGTTGAAGGACCCGCCCGACATTTTCAATATTCGCGCCAAAGGCAACGGACTAGCAACGGAACACGCTTAAACAGACAGAGGACTTCCACGGTCCTTGAGTTCCGTCAGATGACTGCTCTTGAACTGGTTTGGCCGTTTGCCATGTGAATTCTGATAAGGATACTCACCACGGCTGAATGAATGCAGGCGGGTGTTGGGGGCTTTTTCGGAGTCGAGGCGATGAGCTTTGTGCAGATACAATGTTGCGGGTACACGGTTGGTGTTGTTGGTAAGCTGAGACTCACACCGAGCTTACCATAATTTGGGCACACTCGTGGGAAATTTCTTGGGAACATGTCCACTAGGAGTGGATGTTGCGTGAACAATTTCCCGCTGGGAGATTGAAGCTTTGCAACATTTATGGTGTATAGGATGAACTACCCAGGGTAGGTGGAGGTTAGAAATTATTGCGAAAGCGCCACAGAATTCACCACCAATGTAGTTGCACAAAGTGTGAACTTGAAAATTTAGGCGTTCACGAAACTTTCAAGACTTCGGGTCGGGTTTTTGGAAGTTTGTTAGGTTTTGTGAATTGTGACTGTGTTTTAAAAACTCCGGCTTGAAGATCCAGTTCTTCACGATGTATTAAAGTTGATGAAGAAGAAATGAACGATGTAAATAACGAACTACGCACTGTAAAGAGTATTTTCGGAGAATGCTTTGCGATGCAACTGTCACAATCCAAGGTTATATCGGTCACTGTAAAATGTCAAATGTTTGGCAGATCGGGGATGGGTCCATTTCAGCTAGGCCTAGTCTAGGTAGGCAGGCGGGTAAGATTGACTTTTTTTTTCTTAAACATTTTGCTGTTACTTTCTAGCTTTTTGTCAGGTGCATTGCATACGTCTATGAGTGTTTTTTTTATGTCGTTTTTATTTAATTTCCAGGACAAACTATTAAGTTTATTTTTTTTAGTCCTTAGGACAGACATTGTTATTTAAGACTTACTGGCCAATAAAACTAAGAAAAAACTTGGCATCGGATCAGTTTTCGACTTGCGATGAACAACCAAGTCTTGTAGAGAATTGGTCTTAGTCTGAATTGTTCACAATGCTTTCATAATGATTCATAATTTATGATCTATGCTCTACAGTCGATATGCCAGACCGGAAGCCGAGCTGGTACGTGCGTGTGGAGGAAAATGACTTTAGATGTTCACACAGGACGCTAGACTGGATATTATAGTCGGCGGCAGGGATACACCTCTGTATTTGTTGCAAGAAATAGGAACGCCTTATTTTGTGAATGGGACATATGGAGCTGATACTACAGATCTTTTGCGCTTATTTTTTATCGCCCCTAGACTCTTCGATATCCTTGAGCTGAGAGGTTGCCAGAGAAGCTTATTTTCCTCTCGTCTTCGTGCCCTGTACTCCTTTTGCCCTGGTCTTGTTTTCTGTTGCAATTCTTTTTGGCATACCCCGTCAGTTGCACGTTTGCATTGCTCACGCTCGCCGTCATATCTAGCGCTTACCGAAGTCATTACAGGGTGCTCAAAGTCTTCTAGCTTGATTGCCCTCATATGAAGCAATGTAGGGCTGGCACGACTGATTTGGTGCCAGTAGCAGGTAGCCCGCTTCATTGCTACATCGTGGGTTCTTTGGTTGCCGGGAATACCTTTGTGTCCAAGCATCTAGCATAGGATAAGGTTGCATATTCCTGAGGAAATGCAGAGAGGAGGCCTGTCTTTTGATTATCTGTCCTTTTGGCTGGAATACTCCCCAATGGTTTGGTAGGCGGTGAGCTATTGAAATTTTTGATGGTCTACACTTGAACCTATGCCTTAAGCCGATTTACATCCATCCGAGTAAGTTTTCATGACAGCCGGGTTAGGTTAGGCTAGATAAGAGTTGCTGCAGAAAGAAGCAAAACATAGACAAAAGTAGCCCCATTTGGATACCACTGCGGTGTCCTGATGCCAAGGATGAAAGTAGTTTTAATCCTGGGAATCAGGACACCAGCTCACAGGTTGTGACAAAGCGGGTAACCCGGCTAATGCTGACGCTGCTGTTCAGCTAGCTGAGATTATCAGAAGAAATCATTGTATGGCAACCATCGTACGGGCATGTATGCCAACTCGGCAGTTTCGCATCATGACACCGATGAGGGTCCTGAATTAAGTTCTGCTTAGTCAAAGCATAAGAGCGCTTTAGGTAAACCATGGATTGAGTGGCACTGTGAACTATCGAATCCACCAACCATGTGAAGGAAGAACAAAATAGTGACTGTGATTGAACACGAACAGCGCTGAAGAAAAGAGAAAGATAACACACCAACTCAACAAGCTCTTTAGACAAAGTTAATCTGCTTGCTCAACACTGCCAGATTCCAATTTGTCTCCAACTGTTCTTGAGAGCGTTGACTTCACCATGGGACAAATCCACTCCCGCACTCGTACAGTTGCAAGAGTACTGAAAGATCTCGACGTGCATAAATCCGCTGGCCCGGATGGTATTCCCCCTATACTTCTGAAGAGGTGTTCTTCTGTGCTGGCAAAACCACTGCGTAAGCTTTTTCATCTATCCTACTCTTTAGGTCTCTTTCCGAGCAGATGGAAAACAGCATTTGTCCAGCCAGTCCCTAAAAAGGGCGAATCTTCGTCACCAACCTCGTACCGACCCATAGCACTTACGTCCCTTCTTTCTAAGGCCATGGAAACGCTGATAAATCGTCAGCTTATGAAATATCTTGAATCGTGGAAGCTTCTTAATGACCGACAATATGGTTTGCGCAGCCACTGGTGATCTGATAGCTTATCTCACCGAAAAGTGGAACCAGTCTTAGCACAATGCAGGCAGAAGCAAGATCGTTGCGCTTGATATTTCTAAAGCATTTGACAGAGTTTGGCATCAAGCTCTCCTGTCGAAATTGCGTGCCTGTGGTATCGATGAATCTCTTCTTCTATGGATTAGAAATTACTTTTCGAACCGTTCAATTCAAGTTGTTTTGGATGGGTTCAAGTCTGATATCCACCAAATAAATGCTGGTGTTCCCCAAGGCTCAGTTCTGTCTCCGACACTCTTTCTCATTTTTATAAATGATCTCTTGTCTGCTACTTCTAATCCAATTCATTCCTTCGCTGATGACAGCACCCTTAGCTTTTCATATTCGTTCCAAGACCCACGACCCCGCGCTTCGGCCGTAGAATTCGAACGGCAGCGTATGTTAAGCACATTGACAGCATAATTAACTGGGGAAAAAACAATAGAGTGGAATTCACTGCTTCAAAAACTCAATGCTGTCTGCTGTCACTCAAGCGAACCCTTGATAATCAGCCATTATCCACGAATGGCGCTTGTGTCGATGAAACCGGAAAACTTTCCATCCTTGGTATGTGTATCAACACAACACTTAGTTGGAGCGATCACATATTTGAGGTCGCCAAAAATGCAGCGAAATGTTTAGGTTTTCTTAATCGATGCAAGAAATATTTGACCCCTTCTGATTTGGCTTTGATTTATAAGGCGTACATCCGCCCCAAGCTTGAGTATAACGCTCATATCTGGTCTGGTGCCCCCAAAACCACACTGCACCTACTTGATAGAATCCAAAAAAAAACTTATAATAGACAGCAATAACGCAGAGTCATTAGATTCTCTCGAACATCGGCGTACCGTCTCTTCTTTGTCCGTGTTTTATCGTTATTTCAACAAACGATGCTTAAGTGAGCTAGCCAACTGCATTCCTCCTCTCCATGAATTCACCCGCAATACTCGTCTCGCCAGGAATGCCCATCAGTATACCCTTAAGCCTACTTTCGGACGCACAGTTAAATTCAGAGACTCGTTTTTCAGCCGCACTGCACGAATGTGGAATGCTCTTCCCAAGCTAATATTTCCCACAGACTACAACGCGCAGATATTTAAGACCAATGCACAGGTACCTCCTCCCCCTTTCTCCCTCTGTACCTTCGGCCCGTGCTGTGTCTCGACCCCGGACACATAAGGGTATTAGCAATCCCTTGAGCACGCGCAAATTATAAAAAAAAAAAAAGCGAATGTTCATGCATGTAAGGATATATTGTAATATGAGTGCTTCTATAAATTTGTGTTCTTTCCGTGCTCTTCAGGAGCATTGTCAGACAAAATAATTGGTTGCTTATGCGGGTTTTCTCCTTGTATTCTGGGATTAACATTATTTTAATGCACTAATGGCAATTATGTACTTTCTTCATTGACACTTAAGCCATGGCAACGGTGATTTAAGATAAACCACTACTTAAGTGGAATCCATCACTTAACTTCCACTATGAAAACGAAATTTTTATTGATTCTGAGTTTAGCGATGGATCGACACTTACGGTCACACAGTGAAATTGGGCATTAGTGTTGGCCATTTTTCCTTTGTTTAAATGCAGGTGGTGCCTTCTAGCCACTTATGATTGGTAGCCTTGATGGTGTGTATCTTAGTAGATGGCAGGCTATAGCGATTGGTGGTGTAGGTTAAAATGCCAACCGTCTCGTTAAGAGCCTACAATTAAGGGATGTTTTTGAGTTGAACATGAAGTTGTTCGAAGACTTAACTGCGGCGTGGCTGTACGAATAGATGATTTTATCACTTTGAGATATTACACTGTTCTTGAGCCATGACATTAAATGTTTTATCGTATTGGTTCCTGTCTGGGAAATGCTACAGAGATCAGAGACCTTCATGGGGAGAGCAATATTAAGGTCTTTGGAATAGACACTCCTTCACCCGTCTTCTATCCGTCTGTCTATAATTGCAGCGGATCAACCAGCGTCTTGATGTTAGGCCTCCAATTCGAACTTCTCGAAGCTAGCCTAGCTAGTAGGTGATCGGTGTCGTCGGGAAGCAAAATTGAATTGAATTTGAAGTTGAATTCGTTAAGAATGGTTGAGTTGCCGAGTGTGAGTTTGGCACACAATCGAAGTGTTTCGAAGTCTCAGGGCGGCACTGGATGTGTTAGCGCTCCGCTGATGCACGTGCAGGACAGTCATTGCAACCTGTTGAGTGCCATGCAGTTGGCATCTTTGTTTGAGGTTGTCTTCCAAACTGGGACTCCGTACATTTGTGTCGGTCTGACTATCGATATCTATCGAATCCAATAAGTGATCAATTACAGAAATAAGGTCCGCGTAGAGTGGATAGTTCAGTCTCGGGAATTTTGAGGGTTTACGCCAAAGTGCATGTTTTTCTCCATGCTTGCAGCTTATAGAAGGTACTCTGAATTATGTCTTTTAGGGTAGAGACAAATCTACCAGATGCCGCTTATGGCAACATCGTCCGAAAAGGATCCAACTTTGAATCGAGCATCTTCCGATACAAATAGCAATTCAGAGAGAGAGAGAGCGCACCACCTTATGGGATACCTTATTAACTCCTCTATAGATAGCAACATCTCCCAGATAAAAGCGGATTATTGTACTAGTGAGTAGCCGACGAAACTTATCAATTCTTATTGTCAAGGACAACATACCGAATGCTGACTTAGCTTTGGATTCGGTATGTTGTCCACAATATGAAGAAGCAATGATATTAGCTTGAACACCAACCTAAGACTGTTTCACTCCAATGTTGACTCCTTGCTGTTATATGATGCACTTGGAAAGTGACCGCCACTATCACAAGAAGACTACAGACGTTTGTGAACCGGTGCCTACGAAACATACTAAGGATTTTCTGGCCGAACCGTATCTCAAATGGACAGCTTCATCAGAGACCGAGCCAGTGCGAGAAACTACACACAGTGGCGCGTAGGAGTAGTAGATGGACTAGGCCCCGTGAGGGGATACAGGATTTAAGTAAGTAAGTATTGCCAAGGAGTAATTGGAATTAAAATTCTTGTGAAATGTTTTCCCTGATATCCCGATGTCCAGTCATTTCTCCTCAGCGTTTTCATGAGAGAGAAGGATAAACTGATGGGTCTTAGGTCCTTCCGTTTGACATGAGAGCATTCCTCTGCCTTGGGAATGAATACTACTATCACCTTATTATAGGAGCTAAGGACATTACAGCATTGATATGGGTCTCTGTTCCTAGGAGTTCCGAAGGGATAATATTGTTACGTTTTACTCAATTGAGTATACGTAAAATAATTCAAATTATCCACAAATCGCTCGATCACTAGATTATGACGAATGAAACACAAAAGTTCACACGCACACGCATTTATTTGCAAACTCCTTAAAGACCACTATTACTTAACACAAACTTTACAAAATTCGTTGCTGCCTTTCAGGCTGAAGTTATGATCAATTCCCCCTTGTGGAAATATGGTGGTCTGTTGGGTTGACTCTAAGGTGGTGGTGGGATGATTTGTTGACTCGGGTGGTTGGTGTCCAGGTGGTTGGTGTCCAGTGGTTGGTGTCCACACGTCATACTCTTCACGTCACGGTACTGTCAGGTCGCTGACTTGAAGGGTTTAAAGCGTTTTAGTGCAGCCGGATTGGGGACATCATCTACGTCTCATTTCTTTCTCGTGGGGATTTTTATTACTGTTTTGTGGTTTTTTTCGAAGTCCTCGAAAGGCTTCAGAATATCCTACTGTTGAGGAATCTTCGAGTTTTGGAATAGTTCCACACGCCCTTCTGAGTGCCATAGCGATACAGGTACATGCTGATCTCTGAATTCTTATTCAATGCAACCATTCCAGGTCTAATTCCCCATTTTGTTTTACAATATTTTTACAGATATACAGTGCAACCGATACGATGTACTTCTTACGAACTCGACCATATTTAAAAAGGACTACCATCGTCCGTACGTCAATAGAGTACCTGTCAATCCAAGAATCCCCTACTCACAGACTCACAGACTCACAGACGTCCCACTTCAAGCCAAGATCCACCAAGAAATCAAACACCGACTTCAGCTAGTTTAAAACATAATTATTTATTTATTTAAAACATTTCAGTAGTACATGCGGTCATACACAATGTAGTCCTCTACTAGGCATGCAAATAACTTCATTTACTTTTAAGTGTATATCTGTATTTGTTGGATTACTCTTTAAGGATTGTATAACACGGCGACTAACAAATAGGTAGGTACTAGGTACAAATCTTGGCCTCATGAGAGCGGCTCCTTAGAGCTGCCAGTAAACTCCTGCTAAAGGACCAGTCCAGTCGACAAGGGGTGGTGGTGGTCAGAGTGGTGTGTGTGTGTGAGAGAGAGTTCCAGAAGAGAATACGAATACGAATGCATATACACTCGGTGTATACTTATATAAATTAGTATCAAAAATGTGTCTATAATTGAATCCTCCTTGATTGTATGCAGTATCTAGTTTGTAAATAGGTACATATATCGAATTCATACATATATATTGACTGACGGTAAATATAATTGAGTTAAGTCCCCCCGTGCCCCGGGGTGGTGTATCCATGATATGAAAGCTTTGACCTTGAATATGTGTGACTTTAAAGTGAATTCTTGTAGATGTGTAAATAAATGATTTCCTAGGGATGTGTGTGTGTGTGTTCACAGGTAGACAGATTTACGAGATAACATACGCGCTACATGGTCGACACAGTTACATATGTAGTTAAAAGAGGAGAGCACGGATGTGGGTGCATCCGCCTGCTCTCGGATACTAGATAAACTTATGTTGATTTGGCCTCTGTGGAGTATCTGCGGTGGCTGGCGGCGGCCGATTCTCATTTGTTCTCAATGATCATTTGTAGTTGAAGGGCTAGGCTCCGGGCCAGCTGGAGCACAGACTGAGCGTTGTGACGTTCGGCCATTTCTGTGGAAGGAGTTCAGTTCGGTTAGACTGTGCGAATGCAGGTGCGGTTGTGTACGTACCATTGAAGAACTTGATGACATCGGTGAAGTCCATGCTGTTGGAGAGAATGATGTCGCGGTAGGTTTCGAGGAGCGCCAGGGCGAGGAAGAGCACGAAGTGTCCACTTGCCACGTGCTTTGCCGCCCAGATCACCTCCCAGGTGGAGAAGACATCAGCGTAGACCAGCTCACGCTTGAAGTCCAACAGGAACCAACGGTAGCAGAAGTAGAAGTGCGTGTAGTCGCCGTGCGAGTCCATCAGATCGTACATTTCCGAGTCCAAGATTTGTATCAGCGATCTGGTGGGGAAATGGGAGAAAAACAAGATTAAAGTTTAAATGGAAATATGTGGCTTGAAGATTTTGTTACGTCGCCAGGAGTTAATTTTTTTGGCGTGATCTTTGCCAGGAAAATTTGCCCAGGACTATCAAATAGAGACGGAAAGACGGGAATGTAAGATGTCACCGAACGTTCCAAAGCAGATATGTACGACTCTGCGAATGTACCAGTCGAAAATGATCCTTTGAAAGAAACTCGCTATTGTTGGGCAAATTTGAGTGGCGACGACATTGACCAAAAGCCTAAGACGTTCGTAGGCAGAGGTACGAATTAGGGAAAGCAGTCTCTTCTGCTGCATACAATTTGATGAGGAGAGTCGCCAGAGGCCGGATCCTAAGCCTCGAACCTCTAGCCGAAGGCAATGCAAGCGCTCTGATGATGTACCCATTTTGATGAATTGGACAGAGCTTACCTCCGCCTACTTCATCGACTTCGAAGAAACATTCACACACTTCCACCGAAAGGAGCGACAAAGGAGCACATGTACAACTCGATAATCGAGGTTGAATTGAATAGATCGAGTCCATATCCTCGTAAATATATTCTTTTCACAGCTCAGGAAGAATTCTTGGTTGGTTCAGTATTTTTCAAGAATATTCTGATGGTTTAAGGTGCCAAAATGATGCTTGTAATATCCCCGGTTTGGTGAATAAGTCAGACGACCGCAAGTTCAGTCATGGCGAAGGAAGCCGAAAAGAGTAAGACATCACGAAGGTGTCACAGGTCCAGTTTTCTTGGACCAAAGAACAAGACGCTTATTTATCAGATCATCGCCTAATAAATGGTCTGAGAGCTGTCAATCCTTGACGATCCTGGGAATTCGGCCTGCCGTCTTCAAGACTTAGCAACATTCAGACGGGCATCTGTCGACTCTGACATATTTATTTCAGCAGCCCGATTCAGACCTCGACTGTCCAATGTCGGAACGCTGCACCAGCCAAAAAGAAAATGTTTGACATTGGACCAGAGATTGGCGGAGCCTAAGCCCTAGGTTAGGTTAGGTTAGGTTGAGGTGGCTGACTGCCGCGAGGAAGGACAGCAGACACACTTAGGCCAAGCGAAGGCCCATTGTATTACCACGCGGATCAAGGGTACCTACTCCGCAAACCAATTATTGCTTTCAATAAAGCGAAGAAGAAGGCTGATTCTAATGATCAAAGCAATGGGACCCCAGAAGTCTGAATCTACGGGATGAGAGAGGACTGCAGTTGCATGGTAAGTTTTCAATGGTTTCTTTCGCATCCTCGTCCATGCAGCTTCTACAGAAATTATTGTAAGGAAGCCCTAGTCTAGAGGCGTGAGTTCCGATGGCACAATGCCCTGTTATTGCCATCGCAACTCGCGCCTCTAAGCCCAGAGCTCTTAAGAAAAGCTACTCCACAATATAAATTGAAGCGGACATAAGGCTGCCTACCACCTCCGGCAAGAAACTCATGGTATGACGCGAGTGTGAGCAGAAGACAAATGCAACGACGAGGCTCCAACGCAGAAGAAAAGCATGACAAGAGTAGTATCGGGCCAGAATACAGGAGGAAAATATTCTTCTACACCTAAAGACTCCAGCTCATAGTTGCGTGTGTACGTTTAAATCCCACAGAAAATTTTCTTCACGCAGCGCAAATTGCGCAGTCCACTTTTGTATAAATCTAAGAACCTCCTACTCTACGATGCCAAAGAGCGAAGAAGAAAACAAAATACGGGGCGTTTAAAAAAGGCAAAAGCCAAGACAACACGCATTGAAAACAGATTGAATTAAAATATTGTGGTGACCTAATTCGGACTGGATATACCTTCGGGATAGTAGATTGCCCATTCATCTTCGAATACTGCCTAATAGATTGAGTCTATTTAGAGCGTTGCTTATTGCCTCAAATTGAACGTTGTTAAAAGCTCACTCTATATCAAGAAAAGCAACCATTGTATTTTCTTTGTTAATGAGAGATTTTTCAATGGTGCTTACTATTGAGTGAAGTGCTGTTTCTGTAGAGAAACATTTGCGATACGCATCTTGGGAAGGTGATTAGTATCTAAAGACGATACTTTCCCTGATATGTAGATCCACTATCATTTCCAAGGTTTTCGAAAAAAAGAGGAAATGGTTATGGGTCTGAAAATGTTTGGTTGGCTGTGTGTGGCTTTTTTCCCGCACTTTGGTATGAATAACACCTTAGCTTTCCTGCATAATTTAGGAATGTAGATAAATCTTAAGCGGCTGTTAAAAATTACCTTCAGGCACGGCTATAGTATGTCCAGTCCGTGCTGTAATTCAGCCGGTCTGACGTCGTGGCTGGGGACTTGTAGGGCTGCAAACTTTTAACTGATCTGTGTTCCCAGGGAAGTGTGTGTCGATTAGGAGCTTAAGGGTTTCCTGATCGGATTCCGTCATTATTCTTCCGACAATTGGATAAACATAGTCATGATCGGAGATTTTGAGAGTAAATGTTTCAACCGACCACTGCCCTTAATATTTTCTATGTTTCCACAGAAAGCTCTTTGGGCTTCTTTTTGCGCCGTCTTGACCTCTTTCTTATAGTTCCTCAGACTATGCTTGTAGACATCCCAGTCCGGTGTTGCCCTTGAGAATTTTGCACGGATGAAACACTCCATCAAAAATGGCGGTTTTCTATTTATTTTTCTGCCTGTTTGCAAGAAGAGGCCAAACGAGTTGGAGTTAGTGCCAATGAAGAAAAAACGAAAAATATGTTCCGTCATACAAGGCCGAGTTCTAAGCGGAGGCAATCGGATATAATACCCCGTATGCGAGGAAGGTCAATGGAAGACATAACCGCGAACTCTACCAAAATGTGAATTTTTTCCCTGAATTGGATGTGAATGCACTGGCTTGGCCACATCCAATTCATGGACACCAATGCTCCAGCTAAAAGGGGATTGAAATCCGAGCCTTCTGGGTCGAGAAGGATAGAAAGACCGAACCTTTGGTGTAAAGACCTAGTTATAGGGGACGAAAGACATCTTCGAGGGTCAGGGATGGAAAGCAACTATTGCTCAGGGGCAAGACTCTCCAAGGGCTTTGTTGGTCAGTTGGTCTGAAAAGTAAGTAAGTAAGTACACCTAATTCTGTTTTTACACGAATTATTTTTACACGAATTTGAAATAACACGAGTAAATACGAAAAAATATTTCTATTTTTATACGACATAATTTGAAATAACACGAATACAAAAAAAACAAAATTACTTTTTTTACATGAATTATTGGATTTAACACGTTTTTTTTCAATGAATTTTTTTCTACTTAAAATAATTCTGGTGTGTATTCTGAGTTATGTCTATGTATGCGTAATTTCTGTTTTACGGGAAATGCGGGATTCCCCGAATTATTGAAAAAGTAAAAATGTACATAATGTATTGTACACACAATTTAGTTCCTATTTGACAATTATAATTGAAAGATCGTTAGTTTTTGCTGATTTTTAACAAGTGCTAAGTAAAATAAAGTAGAAGCTCATATAATTTTGGTAGACCAATAACAGGTTAGTTTCAAATATTTAATTTTAGATTTTTGCATTTTTGATTAATAAAATATATTTTGGTAGCCACACGCCATGTTACATAATTCTCCTGCATTAAAAATGAGGAAAGCGATCAGCTTAGATACCAAAATCAAAATTTTAGATCAACTTGCAACGGGACAAGGCGCAACGGTTGTGGGAAAGAATTTCGGAATCCATGAAGCTACTGTAAGAACAATTAAAAAAATGAAACTGCAATTAGAGCATCAGTATGTTCTGGAACAAAATTAAGTGCAAAGTCATCATCGTATGTAAGGGATGTTGTTAAAGAGAAAATGGAAAAAGCTTTGGTAATCTGGATAGAAGACAAATCCCAAAAGAGAATACCAGTAGACGGACTTGCTATCAAGCAGACAGCATTAAGAATCTATAAACGTATCCAGGAAATTGATCCAGATACATCATCTCAGTCAAAACAACATGCATTTTCCGCAAGTACTGGTTGGATGACTGGTTTTTTAAAAAGACACGCTCTCCACAATATAAAAATTAAGGGAGAAACTGCATCCGCTGATGAATTGGCTGCAGTGACGAAAGAGATCGTCCAATTTTAAAAGCATCCCTAATTAAAGAAGGTCTTGATCTCGCTACAAAATTAGGTAGTCATTTTGAACAACATGATCATGACGAGGAACGAGCTGCCAAATTTCAACGTGAACTGAAATCATTAATGGCATCTTACAGGGAAGTTTATAATGGGTTAACGCGAAATAAAACTCAATCTAAGATAACTGATTTCGTTCAAAAATCTACTGATGTCCCAACACAGTCGGCTAGAAATGATAATGATCAACAAAATCATTCCAGTGATGGCAGTGATATTGTAGTCTTTCGCAAACGTTTGCGTTTATTATCAGACAGTGACAATAAATAAAATTGTTTAATGTTTAAATTTTTCTTATGGTTGTACTTTATGTTATTTAAGTTTTTTGGCAATGAATTTCTGGTATTATTTTTTTTATGAAATCTAAATTTTAATTTATTTTATTATAATTTAGTTTATTTAATAAATGAAAACGAAAATAAATTCTTAAAATAACTACAACAATATTTTTTTTATATTATTTAGTCTAATTTTAACTTATTTTTTGAGGTCTAGAACCAATCTATTATTTTTGTACTTGGCCAGTATCTTTTTTTACACGATTTTTTTTTACACGAATTTCTCGGGAACCATTCTATCGTGTAAAAACAGAATTAGGTGTACAGAGTGCTGCCTCAGATGCTCTGTAGTTAGTAAATTTTTGAAAGACAATACCTTACCAATACGCATTAAGCTAAATTCGGAGTGGCGCCAAATAGTTATAAGCTGTTGAAACACTCATTAACAAAAATGTTGAAATAAATACTCGTATAGTGTATTTTGTGCGAGAATGCGAGCGAGGGTCTACAGTATTTCCTTTTACCGAGCCAATGCAGTGTCGACTAGCCAACTTCCCTGAGATAAGATTGAACATGCACATAAGATAACAAAGATAAGAAACAGTACAGAGTCGCTAGTCCGGACACTCGTTAGAAAGGACACTTCAATACCCCGGACATCTCTATGTTTCGGACAAAATGTTACCTCTACCACAGTATTAAAATGTGTATACATTTAAACTCTTTACAAGGTACTTACATACGTACATACAGTGCTGCACAAAAATGCGCGTTCAATAATGTAATTTAGAAATATAAAAAAAATATAAGAATATAAAAAGAACATAAAATAATATGTTTAACTTGTACTCCGTGGATTAAATCCACTTTTTCCAAATTTCATCGTTGTACGCAAACTTTTGTGGAGCACTGTATACATGCATGCTCGGCTCTTGAGTCTAGACATGCCGTTGCGACTTAAGAAAGTTGCGTAGGTATGTGGGAAAATTTCGAACAATGAAGCAGGGAAATTGTTCGCCAGAGCCATTCAGTTGCATGAAAATAATGCAAATGAATATCCTTCGACTAAAGGGTTACCGAAAAAAAAAAAGATTTTATAAAACGGGTTCCAGCAAAAACTAAACACCTACTTTTTTGCTCTTTATGCCTGGAATAAAATAGTACGTTTGGGCTTGCGTTCTTAAAGGGATTGGTCAACGTACACAACTCAATGGCCATGCAAAAAATACAGCGTCAACCTGAGATAGATGAGAAGATCGTAATAAAACGTAAAATGTAAGTCCATCGCGCGTCATTATCGAACATGTTGGATATTTTTTGACAGAGAGGTACGCTGTGAGAGAGATTTTCTCCCAAATTGACAGAATTTTGTGTCAACTGTCATTTGAGAAATGAAAATAGCTGATTAAAAATAATTTAACGGCAAAAGTCATTTCAAATGATTGTATGCAGAAAGGCGGCAATATTTTTCATCTAGTAGATGAGAGAGAGAACAGCTGTTACATTAAGTAACCATTTCAACGCAAGTGCGTCCTCGCATTCCTTTCGTAACGTGAAGGCTGGCGCAACGCACTATTGTGTTTCAGGCATTACAGATTTTTTAAATGCATACATTTATTCTATTTTTTCTCTATAGTCCGGACTTTTCGCCATTCCGGACACACTAGAAGCCAGCTGGTACGGGCATAGAGTTAGTCTGCACTGTATATCAAAATATAGAATAGAGCACCTCCCACGCTTCCACTCAACTAGGTCTGTATGCGATAGCAACAAGGCGGTCCCACATCACATCGCACATGACATTGGATTCCAGGACTCTTCATGTTGGGGAAGGACAATCTAAACAAAAAAAGCCAACATTTTCATGAAATTTCTAAAATAACACAGAATTCCGCGAATGGCATAAAGTTCGTATGCAAATTGGTCTTTGTGTCAAGGTCACTCGACCGACGTTATACTTCTCTAAACTACCTTAGGGACCGTATACGACTAGAACGAACCCAGTACACCAGCAAGAGGTCTTAACCAGACTATGAGTGTAGGCGTACGAAACGACTTCACAGTTTTCTTCCGTAAAACTCTCGGAATTAGACCACTATTCAAGGTGGCACAAGTGCAAAAGCAAAAACAACTGATTTGACAGGAGATGAAGGACTGTGAACCACACCATTCTTCGGCACACTCAGAAGGAAAGCCACACTCTTGCGGCCTCTTGAAAGACCAGGGACACTCGACGTTTCCTACGTCAAACCGTTGCTTTGAACAGTTTCACAATTCGACATCCAATTAAGACCATCCCCAGCAATCCTTTCACATTTCCCACCCACAAGCAATCATCGAATGCCTCGCTTCACAGTCTCGACGCAAACAAATGAAATTCAACGGCTTTCCTTCCATTTGACGGCAGAGCCATGCCATGACCCAATAACATTGAAAATCCAGAGTTTTCCAAGAACCGACGTGCACAATAACTGTGGTAAACAAAGTAGCACCAGCGAATCGAATCCCCACCCACGAGTCCCCGGACGACTTCCCCGCAGTTGTGCCCGTGAAAAGAGAATGTCAATATTTTCATGTCTGTGTCGAAATGTCAGAGTTCATTGCCACGGAAATCAGCAAATGACGAGGGAAAAGAGTGCCATTGAAAATTCCGGCGTTCGGTCCGTCAAATCTATTTTTGGATAAGCCCGTGACAGCATCGGGAGAACGTGTGTCTTGAAACAGAGAGGAACCGCCGTTTCCGGGACAACCCCACACATACCTCATGTTTGCGAAGTGCATGTCCATGGCGCCTCCGTTGGGGAAGTTCTCAATCATCCGCTCCATCAGTTTACAGAAGCAGCTGTAGCTCAGCGACTCGTCGTCGAATATGACCAGCAGCGGTGCCACCAGGTCGCACATCCCCTGCATGTACCCAATCTCCAGGTGCTCCCAGACATATCTGCAAGAAAGATCCCTTCATAATCCGCCCCCAGGCACCGACCAGCCCGACTTACGTGGAAATGACATTCCGCAGCTTGTCCAGGTTCTCGTTCGCAAAATACCAGTAGTTCCTGTCGCACCGCTGCACGTCCTTCTCGATTCTGTGCAAGTTCAGACCAAACGTCTCGAGCAGTTCGCACTGAAAAGAGTGAGATTACACGTGAGACGTGGAAGAGTACGCCTCCCGATCCACTTACGCTGTACACGCCACCATTTGAGCTGGCCGGCGAAACACAGGCCGACTTGGGCTCTTGCAACGCGTCCATGGATGCCGGCCCACCGACATCCTCCAGGACGGGCGACATGGCGCCCACCCGTTCGCCGACGCTTTTCTCCTCCTCGTCCATGTTCACCAAGTCAACCGACGCATTGGTCACAATGACCGCGGCGGGAAAAGAGGACGGCCTGAAGACCTTCCTCTCAGCCTCCTCGTCGGCGTCCGTGAGCTCGCCCTTGATATCGTCGACGCTGTGAAACTCTGGGATCTCGGTTATGTCGCCGTCGCCGTCGCCGCCTTGCGCTGAAATGTTGTGGATATCATTGTCAGTGGCGTCAGCAAACTCGTTGCCAACCGTTTCATAGGAGGAGCTGGATGGCGAACAGGGGCTGCTTGGGATAATCATACCTCCTTTCATGTCATCGCTCAAGCAATCCTCTTCAATGGACACGATCTTGATGGTGGTGCCGTGGACGGGCAAGTCGGGCGACAGACATCTCAGGGATTTCTTTGGCGACGCGTCCGCATTAATGGCCAGCTCATCCTGCCCCTCGACATCCTCGACGTTGCCCGAATCTGTGCTGTGCTTCATGTTCCTGGTCGGTGGGCATGTCAGGCGATTGCCCTCCATCTCCACGTGATCCGATATATCGGAGATGTCCTGGTCTGCGAAGACCTCGTTATCCATGTCCGCGTCCAGGTCGAGGCGGGATTTCTCGCCACTTGCGCTGCCCGAGCTGAGCTTGGCCACAGCTCTGGCGGTCTTCTCCATGTCCCGCTGACGGACGATGGCCTCCACGGCCAGCCACTCGCTCATTGTCGTCTCGTAGTAGTGCTTGAACTCCTCGTCCATCTTCCGGCGTTCCTCTGGCTTCGACCCGAAGCTGTGCAAAATGGACACTCGGATCAAGCGGCAGTCCTGCGACTTTCAAAACTCGCTTACCAGTGGTGTCCGAGCAGGTACGGCCACACCTCCTTGCGAATCTCGTGCTCCACGCCGCCGAAGTACACCAGGCGGTAGACCTCGTCCTCGTTCGTGACCACGCCGTCGGCATTCAACGCCTCCCAGCGCTCCTTGGTCAGCCCCTTCTCATCGGTTCCCACTGCAAAGACGAAGCCATCAAGACGCAGCTCCCACGTGCGGCGCTTCTACTTACTCTCCGGAGTGATCCGTCCGTTCACCAGTCCAGAGAGGTGTGTCCTCACAGTGGACAAGTGCCGGCAGTAGGCCAGCCAGCCGTAGAAGGCCCGCGAGATGATTTGGCGCCTCATGGTGGAGCACACCAGCTCAATGCTAGCCGTCTGGCTGCTCTGGATCAGCGGTGAATCAATGGACACCTGATCAATGGAGATGCTCTTGCTCGAGTAGTCGCTGCTGCCGTTTGTCGAGCAGCTGCTCAGCTGAGCCCGCCGTGGACTTGTGCGTCCCAGCTCGAGGATTGGATGTGCAGCCACTGAAATGAAACAAACCCTTGAACCTCCGAGTCGATTGCATTCCCACCGCGCGGCTTACAGAAGTCCTCGTGGTTGCTCTTGCTAACGATCCGGAAGACGTAGTCAATCGGAGTCTCCTCAGTGGACTCTAGCACGGACGACAGGATGCGCCTGCGCCCAAACTTTGGCCACGGCAGGAACTTGCCGATTCCCCGTTGCGACCACAGCGGCGGATCCAGTTGGCCATGGGGCAGCAGACCCGTTTCCAGGCAGCTCAGGAACGCCTGCATGTGCCCGCCCTCGGGGAAGTGTATTGGTGGGCGTTGGACGCCATCCTGTCCCACGAGAATGATGGTTCCACCCGTGTCCTCGCCACGATTCTGATGGCAATGCACGTAGACGATCTCATTGACGTTGATGTTCAGCGCGTACGCCCAGTAGGAGCTCTTGTCGCCGACCTCGACCTCGTTATAGCCGTTCATCAGCTGGTTGGGCGTCCACTTGATGGTCAGGGACTGCACGTACTGATGGAGGCTAAGGTAGCCTGGCATCGACTCGTTCACGTCCTTCTGAAAGTGTGTGAAGAGAAGAGAGAGACGTGAAAAGGATTTGAGAGATGAAAAAGGGTTTCGAGGTGCTGCCTTGGATGGCCAGCGCTGGGTCGGTTCCAGGAAGGATCAAGAAGCGATTCACTGTCTCGCCTTGTCTTTGATTTCACACTAAGATGCCCCTTCGTGCCCTTCTTTAACCACACTGGAGCGCTTCTCAGTTCAAAGAGACACCCAACCTTTCATCCCCTTCCTTGGACATCCTCGGCAGTACAGGAGTGCTTCTCAAGGTCCAAACAAGCTCGCCCACTTACCGGAAGTACCATTACATTATTCTTTCCATACAATAGAGTCGCCCTCGAGTTCTGATGCAACGACTCCACGTAATCCTTGGCCACGCAGGCCGAGGTGTTCGACTTGAACGTGCCGGAGCTGGAGTCCTCCGAGTTCGCGTGCAGAGACCGCTTGAAGTTGATAATCGGCCGCTGCACCGTAGACGGCTGCCTAGTGCCGGAGCTAATCCGATGGCGCTGCACCTGGAAAGTGTCAAGAATACATTAGCATCCCCTCTGGTGCGGCCCAGCTCTCACCAATTCATCAGCGTGCGGATCTGTCCAATAGTGGTCGGCGGTCTTGGCCCGCGTGAACTCGAGGGCACACGGGCCGACGAGCAGGGAACTCAGAATCGACCCATAATCCGGGTCGGCCACCAGAGCATCTTTGTCATAGTAGTTGCTGGCATTGGCTGCTAGGTGCTCGATAATCTTTGCCAGCTTCTTCTCGTACAGTGCCAGTCGAATCCAGAGAAACCTGCGCGGGGAGAGAGTCTTAAATTTGGGCGACCTGGGAGCCCCGATCGAACTCACTTGACAACTGTTGGATTGGGTGGCGGATTTGCTGCGCACACCGAGTTGCTGCTTCCCTTCTTCAGAAGGGGCGCCTTGTGGATGCTGTCTGTGCTTGTGCTCGCCGAGCGCTTGTTGAGCTCCGAGTTCTCCAGCTCTTGCACTTTCTTGCTTATGACCTCGGCTTCGGGGCATGATTTTGCTATCTTATGCAGGAGCGCTGTAGTCGACGAGGTCTTGAAGAGACCCAGCGCTCGGCGGCGTAGACCTTGACTGAGACACGACTCGACTGCAGCGCACACTGCCGTCACTGAGTTGCTGTCCTCGTGAACGAATTTCTTCGTCACTGCCTCCTCCATCAGTTGCTTGACCTCCCTCTTGACGCTGGATATCAGACGTTCCTTGAACTCTGATTCTGAAATGAGAGAGAGTTAGAGAGAGAGAGGGAGAATAATTTGAGTTTTGTGGGATGGAGAAGAGGAAGAAAGCGAAATGTACAGTGCCGAGAAAATTGATAAAAAATTTTAGGTTTTTGTGGACTTTAGTTTTCCTGTCCTGCCTTCACGATGGCTCATAATTCGGTCCATTATTTGCAGGAGATCATTGCAGGCAGCGAATCTTGCTTTCCTCGTCTCCGTTCCAACCTCTCAGGAACCACTGGCGAATGTGGACGACCAACATTCCACAATGAGCGTATGCTGGCCTTAGTGTAGCTGCTGTCTTTCCGTACAGCAGTCAGCCACTTCAACATAACGCATCCACCCTCATATTCCAGTTTTCAGACAGTTTTTGGTGACACTCTAGACCCAATTTGGCCTATGCGCCGACGGCCGCCCTTCTAACCTAACCTACCCTATTCTGCAAACGCCATGGCAGAACACTGGCAAATTTTAGTAGTTGGTTAGACAACATTATTTCGAAAAAAAAGTGAATGCTTGGAATATTTGTTATATAACTTTGTCCAGGGGTTCCCAAAGTGTGCGCGGTAGAAAGAAAATACAAATATATTTAAGCTTCGCGCTTCTTGTACGCTGGTTTTTAAACATACCACACCTTGCACTTGATTTATTCATTTGGCCCGTTGTAACATTTCACTGCAATTACAGTAACTTGTATGCCAAAATATGTCGATTTTTTTTAAGTCGCAACCTCTCTTTGGGAGACCGGGGACCGGGGCTTTTAGAAACAAATTGTAGTTGTGGATGGAAATGAATGAATGAAGGTGGCGGTCAAGATTCCCGAAATTAGCTGTGTTTTTTTGCAAGCGTATATACACTTAATTTATAAGTGCACAAAAAACGATCATCGGCGCTTAATGATTCATCATAAAATCTTGGCAGCACTGACGACATTTTTGACATTTGCTAAGTCAGGGTGTAGTCGTGGAAGGTGATGGTTGATCTTTGATGGTCACAATCTTCGTTTTGTGACTGTGTAGCCTGACTATGACTTTAAAAGCAAAAGGACTTAATAATTATAAAATAAACACAATTTTCATCAAATGAAAATAATCGATTACGAAAACTAGACGGAATGTATAGAAGACTCTCTGGGTATACCTAAGAGTCGCATATTATGGATGCAAAATCACTTCAAAATTATTTAATACATCATCCACCCTTACAAATGTTCAAAAATACAGGAATCATCAACCCAATGAATGAATGAATAAATTCAGGAATGAGTTATCGATAACACACAGAAAATAATGGTTGGAAGCATTGTTTTTATTCGCAAATATTTCATAAGCGGCGATAGATAGGCGTTTATACGCTTGCACCAAAACACACTCGATATAAGATGAGGTGTGTTGAAGAATGGGAATTGCTAGGATCAGAATGCGGTTATAACTTTAATTTGACACCAAGCGAACAATATGAATCTTTAAACGAAAAACCCTTCCTCCAGAAAACTGGTCACAGAATGTTAAAGTAATTTGTAAATAAAACTCAGTCATAATTTACAAATTTCACAATTTAAAAGAAAGATCGTATTTTTTGAACAACTACTCAGTAGAAAAAATAACTACTTTTAAGCTAAATTGCATACCGTATCGCCCTGAGTTTCCAATTTTATGTGACCTGTGTAATCTCAGAGAGCGTGAGAATGTGTTGTTTTTCAACGCGAAATGCCCTATACTTAAGGAGTTCGGCAATAAGTTGTTCGCTGATCAGGCACTTGAGTTGGAGGAAGCAATGAATATCTTGAATGGCGGCAGAGGTTGGGACTTACTCTACAACCACTCAGTCAACGCATTGCGCTACATGATCTGCATAGTTGAAGAACATTTTCTAAGTTATTGGAATATTATATAATAGTACAAGCAGCAGTCATTTTTAATTAATATCTTAGATAGATTTTTTTTTACTATAGATAGATTTTCGTAAAATTTTTACAAGGTTTGCCACCACGTAATTAACATACAGAGATATGATATTAGACTTATTTTTAATTAATATACAAATGTTTTTAAAGCAATTTTTCTTTTTAATTTCAATCTGGTAGACGACCTGTTGCCCAAAGATAGGAGACTGTAGTAGACTATGCACGGCGCACCAACAAGTTAAGTATAATTTCCCGACCCCCTACCCTAGAAAGAAACTATTATTTGAAAAAGAAGCAGTCGAATGAAATACAGTCAAACTTCGATAACTCGAATGAAATTGGTTGGCAATAGCGCCAAGACTGAAATTTACATGTAATTTGACTTTGATAACTCGAAAACTATCGATTACTCTAATGTCTTGATAACTCGAACTGATTATTTGGCGTCGACCTCTTTAAGTCGACTTCTGGAGAGAAATTCCCAAATTCTGCGTATTCTAAAAGTTCGTTTTATAAGGAATCACCTTACATGCGTATGTACTTATTTCCTTTTCGTCCTTCGATCCAACTCGACAAAATTTCGTTATTTCCAAATCTCGTTAATTCGAATTTTACGGAAAGTCCCCACCGGGATTTCGAATTATTAAGAGTCGACTGTATAATCAAAATGTATTTTAAGAGTATTCAGCAACAAGTGTGCAACTCCAATCTCTAAGTGTAGCATATAATTAGGTGTACTACTAGGAGGTTAAAAAGTCCCCCTGGGAAAATATCTGAGGAAATTTTCCACAGTTTCGAAAGCGCCGTAACCCCAAACTTGGGCTGTATACAATAGAATATAAGAAGGTATGGCACGGAATATTTTAACCTTTAAGTCATGTGAAATGAAACATTTTAATTCTGAATACTGTTTCCCCAAACAGCTCAGATCGCCCGTTTAACTTGAAAGTGCATGTTCATATTTAGGTTCGGCGTAACCAAGCTACATGTACTGCTTGACTATCTCAATCTGTTGGCCTTGAAATCCCCATTTTTCACTTCGAGCGTATCTTCCTCCACCATCTCTAAGGACCATCATTTTTGATGGTGATTGACTTCAATATTTTACAGCAGGTTTCTAGCCTGTTGTTCGTTGTATCAATTCTGCCGACGAAAAAAACGATGTCACCTGTAAACATCAGTGTCGGAATATAGACACATAGATTTATTCCACCTCTAACTTCATCTGTTATGTCATTTATATATCCGATAAGCAGCAATGTACTGAGCACACTACCTTGTTCGACGCCCACTGGTATAATGATGATGAATATGCATCGATGAAAAGCATGCCATCCTCTGTCCGTTCAGAGGTCTGGCTAACCGTAGGAGTACACACAGAGAGGCCTACTTTTTCAACATTTTTAGCGATCTGAACATTAGTACCAGCTAGAAGAATGACTTTGTTGTAAACGCCAACTGGTTCCAGTTACAGGATTTAGTCAGTCCGGTGGAAGAGGAAGTATTCTGTCCCATGATCTAACTCACCAAACTCATCCTCATCTAAATAAATCACTGTTCCATGCTTGTTGTTGTCGTCATTGGCAATCACCTGCTCCCCCAGAGAAGTTAACCCTTTATTTAAGACCACTCAAAATTCCCTCAAAAACCATCCCACACCCGTGTCCCTGAAGTCCATCTGCTGGTGAATGCACAACCGATTCAAGCAAATTAAATCGCTACAGACAATTTCACACAGTCGATGATCTCATAGAAATTAATGCCACTCAACCATTCCATTGCACATTTGGTGCAGTGTTCTAAAAGCGGGAATTGCATCATCTGCCTTTCAGTTTGACACGAGAGAGGGAAGCAATCACATCCTTGTTTGCCTCTCCTACTTGCTGGCAGTTTATAATGAGCAAGTTGGAACATTTCAGTTGGATAACATAGAGCTGGGATACAAAGCTTTATTGCAACCACCGCAAAATGGATGTAATTGCCATCTCGAGGACATACTCTCGTCGTGTCGTGATTTTCACAAAAGAACGGAAAATCTGTTGTAAAATAATCCAGGTCTTAGGGATAATGGGCTTAGATTACTCTATGCACTGATTCTCATTCCCTTTTGCTATAGGTGGAATTCTCCTCTGTAAGATAATGAACATCGTACACAAAAGGAAGGGATCCCTTTAAAAGCCACAAAAGTGTATATTTATTCACATCGTGGAGTACTCTCAAATTTTTCGTTTCATTTTGTAGTGAACTCGACCAACGTAAAAACGTTTCTCCGAGTTGGTAGTACTTTCCATAAGTGCTGCCGAATCAGTTGGTCGATAGTCGATAAAACGAACATGAATAAGTAACAGGACTTGGTAAGTGCGCTTTTACACGGTCAAATTTCGTCGCAACAAATGTGAGGTTTTTCCTGGGAAGGGAAGTGAAAAGTGCGGCAGGCAACCGCGTCGCAGGTGTGCAGAGATTACCGTCAGATTTTGACTAAGCTTTCGCATTTTTCTTTTCTTTTTTGAATTTTTATTATTACCGTTGGATATCGAACATTGACTGAGGTGGGTTTCATTTTCACTGTGAGCCACGTACATAAGTAAAACTTAGCTATGAAGGAGATTTAAGTGGACAATGAGAAAATGGCCATTAATGCCCCGACCATACTGGAAGTACGTAGACTTAAGTCAAATTAAGCAATAGAAATGGAGCAATGGACCAATTCGCTTGTAGTACGTTTATAACGCACCCAAATTCAACATTACGCCACCAGAATTTCGAAATCCAATTTCGCGTTCCCATTGGAACTTTAACATTTCAAAAGGCAACTAGTGTCAAAATGTATCACTGTAATTTAGTTCTCTTATTAGCCAGCTGTAATCGACATTAAATTAAGAATTTAAGTGCTAATTCAGATAATTCACTAATTTTTCGTCCATCCTTATTGTAATTATGACTTGAAATGATTAATTGTATTGTTGGGAGCTGTTTTTTGTTTCTGTTAGCAGGCTGAAAAGTCAATAATAGCTGTGTTTTTTTGCAAGTGTATATACGCTTAATTTTCAATTTGCATGTAAAATACACAAGCAACAAATCCTATATGTGCTTAAGTTACTCATCATATCCATCGCCGCTTATGAAATAAGCGCGGTTAAAAACAATGCCTCCAAACATTTTTTTCTGTGTGTTCATTCCTGAATTCATTCATTCATAGTTTAGGTTGCTGTATGTGGCTTACACCTGCAGGTTTGGTTGATGTATTAGATCATTTTTAAATTTTTTGACATCCATAAGTATGCAATTTTTGGTATATCCAGAGCGATTCTTTTCATTTAATGAACATTTTTTCTTATTTTATAATTATTATTTTATTTTTGCTTTTAAAGTGATGGTCACGGTACACAGTCACAAAACGAAGATTGTGACCATCAAAGATCAACCATCACCTTCCACGACTACACCCCTGATTGCTTAGCAAATGTCATAAATGTCGTCGGTGCTGCCAAGATTTTATGATGAATCTTTAAGCGCCGATGATCGTTTTTTTGTGCACTTATAATTTACGCGTATATACGCTTGCAAAAAACACAGCTAATGTCGTGCTGAATCTGTAAAGAGGTTTGTTCTAACATTTCGAAATGTTGGAAAATATATGCGGGAATGCTGAACATTTGGGCTGAAATGTTGAAACGAGGCGAAATGTTGGATTTAGGTGTTAGTTTAGTTCACTTTCGATTAATTAAGCATATCGACAGTTGGCATTTGTTCACAGAAGCCGTTTTTGATATTAGCTCAACTCTAGGTACGCTCATTATGGTTCGCCCTTAAGCAAATAGCACTGCAGACCGAGATTAATTAAAATTATGTCAAAACTGGTTTTTCGCAAGACGACGCACTGTCATGTGATTTCTTCAGCATTGTTCTTGCGAATATCCTGTAAGATTCAACATGGCAGGCAGGATAAATTTGTTTGAATTGGCCAATCGCAGCGAGCCTTAAATGGGGCGTTTTGCTACCATTGAGAGGCAATTTTCTAAGCAAGGTGAATGAGAGAAAAGACTGTCTTCAAGGGGAAACCCACGATATAGACGCCTTGGACAGAACCTCAGAATGGGCAACTATAAGTACGAGGTGGTTAGGGGCTTTATCTACCTCGGCTACCCAGTGAACGATTCTAAGGAATTGGGGAGTTTAGTAAAAGAACTCAATTCTTTGGAATTTATGCAAGACATTGACCACCCCAGATGTGCTCTACAGCACAGATACAGCACGTGCGACAACATTTCTCTCTTTGATTGAAATGTTTTGCATACGATCCTTGGATGATCCTAGAACTGGACACCATGTAGAGGGACATGGGCGTCTATGGATTCAATCCCTACACCATTGCTTGCTCTCTGACCAGAGAGGTGTTCGGTTCCGAGCGATTCGATTCAACGCAACTATGGATCGGTTGGTTGAAGTCGAGTTTCTCCCCGGATTCCAGCGTCGCACATAAAAAAAGATAAACGGCAACGTTGAATTTGCTCTTCTCGGCAATATTTTTCCAGTTCTTGTGGGCATTACTTTTGAAAGCGAGTCTTGTTCGAACTTAATTCCTTGTCCTATTTCCTGACTGCCGTCTGACGAGCGTATGTGCTCACCCATCTTGTGAAACGGACCTCATCTAAAAGGATAAGCTCCAAGACACAATCTAAAAAAGATATGAAACTCAATGTATCACATATTCCTTCAAAAGCACACACGAGCACAGCCGACTAATCCCTCTTTCCTCCGCACATAAATCCGCTCGAAAGCAACATTTTAAGTGCTTAAGTTGTTCCCTCCCTCGGATCACCATCAACGGCAGACACAAACAATAAAAGACCTGTTTGATCCTAGCGACTCCCAGCCAAACGACACAAGCAACAGTTTCATGCTCAAGCTCATATAACTTGAGTCCGACCGAGAACCAGTTAAACAAAAGTAATCAAATCGGGATTAACCCCACCCTCGCCGCCTTGGTGCACTCGGCCCAGCACTGTACACACGCACACCCCCTCCTGACTGTCGTGTGCAATAGTTATCCAATCCCCTCTGTGTGAACTGTAAATGAAATTTACTACGAAGTCGCCCCGCTGTTTACTAACGACGCGTAATGTATCCCATAAGGACGACCTCGTCAAAATGGCGCCATTCCCACTTCGACGACACGGAGCCCTAAATCAGATAGAGCGCAAATTACAATTTTAATTGGAAACGCAAATACACACAAATACGGGCGCACTCGTCTCCGCTTTCGACTCTCAGCTCGGGGATCGCCCCGCAATGTCAAACACATTGACACACTCTTCGAGCGATTTCCCAAATAGGTGTGGTTCACATGTACCGCCACGCGTACACGTCCCCAGCGTGACTTTGATATCGCTCTGACATTGAGCATAAACAAAGCCAATCTTCGACGAAATAGATTCCACCCACCCGCTCCTCTCCTCGACGCAACGATGAAAGAAAAATCACGAACAAAAAAATCGATGCCATATGGGACGGAGCCGGAGCGGCGCGGTGCGGCGGTGACGGGCGGCCTGGCCTGGTAGCGCGCTGCGGCACGCACCTCAACCACTTGTTAGCCGAACTCGATTGTCTTCCCTGAGCCACCGCAACTTCGGGGGTTCCGTGGCCTTTTCACAGTGGGGTAGGATTACCGTGTCACCACGCTGCTGACGTACGAACGTTCGCTCCTGCTCGGCGAACCTTAATCGATTTTTCAAAAATTAGCATTCTTCTCATTCTCGCTCGCACAACCCCCTAACCGACCGAGCAGCGAAAACACACGAAACCGTTCGCAGTGCACTCCCTGAAAAGTCTCTGCCTCCGAATTCCGAAGGGTCTCTACCGCCGTCGCCGTATCTAGGTTTTTTCGGCGACACTTTGTCTTTTTTAATTATAAACAAATCCTTGCAACAGTTGGCTCTGCGAGGGTGGACGGAGTGCGCGAAAGGCGCACATTAACCGAGGCACTCTGGGAACTCTCCGAGCCTCGGCCGCGCCGCGGCACGCTATGTGTCTGTATCAGTCGGTGAGACTGCTACTGCTGTCACTTTCTCCAGCTTGCCGCAGTTCAGTAGGTTGAAGCAGTAAAAGTGATACACCCTAGCTCCCGTTGGATAATGTGTGTGTGTGTGTAATTGTACTCACCCCCGCCGCATGTTTGTACCATATTCACAACAGAAATCCGCTCCCGTCTCCCGAAATTTTTTTCTTTCCTTCTTGCAGCACTTTTTTTTCTCAGTTTCAGTTTTTTTTCGTTTTCGTTTTTCGGAGTTTTTTGCGAATTTTCCCGTGGAAATTCGACTTCAATTTTCAAACCGGATACTCGGCGATAGACTGAGCGAATTGGAAAACGTTCAAAACTGCTCCATTTGCTGGGGCGAAAAAGGAAGACGTTGCACGCACCAAAAAATAAAAAAAAAACAGGGAACACTTCTTCTCTGGGTTACTGGATGAGAATGACGGTTTCCATGGTCGGTGTACACACGTCCGAGCGCGGAAAGAACTGGCGGAAGACTGAAGAGAAACTGCTGGCCCGCAGTAGTGCACAGCAGAGCTCTTGTGTGGGGGTGGCTCGTGTGGATGTGGGCCATTGTGGCCCGTTCACAATGCGAGACATTCACTGATAATGAATATTTAATGTGTGTGCGCGCCCGCCCGACCAACCGACCGCTCCCCGCCTGTAAACGACGTCAGAATTCTGAAGTAGCTGCTCGGCTTAAGCACAAGTGATATAATGAACTTTTAAGTCCCTTCAAATGGCAAGGTGTGTGCGGTATTTATAACCATTTAGCAGGGCACTGTCGGGGGGACGGTGGCACTGGCACTGGGTGCTGGCGCTATACGTGTGTGCACCTCATCACCTTCGGGTGAGATTTTAAAGTTTAATTTCAATTTCTGGCATATACTCAGTTTATGCGATTAGGATTTCCTGCCTGCCATCGAGCCATCCCCCTTCGATCCGGTTTAGTTTAATTATAAGTTTGCGGTTGAGTGATTACATGGGATTTGAGGTGAATCTTGTGGTGGTGCAGAAAAGGTGACGTTCGCCAGCCCATCTCACCCACAGGCTGGACAAGCCGATTCCAGTGCAAGGGGTGGACGACCTCTGGATGGCCGGAACTGACGCCATGTCGCCGCTGGCGTATCCAGTGACGGTGCGTTGATTAACAGCATGACTTGCCTGTGTCGTCGTAATTTTCAAGAAAATGCAGAGAGCTCCCAGTGATTATGCCACCCCACAATGCTCGGGTGACTGACAAGTAATGCGAAGTGCAGACGAATGACTTGGGAAGTAATGAGTACAGGAAGTAATGCCGGTCCATTTGACGATGGTTATTACATTCTCCCTTCGGAGTGGGGGAGACTGCATTACCATTAGGACGTGATGGGGAGCAGTAGAGCTCCCCCAAAAATAAAAGAGAGGGAAGCACTCAACAGACATCGCTGCTCATGGAATGAGGCAAGGGTGGAACATATGGAGCATGAACAGAAGAATTCAATTATTCATCGAAAGCATGCAGGTAGTCTGTTGAAAATTGCAGGCAGTCATTGGATCTATAGATCTCCGTATACGGACACACTTTACAGATCGTTCTTTCATCATGTGGCCAGGGTATTATTTTTTTGTGTGCAGAAAAGAGTGCAAAGTATAATAAAATAAAATGCAGAAACGTTTTAGTGTTGTTTTGGATTTTTTTCTTGTCCGAAAAGTGGCTTGGGAATTTTGAAACATTTTTTAAGTGGGCGGTTGAGAAACAATGTGTTTACATTTTATTTCTCTGTTTTATAGATGCCCCGAGAACGGGTAACAAAGACTGCAAGAGGAAATGTTGACTTGTCAGCCTACAAAGTCACTTATGAGAAAGTGAAGGCTGTCAGTTCATTGCGGAATGCGACAGAGCACCAAGAGTGGCATGCTCTGCAGTAGCAGCATATCAACAGCAGCATTATTATAATCTAATATGTTTATAAACATGAATACACAGGTCTCTAAGCGGATGCATTATTGAGAAGACAAACATGTGTCTCCCAGTCCACAAAGTTCGGGTACAGTCTGCCCAAACTCAATCACAAGCAACCTGTTCCCAAGCAGGCTTGACAAACAAAAGACGCCGCCGCAACAAGTATGTACAAACATGTATGCATGTTGTTTACGAACTAGTGTCACGTGTCTCTTTTCTGCATGCTCCCCTTTTGTAAAGCCTCCTTTTGTGACTCTCTTGGTCGGTATTGCTTATGTTTCTATTAGCTGTTAGTTTAGGTTTTAAGAAATGATAGGTCACTTGAGGCTTGGACGACTTAGAATAAAGTCAACATTGGTTTTTTTTTGGTAATTTGGTGTTTTGATTTTTAACCGTTTTCTACCGTAATATAACTCAAGGGCTCAATCACAGCTCTCTGTTAAGATTAATTTGAAAGCGCAAAGCATGCGAAGGCAAACGCCAGTGCTTGGGATACAACGCATACAATAAAGTATTTACCCAAGACCAATCAAAGGAGCTATCAAAATATTTCAAGACAACAAAAACATCTCAAAAGTGGTGCAAAATGAGGAAACAACATACTGCCACAAAAGCTGTTCAAGTTTCTCGTTGAGTCGGCTTCTTTATTAGCTGCGTTTTTTTTGCAAGCGTATATACGCCTAAATTTCAAATTGCATGTAAAATACACTAACAACAAGTCCTATATCCGCTTAAGTTACTCATCATATCTATCGCCGCTTAAGAAATAAGCGCGGATAAAAACAATGCCTCCAAACATTATTTTCTGTGTGTTCATTCCTGAATTCATTCATTCATAGTTTAGGTTGCTGTATGTGGCTTACATCTGCAGGTTTGGTTGATGTATTAGATCATTTTTAATTTTGTTGGCATCCATAAGTATGCAATTTTTGGTATACTCAGAGTGTCTCTGTTATACATTCCGTTTTGGCTTCGTAAACGATTCTTTTCATTTTAAGGATTTTTTTTATTTAATAATTATTAATTGTTTTTGCTTTTGAAGTGATTGTCACGCTACACAGTCACAAAACGAAGATTGTGACCATCAAAGATCAATCATCACCTTCCACGACTGTACCCCTGACTGCTTAGCAAATGTCATAAATGTCGTCGGTGCTGCCAAGATTTGATGATGAATCATTAATCGCCGAAGGTCGTTTTTTTTGTGCACTTCAAAATTAAGAGTATATACGCTTGCAAAAAAAAAACACAGCTATTAAGTGTCTACTGCATAAACTTTTGAAACGACCTTGGCGAACAATTGTTGTAGGAATACAAAGAACACCACCGAAAAGTACCAACAACAAAATGCAGGAGATCAGCGGCAAACGGCGTATAGTCGCAATGTCACCGCTACATCCAGTCAAAATGCAATGGGCAATATGTCAGTTATCGACCTGAAGTCCCTGCAGCTTTGCTTGACAACAAACTCAGAAATGTTGCCACTAAAGCTGATGTTGAAGGAGTAGCCTTAGAAATCCAATCGGTACAAAAGAGCAACACAACACTTCGTCAATAAGTGCAGGTTTTGGAAGCCAGTTATTCCTCATTGAAACGCAAAGTTGAGATGCTGGAGAGAAAGGCGATAGGAAGCAATGTTGTCGTTCATATGCCTGAGGAGATCGGTAGCAAACCAGAGGAAAAGGCCAAGAGTTTGTGTCAACAACTCCTGCGGATCGGCGATGCATCGCTAATTTCCGACGTTCCTGTCATGAGGCCAACTAAAAAGATTGCTAAGGTCGTAGTAAAACTCCAACAGGTGATGGTTGATGTTGGACGCGTGCTACACAACACTTCAGCACTTAAAGGCACCAAGTTTATTATTCATAGGTTATACCGAAGCATCGCGCTATCGAAGGAAACGCATTCTTGAATTAAAAAGGGACATTGAGACCAAAAAAAAACTTTTAAGAGATTTTCTGGAGCTGCGACTCCTTCTGGTTGGTTGCAGGATGAGTCGTTCCTCGGTTTTTCTTTCATAATTTCAAAAACATACAAGTGCTTCCATATCAACAACTCTTTAAGAAATGTGCCCATTGAATCAGCTGGAGCTGCGAATCCTTTTGGTTGGTTGCAGGATGAATCGTTCATCGCTTTTTTTTTGGATAGTTTCAAAAACATACAAGCGCTTCCACAAAATTTTACTAACCCTTCCGAACCAACCACATGAATTCGCTCGAGAACGGCATTGGCTATTATCTTGTAATTGTTCATACAAACTTCAGCCACCTGGTCGTTCAACCTTATGTCCCACTCAATAAGAGCAGTGACCAAGACTTGTGAAGTCTGGATTAGAAATCATCCAGGCAAAAAAATGCATTGAATTGTGACATCAGCTATGCTTGTGAATATTGATTTTGCATTTCTACTTACTCCGATATAGCTAATCTTACTAATGCCAATGCTATAGACCAAAGAAGAAAAATTGTTTCAACCGTACCCAGTCTCCCCTAGACATCTTGACCAACAAAGTGTGATTCAACGCGAGAGACAGCTTGATAGAAACACAGCTGATTGTAAAAAACTATGTTAGAAACACCATTGTTAACATGCACTTGAAAACATCGATTTGACAAATAACTTAAAACAATATTGCACAGGTAAGATGGAAATTTTAGGTTAATCATTTTGTATAGTAGACCGTAATGCGATCTGCGTAAGACCATCTGCACATGACTTCTTCTTAATTGTATTACACATGCATGCAGGCTAACCGGGGATTTCGGAATAAAATAAAACGCATTGAATGTCTACCTCTTGAGTAATCAGAAAATGACTTATGACTTAAAATTTATACAAGAAATGTTCCTCTACTATTATTTAAAAAAATACTTATAATACTTATATCTTCAATCTGTAAGAGTCAAACTCTAGAGAAATAAATAAAACTAAAGAGGGAGAGCGAAACTGAAGGAGGGCTTTCCCATTTGCCTCCGGCCCACCCTGGCTGGAAAGAAAATAGATTCGGTGGAACTCTGGATATCATGGTTACTGCCAGGCGTTGTAGTGGTAATATAAATTATTTGATATCGTCATTTTCCACGAACTGCCTGTTACACTTTAAAGGAATGCTTCACTGGATCAAAATGTACTTTCATGAGAAAATAAGCTATGAGAATCAGGTTTATTCAAGGCTCATCGCAAATTGTTTGTTTTTATTATTTTGTTATTTTGTTGAATTATGTAGGAACACTTTCTCGGAATTTTTTGGTGGTGGCCGTGATGTTGTGGCTACGTGCGTCGACACCTACGCAACTAATCCTAGCTGCCTGGGTACGATATCCGAGCAGTACGCCCGCAAAATAATTTTAACTGTCCCACCTCTTTCTTGTCACTGACAATGCTCAAAGAGTAATAACTGTGTAGAAAAAGCTTCTTGGCCATTCGGAGTCAGTACATGACTGTAGATCCCTTATACTAGTGAGAGAACGCACAACACGAGTGGTTGCTGAGAAGCAAGACCCTGGCCCTTTAAGGGCTGTACTGCCTCTCATATTATTACTGTTATTATTATCATTATTATCATATATGAATCATATATATATATTACTATTATTATTATACACTCATGCTCATATTGTATGAAAATTGTATGAAATTTAAGCGACATATGAGATAATAAAGTACATGCTGTCTCACATTTACTTCCCCCGTTCCGCTTTATATTCTTTGTTTGGGTTATTGTGTATACTGTCCACTGTTCGACATATCGATAAACTATTTTCTTGCTCTTTAGCAGCTTTAACATATTTCAGCTTCATTCATTGCAGCAGTGGCAATTGCTTCGGCAAGTACTACCTAATTGTATGAGCATGAGAGTATAATATATATTATATTCCCTATTTGGTAGAAAGTTCTAGTGACGCCATAGGGTTCCTAGAAGTGTAACTCCCAGACATTTTTTCTTCCACGCCGTTAAAACTAACCCTGGGGGTGCACGTCGACTATAGTTATTCTTCTTTGTTAGATACATGACATCTCTCCACTCGCAACGACTGCTGAAGTTACTCGAGTGAGGAGGAAACTTCTCTAACCACTTTCGTTTGACTACGACTGCAATGAAGCGCATGCTTTATCTCATAAGTTTGGTTAAGAGAGTGCTACGCGGTTCTAGGTTGGCTATATTCTTCGCTGTATCAGTTACTGAGTGAGTCAATGGTTGCTGCAAGATCTCGTATTGGCACTACTGATCTAGTTGGTATAGAAAACTTTTTTACTACTTTAATATCGGCACATACTTATAGATTCAGCAACCGTGCATACATCAGAGCCATCTAATGACACGAGTATAATGTGAATGATTCACTGCAGTCAGTGTTCGTAGTTTCAGGATGCTGTGTTCTGTGACACAGTTTCTTTTCATGTTTGTGTAGTATTAAAACATGTGATGAAAGAAAAAACAGATCCTAGAAATAGGTCCGTACAACTATTAGCATAAGCGAACGACATTGACGTGATTGGCAGAACACGACGAGCCGTCAATGAGGCGTTTGCTGGCATTGAGGCAAATGGGTCTAGCGGTGAACGAGGGCAAAACGAAGTATATGTTGTCATCAAGAAAGGACACACAACATCGACGTCTTGGACAGGGCGTCACAATGGGCAGCTATAACTTCGTCTACCTCGGCTCCGCAGTAAACAGTACAAGCAACATCAGTACCGAGATCAAACGCAGAGTAACTCTTGCCAACCGCAGTTTCTATGGGCTCAAGAGGCAATTGAGTAGTAGAGCCATCTCTCGAAGGATCAAGCTGACTTTATACAAGATCTTGATCATCCCAGTTCTGCTGTACGGCGCGGAGGCATGGACAATCTCAAAAGCGGATGAGGAGGTCCTTGGTATCTTCGAGAGAAAAGCTCTGCGTGCGATCTTTGGTCCTGTTTGCGTTAACGGTTTCTGGAAGAGAAGATTCAACCACGAAGTGTACGAGCTGTACAGCGACATGAGTCTAGTCAGGCGTCTTCGAATCCAACGCCTAAGATGGCTGGGCCATGTAGAGCGTATGGACAACTCAGCTCCGGCCCGAAGAGTCTTCGACTCCGAACCCGTGGGACAACGCAGCAGGGGACGCCCGCGTTTAAGGTGGCGCACCCAGGTGGAGAAGGACCTCAACCAACTTGGCGTGCGATACTGGAGACAGCTAGCCAGAGACCGTCCTAGCTGGAGAGGCTTGTTGGTTGAGGCCCAGGTCCACCCCGGACTGAAGCGCCAAATAAAGAAGACGAAATAGGTTCATTGCGACCAAAATTTGTTCCATGTTTTCAATCGAAAAGTATACTTATTTCCCAGCCCAAGAGAACTTTGGGGTGTATAAATATTGATAATCGAAACCATTTATGGAGTATTTGTATGATAATTAATTATACCGCGAAAAAATCATGACTGAAGATGTCTTCCGCCTGAAACTCAAGGTTTGCAAGGCAATGATATTGCATCGTTGCTGAAAACAGAATCAATCAAAGCGATCCAGCAAATTGCTCTTATATTTAAATACTTACATACAGTGGCGAGCAAAACTGGTCGGATGTTTGTCAAACTTAAGCTCATATTGCTGTTAAACTTGTAAAAATGATTCGATTTGCTTCCGGTTTTCATTTATTAATTCTTTATTTATTACTCTCACATTGAATAACATAAAATGTAATAAAACAAACATAAAAACAGAAGTTTCTTAGAAAAAACAAAAAAAGTCAATGCGTACAGTTTTGCACGCAAGACTCAGAATACAAAAAACAACGATTTAAATAAAATTGTAGTACTTGGACCAGAGACCCTTTCTTTTCAAGACACTTTTCACTCTTCTTGACATACTTTCCACTAATTTTTCAATTGTTGTGTTTGTTATATTGGTCCAGGCAACTTGGACTCGATCGATCAGCTCGTTCAAATTATTCGGAGGCGAATCGTACTGACACAATATTCATTCAACAATTGCCCACAAATTCTCAATTGGATAGAGATCTGAGCTTTGTTCGTGTTTTGCCATTTTAAAGTGCTCGATTGAGTTGAACTAAGGAGATTACAGTGAACTATATTCGAAAAGATGTGGGAAACAGGAATTTGGCTACAATACGTAATATATTGCAAGACACCTGTTACGTCCGATAGCCAGAAACGTAACAAGCCATTTTACCATTTCAGTCGGTATTGTGAAATCTGCATTTGGACAAACAAATATTATATAATCCTGTCAGTCAGATTTTTAAAGATTATCCATAATTTTCACGGCCATTCTTGAGTTAGGACCTTAGGCCTAAATTCTGGAAATTTTTTTAAGAAAATATACTATTCTGATTTTCGACAAGTATGCCGTGCGTATACACATGAGCATTTGATATATACGGTACGGAAAAAAGAACAAAACATTTTAAAAATTTGTTCAAAGTATACTAGATCTAGAAAACAAAAAATATAACACATAAACGGCAAAACTAAAATTTTCATTGAAACATGTTCAGCAACAACAATTAGGCTTGTTAAGCTTCTTCAAACAAATTGGTTCGATTTTATTTGAGATTCCCCATATTTTGTTCTTCCAGATTATAGATTCCCCTTTTCCCTTTTTACCAAATTTCATACTTTAATTCCCCACGAAACGGGGAACTCCCCACAATTTGGCAACACTGCTCCACTGTCCATCCAAATGAACAACAAACAAGGACTTGCCGTAGAAAAATCTTAACAATCAACAATTAAGCCTGTTTCACATAAAACAACCGCCCAATATATATTTGTCATTATAAACGTGTATTTAATTGTTTTTCTAAAATATTTTGTAAACATTCTCATTTTTGTTTTTTTTTTTTTTTTGTTTTTGTTTCTTCATTGTAACAATGTGCTCTCAAACTACATTTATTTAAAATCAACGTTCTGCATTTAAAAATTGTTCATAATAATTATAAAATAAAATCACAAATATCGTTTTCTTTCTTCGTTCAATAAAAAAAAGAATGCAAAAAAGTAACCAACAAATTCGTGTACAACCAAAAATAGGTTGTCTCCTTATCGTGTTCCTTTGTTTCTTTGGTTTTTAGGAAAATAAATACATAAGTATCTTCAGAGAGAGAGAGAGAGAGAATAAAACTAATAAAACTTAGTATAAAAATATCTCAATATTGCCATGTAAATATATGTATATATGTATGTATATATATATTATAATTTATGTTTAAACAACAATTTCTTCCTTCTTATTTTGCTTTTTGTTATATAATCCTTTTAGTATAAATGTCTACATCTACAATATTTATTTTTTTCTTTTTTTTCGTATCACTTTTTGAGTGTATTTTTGTGGGTTTTTATTTATTTTTTTTTTGTTCAACATGAAACTAAGAAAGCAAACGGATTTTTGAAAATCACTATACGATTCTCCTAGAACAGTCATTTTAATTGAATGAACTTCAGCAACTCAGAACTCAACAGAACTCTTAAAATATATATATATATTCTTTTTTTATCTTTCTAACTCAAAACTACACAGGTATACGACGAAGGTACTCCATTGAAAGAACTCAAGCCAGATAGGATTTCTTTTTTGTTTTTTTTTTTTTTTTTCGCTTAATTATAGTAATTTATATTTTTCACAACTCACTACTCACTTGCGGGTATTCTTAAACAAACAACAACAACAACTCAAATTCCTCGTGTCTGTGTGTGGTGTGTGAGTGAAGATTTTCTTTTTACATCAAACTGTACTCGTATCTGGCTCCAGTCACATATGTTTTGGATATGTGTTATAGTCAGTGCGGCTGGAGGATCGCTGTGATCCTGTCCACTTTGTTGCATCATTGCCTTAGAAGTCATTGGCTCATTCAGCGGCGTGGGTGAGAGGCGGAAGGGTAGCAGATTCAGTTTGCTTGCTCTACAAAATTGTGTCTCTACGGGTCTACGGCTAATATTTGGTGTATAATTTCATTTATCTATATCTTGTGTGATACATATGTAAGTTTATGAATGGGATCTGCACGATCTGTGTGGTCCGTTAGGGGCGGGCGGGGAGATCTTATTTGTTTTCGATGATTGTTTGCAGCTGAAGGACCAGACTGCGAGACAACTGCAAAATGGATGCCGCGTTATGTCGTTCAGCCATTTCTGCAAATTACAACATAAAACCACGACTAAATAGCACTTCTTTTGTTAAATTTGTAGACACTTACCGTTGAAAAATTTAATGACGTCAGTGAAATCCATACTGTTTGACAGGATGATGTCTCGATAGGTTTCCAGGAGGGCCAAGGCCAAGAAGAGGACGAAGTGTGCACTGGCGACGTGCTTTGCCGCCCAGATCACCTCCCACGTCGAGAATACATCGGCGTAGACTAGCTCGCGTTTGAAGTCCAACAGGAACCAACGGTAGCAGAAGTAGAAGTGCGTGTAGTCGCCGTGCGAATCCATGAGGTCGTACATTTCCGAATCGAGAATTTGGATAAGAGACCTAGAAAATATAAAATAACACAATTTGAATGATATTGGTCATGAGGTTTAAAAGACTTCAAGCTGAAGATGAAGGAACAGTCAGGATGCACAATTTTTATGGTTGAGGCCATGCTATTGAATTTCCTATTAAAAATGTGTTCTAGTTTACACAGAATATTGGCTCAATCCATTGTAATCTGGAAGTCCAAAATGCAGCGTTGAATGTCGGAATATCACTTCAATCTATCGACAACAAAGATCCCCACAAAAATATTCCCGTAGAGTGGTATCATATGGTGTTGGGTGGTTATTCATCGAAACATTTTAGGAGCCGATTCATCTAGTGCTTCTAGTTCATGCCTACTCCTTTGTAGCTTACAAATTCAAATTAAATAAAAAAGTGCAAGAAAAGTTAAATTTCGTATCCACTTTTGGTATAAACTACAGTTCAACAATTTATTCGTTTTCATAGTCAACGTTAAGCGCGAGTGTGCTGCCGTTTAAACCATAGTTCTGCACGCAAGTGCATTTTGTTACATCAAAATTAAAGTAAGAATTTGCAGCAAGCACACGCAACAATTGGAAGTTCAGATTTGACGGCCAAACCTTGAACTCGGATCAGGGTTCAGCTGAACTTAAGTTCAAGCCTTCTTTAGTGTCCTTGAATTCTTCCCTTTTCTTTTGCAAGGATCATTTACTGAAAGTTCGGTTGCCGAACGTGGAATGCTCTTCACAGAAATTCAAGATCAATGTCCACATGAAACCTAGTGGTTCCTCAAAACAATCTGCCCATGCTGTGTCATGGCTACTGACTAAGAGTATTCCTAATCCCTTTTGTCGCTTCTAGTTATCGTCGCACACCCGAATTTGTAGAAACAACGATTATCCATAGTCAGCACGGCAATGACCAATGCACCGCCACAGGAATGCATGACGTCAGAGTCTCAATTACTGATGCAACTCCTCTGCTTGAAAATTAAATGATGAATCTTGTCTGAAAGAAGTAAGCAATGAACGACGCTGCACTAATCCCACGAAGTAGACTACATTAAGTGTATGTATGTTACGGCAGGAATTGAGAGTTCAGTTGTAAGATGCCCAATCGATTGTAAATTAAAAAGATTTTGGTTATTTAATTATTTTTTATCACAAACCGTGTTAGTGATTTTAACTGGCGCCCGAACAGGGACCCAGCAATAAAAAAAAATCAGTCATTCCTCGTTATCGTTTAGAATGTTGAATTATAAAAATGTATATTCGACTAAAATTAATTTAACCATAAAATCAGATGGATGCGATGTATTCCATCTAGAATTTGACAGAGAGACAGCTGATAAATTGAGTTATGATGTCAACCCAGTGCGTCATTGTATTCGAGTACGTAACACGAAGTCGGCTGTAACTAAGCTCTATTGTGTTTCAGACACAAATCCCCAAATGTAGATAGATTGTTTATCACTGGACTTGAAACATACAACAATCTACTTTGTAGTGTAGTGAATATTTCATAATGCTCATGAAATGGATCTTAGCACTTATCTTCGTTGGCTCGCTTGCATGTCCAATCTGGTATCTGGGAAATTGTGATCATTCTAGTTGCGAACTGTCAAACTGTGAACTTAACTCACAAAAGACGGACGCAATCCATTTCACGACTATAATATTCGAAAATTCTACCCGTGGCTCATGTGTAAAGTATTTCACTTGTTGTTCACCGTTATCTTACTACGTTCTTGTAGTGTCGTCTGACCAGCACGTCCAAACTTGTCGGGGGTCAGATCACAACTGAACATTCACATAAGACCAACAAGAAACAACTAGAGCTAATATGCATGTTATGAGAATCATGGCATATAGAAGAGCATCAGCCACCTACTCACGCCCCACCTTTTTTTATTGTTTTTGCTAATACACTGTAGCAGAGAAATGTTGTTGGCAAAATCGGCAGCACCACTGTGAGCGGCATCAAGGGATTTTATAGCTTTTCGTGCAATGCATCCTGGGTCATCTTCACCAGTTCAGTGATCCTATTCGCACCAGTTATATTCGAGACTGAACGCGCCCAGATGGAGGAAATGCAAAAATCACAACAGAAACAAGTGTTCTTGGGTCCCGGATCGGCAATGGCCGCCGGAGCTGGCGGACCCGTCATGCCACCAATGCATCGATAATAATGTTTTATTTTCTTATCGTTCCTTGTTCTCCTTTTCTTTTTTAAAACAAACAAAAAAACAGATTTATTATATATAATAATTACAATAATACATTATATGAGTATATATGAGTATAATAGAGATATCAAACTTCTACCTCCCTTGCCCCTTGATTTCATCTGACAACGTTTTTTATACGCTTTTTGTCCCCTGTCTGTGAATACGTGTGACCTCTTGAGAACAGCTGATACCCTTCCCCACCTTAGTAATGGGGTGAATTAGTGTTGTTATTTGAAAATTCGCTCGTTATTTGAACGTTCTTCCAAATTTCGGTGTTCAATTTTCAACACAGTATGGAGGGGTAAACGAACGAACAAAGCTTATGTTCATGAAGTCGATTCATTAAAACTTTGAGCAATTTACAATCTGAAATACTTGGACATAATTAATGAATGCACAACATAGTGTGAATTTTTTCATATGAATAAAAATTAATAATACATTCACACGTTCAGTTAACCAATAATAAAATATTATTGAAGCGTGAATCACAAATAAGATGTTTTGACAACCATTCTTTAGCATTAGTAAAAGTTGCAATATCTTGCCGTTGTTCTTATCAAGTTGTTTAAATTGAATTCATGAGTTTTTCAGAATTCATGATTTAAGCGTATAAAGCGGGCTTCATTTTTTGAGTTAATTTGTCAGGTATGGTTTATGAATAGGCTATATATACACTTAAGAATAAATTGTATGTCAAATAGTTCCAGTTAAATGGACATTGCAATACATTTTTATTCACGAAAGTCGATATAACAGTGTAAGAAAATTCCCTTAAAAATACTAGTCAACTTTTGAACACCCTCCGAACAACATTCCCACGTACGTTACATGGAAAGTACATGGATTCCCACTAAATTCATGAATCTGCCGCTTTTTTTCCCACAAAATTCACGAATCGGCAGCCATATTGTGGGGAATTGACGAGCGTTGTAAATGTATAAGTGGAATACAAGGGATTACCACTACATCTTCGTTGTGGGCTAGGGGCCGAATTTGGATATCTCTATCTTCCAATATCTCTGCACTGTAGTACACTACAGTTCGTAATCGTCAAAATTTACAAAAACACAAATTTTACATGACAAAAGAACGTATTCCCTAATACCATTAATATGGCGAAGAATGGACAATGGCTAAACATTATCAGACATCCGTTTTGGAAATAATGTGGATAGCGCAACAATCCCAGATGGACCAGGGTTTGAGTTAGCTATACAAAACCACTCGTTTTGTACGTGCTATTGTTCTAGCACGAGCGGATGAGAGCTACAGTTGTATGCCAACATCGAACGACTTCGAGCTTGAAGCTATTTCAAGACAAATACTCTTTGAACATTGTTAGTGACTGGAAAGAGGTGGAACTGCGAACTATGCAAGATGTTCCAAACAAGAATTGAAGCTACAAATCCCAGCGTAGGGGTCAACGCAGCTACCGCCTTACTTTGAATACATGAACATGAGTCGGAAACCAAACTATCAGATCGAAGGTAGCAATCAAATACCTGGAAGTAATGATCGACAATAGGTGACACAATTCAGCTAACACCTAGACTACGCGAGGAAATAGCCGTCACGAATGCAAGGAGCACTGTCCGGAATACTACCAAATGTTGGAAGACCGGGGTTTCCTAGAAGGATCCTTATATTCAGAAGTAGTTAGCTTTGTTCTTCTGAACGACGCTCTGGTTTGGGCGAAGGCTCTAGCGACGAAGAAAGAAAATAAGAAGTTGTCTCTCAGTACCCAGACTCTGGCATTAAGGGCTATCAGAAGAATGATCCCCATAGACAATCTCGCAAGCGAAATGCTGAGGATATACAACAGGAGAAGGGAACGCTCATCAGAATTAAGAAGGAGGCAAGAGCAATCTCTATGACTGCGTGTCAAAAAAGGTGCGACAACTCTATGAAAGGTAGATGAACTTACAAGTTGATCCCAGTCATCGAAGTATGGGCATGCAGAAGGCCAGGCAACTCTAACTACCACCTCCCACAGTTTCTGTCGAATTCGGCCACGACAGCTCACCTTTCTGGCATGCCCAGACCAAGAGGAGGATACTGAGCGTGCAATATACCAATGCAGATGCTTCACCAAATGGAGGAACAGTTCAAGTCCGAGAGACCTCGTAGAACGAGTTGTTTTGCTTGGTCACGGTGGCGTATACACAACGTTTTTTTTTGTCCTTATATCTGTCAGTATGCGTGACGTTAACTCCCTCACCACGTAAAAATGTAATGGTTCAGAGACAACCAACTGCCTCGGATACGGACGGAATTAATGCTGACGACCACAGCAAACGGTACAAGGACAACGATTTTCGGTTCTGCACGTGGAATATTAGGTCCCTTAACAGACCACGTTCAGCCGAAGAACTCGCGGAGGCCCTGGACTGCTACAAAGCAGACATTACCGCAATCCAGGAAGTGCGGTGGAATGGGCCGGGCAAGAAGAGGATGAGAAACTGCGACATCTACTGCGGTGATTGCAACAGGGAGAGGCGCTTATTTGGATGTGGATTCGTTGTTCGAGGCAGATTTAGGCAAAAAGTCTGTAAAAGCGTAACAATCCACATCATGGCTAAATTCGGGAACATCAGCCTGATTTGCGCCCACGCCCCGACAGAGGACAAAGATGACAGCAGCAAGGATGACTTCTATGATCTCCTAGAAAGGACTTACGATCAGTGCCCCAGCTTCGACACCAAGATCGTTCTAGGAGATTTCAACGCAAAGCTGGGTAAGGAAGACATCTTTGCCAAAGTCATCGGGAAACACAGCCTGCACGACACTACATCCGATAACGGACTCAGGCTGGTGGACTTTGTCACGGGACGTAATCTCTATGTAGCTAGCACGCGGTTCCCACACCTGGCGGTCCCCTGATCATGTTGCGATCGACGTCAGGCACTCCTCCAGCATTATGTCCGAACGTTCCGAGGAGCCAACATCGACTCGGACCATTTCCTTGTTGTAGCCAAGGTAAGAACTCGGATATCAAGAGATCAACGGAGTCGAGAAAGGACACCACGGTTTCACGTCGGAAAGCTACAATCGCAACGGACTGCTAGGATCTTTGCCGATCGAGTGTCCCGGAATCTCTCTCTAAGTTCGTCGCCACCTGCGAAAACAATCGAAGAAGATTGGAGGCGTTGTCAAGAAGCCATCAAAGATGCTGCCACTGATGTGCTGCGTTTTACGGCACCACCTAAAAAAAACCCATGGTTTGACAACGAGTGTAGGCTGGCACATGCAGCGAAGCTGGAAGCCTTCAAAGCAACGCTGCAACGAACGACGAGAGCTGTTCGTGAGCTCTACGAACAGAAACAAAGGGACGAGACCCGGCTTCTCAGGAGAAAGAAGAAAGATCACGAGAAGCGCGCGATCGAGGAACGATGTCCGAAAGTTTTACCAGAGGGTGAAACAATTATCCAGTGGATATAAGGTTCGGACAGAAGCCTGCCGGGACGAGAATGGACAACTAGTAGTAGAGTCGCAGTCGATACTGAGAATTTGGAAGAACCACTTCTGCAGACTGCTAAACGGCGATGATGACACCAATACCGCTGTCAGGCAGAATGTTCCACTCAATATGGACGATGATCGACGAGAATTCCGTCCCCCCGACTTAGACGAGGTTAAGATAGCAATATCAAGACTGAAGTCTAACAAAGCTGCCGGTGCGGACGGACTGTTCGCTGAAATCTTTAAGGCAGCTGGAGATGATCTGGTTGGGCGTATACACCAGCTCATCTGTAAGATATGGTCGGAGGAGAGCATGCCCGATGAGTGGAATCTCAGTATCGTTTGCCCGATCCATAAGAAAGGAGACCCCTTTGACTACGCCAACTACCGAGGGATAAGTCTCCTGAACATGGCTTACAAGATCTTCTCTGCCGTTTTGTGTACTCGTCTGAAGCCGTTTATAAATAACCTTATCAGTGTGGCTTCAGGCCGGGGAAGGCCACCATCGACCAGATTTTCACACTACGGCAGATCCTGGAAAAGACCCAAGAGATTCAGATCGACACCCACCACCAATTCGTCGACTTCAAGGCCGCATATGACAGCGTGCATAGGGACGAGCTATACAACGCCATGTCTAATTTTGACATTCCTGCCAAACTCGTCAGGTTGTGCAGGATGACGATGGAGAATTCTCGCTGCTCCATCAAGGTCGGTAACGAACTCACCAAGACCTTCAATGTCAAAAAAGGATTTAGAAAAGGCGACGCGCTGTCATGTGATTTCTTTAACATCATCGTGGAGAAGATCGTGCAAGACTCACACGCCAACACTAGAGGCACGATCTTCCAGAAGTCCGTACAACTGCTAGCATACGCGGATGACATTGACGTGATTGGCAGAACACAGCGAGCCGTCAATGAGGCGTTTGCTGGAATTGAGGCGGAGGCGGCTAAAATGGGTCTAGCGGTTAATGAGGGCAAAACGAAGTATATGCTGTCATCAAGAAAGGACACACAACATCGACGTCTTGGCGTCACAATGGGCAGCTATAACTTCGTCTACCTCGGCTCCGCAGTAAACAGTACAAACAACATCAGTACCGAGATCAAACGCGGAGTAACTCTTGCCAACCGCTGTTTCTATGGGCTCAAGAGGCAATTGAGTAGAAGAGCCATCTCTCGCAGGACCAAGCCTTGATCATCCCAGTCCAGCTGTACGGCGCGGAGGCATGAACAATCTCAAAAGCGGATGAGGAGGTCCTTGGTATCTTCGAGAGAAAAGCTCTGCGTGCGATCTTTGGTCCTGTTTGCGTTGACGGTTTTTGGAGGAGAAGATTTAACCACGAACTGTACGGGCTGTATAGCGACATGAGTCTAGTCAGGCGTCTTCGGATCCAACACCTAAGATGGCTAGGCCATGTAGAGCGTATGGACAACTCAGCTCTGGCCCGGAGAGTCTTCGACTCCGAACCCGAGGGACAACGCAACAGAGGACGCCCGCTTTTAAGGTGGCGCACCCAGGTGGAGAAGGTTGAACTTGGAGTGCGATACTGGAGACAGCTAGCCAGAGACCGTCCTAGCGGGAGAGGCTTGTTGGTTGAGGCCCAGGTCCACCCCGAACTGTAGCGCCAAATAAAGAAGAAGAAGATATCTGTCAGTAATAATAACAGAGTTAACAATTTGAAATTAATAATCAAATAGTTATTACATGAAGAATTAGAATTAATACGTTCAGAAGCAGACTGGATGGAAATCAATCTCGTGGGGAACATACACACAGACCTGAGACGAATCGAGAGGTCAAGACGAGAAATGAAGCAAACAGAGATCATAGCATAACTGCATGCCAACCAGCACTGACAGTTCCGCTGGGAGAATGGTAGAAGTGTGCATAGAATGAGTTAGTACGTAGTCGTATTCCCAAAATCGATTATTTGGGTTTTGCCAATCCCTGGGCTATTAGTAGAGGGTTTCCAATAGAGACTTTACAATTTTGAATTTAATTTGTGAACACACTCCTTTACAGATCATCAAACTGTATTAAATTGAATTGAAGGTTTGGAGAGTGGGCACTTGTACTGCGACCATAAAGATCTACTTTTGGTTTAGGATTTAAGAGAGAGTCTTTAGAAATTTGACAATTTTCCTAGATGGTATTTCTTGACAGTCTCTCTTTGTTACAAGTGTTTTGCTTATCATTTTGAATCTTTTGCGGTCATGGCTTGGACAGTCGATTAATAGGTGTCCCATAGTCTCTTTCGCCTGGCCACAGTGCCTACAGATATCTGTACTGATAAGACCCATTTTATGGAGGTGATAATAACATGCTCCGTGACCTGTTAGTGCTCTACACAACATTCTTGGGTCAGCTTTGTTTGAATTCCAGAGCTTCTTTGACTCTATTGAAATTGTGGTTTTGTGGCATGAACTTCCTAGAGTGCTTGATACCCTCCTGGTGGTTCCGAAACTGGATAATTTGTTCAGTAATCCATTTGTGTATGTGAGATACGATTTGTGTTCGTGTTATTGAATCCATAGAGGAGAGGGGCCAACGATGGGTATCTGCGCACCAGCCTTGGCTTGTATGCCAGCTTTTCTGGCACCCAGATTAGCTTCAGTTTATTATTTTCTGCCAATGTATTTAGTTTATTGTGATATTCCCAGTTAGCCTTAGAGTTAAATTTGTAACTCTTTAGTGACTTAAGGACCGCTTGGCTATCTGTATATATATATATATATATATATATATTTATTAATAGTAGCTGTGTTTTTTTGCAAGCGTATATACGCTTAATTTTGAAGTGCACAAAAAAACGATCATCGGCGCTTAAAGATTCATCATAAAATCTTGGCAGCACCGACGACATTTATGACATTTGCTAAGCATTCAGGGGTGTAGTCGTGGAAAGTAATTTCTGATCTTTGATGGTCACAATCTTCGTTTTGTGACTGTGTACTTTGAACCACGTACATGACCATCACTTTAAAAACAAAAACACTATAATTATAAAATAAAAAAAATGTTCATCAAATGAAAAGAATCGATTACGACATATAAACGCAATTTATAGCAGAGACTCTGGATATACCAAAAATTGCATACTTATGGATGCCAAAAAATTGAAAAATGATCTAATACATCAACCACACCTGCAGGTGTAAGCCACCTACAGCAACCTAAACAATGAATGAATGAATTCAGGAATGAACACACAGAAATTAATGACTGGAAGCATTGTTTTTATCCGCGCTTATTTCTTAAGCGACCATAGATATGATGAGTAAGTTAAGCGGATATAGGACTCGTTGTTAGTGTATTTTACTTGCAAATCGAAATTTAAGCGTATATACGCTTGCAAAAAAACGCAGCTATTGTTTGCTTTTCTGTTACTGATGCAATGTGCAGCTTCGTTAATTGCAGGCATTTGCAGCTTGGAAAATCGTTGCTTCCTTGCAGAAGGGTAGTGTAGGCTACATCTTGGTCCTACTTTTTTTCAGATTTCGACCCGTCTGTATACCTTTTTGGGTTCCATCTTCCATCCAAGGGAAGTCGTTGTTCCATTCCTCCCTACTGGTATTAAGATTAGCTTGGGAGACATCAGGTCACAGGCTAGTTTTGCAGCTTCAGCCTGTATGGCAGTGTCTAGTTGTGGAACTGTCACAGTAACTGTCACTGTCAATTTATTCAGTCAACTCAACATTTCCACGGACGAGCAACGTCTGCAAATTATAAAAATATGGTCAGCGTTATCGCGCCATGATTACCAATTATTTTTGGCCCGAATTGGAAGATATGGACTTGGACGACAGGTGGCTTCAACAACATGGTGTCACAAGCCACATAGCACATATTACAATCGATTTATTGAATAGTAAGTCTAGTGAGCGTGTTATTTCAAGAAATTGGTCAGTCGATTGGCCTCCCCATTCGTGCGATTTATTGCCGCTTGACTATTTTCTGTGGGGCTACGTTAAGTCGTTGCTTTATGCCAGCAAGCCGACGAAGTTGGAAGAACTCAGAGCAAACATTGAACGCGAAATAGTCCTTGGACGTAATCAAAAAAAAAAAACCTACGAAGAGCACTGAAGATCCTTACCTCACACGGTTCAGTAGAACACTTATAAATTGCGTTAAAAGTCGTAGAATTGTAAAAATGCATGATATTCTTCTTTCTTTTTTTCTTCTCCTCTCTGGAATTCATTAGAAAATAAAATCTTAGGAAGCTACCTGGAATTTCAAGTCGATAGCTTCAAAGTATCAGCAAAAGAACAGTTTAAAATGAAATGTGCCTGGCCAGACCTGGGTGTCCGACGGAGGATTAAGATAAACCAAAAAGCTCCTCCAGTTTGCCAAAAAGATGCTCGGGAAGTCGTTAGAGAGCCTATCCGTCACAACCAGATTTTATTTGCCAAGATACGAGTAAATACACGGTCTGTGACGTTGACTTTAATCGCTCATTCGTCCGTGAACATTTTCGTCATTGGTCGTCGAATAAACTTGGCCAAAGCAGATCACATGGACTTCATCTTGGGCATCGATCAAGTTGTTTGAGGTTCTTCTTAACCATGTACTCTGTTGCAGTAAACCTCACGTTTGGAGTCGAAGTCTTTTTGACTGGAGCGATGTTATCCATGCCCTTTAGATGACCCAGGCACCCTAGGCGTTGGATACGTAAGCAACTGCCTAAGCTCATGTCGGTCAACAACCCGTGGTTGAACTGTCCTAAAAATATCCTTCCACACATCAAAAGTAGAGCTCTTTATCGAAAAAACCACGAATTCCTTATCCGATTTGAAATTGTCGACGCCTCTGCGTCGGAAAACGGCAAAACCCCATTACCGCTTGAAAACATGATGAAGGTCTTTTTGGCAAAAAATTTGACATCTTTTGGCTTCCCCGAGAAACTCCCTTGATCTTGAAGTGGCCCACCCCATTACCTACCTCATATTTGCAAAGTGCATATCCATGGCGCCGCCGTTGGGGAAGTTCTCCACCATGCGCTCCATCAGCTTACAGAAGCAGCCGTAGCTCAGGGACTCGTCGTCGAAAATGACCAGCAGTGGCGCCACCAAGTCGCACATGCCCTGCATGTAGCCAATCTCCAGGTGCTCCCAGACGTACCTGCAAGTGCAAGCGCATTAGACCCTCGCCCCTTAGCCAACTTACTGATCGACCTTACGTCGAGATCACATTGCGAAGCTTGTCCAGATTGTCGTTGGCAAAGTACCAGTAGTTCCGGTCGCAGCGTTGGACGTCCTTCTCGATGCGGTGGAGGTTCAGTCCGAAGCTCTCCAAGAGTTCGCACTGAAAACAAGAAGACTGTCACTGGAAGCACAACTCATTCGAAGGTCGGGGACAACTTACGCTGTACACGCCTCCGTTCGAACTTGCCGGCGACACACAGGCGGACTTGGGCTCCTGCAAGGCGTCCAGCGACTGCCCGTTGCTGTCCTCGTGCACAGGGGACATCAGCTCGGACCGCTTGCGGTCGGGACTGTTGTCCTTCTCGAAGTGTGCCACGTCGATGGATGCATCTGTTATGATCACAGCCGCACGGGGGGATAGGGGTTCGTTGTCGTTGTCGTCGTCGTCGTCGATTGGTAACTGATTCTCCAGCGAGCACGGTTCCTCGATGGCGTCGTTCAGCTCGCCCTGTATGTCGTCTACACTATGAAACTCTGGAATATTTAAGGGGTGCTCGGCTTGGGCTGAAATGTTGGGGATATCAGTGGCGTCAGTGAACTCATTGCCAACCGTCTCATATGAGGAGGTGGACGGCGATCTCGGGATGGTTAGGTTATTCATACCTCCTGTTGGTTCTTGGACCTCGTCCACTTCGAGCTCATTGCCATTCACTTGGGCACTATCGTCGCCGAAGCAGTCCTCTTGAATGGTCAGACCGCTCGGCGGCACTTCCTCACCTGTAGCATCGCCATTGTACAAGGCGTGCACATCGTCATCCGCGAGGGTGGTGCTTTGCTCGTCCCGCGGTGCATCCCCCTCGTCGGCGGTGGGGCCGTCCTCATCGGCATAGCCCTCGACATCGGAGATTTCCGATGAGAATTCATTGTCCTCGAAGACGTCGTCCACGTCGGCATCCTGCTGGGCTTTGGCCTTGTCGCAGCTGCCACTTCCCGAACTCAGCTTTGCCTTGGCGCGGGCGTTCTTCTCCTTGTCCCGCTGGCGAACGATAGCCTCCACGGCCAGCCACTCGCTCATTGTCGTCTCGTAGTAGTGCTTCGTGGTCTCGTCCAGCTTCTGTCGTTCGGCCGGTGTGCTGCCGAAGCTGTTGGAAGAGAGAAGAGGTGCTTTAGAAGGGCGGCCTCGGTGGCCTGAGAGTGGGCTTACCTGTAGTGGCCCAAGAGGTACGGCCAGACGTCCTTCCGGATCTCCTGATCGACTCCTCCGAAGTACACCAGCCGGTAGACCTCCATGTCGTCGGCGACGACTCCGTCCTCCTGCAGCTCTTCCCACTTGGCCCTGGTCAAGCCCTCCTCGTCGACTCCCACTGAAAACGAGACGCCGTTAAGAGACTGTGCACTATGGCCGGTGGACGACTCACATTCCGGCGTGATGCGCCCGTTGACCAGTCCCGAGAGATGGGTGCGCACCGTGGACAAGTGCCGGCAGTAGGCCAGCCAGCCGTAGAACGCCCGCGAGATGATCTGGCGCCGCATGGTGGAGCAGACCAACTCGATGCTCGCAGTCTGGTTGCACACGACCTGGAAGAAAAAGAGGGGAGTCAGAACTGGAGCTCGGGGATCCCTTCATCACCTTGGGCGAGTCGGACAGCGCCTGGTCGATGGATATGCTCTTGCTGGAGCCGTCGCTGCTGCCGTTCGTCGAGCAGCTGCTCAGCTGGGCCCGCCTCGGGCTTGTGCGTCCTATCTCCAAGATCGGGTGTGAGGCCACTGCGGGAGACAGGAATGCTCAGGACACTCCTCAGAGTGGTGGGGGTAGTGTACTTACGAAACTCCTGGTGGTTGCTCTTGCTAACAATTCGGAAGACGTAATCAATTGGGGACTCCTCGGACTCCAGCACCGATGGCAGCAGACGACTGCGCCCAAGCTTTGGCCACGGGAACAGTTTTCCGATGGCTCGCTGTGACCACAGCGGCGGATCCAGCTGGCCATGGGGCAGCAGACCCGTTTCCAAGCAGCTCAGGAACGCCTGCATGTGCCCGCCCTCGGGGAAGTGAATCGGCGGACGCTGCACTCCGTCCTGGCCGACCAGGATGATCGTTCCCCCGGTGTCCTCGCCTTTGTTCTGGTGGCAATGCACGTACACCACGTCGTCAACGTTTATGTTCAGGGCATACGCCCAGTAGGAGCTCTTGTCGGTGCCCTCGGCTTCGTTGTACCCGTTCATCAGCTGGTTGGGCGTCCACTTTATCGTCAGCGACTGCACATTCTGGTGCAGGCTCAAGTAGCCCGGCATTGGTTCGTCCATATCCTTCTGCAGGGTAAGGGAGGAGAGGATGAGGTTTTAGGTGAGTCGACTGAGTCGCTGTACTTACCGGAAGGACCATGACGTTGTTCTTGCCGTAGAGCAGAGTTGCCCGCGAGTTCTGGTGCAGCGACTCCACGTAGTCCTTGGCCACGCTCACCGAGGAGATCGACTTGAACGACCCGCTGCTGCCGTCTTCGGAGCTGGTGTGCAGACTTCGCCGGAAGTTGATGATCGGCCTCTGGCACGTCGGCGGTGTGCGGTTGCCCGAGCTAATCCTGTGCCGCTGGACCTGTGGGGGAACCATCATAAGGGGCTGGTGCCCGGAACGGACTACGGTTCAACTTACCAACTCGTCAGCATGCGGGTCGGACCAGTAGTGGTCGGCGGTCTTGGCCCGGGTGAACTCCAGAGCGCACGGTCCCACCAGCAGCGAGCTCAAAATCGACCCGTAGTCGGGGTTGGCCACCAGAGCGTCGCGCTCGTAGTAGCTGCTCGCGTTGCTCACCAGGTGCTCGATGATCTTGGACAGGCGCTTCTCGTACAGGGCTATCCGAATCCAGAGATACCTGAAAGGACACGCTCTCTGAGAATCAGACAACTCACTCGAGAGACCTTACTTCACAACTGGCGCTGGGGGAATGGCATTGATCGTGGTCACCGAACTACTGCTGCCCTTCTTCAGCATCTGCGGCTTTATCAGGCTGTCGCTGCTCGACGAGGTGCGCTTGTTCGGCTCCACATTCTCGACGTCCTGCACCCTCTGGCTGATGTACTCCGCCTCCGGGCAGTTCTTCGCAATCTTCTGCAGCAGGGCCGTGGTCGACGAGGTCTTGAAGAGGCCCAACGCCCGGCGCTTCAACCCTTGACTGAGGCAAGCCTCGACCGCTGCGCACAGCGACGTCACCGAACTGCTCTCCTCGTGTATGTACTTCTTGGTGACGGCCTCCTCCATCAGCTGCTTGACCTCCTTCTTCACATTGGAAATGAGGCGCTCCTTGAACTCTGTATCTGCAAGATGCGAAAAATACGACTTAATGAACTCCGCCGTCAGCATGGTGCCCGCACGATGGACCGATGTCGAATGAACGGAGCGGAAAATCTTGACTTCGGCTGTCACTTTGCGGAATGGAAAAATTTAATTAATAAACGAGAAGGGAATTTCGGAAATGGTCCTCGAACGTGAAAGAATTCCCTTGTAATCTTCATTCTCCGTGCCTTCCCCTTGTGCGGAATGTTGACATCACTATCTCCTGGCACAAGATGAGCGACGACGATAAGTGTACAAGAGTGGAGTCGCCTTCGCTTTTGCCTTTGCCTGCCTTGCCTCTACGTATGCCCTTCAGCCGCTGTGTCGCCCCGTTCCCCAAACAGCCGGCGTATGGCTCCTGTCGCAGAGATTGCTTCAGTTCAATTGGTATTTGGGTGCTTCTGTGAACTGTGGCTTTGTGGCGACAGCTCGCGTCGGTGCCTGCTGCGGCGAAACCCGAGCGAATGTGGAAAAATCGAATATTATGCGGAATCCGAAATGTAAACCTCTCGTCCTCTGCTCCAGAATATTGATTGATTGTTGAAATTTAAAGCAATGAGCGGAGTGCGACTGAGTGGAGTGTGTAGCGACATATGTACGCACGAACGAACGTGCCTTGTGGGTGGATGTGGGCCATAAGGACTGTTCTCGTTAAAAACAAAGGAATCTGCGTACTCGGGTGCTTATCCCGTAGGCGAACGTGTGTGAATGTGTGGAAGGGCATTCGAAGTAAATATTTGCGTGGCCTGTCATCCGGCGGCTTTGGGCTTTGATAGATGTCAGCACTCTGTCATCGCGGGGAGAGGCAGAAACGTTTTCCAGCTCATGTGGGTATCAGTGGAGGAACAACCTGCGGATCTGCGAGGAGGATTAGCAATAAAGAGAGCTTAGCGCTTAATGCTGCCCGACATTATGGGGAAGTGCATGTGATGAGGGCAGATGTAGTTGTTCAGCCTCTGTTGTCACTCGTCAGAGATAAGGACATGATCCCTGGGAGAGATGCCCAGTTGGACCGGTTGAATGAAGTCTTTGGGTCATTGATTCGGGGACGATTCAGCCAAATTTGGCAAGTAATTGGGGGAAGTTTCAAGACCTTGCGTACTCAAATTTGAAACAGGAGGAGTAGCGAGTCTCGACGAACAAGTCTTGGTTGTTGGCTTCGGAGAAACCGATCAGGCTTAGGTTAGGCTTAAAAAACATCCTTAAGTGACATCAATCATCGTAAAGAACAACTTAAATTTCTTGTTAAATATTGCATCCCATCGTAATTGTTTGGCTTTACGGATTTGAAGACTGACCAGAGCAGAGATTCATCACTCGGACACATCGAGCGCACGTATGCCTGCTACTTCGACGAAGAGAATCTTCGAACGAAAGTAAAGGGTGATTCATCGTGAGGTTTGATTTATAATGTAAAAGAAAACACATAAATTTGACAGTGTACGTAAAAAGTTTAATATCGGTTAAAAGAAAAATTCATGAAATATACTTTTTGAAAATGATATCATGTAAACGTTCGAGCATAACGACTGGTACCTAGCGGATAACACGAGGAATGTTGGCTTCCAAAGCGTCAACCGTAGCTGGCTTATTCCTCAAGACCTGAGACTTTACGTATCCCCAGAGAAAATAGTCCAAAGGTGTGATATCGCACGATCTAGCCGGCCAATTTACGGTAGAAAAATGTGAAATTAAGTGCTCATCAAAATGATTTCGCAACAAGTCCACTGTTTCACGCACTGTATGGCTCGTAGCGCCATCTTGTGTGAACCAGAGCTCACCGAAATCATGTGCTTTACTTTCAGGAAGCAAATAGTTGTGGCGTAGTGGTTTAGTGCGTCGACTCCTACGCAGACGGTGCCAGGTTCGACATCCGAATTTACCACCTTTCATATTTCACTGCTCCACCTCTTTCGAGTCACTGACAATGCTCAAAGAGATTCATGTCTAGAAAAACCTTCTCAAATTAGACGTTCGGAGTCAGCATTAAAAAAAACTGTAGGTCCCTTCCACTCGTGAAAGAACAAAAGCACGCACAACACGAGTGGTGGCTGAGAAGCTAGGCCCTGGCCTTCTTCGGCCTGTAGCGCCACCCATATTATTAAATAGTCCGTTAACATAAATCTTTTTTGAATAAGTAAGGAGCAATGATTTTACAAGCTACAGCTGCTATAGTCTCTTCACTGCTTGCTGGATGTGGTCTAAGAGGCTGAGTATCATCCACTAATGTAAACTGGGACTCAAATTTGCAAATGGTTTTGACAAAAGTAGTTTCAGTAGGTTCCTCGAATCGCACGAAAAACATTTGTCACGGAACGCTGATTTTCGTAATTCAGCTGAACAATGTTGGTGGTGGAGCAAATCTTGCCATGATGACTTGTCAAACGATACTGAACAAAAATGACAAAGCAGTTTGAAAGGAGCCAAGCATGATCTGTAAGCCTATTGAAAATTACACCCCACGATGAATCACCCTTTAGAATTCATGGAAAGCTTGTCTCCGGCCGGAGGCGACACTCCACCTGCAGAACGACGTAACCGCGGACGACCGCGTTAAGTGGTGACGAACACAATTACTGAAGGAAAACAGCTGAGTTATAATCACGTGACAACGGCTTTGTTAAAATTAAAGTTCTTCAATCATCAAAACAACACTGGGCCTGGGCTATTTGTTGACAACCAAATTCATGTAGACTAGTTTTTTACACAATTCTCTAAAAGGAGACCCGTCTATATACAACGACATTCAGTAGCTTCAGTAGTTCCAGAGAATATAGAACTGTCTTCATGGTAGTGATACATGAGAGTAGAAAGCTTAAAGAAATGATGTATTACAGATATCGACTTGAAAACCCTCTTCTAGTCATGAAATGAGCCAAGTTGATAAAATCATTTATCTTTTACGATGCACTCGAAAAGTTTCGGAATGGCAGATAATTTACAAATTCCCCGGTAGTTTTTGTTTTTTGAGCCGAATTTATGGACTGAATCATACAACTTTTCCCATATTTCCAGTGTAAATTTTAGGTGATACATGTTGTATTACAGCCAGAAATGAAGTATTACCGAGATAGCCGACTTCACAGCTGATTGCACCCTACTCCATCGACCAATTTGAGTGCTTTTTTGACAGATATTCGTGAATTTTTGACGGTTATTCACGAAATAACGTAAATGCCGTCTTCTGATTGGTCAATTTGGTTTATGAACACGTTATAAAAACAGTTGTCAACAATCTTAAGGGGCAAGAGAGGTAGAAGTCGGTCATCTCTGATCCAGTCACTCGAGTTTTTTGCATTTGTGAAACAATTTTTTTTAAATGTATTTTTAATTTTTTCCGCAAGTAATTAATTTTGTCCATGAATTTTATTTACAGTGTGGGTCGCCGTGGCGTAATGGGTAAGTGCGTCGACTCCTACGCAGATGGTGCCAGGTTCGACACCCGAATTTACCACCTTTCATATTTCACTGCTCCACCTCTTTCGAGTCACTGGCAATGCTCAAGGAGTATTTCCTGTCTAGAAAAAGCTTCCCAACTTCGACGTTCGGAGTCGGCATTAAACTGTAGGTCCCTTCCACGCGTGAAAGAACAATAGCAACGCACAACACGAGTAGTTGCTGAGAAGCTAGGCCCTGGCCCTCTACGGGCTGTAGCGCCACCCATATTATATATATTTTATTTACAGTAATTCCATATTTTTTCCTGAAAAATATATTTCAGGCCATTTGAGTAGGACAAACGCTCGCGTTCAAGCTGAGGGTGCCGCTTTCTGACATAACATTCCCGTAAGCTCGCTAAAACGCGTAGCAACGCCTTTCAAAGACCGACCTCACGAACACGCTTTTTCGATTCAGCCTTAAAATTCTCATTCACACTGTCATTTACTTACAAAAATAACGAATTTGACATTTAAAATAGTGAAGTTGGTTGCATTAAAAAAAAAACGTATCTTAACTAAGTCCGACTTAAATATCGTATATTTAATATCTACATATATAAATATATGTAGCATGAACAAACGTTCAATGTCAAAGAAGGTTTTAAAAAAGGCGACGCGCTGTCATGTGATGTCTTTAACATCATCTTAGAGAAGATCGTGCAAGACTCACACGCAAACACTAGAGGCACGATCTTCCAGAAGTCCGTACAACTGCTAGCATACGCGGATGACATTGACGTGATTGGCAGAACACAGCGAGCCGTCAATGAGGCATTTGCTGGAATTGAGGCGGAGGCGGCTAAAATGGGTTTAGCGGAGAACGAGGGCAAAACGAAGTATATGCTGTCATCAGGAAAGGACACACAACATCAACGTCTTGGACAGAGCGTCACAATGGGCAGCTATAACTTCGACGTAGTCAAGGACTACGTCCACCTCGGCTTCGCACTAAACAGTACAAACAACATCAGTACCGAGATCAAACGCGGAGTAACTCTTGCCGACCGCTGTTTCTATGGGCTCAAGAGGCAATTGAGTACAAGACCTTGATCATCCCAAAGGCATGGAATATCTCAAAAGCGGATGAGGAGGTCCTTGGTATCTTCGAGAGAAAAGCTCTGCGTGCAATCTTTGGTCCTGTTTGCGTTGACGATTTCTGGAGGAGAAGATTAAATGTAGAGCGTATGGACAACTCAGCTCCGGCCCGAAGAGTCTTCGACTCCGAACCCGTGCGACAACGCAACAGAGGATGCCCGCAACAGAGGTGGCGCACCCAGGTGGGGAAGGACCTCAACCAACTTGGCGTGCGACACTGGAGTTGGCTAGCCAGAGACCGTGCTAGATGGAGAGGCTTGTTGGGTCCAGGTCCACCCCGGACTGTAGCGCCAAATAAAGAAGTAGAAATATGAGCAAACGCCCCTAATCGTTTGGAAAACAAAATTCAGTTTGCTCCAGTTTGCGTCTGTATGCTGACGACCTTAGACAATTTTTAAAAATACAAACCATAAATGATTACAAAAAATTGCGGTTGAACCTAAATTACTTAGCCAGTTGGTGCGCTGTAAATTGTTTAAGACTTAATATTTAAAAATGTTTGTGGTCGCTTCTTCCCCTTGTTAAAGAAAAATAGCATGCTCAACACCTCGGGCTGTCGTGCCACCCATATTATTATTATTATTATTATTATTATTTAAAAATGTTTTGCTATATCATTCTCAAGAGCTCAGTTACAATTCTTTTTGCTCTTACTGTATTGGGCTCAAGCCCCTAGAAAGAATGAGAAAAATAAATGATCTCGGTGTCATTCTTGGTACAAAGCACACATCGAGTACATAGTTGCAAAAGCTAACTCGCTAGTTGGGTTTATTAAAAGAAATTCAAAGGAATTTTCCGACCATTCTTTAATAACGCTCTTTATAGCACTTGTAAGTCGATCCTTGAATATGCTGATATCATTTGGAAAGGGTTGAAGGAGTTCAGAGGCGTTTTTTAAAATATGTGTTCTTTAAAATGCGTTGGAATTTCGAGCCTTGTTACAAAACAAGGTATCAACTGTTGGGGTTATTGACCCTTAGTGCAAGAAGACACTCACATAAATTTTTTTTCATTCACGATATTTTGTGTCACCGTATCAATAGCCCTATACTTTTGTCAATGTTCCCTATTTATGCTCCAGAACGAAATACAAGAGCTTATTGTTCAAATGAGGTATAGAACAAGCTATGGTATGAATGCAGCAATCTCTAGGGCTCTGAGATCTTTTAATGAAGTCAATAATCATTTCGATTTTCACATTTCGAGAGAGTGCTTCAAAAACATTGTAATTGGTCTATTTAACTATGAAATGTAATAATTTCTTATATCAATGATTATATTGATTAGCTAGACTTTGCAAAAACTAAATTAAAAATAATTGAAATGTTGCTTATTTGTACCCACTTATTATTCTAGTAATCTATTAACCTCTTGTTGATGAAAGAAATCGCCGTGGCGTAGTGGGTTAGTGCGTCGACTCCTACGGAGAGGGTGTCAGGTTCGAATTCCCATTCTACCAACTTTCATAATTCACGACTTCCACCTCTTTCAAGTCACTGACAATGCTCAAAGAGTATTCATGCCTAGAAAAAGCTTCTCAACTTTGAAAAAATTAAAAAATGAAATGAAATGCGAGAACAATAGCACGCACAACACGAGTGGTTGCTGAGAAGCTAGGCCCAGGTCCGCCTCGGACTGTAGCGACCCCAATATTATTATTAGTATTTTTATGATGAAAGAAAAAAATAAATAAAAATAAAATTCTGTTTCACAATCAAATCATACATTTCACACACATCATACAAGAGTTTTATTACAATTTTATCATACATTTCATACAGCACATGAAATTGCTGTTAATTACTGAAAATGAGCTTCCAAAAGAGGAAATACACACAAATAAGAAAATTTTCGAATTATAATCTTAAATTGTGATTTTCGTTAATTTGTGTTTTATTGGACAAGTAAGGAACATGAAATTCGTGTAAATCATGAAATGTTAAATAAAAAAAAAATGTACTACAGTCGAACTTCGATAAGTCGAATATGTGATAACTCGCATGAAATTGATTGGCAATAGCTCCAAGACTGAAATTTACATGTAATTTGACTTCGATAACTCGAACTTCGATTACTCGAATGTCCTGATAACTCGAACAGATTATTTGGCGTCATCTTCGATAAATCGAATTCTGAAGTGAAATTCCAAGATTCTGCTTGTAGAGTACTTGTAGAGTAAAAGTTGGTTTATAAGGAATCGCTTTCGGGACACTGCGTTTGTATGTTTCCTTCATCTAGTATAAACGGAATCGTGCTTTTGGTGAATATTCTGAGCGGGGTGAAAAGGATTAAATTCCTTTGATTTTCAGAACTGAACGCCCAAACGAAAGAAGTGAGCTAGAAATTCAACTGCAGATGGAATTTGAAACTTGAAAAAATACCAGAAATGTACAAGGTGTTACGTATGAAGATTTTCTGCAGGTGGATGGCGATATTGTTACTCAAGAGTTACCCACGGATGAAGATATTATATATTAGATGTGAGTCCGAATCTTCTCAGCTCGACAGTACCGATGACAGCGGGAGTGATCTAATAGGGAAAGACTTTGAAATAATTGAGGATTTTTTGATTCACTTCCAAACGAGTTGGTTGCAAATTCATTACTCATTTTGTGTTTATAATAAAAGACTCATGAAACAACAACCGATTCTGTTTACCTACAATGGTTTAAATTCCATTGAAGATTGCATTTTTAAAAAATCCGTTCTTCAGTCATGCGAAACAGACTATTTTAAATTATAATTATACTCCTCTACGTTTTATGTGTTATATCGCAGATATATAAATATTTATATCAATTTTGTATTTTACTTGATAACTCGAAGTCTTGATAACTCGAATTTTTTTTTCATGGCAAGTGGTGGTTCGTGCTATCGAACTTCGACTGAATTTGGGAAATTCAATTAAAATTTCCCATGCATGGAAGTGCATTGTATACATTACAAAGATTTAATCGTCTTAATTCACGACACTAAATACTGTTTCAGTTTTCAAAGCGATTGTGTGTATGATCTGTATGATGTATGACAGTTTTGTATGTTGTATGAAATGTATGTGATGTGATGTGATCTGTGAAATAGGCCCCTGCATTCCTTCGAAATGTAATCCTTTGTAAATGAGTTCTTAGCACATAAAACATCAATGAGTGGCAATAGTTGATTGATGAGTGCCATCAAATTGTTTCTTGAAAATGTACAGTAGTGAGCAAAAAAAAAAATGCAAAACGGGTACAAGATCAGAAATAATACAGCGTAGCTTCCTATAACGGTATCCAATCTGGTTCTTCTTTTGAAATGTTTTTCTTCCTTTGTGAAACCATTTGGTTTTGAGTATCAGTTTATGATTGGTCTCTTGCAGGTGTTAAAATCATTTAAATAAGTGCTATAAGACGAAAATTTTGACAAGTAAAAAAAAATGCAAATAGAGATTATATATATATATAGAGATTATATATATTCTTATAATAAACACTTGTACTATACATTAATTAGAAACAACTGTCTACTGGATGCAAAGAAGCAATCAGCAGCTTTTAATAACGGCAGGCTCATGAAGGATATTGCTCTCGAGTTTGGTGTTGCAACCTCAACCATTTCACGAATTGTATCCCGATTGACAAACAACTCGCCGACAAGATCGTGAAATAGTCAATCAAGTTAAAGTCGATCCCCTTTAGACTGTCGTTGTTGAAGTTACAGACTACGTCAATGAACATCTTGACCTTATTGTAGGCGTAGACACTGTTAGGCGACGACTGAAGGAGTCAGAACTGTTTGCAACACGCCTAGCAAAGAAACCATTCATCAGTGCAATAAATAGAAACAAACGGCTGGAAACGACGAGCGAGCAATGGGCTAAAGTTTTATGGAGTGACGGGAGCAAGTTTAACATCTTCTCGTCAGACGGTATGGCTGTGTTCGAAGACCTCCGGGGCAAAGATATTGTCCCAGATATCAAGTTCCAACCATTAAACATGAGGGAGGATCTGTTATGGTGTGGGGTAAGCAATCTAAAAGGCTCTTCCAGTTAGATTTCTAGTAAAACATTATTTAAGGTTTATTCTCTCGTCAAGGAGTTGGTCAGTTGGTTGAAATAAACGGTCCGATGAATGCCGAAATGTATTCCATAATATTAGAAAACCACATGCTTCCACATTTAAGGTCAACTATGTCTGAAGACTGCTTATTTCAACATGACAATGACCCAAAACACACCAGCCGGTTGGTCCGAGGATTTTCGCAAAGCGAAAATGTTGATGGTCTAACATGTCCGCCGCAATTTCCTGATCTCAATCCCATAGAACGTTTATGGGACCTTCTAGATCGAGAGATAAGAAAGGTGAGGATGTCCAATAGAAATGAGCTATGGGAAAGAATAAGGTCCGAATGTGAAAAGATCTCACCGGACCTACTGATTTCCCTGGATGGACTCAGTGATCCCAACATTGCGGGCCGTTATTGCTACCAAAGGGTTATGCAACGAAATATTAGCCATTAATATTATTTTACTTATTTATTATGTCCACAAAAATTAATTTTTGTATTTTTTAAACATTTGCATTTTTTTTGCTCGTCCAAATTTTCTTCTAATACCACTTATTTAAATGATTTTAAAATCTGCACGAGACCAATCACAAACTGATAGTCAAAATCAAATGGTTTCATAAAGGAAAGATAGATTTCAAAAGAAGAACCAGATTGGATACCGTTACAGGAAGCTGATGTTTTACCCGTTTGCATTTTTTTTTTTGCTCGGTATTGCATGTTCATTCCATTAAAAATTTGGAATAGGAAATTAATAAGGAAAGCCCTACCCGCTTAACCCCCATTCTCAATTTTACAATCTGCTGTAAGACAATCATGGTTACGTCTTTGCTTAGCCGAAAACCGTTTGTAAAACGAAAGCATAATCTATCACTTCCAAATTATCTTCAAATAATTCGTAGTCCATACCTACTATAATTTACAAATCCAGTATTCCTTTTTTTATTCACAAATTTTTCCACGATATTTTTTGTCATTTTTTTTTCATTAATTTATATTTATTTCTCGTTGATATCAGTAAATACAAAAAATGCAAATAAATACAAGTGATAAAATAATTATGGTACGATCTCATGTCATTGTCAGTATTAAAGTGCAACTTAAAGTCTTATGATACACTATTTCTTTCACTTAGCTTAAGTTATACTTAGCCGACTTTATGATCTACTTTTCGATTCGTGCCGATAACGTCCTTCTTTACTTGTTAAGTGAAACTTAAATCGGTAAGTTGAGTATCAGCAAACGTCCCTAAGCCTTCTATTTCGGACTACGAATTATGATACTAAGCTTGAATGATTTGCGATGCTCAATGGCAACTATAAAACCAACCAGTCTCGTATCTGTCTAACATTTCTTGCGTCTACTTCGCGATCAACAATGCCTGCAAAAATACGCTATCTGCTTTTAAGTCTTCGCTTCGATGCTTGGACTTGATGCTTCCCTTTGCTGAATCATGTACTGAGTCTACCAGAAAAGAAGTTACGCAAAGCACAGTGCACACACAAACTATGAGTTAGCTTACACAGTTTGAACCAAACAAATCAATAAGTGTCGAAGAATCCATTAGAAGTGGGAAGCTATATGCAATTCAAAATCAAGATTTGAATCGCATTCAATGATTCACATCATTTCGCAGCACCCACTTGGCATATGTCCAGATTTTGTTCGGAGAAACTCCTCCAAATGAAAACAAACCAAAAACGATTCCACCCCCTCGTCTTGTTTGCCGCAAGAGTACTCTCCAAACACACACGTGAAGTAAGTCCACAAAAGACATCACCACCTGTCCGCCATGTGACTTTCTGACATTCGCTGGAGCGACACAAAATCGGGGGAATTCACCTTCAGCGAAGATGAACTCAGCCCAGTCAACTACAATCCAGTCAAAATAAGCAAAGGCTTCACACCACGCAGCCATTACAATCCGTCCAACAACTCGCACAAGCACACACACGAATACAAACAGCCATGCAGACTTCAAGGACATGCACATCACATCACCCCATCGACTCATTTAAGAAAATTGCAAAACTTAAATTAATCGTTAATGGCTTTGCTCAAGAAGCATTAGTTCATCTAACGTGTACCAACAACCTCTCCTCTTCCAGGAAACCATCCATCAAACAAGGTCAACCGTCCCATTTTTCCTCATTGCACACACTTTTCTTGCCAACGAATACACGAACACACGCACACAGTTACAGAGAACCGAACACAACACAACACAACCCACTAACTGACTGAATTTAAGGTTAGGAGTGCAAGGTTCCGTTCAAGGCTCTCTCCTATCATATTTCATTTACATCATCTCCGCCGACAGGCACTAAGTGCGAACAACAACAAAGTCAAATACACGAAAATACCCTCCTCCTCCTCCTCGAGCACTCTACATAAACAAACCGAGGAGAAGGATAACGACAAAAACGAATTCAGTTCCGGCCGCCTGCGTCTCCATCATCGCCTCCATCAACATCGTCGACGCGCCGGAACGGTGGATGAAAACACAGCAAAACAATGATATGCGCCGCGCCGCATTCTCTGCGTGTCCACGACGCGATGGGAATGGGAGTGTCGGCGGGGGGCGTTCGAGTGAAAGCTCGCTCGTGCCGAATATGTTGAGAGCGCAAGCTTACAAGCTCGACGCTTTGTTTTTGTTTCAAAGGCAGACAAATGTCAAATACAGCAGCGAAACGCGAAAAAGCTCCCCCCGAACAGGGTGGCCTGGGTTGGGTGGCACGCCAATCAGTGCAAATTAAAAATTGAGAAGAGGAAAATGAATATGCACCACCCCCACGAGCAGCAGCCGCATGCACCACCCACTTTGGCAGTTCGGTTAGGGTCTCTAATTACCAACAGAGCGCACCCCGCTGAACATATGATTGCTCACCCTCACCCATACAGGGTGCAACACCAAGAAAAAAGCTACACCAAAACTCACCCCCACCGAATGTATGTAACATATTCGAGGATTGATTTTGTTGGAAAACTCCTTGATTTTCCTCCGAGCTGGTGATGGCGTTTTCCGTTTTCTCCGATGTAGTTCAGTTTCTGTTGTTTTTATTTGATTTTCGATGCAATCACACTGACACTGGACTGGCCCGGATGCCTTATTCGTTGCAATGGAATGGTGGCACTGTTGTCATTTTTAATTGGTACAAAAAAAAAGAATTGCCCCCGAGCTGGGAAGGAAGCGAAACAAAACCGATCCGAACCCGAAGAACTTTGAGGGAAAATTGACTGATTTGCGGAAAAGCGTGTGACGTAGGACACGGAAGAAACAACCGATTCGGACCGAGAGCGAGAGAGGAATACTAAGTACTAATCACTAGGTGAGTTGTGGAAGTTTTGGGCGAGACGCCAGGGCCCCCCAGTTATGGTGTCTGATTCTGATATGGCATATGGCGAGGGAGAGAGAGCCCAGCAGGAGCAGCAAAAGGCGCACGGCCACTTTTTCGTAGAAAGTGAAAATGAGATAAGACACAAAACTTCAATGAACTTGAGAATAGTCACTCGAATCGGAGCAGGAGGTCGTTTGCAGTAACGCAGTGCGATGGTTGACGAATTTTTGTTTTTGCCCCTTTTTGAGTGACATTTGAATTGAGTGGGAATTGAAAAGTTTGAGCCTTTCTGATGCCGAATTTCTGTGCATTCCCCATGTGTTTATGTGACGGGTTAGATGGAGCTTGGTTGCTTAAGATTGGTTTTGACAGCCGCTGAGGACATTCGAGGGAGTGTCATTCCATTTGCATTCCATTCAGATTGTTTATTCAATCGGACGTTGCAGTTTTGACTCTGATCAAAAATAAGCATACTTTTTAATTTCACAGTTAAGACATCAGATTGTAGCAATGACACTGGCGCACTGTGGTCCCGTTGTATGGGAGAGTTGAAAATAAATCTGTAACTTTTGAAAACCGTGAACCGATCTTAATGAAATTTGAAACATAGTGCAAGTACTATGAGATCTTATTATGTTTCAAAAATGGTTGATGTATCTCATAAGCTAACGGAGTAATCTTAAGTTAAAAAAATTAAGAATAAAAAACACTTTTTTTTTGTTTAAATGCATAAAATAATTATTTATTATTGTCTATGACTCGAAATTGGGACTTAAAGCAAATTTTTAATCACTGTTTATAAATATAAATTCAATTTTACAAGTTTTGGTAACGTACACTTTATTTGGAATTAAAGAAACTAAGCAATTCAGTATAATAAGGCTTGTGCTTCAGTACTAAGTGGCAGCGAATCGTTTGTTTTTGGTTCAGGCCTTGAATACGCAATCCAGGGATCAGATGATACCAACATTTGATGAATAACATCTTCATTTGTTGCCGAACGAGAAAATTTTCTACTATTATTAATGCGATGGTACCTATAGTCTTTATTCCGACTTTCCTGCGCCTCCTCTGACAATGATCCGACGGGCAAGGCTGCTGATGATATTATTTCTGCTCCGTGGAACATAATTTTATGCACTGTTGCTGGCATATAATACCAGGGATATAAATTTGTAGCCATTGTAGCGGTTTCCTAGGCATAAGCTCCAAACTTGTCGGGGTCAATCCAAAAATTGCTGAATATTGTCTCCAGGATAACACTGAATCTTTTTATGAGTTGCACATCTATTTCCCTTATTTCTGCCGTTGATAATGGGTCTTCAACAAATCTTCTAAATGTGTTCCCATCGTTGGTTGTGCCAAATCCTTGCTTTATTATATCTACTTTAATACCCATTTTTTGTATGAACTTCTGCTGAATTTGACTCTTCCTTGGCTGGTATATGGGCTGTGTCGTTTTTGTTGTTCTCCAAGCTTTAAACTCCAAATTGTAGGCTACAAATTATGACCCAAAGAATTCTAATTCACAATAATAAAAACATCCTCGGCATCTCGCATAGTGTTTGCACAATACATGCATTGCAAGGGAAATCGTTTGAAAATGCCAAAAAATGCACGACATTGCTCCACTTATATGCCTCGTACTCCCAAAGTGATCAAAAGTGGTCTCTAATTTTTTCAGCATCGATAGACAATACTTTTAGCTTTCAGAAAAAGTTGGTCTCCCGTTTGAGAATCTTAGAGCATTTTTGTTATAGTCCATCAAACATTGAAATGCCCCTCTCAAAATGTTCCTTTACTTAAAAGCCTGGTTTAAAAAATTGATAAGCAATAAGAAAAAACTGAAAACGCAGTTTGAAAGCAAGATGTATGACCTTTTTAAAAAAAAATTACTTTAGGTTCCAATGTACATAATTTTAGGAAATATGGCACATCAAATTTGCTTAAAAATACGTCAATTGTCAAATTTCAAAGTCCCAACTTTGAGCTAACGGTCCAGCCAAACGGATGATCCAAAGTCAACACAATTTTAGCTTTCTAGGTTCTCATATTTGTAGAATCGAAAAACATAAACCATTTGGCCGGGAAAACCATGTCACTTCGGGTATTTATTTCCACTGCGGGACCACTGTGTGGCGCCTGTACATACTTCTTGTGTCATCCATGTGTTTAAAATGTTATCATCATCTGCAACAGAAAATAACTTACTAACTCTTAGGAAGTCTGATTTGTAGATCAATGACGTTTAATTTTATTCTGCTCGCGTTGGACAAAATTTGTGCCGCGGAAACGTTGAGAATGGTTCAGACAGGCTTAAGGCATTTGACAGAGTTTGGCATGAAGTAAATGCGTTTGGTGTGGCTTCGGGCTCAAACGGCAATGGAAGTATAAAGTCCACTCTCGAAGGGATAACCTACGTATCTCCAATAAAAGACATTGATAATCCGAGTTCTGTTGTTTGGCGCAGAAGAATGGACATTATCGAAAGCGGATGAAGACATTCATGATACATTTTCTCTTCAAACGGATGCGAGGAGAGCGTGTGGAACGCTTCGGAAACCAACCCCAAGTAACAATGCGGTGAAAGAAGACCTCGCTTGCGGCTGGCATGCCCAGCTGGAAAGGGACCTCAGTCAGCTTAACTTGTGTAACTGATGGAACAAGGCTAGCTAGAGAAGCATGTCGACTGGTTCCCAGGCCCAGAACCTTAAGGCTCCAGGACATAGAATGCTTTACATCCAGCAGTACTTTGACAGATACATAAAATACATGTGTTCTTATGGGAGGTGACACATAGACCAACGATGACGCTCACGCAACGGATATAGTTACTCAACTTTTAACTTTTCTCTCTCGTTCAGTGTTGAAAATCATCACATTGTGACTTTTCAAGAGAATTCGTATTTTATGTTAAAGTTTGGGAATTCTCGTTGAAGCAACTTTCAAAATAGATAAAAATATAAATGAATGTTTATAATTGCGTATTTATGTTAAAATACATATTTTAATTGTGCATAAATAATAAGGGGCGTCGTGGCGTAGTGGGTTCGATACCCGAATTTACCACCTTTGATAATTCACGGTTCCACCTCTTTCGAGTCACTGATAATACTCAAAGAGCGTTCCTGTCTAGAACAAGCTTCTGAACTTCGCCGTTCGGAGTCGGCATTCAACTTTAGGTCCCTTCTACTCGTGAAAGAACAATACCACGCACAATACGAGTGGTTGCTGAGAAGCTTGGCCCTGGTCCGCCTCGGACTGTCGCTCCACCCATATTATTATTATTATAAATAAGCAAAACAACTTGAATTTTCAATTCAAACTTGAAACTGCCAAATGAAATCAGCTGTGCGTTGAAGTATTCATTGTGTCATCCCCTTGTGTTAGATACTTCAGCGTGTACATATGCTCTGACGCTACGCAAGTAAAGTATTCTATGTGCCTTAAGTGATAGCGGAAGAAGTTAACGGTGTGAACTCCGGTTAGTGTGAATACCGGATAACGTGAAAAGTTTCTTTTTTGCTCTCTAAAACGTAAACTTCAAGTTAACAGCAAGCTGAAATTACTTTGATATTTTTTTATTCTTGGTATAATACGTCGTCTTGTACAATATCCGCTTTGTTACACGTCAGTTCGTGTCAGTTTGTCGATGTCGCTCAACCTACCAAGATCATAAGTAATGATGACGGTGTGCTGGAATAGCTGGAAGAAAAAAATTAAACCTACTGAAGCCATTTCCATTTTTAACAGAGCTTTGGAATGTGCTTAGTATGAGCTGGTTAGCCGAAATGACATTAGTATATTAAGGAATCTTAGGGAAATAGTAGTGAGAATGTTTTTTGGACAAGGAGAAGATACAAAAACAAATGACTGATTTTTTCCCATTAAATTTCGTTTAGTTCTTATGCAATAGCTTTTTATTTTATATCCTCCAACGGAATACATTTTTGTATCAAATTAAATAAATTAATTAAATATAGTTATATGTAATAGTAAATACGAATTGTTTTTAATTTGTTAAAGATAAGGCGTTTTAATGCCACGTTTCCACCGAACCGAAGCCGCGACGTTCGAATGTAATTTTACTAAAACTCAATAGGCCGTTCCCACTGAGGTTGAAGTGGTTTCGCTCTCAATTGTCTAGTCTTTCGCTCTCAATCCCCATAAGTGAAGTATTACCGAGATGCCCGTGAAGTCGACCATCGCTGTAATACTTAATTTCTTTGCCCAGGAAATAATTGTGTGAGAACACCACCAGATTGTAAGAGATGAAATGAGGAAATGATCACCAAAATAAAGTGAAGTTCACTCGGTGAGCTTGTTCGGTTTGACAACCTCTCATGGACGGACTAATTCCGCGATGGTTGCAGACCTTGCAAACGTATGGTGGATCCTGGTAGGTTCGGAGAAAATTGATGAAACCTTGCGATTTCGTGGAAACGTGTTATAAGCTCGGATGGCATGTAGTTATTTTGGCTAATGGTGGCGCCAGACAACTGGAGATAGCGGATTCTCTCTTCCTCCCTCTCTTTTGCCCAAAAGTTTTTTCTTTCCTGCACAGGGTTTTTTATATTGTTTTTTTTTGTGACCAAACGGAACGATCAGAGGATTTAATTTCTTGTCATCATTTTTTCATTCACATGATTTCGTAAAAAACTCTCAAAAATGAGCAACAAATATGAGCCCACTAGCCAGTCTCTTCAGCTGTTCACATATTACTCAGATTTCAAGAGACCTGCGTGCAGCCTCCTGGTCAAATCGAAAATCATCGAATATTGATTTCGCTCGTACTGTGCGTGCTACTGTTCACTCCAAACGGACAAGTTTGAGAAAGTTTTCGCAGACAGACAGGGGTACTCCTATGAGCATTATCAGTGACCCGAGAGAGGAGGCGTCTTGAAATTTACTCTGTCGTACCAGGAATCGAATCTAGACGTCATAGGTTTCAGTGCGGGAGTCGCCAGATTTGTGTAGTTCACGAACGAGCTAGTTCAAAAAAGAGCTCTAACAAGTGAAGTAAGTGAACTAGTCACAATGTCATATTATTTTAGTTCATTTAGTTCAGCAGTTCAACATATTCAGTTATATTTACCTTACTTTGCATACGTGAATTCAATAATTCAGTTTAAATAACTGAAGTTCGGTTTCTGATCTAAAGTGAGTGCTTTGCTTTGTGTGCGTCTGGGCATTGTGCACATTAGGTTTGTTTTTGTTTAACTAACAAAAGCACATCGTACATCTTTGCGATTTAAAAAAATGTTTTTTATTGAACAGAAAAATTATTTGTACAATTGAGATTACAACTAGGCTTACAAACTAAAGGTTAGGGTGTCGGTTCACCTGATTTACATTGTTTAATTTAACATTTGGTATTATTGTCATTTTATTGTTTATTTTTGACGTCCCTGGTGGTTACATCGGGTTGTTCAAATCCGTGTGTCCATCGTGGTCCTCTTGGGATAGGGTGGTGGTGTGGTAGCCGATTTAGCATCGATGATTATTGCTATCGCTGCTCTGGTAGAATTCATGCAGCTCGTTGTGGCACGTCGTTGCAAATTTCTTCTCATTGAGCAGACTTAGCGCGTTGAGGTAGCGTCGTCCGGGGATTATGTGTCTCAAGTTTAGGATGGTTGTTGATGTCTAGTAGCTGCTTTCTGAACCCTGTCACCATGTACTGTTGCAGAGGTATGATGCGTGCTTGGTCGTAAAAAGAAATGAAGTATTACATAGATGGCCGACTTCTACCTCCCTTGCCCCTTAAGATTTTTGGCAACTGTTTTTTATTACGTGTTCATAAACCAAATTGACCAATCAGAGGACGGCATTTACGTTATTTCGTGAATAACCGTCAAAAATTCATGAATATCTGTCAAAAAAGCACTCAAATTGGTCAATGGACTAGGGGGCAATCAGCTGTGAACTCGGCTATCTCTGTAATACTTAATTTCTGGTCGCAAAGCGTCTTTTTGCTGTGGTGTCTTTGACGGTCCCTGTCGAAGGTGATTTCCTTTCGAAAATTGCGAGCTTCTTCGTGTTGGTCTTAGAGATGGTATGCCATATTGGGAAGCCGTACGTTAAGATGGGCCATATAAGCTGCTTGTAGAGGAGCAGCTTAGTCCTGTGACTTAATCCATTTTGCTTGCGCATACAGGGATAGATGCGATGGAAGCCTAGGTTAGCCTTATTAAGGGTCAGTTTCGAATGGCCGTTGAACTACAACCTTTCTGTGAAGAGAATCTTTGCGTGTTTATGGTGTATGTGAAGGGAGTTTTAAATATGCAACAAAACAAAAATCACCAAATCAGCTTCGATCACATTTTGACTTTCATACTGCTTTTATGAACGCAATTGCGACTGCTCTCATGCATAGTCACTGCGGTTTACTCACATTTATGAACGCAAATCTTGCAGGGCTGTCTCAGTGTGACGTTTAAGAATCCAGCCATAATATGATGAACTACATTAAACTAAATGAATCAGTTCAATAAATAGATTTTAGTTAAACCAAAGCGCCCTCCGGACTAAACTAAATTGCACAAGCCGAGTCGACGCAAATACTCACTACTCCACGGCGACCACCAGAAATACGAAATCAACTATTATTAATTATAGTTCACATATTCGGGCACGTGGACAGCCCCGCTCGTTGGCTACAGATGTTTTGTTCAAATTCAATTCAATTTAGCACAGCTTGGTGTTCAAATACTGAGGCGAAGACCAGTCCTTCTTGACAGTCGAACCTGAATTCTCTTAAACACCACATATCCCAGTATTTGTTTATACCCATAGACTCGCACCACAAACTATGTTGCTAAAGACAAACCTTGTTAATGAAAATTCAAAAAGGATGTTGGTGCGATATTTGCAATTTCTTAAATTTCATCTCATTCTTTTCAAGTTGCTTTGACTTTTGTAGTATCTTGCCATTTCTAAATTTTAATAATTGCATTGGTAAAACAGCAACTGCTATTGATGCACCTGTCCATATGAACACTCCCCTTAGTGTACACTACAAAAGAAAATCACCTTCTGCCTACTCTCAGGGGCAAGAAAAAATTCCTCTCAAGGTCCAACTAGAAAATTAAAGTCATTCACCCGAGGGACGCGACCGCGGTTAACTTCATTTTCAGTTTGTTTATAAAAAAAAATATAAATTTAACACAATTATCAACAAATCACTGTGCACCTATCAAAAATAAAATACAAAATTAACGCAGCCCATCTCTCAAACATGAGGTATTCAAAATTATTATCTAGACAAATACCGGCAGAGGAAATTGTCGAGGCTATAAAGAAGGCGATTGCTGTAATTTATGCTCTGCCCGTAGAGAATTTTGTGAGTAGAAATCTTCACATGTCAGCAACTCCTTGAAATTATCCTTTTCTGCTTTTCTTTGGATTTGTAGAACTCAGAACTTTTTTACGACATAGCAGTTGGATTCAAAAACATCGTGTACAACATGGAAATCGGGACAACAAATTCATTTCCGCTCTTTTTGAAATGGATGAAACTTTATGTGGTGAGTGAACTCGTGAATTTATTGATAAATGGATATGATCTTTCATATTTGCTGGAGGAAACATTGCGCAAATGTGCGCATTATGAAATGTAAACAAAGTTGAAAGGAATATTGCACGTGCATATTGAGCATTTCTCTGGGAGTGTGATGGTCACGGGAAATCGGAAATCGGTATCGTTTTCCTGTTGGGAAAAGATAGTTGCAACGTTTATATCTTTGTATTCGATTTTGTTGGTACTCGGGCACTAAAAGTTGATGGACAATATTTGTATCGCTAGGGCTAGCCTATCTCATACGTAAAAATTGTTCCCTCACATATTCCAATCCTCACTCATATTCTCCACAGCAAGCGAAAATTGTCAAGAAATTCTTCGGACAAGGCATGTAGAAATATTTTGAAGATGGCAGGGTTCCCACTTGAATATTTCTTATAGGATGGATCATTTACGAAAAAAAGTTGCACAAACTTGCTCGGAGAAACCCAAACCTGACGAGAAACCAATTTCAACAACTACATACGCAAATATGCTTCGGATTTAACCACTCGCACCTTTCGATATAAGAACATCTTCCCTAAAAACGAATCTCTCGAAGCTTTATAAGAATCCTGCTTAAAAAATCTTACTTCAAAATGATGTCAACAAACCCTCAAGTTGCTTGCCCAAAGAATTTCCCTCATAGGAATTTTCTAGAGATAACAAATTCCCCTTCAGCCCACGAAACGAATCAAACATACTTCCTTCATAGTCACTAGTTGCGCTCCTCATCCTTCAGCCACAAGAAAACCGGCACTCGTCGGCCGGCGCTCGCTCTTTCTCTTTTTCCCGCGAACATTTTTGCGAATTTCCCTCTCCACCTCATTCTTCTTCTCGTCTGACAGTTTTTCCCTTGTTCGTTCTTCCGTATGTCGGCATTTTTGTGTCTGTCGCTTTCGCTTCATCATTCTTTTCACGGTCGTTGTGGGAAGTGAACGTGTTCGTAGTGAAGTTCTCAGTTTCTTCGTATATCTCTTAAATAATATTCCAAAAAAAGTAAGTACTGCAATTATTCTTCTTTTGTCTCGCAATAACTATTTGTGCTATCAGCGGATGTCGATCTTCTGTTGAGAACCATCGCGAATAAAGTTTGATTATTCCAGCACACGTTTGCTGGCGGTGGTCAAACTAGTTTTGCAATTTCTCATATTTTTTTTTTGCGTCTTCCCTGTTCTCACGGAACACTGTTGGAAAAGGGAATAGACTTGAAGCGACGCTGTTAGCTCTTTATTGCGTAATAGTTTCTTATTGTTGAACCAGGTAACAATGGATTTCTTTTCAATCAGATGCCACAGTTGCAAAAACCAGCTCCAGCCTTCTCCGGAACCGCTGTTGTCAAGGGTGCCTTCAAGGATATCTCGTTGAAGGACTACAAGGGAAAATACGTCGTGCTGTTCTTCTACCCATTGGACTTCACCTTTGTCTGCCCAACCGAGATCATTGCGTTCTCTGATCGCGTTAAGGAATTCCAAAGCATTGGCGTTGAAGTGATTGGATGCTCAACTGATTCCCACTTCACTCATTTGGCATGGATCAACACTCCCCGCAAGCAGGGTGGTCTTGGACAATTGGATATTCCCCTCTTGGCTGACAAATCAATGAAAATCGCCCGTGATTACGGTGTATTGGACGAGGAAAGCGGTGTTCCATTCCGTGGACTGTTCATCATCGATGACAAGCAGAATCTGCGTCAAATCACCGTAAACGACTTGCCTGTTGGACGCAGTGTCGATGAGACCCTCCGTCTGGTTCAGGCTTTCCAATTCACCGATAAACACGGTGAAGTTTGCCCAGCCAACTGGAAGCCAGGCAGCAAGTCAATGGTTGCCGATCCAAAGAAGTCCCAGGAATACTTCTCGGCCGTGAACTAAATGTCTGATCAAAGTTTCTACATGTTCTCTACACTCAATCACGCTGATTAAATGTTTTGTTTCTTTGATTTAATGTAAAATGCATTCACTACAAAGTAGAAAGTGAGAGCGTCTAACGCAGTCGTAGCTGAGCTACAAAAAAAAAACACCATTTCACCAGTTTACAAATAAGATTGTTTAATGTTTTTTTTCCTTATTTTTTATGAATAAAATGTGGATCCACAAAAAAACAAATGCCTACTTGAGTGATTTTCTTGGTTTGCAGATATCAGTTTGTGTCTCTATCAAGTGCGTCTGTTTTGTGCTTGTCGCCGGGCAAAGGTCGCTCATTTTTCAGTTTATTCATTTCGGTTCAAACTACAGAGCCGTGTAGAATGTTCTGGAATCTATTAACAGCGAATAATCGTGCATATAATCTAATTGGGGAATGACGTGATTGGATGTGGCTGGTCGATGGGGTAAACACTCGATTGGAAGTGTCGGCATTTTGATGTCCATCTTTTTGAATTTTGGGAATCCATTGCTAATTGTCAGTACAACCGGAGCAACGGCAAATTACGAAAGACTTGCTGTAGACTACTGTTATCGGCGTTATGTTTATCACACACAAATATAGACACGTCGAGATAGGTAATCTGTGTAAAGGTTGTCGCCACACTTAAGCCGATCAAAGAGCAAGACGGAATGTTATCTTAAAATCTTTGAAATGGGAGTTTTAGGGAATGTGGAACTTAGATTTCATAGCTACGCAGTGACTGGAATGTTGGTAATTCTTGAGAAAAACTGTATCGGAAATTGCGAATCAATAAACTCGTTATTGCTATGAGTCGCATTGTGCATCAAGGCATTCAATCAATTCCGTCGTGTACACAGGCCGTATGTGTATGTATGTACATATATTAAATGTGAACGAATTCACGCCTTTGGAATTATTTATCAAACGAACTTCTTTCCCCACTCCACTTGTGTGCATTTGTATGCACAATGCATGGGTTATTTGAATGCAAACTATAGAGTTGTAGTAGTTGTGCGAACCACCACAGCACACAACTGATTAGCGTCTGTAAACTAATTAAACGGCAAACAGATGTGTTCAAGGAGTAGAAAATTTCTTTCCAAAACCCAAGTCCACCAACAACTTTAATCTGTCATAATGTGATCAAATAACTTATCGCTCTGTGTACCATACTATCTTGCTCCCTTATTTCTGAGCGGGACACATGTCTGGGCGATGGAGGCAATCCCGCACGTATATACGAGTAATTACTTGCGTTTTTTTTAATGAATGTTTACTCGCGAAAATGTACTATGTAGGCTGTCGTGGTTGCATGCTTCGTGATAAGAATATTGAAAAATAGTAATCGTGCTATTATTAGCAGAGTAATCGTCCGATCTTCAACCAAGATAAGCCTCAAACTTCGAGCGGTACAGTCAGTTTGATTTATGTTGATAGTGTAGCTTTTTTAGATTCGCCAAGTCACGTTACTATGGGTGGTCATCCGTCTTAATTAACTCTAATGTCGTTTTTGAGAAGTGGTCGTTTAGGGGTTTTGTTATTAATTATGATTGTATTAGTTGTGTTTTATTGACCTGCATAAAGTTTCCACCAAGTTCATACTGAATTGACTTACTTCATTGAATTCACGTATACGGTTCTGGAATCTGGACCATCTGCTTTGTTTCGCCTCTCATTTTCTAGGGACCTCTTCCACGTTATCTTAGGCCTCGTATTCTGTTTGCTTTGTGGTTGCACTCTAGGACTTAGCGGCAGATTCTTGTATGTTCTTCTCTGTATGTGTCCTGTCCATGCAAAATTCCTTTTCGTGATGGCATCTCCAACACTTAACTGATGTGGTGGATCCACACGTGACCACTTTCATGATCTTACTCACCGAAGGAAAGGTTATCCACATTTTGCCTGATTGATGGCACCTATAAGTTAAGTGCACGCAGCTACGACGGTCACCGCGGTTGGTTTTTTTTTACTTTTTTTACAAACCTCTCCAGCTAGCACGGTCTTAAAATATCGCACGCTTTTCTCTCGAAGAGACCAAGGACTTCCTCATCCGCTTTTGAGATTTTCCATGCCTCTGGGATGATCAAGGTCTTGTATAAAGTCAGCTTGGTCCTTCGAGAGATGGCTTTACTACTCAACTGCCTCTTGAGCCCATAGAAACACGACGAGATGGCAAGAGTTACTCTGCGTTTGATCTGTGTACTGATGTTGTTTTTACTATTTACTGCGGAGCCGAGGTAGACGAAGTCCTTGACTACCTCCAACTTACATCTGCCCACTGCGACGCTCTGTCTGTGATAACAGCATATACTACGTTTTGCCCTCATTCACCGCTAAACCCATTTTAGTCGCTTCCGCCTCAATTCTAGCAAACGCCTCATTGACGGCTCGCTGTGTTCTGCCAATCACGTCAATGTCATCCGCGTATGCTAGCAGTTGTACGGACTTCTGGAAGATCGTGCCTCTAGTGTTGGCGTGTGAGTCTTGCACGATATTCTCCAGGATGATGTTAAAGAAATCACATGACAGAGCGTCGCCTTGTCTAAATCCTTTTTTGACATTGAAGGTCTCGGTGAGTTCGTTACCGACCTTGATGGAGCAGCGAGAATTCTCCGTCGTCATCTTGCACATCCTGACGAGCTTGGCAGGAATGTCAAAACTAGACATGGCGTTGTATATCCTATGCCTAGTCCCTATGCACGCTGTCATATGCGGCCTTGAAATCGACAAAAAGGTGGTGGGTGTCGATCTGCATCTCTTGGGTACTTTCCAGGATCTGCCGTAGTGTGAAAATCTGGTCGATGGTGGCATTCCATGGCCTGAAGCCACACTGATAAGGTTATTTATAAACGGCTTCAGACGAGTACACAAAACGGCAGAGAAGATCTTGTAGGCGATGTTCAGGAGACTTATCCCTCTATAGTTGGCGCAGTCAAAGGGGTCTCCTTTCTTATGGATCGGGCAAACGATACTGAGATTCCACTCATCGGGCATGCTCTCCTCCGACCATATCTTACAGATGAGCTGGTGTATACGCCCAACCAGATCATCTCCAGCTGCCTTAAAGATTTCAGCGAACAGTCCGTCCGCACCGGCAGCTTTGTTAGACTTCAGTCTTGATATTGCTATCTTAACCTCGTCTAAGTCGGGGGGACGGAATTCTCGTCGATCATCGTCCATATTGAGTGGAACATTCTGCCTGACAGCGGTATTGGTGTCATCATCGCCGTTTAGCAGTCTGCAGAAGTGGTTCTTCCAAATTCTCAGTATCGACTGCGACTCTACTACTAGTTGTCCATTCTCGTCCGGGCAGGCTTCTGTCCGAACCTTATATCCACTGGATAACTGTTTCACCCTCTGGTAAAACTTTCGGACATCGTTCCTACCGTAGCACCTCTCCATCTCCTCGATCGCGCGCTTCTCGTGCTCTTTCTTCTTTCTCCTGAGAAGCCGGGTCTCGTCCCTTCGTCTCTGTTCGTAGAGCTCACGAACAGCTCTCGTTGTTCGTTGCAGCGTCGCTTTGTAGGTTTCCAGCTTCGGTGCATGTTCGCTGTTTTCCAGCCTACATCGATTGCCTATCACTGTCAATAATGTCGACAGCAGATAATCAACTGCGGAATGTAACTTCTTCAATATCTCCATCTTGATCACAAACTAGCGGCACGTATTCCTTCAGGTGTTAGTATACACGGATTCATTATCGTTCAACCTAAAGAAGTCTAACACGGTCAAATGTTAGTACAATCTCTTGGCAGACCCATCAACGTGAAGCTTGGCTTGGTCCTTGGACACTAGGAGATTATAGGAAACGACTTTGCATATGAACTCTCCAGGGCTGGTTCGAAAAATGCTTCCTTGGGTCTCGAAGGGTACTGTAAAGCCAGTTGGATAGCAGCTATAACGCTGATTAACGAATGGAATAACAAGTATCGCCTAAAACACTGGACAAATGGGGTTTTCTTAGGCAATCCAAACGATTAATCAGGCCTCGTTCCCATTAGGATATCCACTGCCTCGAGATGTACAGTGTAAGAATGCTAACGACTAATGAATTACCACCTTCAAAACTAAACATGCGCCAGCACAAGGAAGGTTGGTTTTGCCTGGAAGAGAAGGAGACATTCAAACACATTTTATATGCTTGTCCGACATTATTCTGGGCAAACGTATTTTCTAAAGGGACATTACTCACTTCGGTGAAACTAAATACACCACCGATTCGGTACAATAGATCTTCAGTTTACTGTTTGTTAGCATTGAGACAGTGTACCGGTGAGTGACAGAAAAACGAAATACAGTGAAGCTCTTCCTTACGGACACACCTCTATAAGGAAAACCTCTCTTTGCGAACAATTCTTCATGCTCCCGGGATGGAGATAGGGCTATTCCTGTATTTTAACCCCTTTATAAAGGACCCTCTCTATACAGGGCACGGGTATGGTTTTTTGTGAAGTGAATTTTGTATGGAGTCTTTCTTTTAGAAAATATTTTTCATTCAATAAACAACTAGGGTTACCTCCCTAGAACGGACACCTCTACAAAACAGAAAGGCACGATATTCCTGCGGCCATCAGCTACAGAGTAGTTTCACGTTCAGTGTGAATATTTGATGTCCCTAGGAAATGACACCACATCGACGTCCTGGTCACGTTGAGAGTCCTTTCGAGGAAGATAGGAAATTCCTCTCCTGCTGCTGACAGTACCGTACCGATATCAAAGGCAGAAATGCTTTTGCCAGCTGTTTCATTGCGATCGAGAGGCAATTGAGTAATAAAGTCCCCTCTCGAAGGATCGTGATAAGTTTATATTGAATCTTGATCAACCTTGTCTCGCTTCACGGCGCATGGATAATCTCAAAACCAAATGAACACGTCCTTGGTCTGTTTGAGAGAAAAATTCTGGGTGCAGTTTTTGACTCTATGTGAGTTGATCTTGCATCTGCAGGAGAAGATTCAACCACGTATTGAACGGGCTGATTTAGGTGAAAAGTCTTTGGCTCTGAGTCTAAGCGACCCTTGTACCTTGGTGTGTACATCTGTGTCGCTTTCCGCTACGTCACACAATTATGCGGACACATCAAACTTCGCCGAACAATGACACTAAAAATTAGAACTATTTAATTTTCAGTGCCAGAGCAGAAGTCGATACCCGGACTGGCCCACACCCAGGACACACTTCAGCACACCGACACAAGCGCAAGCACAAGTGTGCTGTGTATGGTCAGCTTAAAAGGCCCCATACACACGGTACTTGTGTCGGTGTGCTTAAATGTGTCCTGTGTGTGGGCTAGTCCATGCACCGATTTCTCAGTGTGCCACACGGTGTGACTAAAATAAAAATATTTACATTTCTTGTGGCGTTGTTCCTAGAAGTGTGATGTGTGTGGGCTTGTCCGCAATTTCATACAAAATATCAGTCCCAATCCGATCGTTGATGAGTGATGAACTCTGATATTGTAAAGTGAAGAGTGAATAGGGACTTATGAATTTTTCTTGGTATCAGAACGAGTGATTCTTGGCAATAAGTATGTCACAGGAGACATGAATGGATAATTATTGATGCACTTAGTCCAATATTTCTACCATTTCAACTGCTCACTGATGCACTTAGTCCAATATTTCTACCATTTCAACTGCTCAAAAGTCTGTTCCTTCGTCGTCAAAGTCCAATGAAGAACTAATCTGTACGAATTTGTGAGACGTGTGTGGCCGAAAGCGACACTTGTGTGCACACCTAAGTGTGTTGTGTGTGGGGCTCTTAAGGCCAACTCAGCAGAAAACGCTCGCATATAAGATGGCGCATACTAGTTGATGTGCACAGACACACAGCTGGACAGGCTTCTAGGATGAGTCACAGGTTCGCCCCTAACTGTGCCACAGCACAAAGAAAGCCAACTTTAAACTTGAACCCATTGTACTTTGAAACTTTCAAGAGCATAGGAATTCAATGCCCACCTTCGTACCAATACGTGTACCTTTTCAATCTCGTTTCCAAATCGATCATAAACACGCTAGATTAAAGTTTTCATTTACGACTCCCACAATTATCGGCCAGTTTTCATTATCACCAATTTGGAATTTGCAAACTGAACCAATCAAAACAAATATGGTGTCCAAGTGGAAGAGCGCCATTAATACTGCTCGTAGTCAGAACTGATACGACACAACGCTTAGTCAGCGGTTTTGATTCTTCAACGCTTGTGGAAGATTTTTGCAAACACAGACTCGAATGCGTATAGATACAGAGACTTGTATGTGACAAGTGTCTGAGAAGTACGTTATAGATTGTATGACTAGTGGTGTGAATTCACCGTATCTCTTGGGAGCTTGAGCACATGCAACTTTATGTAATATTGACTCGATGACACGTCAGAACGGTCTCGCAGGGGGGGGGACGAGGTGTATTATGGTTTCCCCAGTAGAGTTGCATGAGTAAGATGCGGATGTATGTATCCGAGTTCTATTTCACAATCACTCGCTAGATTTTCTGAATTCCATTGTGAACTGAATGGGTAATTGCTTGCTGTGATTGTAATGGGCTAGAAATAATTGAATTTTTATAGTTGCTCTGGTCGTTAGTGAGTCGCCCGACCTTGGTGGTGTGTGGACGGTGATGGCAGTGGGGGAGCATTGAAGGATGAGAAAGGGAATTAGTGGTTCTAAGGCAAACATTTTCATGTCACAAGGTGTGCTTTGAGGGCGAGCAAATGTCAAATCAAGCGTATCACGTGTTTGGCTGAATCTGGGGAAAAGTCATCCTCAAGCGAACGAAAGTGTTCATCTGGAGATTATTGTAAGCACTTAGTTTTGATGGAAGTACTTTTAAATTGATTCAAAGCTACTTGTAAGATGATCTATTGACGGGTGTTTGTGATGTCTCTTAGCGTGAGCATGTGTGGTTAGAATGATCAGCCGGCGTTTCATGTAAACTGTATATTATTTCTAAAGATGATTTCTTCCCTCCTCCATCATCTTGAAATTGTAAACAATGAATGACACGATTGAGAAATCGTACGCCTTGTAGCAGAAATCAAACAGTAATGCCTGAAACACGATAGTGCGTTGCGCCACCCGACTTCATGTTACGAAGCGAGTGCGACGACGCACTGCGTTGAAATAATTACTCAATTTATCAGCTGTTCTCTCTCTCATCTGCGAGAATATTGCCGCCTTTTTGCATACACTCATTTGAAATAACTTTTGTCGTTAAATTATTTTTAATCAGCTATTTTCATTTCTCAAATGACAGTTGATACAAAATACTCTCAATTTGGAAGAAAACTCTCAATCTGGGAGAAAATCTCTCACAGCGCACCCCTCTGTCAAAAAACATCCAACATGTTGAATAATGACATGCGATGAACTTACGTTTTACGTTTTATTACAATCCTCTCAATCTCTCTCATTATTCACTGACGCAGGTCGACGCTGTATTTTGTTCTTGTCCATTGAATTGGGTGTGTTGAAAGTCAACGCCAGCGCAAACGCTGTATTCGACGCTGTATTTGTTGAATTGTGTGCGTTGAAAGCCAACGCCAGCGCAAACGCATTGTTGTGTTTCATGCATAACCTGTAATTCATGGTTTCTGGATTGCAGCATTGACATTTTGTGCGGCTTTATTGGAACTTGGTGTAGAAATTGGAAGTTAGTTTCTATTTAAATGAAACGCTACTGATTAAAGATGTACTGCTGTTTATTTTGGAATGAATTGGAATAAAATACATTTACAGCATTTTTTATACGTCACCAGAACGCACTCTGTTCAGTGATTGTGTTGATTATTAACTTACAACACTTGGTGCCCGCTTGCACTATCTCCCACCTTTATCTTAGATCTACTCATAGTTAAGTCTGCTGAATGAAATTGCGAATACATTGCCCTACATACACAATTGCATCGCTAACCTACTTGACGTGTGCTTTCTTCAACTTCAGCTGAGCATTTCTTAGATTCTGCTCGGAACTGAATAGAAAGAAGCCGACTTGTTGAGTTGAGTTATTTATCCTCATGTTCAACTCATTGATTATTCTCCCCCCAGAGACAGTTTGCAAGAAATCATTCTTTAAGAAACCGGTTTTCTTTGTTTCTGTTGCGGAATATCTACAAATGCTTAAAGATTTCTGTACCCTGTTGTTTCACCACCTGTTGATGCAGAATATTATAGAGCACCATTAAAATACCTTCAACAAGACATGTCGATTTAAATCGGTTTTTATTTTGATATACACAAAAAAAAACCTTGGCTTAGTCATGGAATACAATATAGGCTAAATGTTGGTCATGGCTTTACAAATAATTCACAAACAGTCGATCATTTGATGAATGTCTTCACCGCATTGCATGATATTTTGATTTAGAGCGTGAGTTAAGAACGCTTCTTTCTTGTGAGGCGCATTAATGTTTTAGAGCGTGAGTTAAGAACGCTTCTTTCTTGTGAGGCCCTACAATCCGGTGTAATTTGTGGCTAGCTGCTTCCAATTGCACACACAGTTGAATGAGATCCCTTTACCCTTCTTTGCGTCAAGATAGAGGCGGTTGTCATCAGCAACATGCCATCAGACTCTTCGCGTCGCAGACAAGTTGTTCATGTGGTCTCTATGGTATACCTACTTTAGGCAAACGTTCCGCATAAATGTGGCAGACCCATGTCGCTGTACGCTGTTCGTGATTAAATCTTCTCCAGATACTTATTTCAGATGGAACAAAAGTTGTACGCCTTTCTTGAGGAAAACGCATACACCTCGTTTTTTCCCTTACTCAACGCCAGATCTGTTATTGCCGTGGAGCAAACTCATTGACAGCTCGCTACGACCAGCCGATCACGTTTATATCCGTGTATGATAACAGCTAGTGTTGGCATGCGATTCTCAAGAACAATATTTACAGAAGTTACATACCATTGTGTTGGTATGTTGTAGTCTGCCATGGCCGGTAATGACACCAAAAAACAGAAAAGATTTTGTGTACGGTAGTAACACATCGGCTGCCAAGCCAAATTTGAGAAAATTTCACACACAAAATGTCGTTAGTTGTACTTTTGTGATAAAAAACTGCAATAGATTGACATTAAATATTTTTGCAACGCATCCCGGACGTCTAGGACGAATGAAGTCCTTCCTTTAAAAAATGATAGCCATAGTACCACATGACGAGGCAGTGCCAGGTGCAGGGACATAGGTTAGGTTAGGTAGGTGGGCTTCTAGTGCACTCACCAGCACTTAGACCATGTTGGTCTCTAGCAACTTCGCCATCCAGTCGTTAAAGATGCAGGGACATAAGTCGACAATCGAATTTTATGGACGTAGGTCCCAATTGGGTGGGTCATAAGTAATAATTATAGCACATTAGTCTTACTTATGATCCACTTAGGTGGACATTGGCCATGGCAGCCGATGTGTTAAGGAGACTTCGACGGCCTCGATAGTGGGTCGGCATGGCGTAGTGAGTTGATGCGTCAACTCTTACTCAGAGGGTGCCAGATTCGATTCCCGAATTTACAAACTTTCATAACTCACGACTGCATCACTTTCAAGTCACTGAGAATGCTCAAATAGTAATAACTGTTCAGAAAAAGCAGTAAGGACTGCCATTCGTCCCATCCACTCATGAAAAAACTATGATGACTCACACGTGGTTGCTGTAGAAGCTAGGCCCAGGCCCTTTTGGGACTATCGTGCTATCATGCTTATAAGATTTTTTCTTAGCTAATCAGTTTGAGATTATTTTTTGTTGAAAACACCGACAACTTGTTGCTGTGTACTTACTTCTGTGGTTGGCTGTAGGTGCATACATCTTATTGGATTGCGCTGTTCCTCTCAGCCCAGTCAGATGTTTACGGGAATCTGTAAAACAAATAGAAAAATAAAAAACAAATTTAATCTCACTTATTGATTACGGATTGAAAGTAAATAGGTCCTTCAGTTGCAGCTGTTTTTTGCAATTATCGTTTTTCGCACAATTGTAAATACAGTGGCATGCAACCAGCTTATCTCGTTATGTTTCGCCTGCATAGAGTCCCCGTGAATCGTCATTGCATTGCTGTTAGTGACGCGACTTTACGTGACTTCAGACCTGACAGACGCTGCTAGAAAATCAACAGGTGGTCACGGAAAGAATTAATTATTTATAAACACATCGTGTCCATTTGGAAGTTGTTCTCATATATTGTCTCCCATTTCAAATCCAATTGACTTAAGTGAGAAACGATTATTGCTGGAGATTTGCATTCTGTAACGACGCGATATTCACAATAAACAGCGTTGTGCATATGTGTGTGCAGACATTATTTCAATCAATTCGACCCAAGCCAAGTTCAATTTCGACACCTTATTTACAGAATCGAACGAAACGTTTTCAGAAAGATTGAAAAAAATAATGGATTTTGAAAACATCTGCCGTTTACGTAGTGAAGAACGATTGATTTCATTGTCTCTTAGGCCCGGTGCACACATGCACACATTCGTTTTGACGCTCGCTGCCGCAGCGGTGATGGTGCTATGACATATTAGTTGAATGCACACATGCGGTTTTTTCTCGGAGGACTCAATCTTCAGTTGGCGTTTGGCTTACAGGAATGGAGGTTTATAAAAAGAAACGAGTAATTTCCGCCTAGCTAGTGAAAAAAGGCTTAGTGCTCTTGAAAAGAAATGACGTTATTGGGTCATCTTTTGTTGATCATCTGCTAATAATCTATCTATCTCATACTATATCATTGATAAATAATTCGATATTTAAATTCGTCTTTTTTCGAATTTTTATTAGCGGCAAAATGACGCATGTGTTCACTGCTCATTAACAATCAATATATAGAAAGACGCAACTACATCTGCAGTGACGCAGCGGTCTCGCCGAAATCTGCGAGTGTGTGTATGCATTCATTTTGCTTTTAATTGCTGCGGTACCGCGTTCTAAAATGACGCATGTGTGCACCGGGCCTTATGTAAATAAAAGTGTACAAAACTTAAAGAAACTTAGCAATAGGTTTGTTTATCATGACAAAAGTGAATCTATTTTGCACGCTTCTTTCTTTTCACAACGTCTGGGGATGTCTCTATTTCCTGGTACCCAACACAGGCGTATATACAATTTAACAGCATCTTCGTGTGATGAGCAATAATTAGTTAGTTTAGATACATCATCCCCACGGCCTTGATGGCGGCCAGAGCTGTTAACGAAAATGAAAATATCCTGCTGTGTTATTATCTTATCCAATATGATGGGGGGAATCGACCTGTAGATGGCTCAAAAACGAGCGTGGGTAGAAGGGCTGGGGCTTACTATGACCACTTCGATAAGTCGCTGGCACTAAGAGATGACTGGTATCCTGATTTCGGCCATCGCCTTGTAGAGCTTAAACCGATGATCGATAAATAGGTGATGAGTCGTCAGTATCATAAAACTGCATCTTATAAAAATTATGTGCCACTATATCTGCATACAAATGCGGGTTAATTGATAGGGCTTTGGCCAGGCACCATGTGTCCATTGGAAGGTTTTAAAATAAGTGTCCGATCAATGTCTTCATCAATGGAAATTATACCTATTTTGCCTCGTTGCCTAGTTTTAGCCTCGAATGAAACGAATATGTTGTCCTAATCACCTTGATCATCCCTGCGCTGTTGGTTGGGGTGACTGCCACCACTGTAGCAGCTGTGGCCCACTTAAATTCTGGTTGGATCCTTTGTGCTATCAGTTCTCGGTGTCTTACACCGGCTTCTCTTTAATTCAAAGAGACTACTACATTAAAGAAAAAATAAAATAAACCTGGAGACAGCCTAATGGTATTCGAGTGGCCTATTTTGACAAATCCACTCCTGTGCTGATTTACAGCCAATTTGTTTTCCTGATAATCTAAGCTCCGTCTTAGCTAGTCGTTGTGGGGGCTCCCATTCTTCTGAAATGGATACCGAGAAGGCATTGAACGGTGATAATGCCCACCACGTTTCTTATTACATTCCTGTTTAGTTTCAGGAGTTTATTTGTTTTGTTTGGATTTAGTGAGGATCAAATAAGCCTGGAAGTCCTACATGTATCTAGTTCCATCCATCTCCGAATAGCGGGGTTGAAAGCATCAGTAAGTAACATGGTGTTTATTACTTGGAGTGAGGGATATCGTGTTGTCATAGAATTTATAAATGTATTCAAGATATTACCTCGACTTAGGTGCCGATTGCAAAACAAACACAACTATCTGTCAATGTGACAATTTAAACAGACTGAAATAGAGTTTCAAATGTTCCGCCGATAGAAGCGCCAAAAGAAACTGTTTTATTTGTGTTTGGAATCGGAACTTGAGCGGAGGAATTCCTTAAAATGAGTTCTTCTAATCCTAAGAGATTATTTCTAATATATATGTAATTTTAATTCATTCGGAGAATAAACGCAACGTTAAATTCAAACAGCAATTCTGTCTGATTCCTACGTCCATAGCCAGTAGACGGAGTCACAGGTGTGTCCTGATTATTTGCAGTGGCAGTCCCAACCCTCTTCTTGCTAACTCGTTGCCTGGAAAACCACTATGCCAAGGTACCCAGCAAAGGGTTAGGTTGCATCTACCGCTATCTCCCTAAGAGATAGACGGCAACCTTTCCATCTTCGATTTAATTGATGGTGTATCCAGAGCCTTAATGGCCTCCTGACTATCTATGTAAATGGCAATAGATAGCCCGTCTATCGGGGTCATCAACAGTAAGCAGGCCCCTCTTGGATAGCTTTAACTACTGCCTGGAATACAATACAATGGTCGGGTAGTCGAAAAGACAGGGAAAGAGATAAGTTCGGCAATGCCGCGATTACTCCTAGACCGGTGCCCTCGGCTGTTTTTGAGCCATCTGTGTAGATTTACAGGTAGCCTGGTTTTCCTACCAGTCTTCTCTGTCTGGGATGAGTGTTTTGAACCGAAACTCGAAGCCTAAAGGCGGTGCTGTATAATCTGTATGAGTTGGTAGTCTCGCTTTTCTGATTATCTCTGTATGACCTAAGCTATGCGATCTGCTCCAGCGTTTGCTGTCCCGTGGCCTTAACGCCGCCTTGGTAGCTAGCAGCTACCGATAGATGTCCATGGAAAGAAGCTGTAGCAATGTTTCCATGGCAGCTGTGGGGTTGGATCCCAATGCAACTGTGATGCAGATACACGCTGATCTTTGAATAGTGCTTATCGATTTAAGATTGGAATTGTTATTCAGTGCTGGCCACCAAAAAAGGATACCCTACGTTGAGATGGGTCTAATAGCAGCCGTATACATCCAGTGAATCATTCTTGGTTTGATTCCCCATGTGGGGCCAAAGATTCTCTTACATGTGGAAACTTCCGCCGCCTTCTTAATGCGTTCCTTAATGTTTGGTTTCTAGCTTAACTTGCTGTCTAAAATTTCTCCTAGGTATTTGGCCTGACTAGTAAGCACTTAGTCTTTTTGAGAGATAAGTTCTGTGTTCAGTCTTTGTCCCCTTTGCGTTGGCAATTAATGTGCCTGCTGAACAGATAGGATTTGAATTTTGATCTCTACTCTCTCTATTCTCTTCTATATTCCTTTGAATTTTTATTTGGTCTATATTCCCCTTTCCATTGATTTATTTGTTTGCGTGCATAAATGCTTTCTTTCCTCGAGCCTTCCAGGATAAACTAAATCAATTATAATTACCAAATTTAAATCCTTCACAAAATTCCTTTCATCCACAGCGACTGCAACACCAAATTGATCCAAAGAATGAAATTTTGTTCAGTAAATTCGAGAAGAAGATTCCACTTTGTACGTCGTACATTGTGGCCTCGCTGCAATACCAGACGAAAATGGCCAATTATCACTTGCAAGCCATGGACATGTGTCTTTCGCTGTTCAATGCTGCATCAGACGATGTGATGAAATCTGTGGCCAGCTTGGATATGGAAATCATGTACGACGACATTCGCTATCTCTTAGAACCTTATTTTCCAATTAAAAGCAACCTACATTCACAGAGGTCTCTTCTGGATCCCAGTAGAATTCGTGGGAGACTTCAATACGCAGAAAATGTGCCTGAAGTTGATCGCGAAAATCCTGATCTATTTGAACGAGACGCAAAAGCAGCAGAGGCTGAACGAGATCAAAACCAGTGCGGAGATCAGGAGCCTACTGCTCAAACTCACTGCAAATGAGGCGGATTTTGAAAAGGTAGGTCATTGTTATCGTCTGCTTGCTTGTTCATTTCTGGATCATCTGGACAAAATATGTGCGGTAACTTTTTAGAGGACACATTGACAGCGTTTATTAAATTTCAAATGTTCCAAACTCTTCACGGTTTGCAGTTCTACATAATCCGCGATGGCTTTCTAGACACAACCATAACCTTTCGATTTTCGCATTGACTAGGCCAGTCCATGAATTAATATTTTTACTGCTTGGAAATACCTTTAAGAGTCTGTTCACATTGTAATTTCGGTTTCGCCTGGAGGATTAAATAACACACTTGATGCAGTCTTCCCCCAATGGGAGGAGCCGTATACACTCAATGAATTATTAAGAACAATTAGTTTCATTGGATAACTCCGATGGCTGTGGAAGTGTGAAGTGTTGATGTAGTGATTGGCAAAGCAAATTTCTTCGATTGGACATAGTAATCCAATAAATAAAGGTTTTACGGTTGAACCGATGTTTTATTTGGTAATACTAAGCAATCAATGAAGTTACACTCCAGTTAGTGTCGAAAAAAAGAAGGAAAAAGTCATTTCGTGGTTTCCATTGCTGGCTAGGTTAGGTTGTAGTAGCGCACAGCTGGTAGACAGCAGCTATACTTTTCTTTAATTCGTTTGTATTGATCAATTCATTGCGTATATGCTAGTTGGAACAATGATTATATTTTAACTTACTGACCCTCGGCGGGCTCTCAAACCTAAACTTAATATTAAACTATGTCATTCGACTTAACCTAAAAATGCCCGTTTAACGAAATGAAAATCAATTTAAATGTGCAACTTAACAGCAACCATACATAAGCCAGCATAGGTTCATCAAGTTACCACGCGGGTCTGTTTGTTTCGCAAACCAGTTAGTGTTTTTGACAAAGCTTGGAAGATGACTGATTCTGATGCAACTTGGTTCAGTCAGAGGGTAAAAATTGTAGGCTTCTAGGTGACTTTATCTTCGGGAAAAGCAAGCGCTGCAATTGCGAAGAAGGTGTACAATAGTTTCTGCAAATCATATCATTGTAGGAGAAGCTTAATCTTGAGGCTTGATTCCTATTCCCGGTTACAATGACGATGATGGTTCTGCCTTTCGTCCCACTCATGAGTGAGCGTTTTGAGCGAAACATAATTCTATCCGTGTACTCGTCGGAGTGATCACAGGACACTGCCCCATCGGAGCAATGCTCCGCAGATGGAATGCGGAATCCAGCGCTCTCTACCGGAGCTGCGGTGACGAGTAAGAGACCTAAACGATCCAGCATTTGCTTTGCCAATGCAAATTCACAGAGACCGCTGACTTAACGATTACGAATGTATCGAATCTTCTAAGATTCGTAAAGATCAAGGGGTGCTTAAAACCATTGCGTGACAGAATAGGTTATCAGAAAGTGTACTCCACAAGTGAAAAGGATTCACTCCGAGTGGAAGTGATGTTCAATCATCAGGCTCCCCTTCCAAAACCTCACCTAACATAACTAAAAGTATGTGTTTAATGATGAACCTTGCAACGCTTGCTTATGTGGCTTTCATCTCGTCAGGGATCTAGGACTTCAGGGATCATGGTCTAGACTTGAAAGTGGATGCAGAGAATGGATTCGCTGCTCGGCTGGCAGAACTGGTGATGATATCTGTATTTTATATTACATTGTTTTTATCCGGGACGGATCTTCCTTTACCGCTGATTGGTAAACGTTGGATAGTTATATGTTTAAGTACACAGAGTAGATGACCGCACCCATGCCTTCATCCATCTTCGATCCATCCACCATCTGGCGTTCACTAAATTACGACTCTTTACTTTAGCATGGGTCTGACTACTGATGGGGATCTAGCCAGTGGATCATGCAAGACCAAGATGTCCCCATTTGCACGCTATAGATTTTTAACAGCGGTATAGAGCCGTGGAGGCCTTTTTGACACGTTTGTTTCCAGCTTAACTTAGTGTCCGCGTTTAGAGTGTCCGACTAAGCAGGGAATTCATATTTCCTGGTGAAGAGGACTAGATCCTCGGCTAAGCCGCATTCTTTAGCCAATTTGTCTAGATTGTATATATATACTTAACGGAGACCGCAAAAACAATATCATCTGCGTAGTATAGTCGAAATAAATTAAAAAAGAAAATAAAACGCACGTCTTTACTACTCGGTGATCACTTACAGAATAACACTTTGTTGTTCTCACTTACATAGTAGAGAGTACATAAAATAGTTGAGAGAGAGATTTATAGGGAATCACTCCAGTTTGAGTACATTAAAGACTATGGTACGGCTACAGTAAGCAATGACGTCCAGAGCGACCAGTAGCTTTATAGTTGGGCTGCTAGTGCATTCACCAGCACACTTAGACCATATTTTGGTCCATTGTGATACCCACAGTCCGACTACAACCATTGATTGACTACTCCAGTGATAGTGCCGTTAATATGATCCCAACGGCAAATGGTGACAGGACCAGATTTGAAAACCAGATAAAAGCGTATTAACTCTGCTTTCACTGGGATTCGCCCCGCTAACCAGGGGCAGGCACTCTACCAACTGCGCCATCCAATCGACTATCACAGTTTAGTTAAGCGTCATTATATTTAAAAAAAAAAAAAGCACAACCCTAAAACTTTACCTTTTCTTAAGCTACCCTTAAAAATGCTGCCAATTAATAAATATAATTCTCATTTTAAATTATGTTAACTTTCTTTCTTTGATTTCATTTGCAGATCTCCAGAGAATTGTTGAATAATTTCAACATGCAGACAACTAAGAACTGTGCTGTCTTCTCGGTTTACTGCCGGAGTGCTCTTTTTGGATGCTATGAACTTTTTAGGCCAAAGGTAAGTAATCCACAGACTACTAGTTTCCCCGTGTCCATTAATTTATTTATCTGATTAGGAAGGATAAGAGGCTAGACTTTTGCACTGATAGCCTCACCTATACTCTGTTCAGAAATGGAGGAAGGCAGAGGAGTAGTAGTGTTCCTGGCGCACTTGTTCGCTTTACACATTCTGTGGGATTTTTCTATGGGCTTATATACAATACTGGATGGCGCAGTTAGTAGAGTGCCTGCCCCTAGTTAGCGGGGTCCCCGGTTCGAATCCCAGTAAAAGCAAAGTTTATACGCTTTAATCTGGTTTTCAAATCTGATCCAGTCACCATTTGCCGATGGGATCAAATTACCGGTCTGACTGTGGCTTTTACAATGGAACAATATGGTCTAAGTGTGCTGGTGAATTCACTAGCAGCCCTACTACCTAACCTAACCTATACCCAATACATATTGTAGTGAGCCATAGAGTAGGCCCCACACTCCACTCACTCTTCTACCTTGGAATCATCTGCAAAGAAATTTAAGAAGTTCGGGTAACAGTGTGTCAAAATTCCTATTCGGAATGGGAAGCTATGTAGGGTCCCGTGGTAGGAGTGTTTATGTGTGAAGTTCATCTTGCCGAGTACCGTGGAGGGCCCATAGGTTGCGTATCAATACGATATGGACAGAAGCCTGATTGTTATGTTTTCGGCTTGTTGTTGGCTTAAAAGATCAAGGGGAGTCAGATTAATAATTTTATTTATGTATGTGGGATGTAAGCTCAAGTAAATAAAAGTAAATGTAACGTTAGCCTCGAAGTTCAGATTTTCGTCAAGTATGGTTATAGTTATAAAAAGAAGCACCGACGAATGAGGGACGAACTTCAAACCCAGACCATTTAGAAGGAAGATGTTTTTCTTGTTTGCTAGAAGTCCGTTACATGAATTTGTTTTATCCATAACTATCCACAAACTGTGAATCAATTGGAATTCTTAACTCACAGTGATAACAATTTGTATTCCATGAACTTTATTACCTGCAGCGGCGGCGTTTAGTTGTGTAGGAGTCATCAAACCACAGCTCCATACAATGAAGTGATCCTTACTACTTCTACGTATATTCAGTGGGCCATATATGCTATGATAATCTTCTGCTCGTGTACAAGGCTCTAGACGAATCATGTGCACATGCTACGAGGTTAGAGCCCTGCATTTTTTACAGCACCTGCGTTTGTAATTTGCGGCTTAGTCTTGGACCAATATGGGGAATCTTGGATTTCCTTCGAATGAGGACTATTTTAAGATTCTGGCATAGATCGAGATACGTTATTTGTACTGTAGCAGAATGTATGTATTCGTTCCGTAGTAACGAGTACTCAATAAAGTACCATTTAACGAAACTCTACTCCTCAATATAAATCGTAACTATTAAGGTGTCGTTACTTTTTTGCCTACATGTAAATACTATCGTCCACCGACATCGGTGGGTTCACTTTCTTCTTTTTCCTTCTGGTATACATTGTCTCTATACTGTTTTTGATGTGTTGTGCCACATCACTCATCGATTTGATGGCGTCGTTAGAAGGCCGCTGTCACACTCGCTAAGATTCGTCGGCGATTTTTCAAATTCTCTTTTGTGATCTCAAGCCACTTTCACACAGGAAATCTTTCAGTCTCTGCAATTGAGATCCCAATGTTGAATTTTTTCTGTTTCCTACCCCCTCTCACACATGCGTCATCTCTTTCTCACACATGTACAGCATGCTTCCAATACCCAACATTGAGAACATATGAATAAAGCAACTCAAAGAAAAAACGAAGAGAGATAAAAGAGAATAGTAAATCCAAACACAAACCCCGAGCACACAAGACGCAGGCTACCCCTAGCACGTCTCACCTCTCTTGCCAACAAGATGGAAAAAACGCCGACAAAATTTTTCTGTGTGAAAGCAGCCTAGCACGTCTCACCTCCATTGCAAACAAAATGGAAAAATCGCATACAAAATTTATCGGTGTGATAGCGGCCTAAGCAGCTGGAATCGGTGTGATGGACAGTGTTACCACAGGGACACAATTGAGTCAAAAAGTATTATTTTTTTTAATTTGTTGGTTGATTCGGGGACTCATACTTCTTAGATTTGACTCGTTTTTTTTTTAAATAGAATTAAACACTTACAGGTAGGTTCTACATTTCACTTTCACTCGAAATGAAATTGAAATCGATAGAAAATCAAATTTAGAGTTCTTAATACAATTCACTTTTATCGAAAACAATTTCACTTTTTTCGAAGTGTCAGCGATTTGATTGATTTACAGGTGATTTACATATATTCAACAGAACTTGCAATTTGAACTGCACATTTTATGCAACGACACAGCTGACATTATTTGGACTAAGGTACTATACTTAAGACAACGAGCTCTTACATTGCTAGCAAAATAGCAGCCATCTGTAATATGCATCAAATTGAAGAGTTTGATAGGTACAGCGCAACAGCTGGCAATAACATTCATTCATTAACCCTTTCACATTTTGATTGTATATCTTTTTTCCAATACTGCAACAATGAAATCTCATTTGTTATTTTATTGAACAAAAGTACAAAATTGAGGAATTTATTAAAAAAAATAAATGACTGGCATCGATTTGAATATCACTTGAGGTGATTTCGAAAGACTTTCGAAATTATGAAATCGAGTGAAATGTGGATCATTGAAAACAAATTCATTCGATTTGAAAATCTGATTTAGATTTAATTTCACTCGATTTCTGGAACCTAACTGTTAGCGTAATTTTATTTCACATTTTTCTCACAATAAATCATTTTCATAACTATGCAAAGTTTGAACGCTTTATTTTATTTCCTGGATGCTTTCATTTTAAACGTTATTAATTTTAGCCTTGTTTGGTAATGTGGTTTTAATTTATTTTCAAAATGACTCGTGCTTGAAGCTTCTGGGGCTGATAAATAATTTAACCTGTAAGTGCCCTTAACCTTACTAGGTCGACGTGGCGTAGTGGGTAAGTGCGTCGACTCCTACGCAGAGAGTGCCAGGTTCGAATCCTCAATTTACCACCTATCATAATTCACGGCTCCACCTCTTTCGAGTCACTAACAATGCTCAAAGAGTATTCCTGTCTAGAAAAAGCTTCTCAACTTCGCCGTTCGGAGTCGGCATAAAATTGGACCTACTACTCCACTCGTGAAAGAACAATAGCACGCACAACACAAGTGGTTGCTGAGAAGCTAGGCCCAGGTACGCCTCGAACTGTCGAACCACCCATATTATTATTATAAGTGCCCTTACTGCCTTACTTAAATGCAGTGCTCTTACTAAGTTAATTCATCAACAATTTCATATTGTGCTCGTTTCGGGGATAGAACCGAGAAAAGCAGGGTAGGATAGAAGTCGATGCACTTACTGATTATGCCACTACGTACAAGAACGAAATACAATCTCACCTTGTCAACAGTGGTGTACAGTCTATTACTATAAGTGCATACATAAGTAACATTGCATGGCACACTTAATCATGTTGTAGAAAACTACCCAAGGTAACTGGTTCATACAGGAAGGCAGGAAGGACCCTTGCTAAATACTTCTTGACCCCCTCTACGACGTAAAAAAGTATCAACCTATGTAACTAAATTAGCCGGAGCGGTAGTCTCCCAATCATTCTGTATAAACGACAGGTAGCCAAATTATTTCTGGAAAGTGCCCTGTTTTTGTAAAGTTTGCAGTCACACTATGACCGCTCGTTGGTCTCTGTGAGATTAAGACCCGAAATTAAATATAATGTAAGCACCAACTGAAGCCAAGAGTATGAGATACCGCATGTCGTTAGAAAAATCCGAAGTGTGACTGAATCTGCAGTCAACCTCAAAAACATACCATACCTCGACATCCACCCGTTATTCCAGCTTTTAATAAATGCTCGTTTTTTCTCCCACAAGGAAGTTGATCGTTTTTGGATTGATTTCAACTACGCAACGAAGAGCGTCTCTGTCTTGTGCGACGTGAAGTTGAAGAACGGCGATAAGGAAAGAGTTTCGATACAAATCAAAATCGACAAGCTTCAAATGTAAGTCAAACCCCAAAGATTTCGCGATCAAGTAATGCAAATGTATTTTCAGTGAAAACCAATTTGACTGCATTGTCCTCTCCATCGAACCGGCCATCTTCTCGAAGACCGTGTCAACGGAACTCAATAATGCGCGCATCGCTGTCTTCACTTTGCCCCAAAGCGAAGTCCAGCGTCTTCTGGCGAACAGGGACCTAATCGACTTCTACAACAAAACCAGCAGTCACCCATCTTCGGACATAGTGGAACCGCGGTCCCAAAACACAATCGATAACTTCCTAGCCGAGGAACAAGAAGAAGGCGCAAGTGGAGATGTTCTTGAAAAGAGCCGAGAAGCGACTTCAGAAATGCCAATCCTTGAAAAGACTCATGACGATCGTGGAATGAGGGGAAACACCAGTGCACAAAGTCAGCGGCCTAAAGAGGACATCACCGACAAACCAAAGCCGAAAACAACAACTCCAGCCCCAGCAGTCACAAATCGGCCAGGATTATCAAAGAAGATCCCAACCAAGGATAGTGGGTACAACCCCAGCATTTCCATTTTCAACCAAGAGACCGTGACATTTAAGATTCCCGCGAAACCAGTTCGACGGAGACCGTCGGAAAACGCGCCTCCGAAGGCACCACAGAAGCCCAGTCAAACGTGTGGCACTGTCAAAAAACGTAAGCAAAGCGGTCGATCGAAACACACAAAGTCCCAACGGACAGAGGCACAATTGAGTCAGTCCAGCGCAGCGTTCGGCAACCCATCCAAGCGATTTTTCAAAGGCAATGCGAGCAAGCCGCCGGATCTGCCACGCACTCAGACGACTGCCAAGCCTCGTAAGAGGCCCTCAAACATTCGCAATTCTGGAGTCAGTCCGAAGCGGAAGCAGGTGAACACTGTGCGGCCGCTGAATCATCTGACCCAACCGAACTGCGATCCGCAGGAGGCAGCGCTTGAATATGTCGAAAACGGCGGCTACGCCAACATCATTAACTTCATACAAAGCAGCGCTGGGCTGGCTTCCTTCAACGACCAGCAGCGGCAACAGATTCTCGAGAACGTCGAGAAAATAAACGAAGATTTGGACAGAAGTTCCCGTCACTTTTTCCCGAAAGCTCTGAGCAACGGTAGTGACAGCTCTGATGATGAGGATGCGGGCAAATCACGCCAGAAAAAGAAGCCGGCACCAAATGCGACGGAAAGCAATAAATTCGTTCCCTTTTCGACATGGAAGGTCCAACAAAAGCAGAAGACCAACGTGAGTTCACCCAAACCGAAGGAACTTGTGACTGTCAAGTGTAAAGTGGCCCTTAATGCGTTTGATCGGCTGAAAGGCAATGACAACCATGTGACCGCAACTCAATCGACTGCGGGACAAGCAGACAACAGTCCACCTTGGGATGCTTTGAATAGCAAATATCCCAGCAGGAGCGAGTCATCTGGCTCCAATCACAACTTCCTGATCGTGGAGTCGGACAATGAAGATGCAGGCTCTGACATGGACATCACAGCAGCAGACATGGAGTGCCGCCGAGAGGTCCAAGACATGGAACTCAGTGCGGTTCCAACACCAAGTCACACTGCGCATGCTGAAGACGCATCACGGACAAAGAAGGACATACCCACGTCTCCTCAAGTAAGAGATTCAGTGTGAGTATAAAACCCTCCGTTATCTTCGCTCTCTTTCCTTTCAGGTGTCCTTGAGCTCGAGTGTTTCGAAAATTGGCGAAACGCCGTTGTGCGGGCCTGATCCCAAGCGGATTATTTCCGAACTCACGGCAGACTGGGCAAGTGATTACCAACCCTCCGAAATTTTTGAAGACCTGGACGAAGTGCCGCCCATCAAGGAACCAGTAACAATCCATGCCAGCGAGTCTGAATACTCCTCTGAGGGGGCGCTTTCCGCTGATCTCCAGAAAGAATCTGAACAGCAACAATGTGAATTAGAGAGCAATCCCAACGACGAAGCGACTTCGCAACGCGAGAATAACTCTCCAATCATAGCTCCACGCGAAGCACGGGAAAGCAACAGTTGGTACATTGAGAAGTACCTTAACGACCAGCAGCTCTTTCATCAATCTCCAATCAATGTAGAGCCACCTCCAGACCCACGCTCAAGTGTTGTGACCACAAACCAAGTTATCATTCAAAATCAAATCGTTGTGGCTGGGAGCAGAAAGAGGCCAAATCCCCCTCACGACGAGTCCCCGTTTTCGAAGATGTGCCTGGATGTCGATCAGGTTCCATTAAGAGGTACATTTCTTCCATCTATGTGATTGATTCACCAACACTGCCTTTCAGGCTACGCCCAATTGCTGCCAGAATACATGAAGATACTGACCACAGAAAAGAACCGGATACTCAGCCAACTGGAGCGCGGACATCAAGAGCTTTACTTCGAGAAGATCTCACAGATCTTCGACGAGATCCTGAAAACCATGCTGGAGTACGAAACGGAGATCAACGAAATTCAGGAGCAGCTGTCATTCTGCTTGGGGAGGCTGGAGTGGCTCATTGAGAACCAGCAGAAGAAACGATCCCAACTCGAGGGGTAAGTAATTGCATTCACGATGTGGATAGACATTTGTTAACTTGGCGTTCTATTCTAGTGTCTGTGGTGACCTCATTCGGCGAATAAAATCATCTATGCCTCAGAAACAAGAAGTAAGTCGGGCATACGAGGCCGCTGAGGATGAGTTGACATCTCTAGCGACTTCAACCGGTACTCAGCTATGGCAGGGCTTCGCCAGCAACATTGTGGCATCGATTGAAACTAGGTTAAGGGACTTGGTCAAGTTTTAGATTTAGTGCGAATTTTAAACTCAATAGTTAACTTGACGTTGTTTAATTTATTATTTAAAAGTGCAAATACATCAATTTAAACTTATGTGGTCTGTGGTTGAATGACCCACGACCACGTTGTTCGATTTGTTCGTTGCGAATTTAGCTTGGCTGTGTATTAAGATTGTGCTTGGAATGGACGATTATGGTAAATCACAAGGGGATCATCACCCATGCGCCTCTGGAACTGGAAGGCATTATAGTTGACCCTCAGACATATTGTACAATTGATAGACACGATCCCTAAGGCCCGTGAAACTTGGTTTAACAATATAGATGCTTACTGTATTATCGGCCCTGCAACCCACGGCTGAGCAATAGCTGCCTTGCATCGTTGAGGGTCCCGGGCACTGTGCTTCTAATCATCAGGACCAACTGTCTTACGTCCACGAAGACTCGATCTTTAAGCCATGAGGTTAGATCTTCCTCTCCTCCCTAAACCAAGAAGTTCGAATTCAAACATCCTCTTAACTGGAGCATCGATGTCCATGCGTTCCAGCCATTGCAGTTGGCGGATTTTTGCCTTCTGGATAACACCCACATCCTGGTACGGCTCGTAGAGTTCGTTCCTCATAGACGAGACCACTTATTTGACTTATTTCTTTCGAAGGCACAAAGAATCAGCTCTGGTGTTTTACTTATCGTCAACCTCTCGGCTCAATAAAATGTATGTATAATGTCATTTTAGTCCTTCGAGTCTATAGTTTTGAGCCCAGTTGTTCCGACAAACCGAAGTAGCAGCGGTTGTCAAGAGCTATTCTATGTCGGATTGCCACTAGAATGTCGTTCGTGGAGTGCAACAACCCCTATTGCAAGTTTCAAATCAATTGGTGATTGATAAATTTGTGGACTATTGTCAATAAATTGACAGGTTGAGTGAGATATTTATTTGACAGTTAAAAACAGCAGACAATTTCATTTGTTTTCTGTTCGGTTGTGTCGAAAATTGTTCAAATAATCATGAGTTCAGTTGAATTAGATTTGATAGACGATGTTGAAGATTTTGATGAAGGAGATTTTAAGGAGACGAAGTCTAATCCTCTAGAACTAGAGGAAAGTATGAAGGTATGTATATACATAGCTCCGTAAGCAAAATACATTCTTCCAATATGTCCTTTTCAGTTTTGTGAAGAATTCTTGTTAAACGAAGGCAGCGGTTTGCTATTTATTGCAAGAACTAGAGGGAAAGTTAAAGCCAGCAAAAATGACTGCATACATCTGAACGTATTTGCCCGAAATGGATTAAGTTTAACTATGTAACTATACTGATGATTAACTACGGGCAGAAGTATATTTTTTTTCGAAAGAAGGATTTTACAATATAATATTTCAATAAATGACTCATCTACTATATATATATATATATTAAATATATATACAGTCGAACTTCGACAAAACGAACCACCACTTGTCACAAAACAAATTCGAGTTATCAAGTAAAATACAAAATTGAAATAAATATTTATATATTTGCGATATAATAAAATAGTCTGTTACACATGACTGAAGAGTGAATTTTTTATTTTGGTTTTTAAAAAAATCAATTCAATGGAATTTGGTTTGTTGTTTCAAGATATAAACGCAAAACGAATAATGAATTTGCAACCAACTCGTTTGAAGGTGGATGAATCAAATCATTCTCAATTATCTCCTAGTCTTTCCCTGTTGTGATGTCACTGCCGCTGTCGTTCTTATTATCAAGCTGAGAAGATTCGGGTTCACATCTAAAATATCTCGACAATATCTTCACCTGTGGGAAACTCCTAAGTAACAATATCGCCATCCACCTCCAGAAAATCATCATACGTAACACCTTGTACATATCTGGTATTTTTCCCAGCTTCAAATTCCATCTGCAGTTGAATTTCTCCCTCATTTCTTTCGTTTAGGAGTTCAGTTCTGAAAACTATAGGAATTTTTTTTAGATTTTAATTTAATCAGAATATTCACCAAAAGTTCGATTGCGATTATACTGGGTCAAGGAAACATGCAATAGCAGTGGAAAGGGATTCCTTATAAAAACGAACTTTTGGAATACGCAGAATTCGGGAATTTGTATTTAGAATCGAAGGTGACGCCAAATAATCTGTTCGAGACATTCGAGTTATCGAAGTTCGTGTATATTTGTATTGTAATGACCATTTCTTCTTGATTGACTAAACACGATACCACTTTGGCTTTATTCACAATCGAAAAATGGATAACTATCAATCGTTGACAATCGCAACACCAACGAGTCAAATTTATTGATAAGTATCCTTTATCGTTTATTTTTTGACAATCGAAATAGGGATCTAATGCAAAATTAGAAAAATGAAGAAAAAATAAGAAAAATTGCTTTGAATGCAATGATGTTTACTGAACCTGTTCGGTCTTCTAGTGTAAACGAATCAAGAATACTTACGAACTCCAATTTTACAGCAGATTCATATGCAGGATGTTCACCAATTACCAATACAGTTCTGTTAACAGAGAACACATATTCTTAAATTAATGGTTAATAACACAACTAAGAAAATAACCTTGTGTTCGATCTTTTAAACACAGTTCATGTTATTTTCGACTCCCCCAAGTTATTGTCAAGTCAATGACCACAACAAGATTTCAAATGTAAAGTTTTTATAGTGTGCAGTTCTCGGAACTTTGTACTTTCTGATCTTTAATTTCGCAGGATTTTAAGCTCAACAAAGTCCTGAAATAGGCAGGAGTCGGAACATCCGGCGCAATGAGGTCTGTAACTCCTGCCAGAGCACCTAACGCCAGCTCCCAATGACTACATTATCCTCACCACTGGAACAACAAATGACATACCTTGGAATACCCATACCAAAATCACTTTCCTGTGGGTTCCAGGCCACAGCAACATAGAGGGAAATGAGATTGCTGAGATTGCAAGCTCCGGCCATTGGCCTATAGGCATTCACGATGCTAGACTCGAAAACCATTCAACCCACACTGTGTCAGTTACATCGGAACTCATTCAGAGGAAAGTCTGTGACCATCCGGCACTAGGCAATCAAATATATTTAGTCTTCGTCAAGTTTTTCGTTAGTGACCTCTCCGAGATCGCTAATCAAAGTTTAATGAATATAATCAAATTCCTAAACTCCACAGGTTTGATTCAAACAACCCAGGTGTACGAGGTGTGGTATCAACCCTGATTCAACCCAATCGGGTAGCCGCTTAATCCAAGCAACCAACAAAGTGTCAACTATTTGCTGAAATAGGGCCTTTGTCAGCAACATTCTACTGAGCGCAAATTCCGTTTTCTCCACTGCACAGTTTTTGAAACAGCCATCCCAGGTTTTTTTTAGATTTGAATTAATATTCATAAAGCGTTCCTGACCGTTGATTTAATTACACTTCGACTACCTTATCTTCATCTACCTTATCCCAGATTGAATTCAAGCCACCTATCGGGAAAAAGAGGCTATGTATTTTTTAACATTCGCAATGTTTGGAAGTGTTCGGTAATGCAGATGATTTTGGATGGAAGAGGAATTCAACTTTATTCTAATTTCATTAAATCCCTAATTTCGCTTCAGGATTAGGCATATTTTTTAAATTAAGGCGAAATGAGGAATATGAAGCGAAAATAAGCTATTTTTCAGCAGATCTACAGAAAGGTGCATGTATACTTCTCGTATTTATCGAGTAAAATTTGCACAAAAATTAGTTTAAATATACAAATTAACGATTTCTATTTATTATCCCCGACTCCGGATATCCGGGCTATACAACTTCACGTTTTAAAAATGCGAGCTCTAACCACAAGCTCGTAGGTGTGCCCTACCTGCGACCAAGGTCGGTATATTTCAATGAATTTGAGAAAATTTGAAGCAGCAGCAGTGGCGGCTCATGGGTATCACAATTATATAGTTAGCTAACACGCTTAAAAATCTGCGAATATCTAAATCATCTGCGTGGAGTGAAGACATGTAAGGTCATCCCCTTCCAGTAGTCAGCCACTTTGTTATAAATTCCAGAAAAAATAATAAATGCCTTAGTTTATTTCGCATGTGTTTTTTATTTGCCTGTAAGCCTAAAATTCTGTACCGATGCAGCTACTGGTTATCTTGTTTAAAATTAAAGTCAGGTTGCAGGTTTCTTAAGTGTCGGTTGCGTGACTTTGCCGTAAAAATAGGTGGTATTTTGGAAAAGTGCTATAAACACAAAAATAATGAAAGTGACTGCATTATATGATTATTTATAGGTCATTTTTTCGGAACAATAACGCACTAAACATAATTTATTTTATATAACATATAAACATATTTATATTTGATTCTTATCGTAAATTACACTCGCAAATGCTCCTCATTTGAAAGACAAGTCTAGCACAATCCCGAAAAAGATTCCAAATTTCAAAATTTGAAGAAGTACAATGTTCGAATTGTTCTCCTGCAGCAGCTGCAAAAATAATGAAACATAAAGAAGAAGAATGAATGCGATTCCATCAGGTAGGCGAATACTTGACAGACCCATGATCAAGTTGTTGGAACAAGTCAATAAGCTCGCCTGGTTACACTTGGGCATAGTTCCTGATCAGTTAGAGTCGTGTTACCTGGAGATCTCTCGTGCGTGGTTTACCGCAGCGTCCCCTTTAGTGGATCATGCAGGCCAAACGATGATGAAAGAAGAAGAAGAAAGTTAATTCGATTGAATCTACAAGCGCCTTAACTTTTTTCTGGAATAGAACATAGGAGGGAGGAGAACAAAGATTAGGATCGATGACCAAACGCAAATGTCATTTTGTTGATAGCCTCCCATATTATGTTCCAATAATTCCGATTACTACAATTTAAAAGTAACTGCTACAGGAAGTGTTTTTAAATGCTATTTTCTTTCAAGGCTTAAGCCTGATGAATGTAAATGTAATCACTGCTATTTTTCTTACTTTGATATCTGACGAAAATTGTGAGTGTTTGCAGGAAGGGGTTCATTAAAAGGAGTTATGAGTCATCCATCATAACTGTCATCTTTACTGATGCGAAGGACTACATGGGTAATTAATTAAATATGAATCGCTCGATGACTTAAGAAAGCAACATTTCTTTCAGCAGCCGAGTAAGAAGTCTTTACCTCTAACGAGTCTCCCTATCTCACACAGAGGAACTCCTTACAAATATGTATAATGGTGTGAGGAAAAAAGTATTCTGTAGAATTCGAATGCGATTAGTAAGATCCTTCTTCCTCTTTCAATTTCGCTCTGATGTTGAGGTTGGAAACCCTTGATGCTCCTGTTCGTTTGTGTGTAACTCTTCGAAATGTTTATACTGTTGAGAGATTGGTTCATTATCTTTGGTCTGGCAACCATGTGGATCCGTCTTCAAACACTTTCTCTTCCTTCGATATTTCCTCGCGAGATCAATTGGAGTGGTTGACATTTGTTTTTTTCTCATGACATGTTCCAAGGAGGTACTCGGTCTTCCTCCTCTTCATTAATAGTGATTTATCTTACCATCTCCACACGTCTCAAGACTTCGTCTTTTGTTATTCTAATCCAAGATGAAAGGTTTTTTTTTAAGTTTTTAAAATAGATTCGATGCGATAACTGCCACCCCAACCTAGAAATACTGATGGGAATACATGATCAAGGTTCCAGAAATCGTACACACCATGCACAGATAGTCAGAAGAACTATCCACTTTTCTCCCGCATTTATAGAAGAAAGCAAAAGTATTCAAAATGGCTTTTCAGGATGTAGCAACCCTCTGGTGGTGGTACTCCGCGCCAGGTCGTGAACGCCATTAGCGGCGTTCCTTTGAGATTTGCTTGGCTTCAATCAATCTGAAAAGTCAAAATGTTTTGTCTATCTCAAAACAAGTTTGCCGTTTTTTTGGAACGAGTGTTCACATTGACGATTTGGCCCATCAAACACATCAAGTCACGACAAATTACTTTGTCTGAACATCGCTGTTAATGAAACAATCGTGTCCATAATCATCGTTAGCTACTTTGCTGGTCCGAAGCATTTTATTTTTCTGTTGATTAAATTGATTGACCAGAATAGTGTATCCACATTGCCAGTGACAAAGTATCCACATTGTAGCCTTATTCAAATTTGAATGAAATTCAAATCAATCTTTGCAAATTGAACAGCTCAAATGTTTGAATCTTCCTTGGAGGTGTTATCTCCAAGGGTGGGTTGCAGCGCTAACAGCATTCAGGAATTGAACTAACATCCGTGTGGACCACCACAAGAACTAACCATCATCAGATAACAGCTCTTCTCCACAGTAATGTAGTAGCACGACCTACGCCACTATACTCGTAACGAGCAAATCTCACTGCAATCACATAAAGCACCCACAGCACTGAAATCGTCTAAAAACAAATGAAAGAACATAATTTACCTAGTTTTTTTCAAATTTTTTTTCCATTTATTCTCCTCACTGTTAAAACATTTCTTTTTTTTTTCTTGTAAAAAAAATCAGTAAATTACTTTAGAAGAAGAATCCAAGGATCTTTCCTCCCAAGTGTTTTCGCCTGGCCTCTTCGTGGTCCATGATACCACCAGATGTGGTAAGCACAACATAGCCGAACTGACGTGAGGGCAGCAGATTGTTAGTCCATTTCTCGATGTCATTGATGGGGACATCGAAACGCGGTGAAATGACGCCGCATTTGTTCAGCCTGCCAGTGAGGTTGACTACGATTTTTCCCGATCTGTGGTCATCGACAATTTCAAATTCGCCGATGTATCCATGCTTCATCATCACAGTGAGGAACTTGACGATGACTTTTGAGCAGGGACGCAAAAGTACCTGACGCTTGCCGCGCTTTTCGGCATTGTTAATGCATTTAAGGGCATCAGCTAATACGTTCATACGCACCATGGCTGAAAAAGAAAACAAATGTGTTGCGAGTTAGTTGGTGTTGTTGTAATATGTCCGCAGATAGATGCAAATAGAAGTGTCGTGGTTCACAGCTGAACAGTGGGAACTTGGCTAGGCTAGACATAAACAAAGTCTTGTTTCACTACATTTGCTTCGTGCACTTGTGAAGTGGGCGTCTGTTTGTTGACAATTCACTGCTTAAATGCACAATGTATGCAGGTGTACGAATGAAATCACATGAACTGTATGAATTCGAAAAACACTGAACCAAACGCCGACTGTCAAACCGCGAACCACTACTTTGTGAATGCGACGCTATTTTCTCAATAAGATATGAAAATTATCACAAAATGAATACAGATTCCATAAGAACGAATGTTTACGGAATGTTTTTCAATAATTTTAGAATATTTTACACAGTTTTTCACATAGATTACCTAGGATTTATTTTGTGAAAATTTTTTACAAATTGACACCGACGGGAACGTATCAAAAAAGAGGAAGTTAATTTTTTCGAAGTTGGCAGGTCATATTTTTGACTTTGACATTTCATGTCGATGGTGGCGCCATCTGTTGACGAGCACATGCACTGCAGTGAAAACGGAAATTGGCATTAGCTGTTGATGGGATGATTACACTTTAAACGTGTTTTTGTGTTTTATTAAAATTATGTACGGATAGAGAGGGAATGGGTTTAATTGGAAAGTATTTTGTAATATCGTAATTTTTCGAGGGTCCAAGTATTTCTTTTTATTTGTTATTCTGTTTTTCCTTCTCGTAAATGAGTCCCTTTCATGTCCATCAAAATCGGGACCTCGTTGTCTTAATAGAATAAGAGGACCATACATTGAAAAAAAAAGAACTGTATCTCCCAGCTTTGCACAGCATGGAGGGATCTCATTGAACTTGAACTGACGACGTTTGCTTGCTTTCACATGGAATTGGACTTCTCTAAACAATACTTTAAGTAACCAGAAGTCGACAGAGAACATTTAAGGCCTTTACTAACATCAAACGTTATAGCAATCGTAATCAATTAAATAACTAATATTCTTAGTCCCTCAAAAGGGGCAACGAAACTAATGGCATGACCAGGTGGCAGCTTAGAAACCAGCGCTGGTTAGGGGATCTTCTGAGACCCCTTCGAAATGTCGCTGGCATTAATAGGGCTTCAATTAAAGCAGCCCTAGCGTCCGATACCGATGGCCATGTAAACATAATAACTGAGCGGCAGAATAGTTGCGTCGGATGTCCAAATTTCGATATGGGTCTGTTCAATAGTAAGGGCCTTATGATCTACGTTGAACAAAAAAAAACATCATCATATTAGTCGGGAGGCTGCTTGTGAGAGTGCTTACTGGGCACGGCACAGTGCGTGGTGCCATGGCATGAATTATGTTGACTTACAGAAAAGAAGAGGAAATATAATCTCTGCGAGTGTCAATCCCAAGCAAGAAACAGTGCCTGAGGAACAAACTTCTTTGCAGAGCTGGAAGATTTAAAGAAGATCGAAACTGAAAAGACTTCGGAATTATGGCTTCATCTTAAATTGATTGACTACTGATTATTCGAAGACAAAAACTCTTTGCCACTTCCGTGCTAGCTGAATTTGCCATTTGTGATGCGCCAGCTAAGTCGGGAACAACCAAACAGCATCCTACTAGAGATCAGATGGCTTTGGCAACGGATGTTTCTGGACCAACTCATGTTCAAAATCTAGCAGGGTGAAAGGTCGAGGTGCACATTCCTATTCTACTTCCAATATTTGGCCCAGACTGCGAGGAAGAGGCATTGAAGGAGACGGAACAGCATTGGCTCTGTGAGCTGCACAAGAATTTTGATTTAGTCCAGAGACTAGAGATTCGTTGGCTAGAATCGTGTCGGCCACATAGATAGAATGAAAAACTATTGCTTCACTTAAGGTAGCCTCCTGGTCAGAGATTGCAGAGGAGACTACGTGCGGTAATCTTCGCGATTAATTACGCGTGTTTCATTTATTACCTAAATTTGTGGCGTGCGAATTTTTCAGTGTTTCTTAGAATGTTTCCACATTCATTACATAAAACGTCACTGAACTGACGTTTAACTGACAGCTCAACTAAATTTCGACACTTCCAAAGAAACACACTCTACTATGTTTGTATACATGTACTACTTAAACAACCTCAACATGTAGTTATTCAAAAAAATTGACATTCCTACCATCCCTGCTCCTGGCTTCCTATTCGAGAACCAGCACTCAGTATGTTGTCCACAATATGGAAAAGCTTTGCAATCACCAAGACTGTTTCGTTACAATGTTTAATACGTGCTGTAATATGGGTGCAGCACTTGCAAAGTGACTGCCATTGCCACAAGAAGACTGCAGACGTTTGTGAATCAGTGCCTATGAAACACTGTAAGTATTTTCTGGCCGATCTGTATCTCAAACGAACAGCTTCATCAGAGAATGGGCCAGGAACCTATACCACTATTCAACGGCGCTAGTGGCAGTGGATTGTTCGGACCCTTCGAAAACGCGACAGTTCCACAGCAAAACGTGCAATGCAGTGGAACCCGCTAGCTTAAGACGGTAGAAAAGGGAGTCGACCGAGAAGTACATGGCGCAGAGCAGTAGAGGAGGAGTCCAGACAACTGGGGTAGAGTTGTAGAGAGCTGAAACTTATTGCGAGAAACTTCACACGAAGGCGCGTACAAGTAGTAGAGGCCCTAGGCCACGCAAGGGGATATAGGATCTAACAAAGTGATCGCTTGTCGGAGGAAGTATGATTGACCTTTCATTTTAAGATGAGTCTTGTTATCCGTGGTGTAGGAGAATAGACGTTAGTAGACTGAGTTTTAAATCCAGACCGAAGCAGCCAGAAGATTTTTTCTGAAAACCAGAAATGAAGTATCACAGAGATGCCCGACTTCTACCTCTCTTTCCCCTCAAGATTTTTGACAAATGTTTTTTATAACGTGTTCATAAACCAAATTGACCAATCAGAGGGCGGCGTGATTAACCCTCAAAAATTCATGAATAGCTGTAAAAAGGCACTCAAATTCGTCGATGGACTAGAGGGATCAGCCATGAAGTCGGCTATCTCTGTAATACTTCATTTCTGCTGAAAACTTAACAAAATTCCAACACCAACTGTCATTTACGTAAGTAGAGAGTGACTGACTTCACTCGCAGCAAAACTGGACGAAACTTAACGAGATCTCGAACAAAGTGGTTCTTGTGACCACAGTGTTGATATCATTTCTGCGTATTTATTCGCTTGTTTGAATCACCTTAAATCTATGGCTTCGATAATGTTGTTTTCGACTCAGATGGCACATCACAAAAAACAAGAATTCTGACCGCAAAGAAGCTATTTTTCACCAGTCAATCAATTCAAAATTCAAACCGAATTAATTCTCCACCTACTAAAAGTATGCAACGAAAAGCGTCTCGAAACAAAGAAAAAAAGAAAAAAGCTCTTCGTTTCACTGCTGCCTCAGCAGTGTGGTCAACAATAAACAACCCTCCATCCGTCCCATCGCCCTCTTAGACCAAAATCAAAACTGAAATTTGTTGACACGCAAACCTCAGGTGTCTCGACTCGATAAGAACTTCTCCAAGTGCTCAGGTTAAGTATCTACCCACTATCTGTCGTCAACACAATCTTGATTCAGTTAGTCGAACGGGAAAAGCTCCCACCTCCGACCGAGTGGCTACCAACAAATCGCTTCATACACTCACTTCAGTCAGTTAAGCGCGTTTGTTGCCAGCACACCGTCCACCGGAAACTTGTTGCGCGTTCCGTTTGTCGCGATCGTTAGTCCTTCCCATAAGTGCATCTGTGCAGGCAGCATCTTGAATTTAAACTAAAAAAACTGGAAATTTGATTCCGGTTCAGTGTGTGCACGTCGAGCTCAGAGTCCGCAGGAAGATCAACCAAAAATGACGGAAACCGTGGTCACAGTCAACAGCCAGCAGGCGAACACATCGCCCTCGTCCGGAGGAGGACTCAATTGGATTAGAATTAACATTGGATACTTTCAGACCCTCCCTGGCATCATCAAAATCGTTCAGTTCGTAAGTACTTGCCATAGGCGAGCACCCTTTAGGGCCCCAATTCAATGCACGATGTTTTAATTATCTCACGATTATATTTTGACGAGTGTGTGTTGGTTTTGCTAATTAGTGCTTACGCCCGTCGTCGTCGGTATGCGGCTGCGACTGGTATTTGTTTTTCCGAATCGATGCGGCCGGCGGTATGTGCGATAAGTCGGATATCGACTGATAGCAGCGAAATAATATACTTTTCGAATCTTATCGGAGTGAGTGGTCATATGGGTGTTGGGACTTTGACAAGTCCTAGAGTGGATTTTGTGGCATGAGAAGCAGGTGTTTGTCGAGGCGGGTTTCTCATCCATTAACGTTGTCCTTGTTCAAATATTAATCGTACATCCTGGCGGGGCTAAGCTGTGTAATTAAGTGGGTCGCACAGAAGGTTCTCCTCGAACTTAGAGACAATGATAATTGGGGTCAGGGTGCGTAAGCTCTCACTTAGGCCGTCAAGTTGTCCGAAAACTATTACTTTTGGATGTTTTCAAATCCACGGGAGACATTAAAGGCTTTGGGGAATGTCACGTTAAAAGGCATTAGAGTTGTCCCTATTTGATTGGTTAGTCTAGAAACTACAATTTCTGACCTCATTACCGTCTAAGCTCCCGCACAAGACTAAATAATTGATCAAAGAACACGTATGGCTATCATTTGGCTTGTACTTCTGATAAAGTTTTTCTTGCCTTGCTTGCTTGGGACTCATTCATTTATTACAAAAAAATACTGCGTTCGCGATTAAATGGTTGTCTTGTTTGAAACAGAAGTGAAGTACTATAGAGATAGTCGACTTCACAGGTGAATGTCCACTTGTGCACCAATGGATTTAACGGATAATCACAAAGTTTTTGAACGTTAATCAAGAACCATCGAACATTGTTTCATATTTGCTGACATTTGTGATTAAGACAGATAAGGTTTTATTGACAAGAAAGATAGAAGCTGGCTCTACTTGATTTCTGGTTTGAATTATTTCTACAGTATAAGAGAGATTTTTTAATTAAATCCAAGCGTACCTTATTTTCCACATGGTGCCACTAATACTGACCCGAAATCGGGTGATTTCGATGAACTCTTACTGAAACGTCAAATGGCCGTTCCCACCTAACTGAAGTGATTTCAAATGTCATTACCTCTCAATTTTTGAATGGCTGCCCAAAAAAGCTGACTGTAGACAGGAAATAATAGTGTGAGAACACCAGAAATTAGAGAGAGAGAAAATGAACACCAAAATGACCAAAATAGACTGACGCTTACGCTGTAGGCTTGATTTGTTTGACAACCTTTCACGGATGGATGAAATCAAGAGGGTTTCAACTAGCTGTCGCCGAAGGCGCGAGGTTTCGAATCCTCGTGATTTTGTTTGGTGGGAACATAACCCTAAATCATTTCGTGCATTCTGGCCCCAAGAGTTCTTGTGATATTGGTCAAAACCCAAAAAATGTTAAGAATCGGAAAATGCAGTTTGAGCAACGATGAGGGTATTAAAAATGAATAAAAGTGGAGTTCCGAAATATTGAATATATCTTCTCCGTACGATAATACAGGGGTGAAACCGCAGTCTACGCGATCAGTGATTGTGAATTATGTGCATATGCGGTTTTTGGAAAAGAAAATAACTGTATTTTATTGTTTCCAATAAGGACTTGACTTTAACTTGACGTTAAAACACGTAAACCATTTGTTACACATCGTTAAATAACACGTAAACCATTTGAGACATTTCAAAAACTTTATTTTTGGCTTGAAGTACAATCAAAACATTTATGAATGCAATTCGACTTTGTTCATATGGCCACCGTGGACACGTTTGCAGCTGTCACTTCTTTGGATCCAATTTTCAACGAATCAGCCACACATATCGGCCGAAACGGCCGCTATTTCGCGTTCAATGTTGGCTCTGAGTTCTTCCAACGTCGTCGGCTTGTTGGTATAAACCACTGACTTACCGTAGCAACACAGAAAATATTCAAGCGGCGTTTAATAGCACAAACGATGCGGCCAATCGACTGGACCATTTCTTTAGATAACGCACTCACCATACTTACTCTTCAATAAATCGGTTGTAACACGTGCGTGTGGCTTGTGGCTGTTGAATCCACATGTCACCCATCATCGGTAATCTGACCATTCACAGTAACGTAACGCTCGACATCATCGTCGAAAAAATATGAATATGAAAATGTTATGCAAACCGCGACAAACGGTAATTTTTTTGATGAAGTGGTGATTCATGAAGCATGCTTATTGACGAACCCATTGAGCCAAAAATGAGCCTCGTCGAAAATTGGAGTTAACGCTCCAAAATTTGCCGTCACCGACTCCGAATTTCGGTAGAAACTTTTTATAATTTGCAGACGTTGCTCGTTCGTGTACTTTACCATGGTAGAAATGTTGAGTTTACTGAATAAATTGACAGTGGCAGCTTGATGATTTGAGAAAGAGTGCGTTCACAAATTAAATTAAAAGTGGTAAAGTCTCTATTGGAAAACCCTTTATTATTAAGTCATATTCAAATGGTTTAAATTCGATTTTAGGAGGTTCATTTGTCAAAATTGTAATTATGGCTATTGATATTGAGTAATAGAGCCCCTTCTCGACGAAACAAACTGGCTTTTTATATGACACTGATCAACATCGGAATGTGGATTCGCACAAAGAAGGAAGACGAATTATTATATAACTATATATAAACGGCATGTAACACACCAAAATTCCACTTTCTGGAACTCAATCGAAAGATGAAGCAAGTTTAAGATACTTACGCAGACCTCTTCCTGCCCAATCAATGTATGATTGGCTAATCATCTGAGCATCCTGAGAGTATTATTCATGCATATGTCGCGGACTGCTGATGCACATTGTGTTGCACTGAATTTCTTCCAGCATCGATAGCATAATACATTCCTTGGAAGGGAATCTTTTAAATTTTGAGTTCGACATTGCAAATGCAAGCCACACATCAATCATAGGTATGATTGGAATCAAAACCACTTAGCCATTGTATTTCCCTTTCGAAATTGTTTCAAAATTCTTTAATTTCGGCGCCTGAACTGTCAAGCACTATGAGTGTCAACATATTTTCTTAAAAAATTCAGACATTTTTTTCTTACCAAAAAAAAAAAAAAAAACAGCTGACCGCTGACCGCTAAGTTCACATTCTTCAAAAGTTCAATAATCATTTTGTTAATTTTGTATGCTTTTGTTTAACCGTTTGGAACCTGTTGGGACACATACGTATCTGCCACTGAATGCTCGAAAAGTGCCAACATTTTTTTGAAATGTGCATTTGAACAGATGAACACAAAATGATTGATGTCTGACTACACTCTGGGTCGAAAGGGTTAAGTCCATCTTCTTCTCCGATTATGAATAGATTCTGGTTTTATATATATCTCCGATGGTAAGCTTTAACCAGAGTAATCTTTATCCAGCTTCTAACCCCTTTTTTGTATGGTTTCTAAGCGCATACCCAAAATGTACATAAGAGTACGATGGGATTATTATCAGGGATCTGTTGGTCTGTGTCTAATACTGTGTTGTAAATATCTGTATAACCACAGATACAGATAGGCCGTTTGGATTTTCTTGGAATTTCAAGCCAACAGCACTCGAATGACAAATACTTCTGTTCATCAGTTTATATGCATAAGTTAAATTTTTATTTGTTCAAAAAAAAAAACAGCCAAAAACCATCAAAGTTGAAATAGTGGTTCTTGGAATTACCCAATTTTCTGGGGAATTTTCTTAATTTTTCTTTCGCTAGAACCTTCTTCAAAGTAATAGGAAACTTGAAAAAAAAAGATGAATGAAATCGTTTAAGCCATTCTCAAGTTATTGCGTGACCAAGCGAAATAATAATATAATAATGTACAATATTATACCTAGGCCTAGCATCCCAGCAACCACTCGTCTTGTGCGTGCTATTGTTGTTCTTTCACAAGTGGAAGGGACCTACACTTTTAAGTCGACTCCAAGCGGCAAAGGTGAGAAGCTTTTTCTAGACGGGAATACTCTTTGGGCATTGTCAGTGACTCGAAAGAGGTGGAAGCCGTGAATTATGCAAGTTGGTGGGTTGGGGGTTCTAACCTGTCACCCTCTGCGTTTGGGTGGACAGATTTGTTTGATCCGGAATACGATCACAAGTAATTCACTTCACTCTCAGACCAAACGAGTGATACGTCGTGTGATGTCGTGGTTACGAAAAAGGGCGATGTTGCTGTCAGTGACATCTAGCACACCTTGTATTCCTGCAACATTAACCAGGCCCAAGTTCACACCTGAAAATGAAGAAGAAATCCTTTAACAGAGGATTTCACGAAAAAAATGTGATTCGTAAAAATGTGATTACGTCATTATTCCTTGTTGTATTTTGTTCATTACAGAAGACAAACCGCATTTAGGTGTGCGCATCTACTGCAATCAGTTTGATCGGCCTTTGGGAACAACAAACTCATTCAGTCCAATGACTCAAGCACTTAGTAAACATGTTGACGCTTACCCGCCGTGTGAACACAAATCTACCTCTCAGTTGTGTTACTTCATTTGCCTTGCTAGCTAGCTAGTAATTAAACACACCTACAAACCTTAAAGTTACAGTCTCTCACTGCATTTACTTTGTTTTTCCCTCCATAACTTGTTCACTTCGATGACACATTTGCAATGAGTTGACGCAATCTCTGAAAACAAGCAAAGCCTGCTTCGGCACACGGTCACTGGATCTGCATTGTTTACTGAATCTGCAGCTAAACTGTGTACACTGTTCTAAATGCACTTCTTGCAAGCATTCTAGACAGTGTGAACATTCCAGAGCAGCCGTAACCCAGATCTTCAATGCCTCCTCGCACATTTCACTGTGGCCCCCTTTCGGACCAGCAGGTGTTGGCATATTGACCAGATATGATCACGATATTTAAGCTAATAGGGACCCAGCTCGCAGTTTGCACGTGACCTTTGGCACGACCACAACAGGTTTGTTGGTGGTCCGAAGTCGAACTCGGCGCCAAGCAAGTGCACATGCTCGCAAGAAACGTCTAAAACCACACAGCCCCACGTCGTCGTCGCGTCGAATCAAATCAATTGCGATCTATAACTCAAAACAAATTCATTCTCGTGCGAGAGTCCAGCGAGCAGCCAGTTGCACAACATGCCATGGCTGGTATGTGGGTCAGGCTCCTTCGGCTGGTGCGCGTTTTTATGCAGATTTTCATCGAGGGCTTGCATCATTGAAGAATCTATTCGAAACGACATTGCCTCGTTGCGATACCAATTGACTGGCACAACTGACTCTTCGTCTGCTGAACCGTTCTTCCTTCCACACAATGGGTGCGAGTACCTTGAAGGGGGGAAATCCGGTGCCTGATCTGATGCATGCAGACACTTTTCATAATTTACGAGTGAGTATCCCAGGCGCGCAATTGCCGCAGATTCCTATTGTGTGCGGAGACTGGAGAGTCAGACTCTATTGCCACTGATTGCTGGTCGGGTTGTGTTGTCGTGTCGACTTCTGCAACGATTGCGTATCCCACATGCGGTTGTTCTTGGCGTGCAGGCGCTTGTACAGGTTTCATTAAATGCGGTTCTTGTTCCCGTTTTAAGGCCAGACTCTGGAGGAGAACGATTGAATTGCAAACAGAATATGCGATCTAGTCGTTACTTGAAGTGGTTTAAATGATCGCTTGTGTGGAATGTGCCGGATTAGAATAAAACAAGTTGTCCACAGTTGAAAGGTGCTTTCGACTGCATTTAATATTAATCGTTTCCTGCTTATGAATTGCGATTAATACCCATTAAACAGCAGATTAGCTGGCGTGTGATTACACAGAATGAAAGTGTTTGCATTGGGGTGGTAGATGGTGGCCATAGCGCCGGAATACTTCGACCGTTTAGATCTATTACACTCCATTCCTTTGGTCTAGGATTAAGTGCTGCCTTTAGAGAGGTCTCTGATGGGTTTTCTTGGAAGCCTTTTCCCTGTTACGGATGTTCTGCGTTTATCATTTTGAATCTTTCTCCGGCAAGTCGCGGGCAATTGATTGGTGGTTTCCTTCGCCTGGCCACAGTGCCTACAGATTCCTGTACTATTAAGGCCCAAAGGTGATTACTACATGCTCCGTGTCCTGTTAATGCTCCATAAAGCACTCTATGTTGGCAGCTTTGTTTAGTTCTAGAGCTCTTACGGGTGCCATTACATACCCCTGTAGACCTGGAGCTAGTTTCTACACGTGTTATGCTTCTTCTCCGACTATTGGACTCAACTTACGTTTGTAGGCCGACTGCGAACGGCTCTGGATTTTATTGTGTCATCTAGCCAAGAGAGATCTGGCTCATTGACTGAATTTCTATCTAGTCACAAGCTTGCGGCCAGCACAGAATTTTGTTACCTTTTCGGGAAGAATATGTGCGTCACAATTTTTTCTTGCATCAGTGTACAACCATCGTCTTAAAAATGCAGTATTTCCTACCAGCGCGGTGAACCGATATCCTGTAGATAGCCCAATTCCCATTTTAAATATCCTTGCTTAGAGTGATTGTCTACATTTTGTTGTCGTCTTCAACTGGTCTACATTCTTTTAACTTTGAATACATTCCTTAGATAGATTCCTGATATGGCACAGAGTCTGTAATTTTGTTCCATTCGATGTCTTAAGGCATTATACTCATTGCTTATTCTTCTTATATATGCAGCTTTTGAGAGTAGCAATGAGCCGTAATGACAGCACCGCGTAGCGCTACTCAGATGGATAATAGCGATCGGAGAAACGATTTTGTTCCTTGTCAGTGGTGGCAACAATGATTCTCTAGGCAAATTAATTCTTAATTCGATTGGTGTACATTCAGTGTGTGCATCGTATAATATTGTCGGATATCGGTTGTCCACCACTGTACTTGATCAGGAGAATATCAGAACTGTTTGTGATGCATTCCATCAAACCAAAGAAGGAAGCAGTAGGGAGAACATTTTTGCAATTATTTAAGCGCACGAAATACTAGTGCGCGTCATTGAGGCTTTTGAGATGAAAATAGCTAAAATTGACTTGACGAGGAAAAGCGAGGTATATGTGCTGTCTTCCAGAAAAGATACATAAGATGAACGTATTGGACGAAGATATAGAATAAACAAATATCACTTTGAAGTAGTCATCTACCTTGGCTTAGTTATGTAGTAACAAGAGTTAATCTCGCAGAATAACTCTTGAACCGTTTCTTAATGCTTAAGTGCACTGGCTTTTCCAGAACGCTCTCTCGAGGTAGAAGTCTGCTGCATTTGTCTTTTTGATTTCTGGTATGTACAAGGCATCGACTATCCCAGGCCTGATCTATGTCCCTCTTCGACAGGAAATTTTTGGAGTAGGAGATTCTCTTAGACCCTTACACCCATGGTTCACACAAGTAGAAAACGAGATCAATCTAATAGATGTGCGCAACTGCAGGCAGCTGGAGATGGTTGTCGGATAAGGCCTAGGTCCACCCCATACTGGAGCATTAGTTGTTTTTTCTGCAAGAAAGTGCAACCCTATACATGTTTCCTTTTTTTGTCTAATCCAAAGGAGAATGTTCTCTGCATCATTCAAAGCGCTGGCGGACCCAATTAGAATTTTGAGGAAATCGAATTTTTGTTTTAATATTTTCCAAAAGTTAAATATTTGAAAAGTACTCAAAATTCTTTTCAAAGTCGGTGATGAGTATAAGTTGAGAACGGCTGTGCCGATCAGTTGGAAATTCTTATCACTTATTTTATGTTCAACTAGCTGAACCGGCCAAGCGTTGCTGTGGCTCTGTAGATATACGTACGTTCAATCAATTCAGCCAGGAAATAATTTTGTTCTAATTTCTTTCCATGCTGTGTTTCTGATCTGGCGGACCACCGACGCACATTTTGTTGCAATAAGCTGACATTCTGAGAATTTCAGTCAGAACTGATAGATATAGGAATGGAAATGAATGTCAATCGCTCAATTTAAACTTTGATTTTGACATTGCAAATGCAAGACGCATTGGAATCATAGGTATGCTTGAAATCACGTTTTCGCCTTGGTATTTCCCTTTCAAAATTGTTTCAAAATTCATTCAGTCATTTGAACAGATAGACACAAAATTATGCCGAAAAGGCTAAGTCAATTTTCTCCAGCGATCACAATCTAATTCAACAAAGTCAAAAAAAAGAAAACAATTCGTAATCTCATATTCGTATGAAACGTCCTTATATTAAACACATTTCATATGTTTTCGTTTTTGCTTGATAATGGCTCTTCTGTCGGGTATGAATGGAATCTAGCAGGATTATATCTGCGGTAGTAAACTTCAACCAAGATTCTAGTTTGTAACCATCTACCCAAAATATTCCATAAGAGTACGACTGGATTAAGACCAGGGAACTGTGGACATGTGCCTTCTATATGTACGTTCTTATATCTCTGTAAATTTCTGTAATATCCACAGAAAAATAATGTATCGGTTAGTCCTTTCGATCTTATAAAAATTTCATTCAGAAATAAAGTATCACAGAGATGCCCGACTTCTACCTCTCTTGCCCCTTAAAATTTTTGACAACTGTTTTTCATAACGTGTTCTTAAACCAAATTGACCAATCAGAGGACAGCATTTACGCTATTTCGTGAATAACCGTTAAAAATTCATGAATATCTGTCAAAAAGGCACTCAAATTGGTCGATTGACTAGGGGGTAATCAACCGTGAAGTCGGCTATCTCTGTAATACTTCATTTCTGATTTCAATTCAACGGTACTCAAATGCCTAAAACTTCTGCGTATACCTATAAATTTAATTTTGATTTATTAAATTGAATTTATTAAATTGGAAATTATTAAATTTCTTGCACAATTTTCTCAAATGTTCCTTCTGTAAGAACCTTCCACAAAGTATTAGGAAACTTAAAAAAAAAGTTGAAAAAAATCGGCAAAGGCGTACTCAAGTTATTGCGTTACCAAGGGAAATAATGCTTCGTTTATATATTTATATAGATTGCCATCCGGGTGAGCGCAGGCCCTTTTTTACAGCCGAAAATGTGAGAGAAATTTGGGAATCAACAAATTTTTGTTTCAACAGCCACCATGTTTGGGCATTCCAAACAGGTCTACATGTACCGCCTTAACGAACAAATAAAACTGCTATTCGCGTTCGATTATGTCACTGGAAAATATGAGGTTATAATTAAATCGTTTTCTTCCAGTCTTGCACTTTGTCAGGGCAAAACTTTTATTCGGAAGGGGAACCTAAAAATGAAGATACACTTCAAATAAAACCATCACTTCGCCATCATTTGCAGTTAGGCGATGCAGTGAATATATGCCATCCATTTGAAGCCTCTTTCATTCTTGCTACAATCTAATCTTGTATAAAAATAGAGCAATGAGACAGCAGTTGAACCACCTTAGATATGATGATTGTTCTCTGATAAGCTGCAATCCATCTGAAAATACATTACACACCTAGCTTATCTCATTCAACTCTCCTAACCGCCATCCGTGCGTCGTCCTCTTGATGAGATCAAGGAAAACTTTTCATCAATACCACCCTCAATCAGCCACTCGCACATTAGTCCGATTCCCATAGTTACCATAGAAAAAGATTACTTCTTCCCAAGTGTTCTGACATTCAAAATTTTTTGCAAATTCATTTCATAAACAACCGCATCGGTGAGTCAGCTGCGCTATTAATTGTTCTTATTTTTAGCACCTTTATTGCCAGCGAGCGCTATAAAATCCATAAAATCCAGCGGAGCTTTATGCTCTTGTGACACCTCGAGTGTGCTGCAAATAAATCTTCGGTAGTAACAGCAACTGAAGTGCTCTAATGTTCGCACATATCTTCCAATCGCATTCGTCAGATCCGAAATGGGGACTTTAATATAATTGTGTCGTCATTCGACCAATTTGCAACTCAATTTGCAACTCAATTTGCGCGCAATTACGCAATACCTCACCGCAGTACCAGCACGATCCAGAAAGCGTTTGTTTATGCATCCACATGGATTCTATTTTGAGCACAGCTGTGTGCATCTCGTTATAATCTCATTTGGGGCTGAATAGCACTCTCGCCGCAGAACCAACCGAACTAACGTGCTGATATTGGCTTGAGACTGTTCCAGGGTTCCTGCCGCAGCCTACAACGAAGTGCGCCTCTTGCGGTCACGAACGGAGTGTGAGAATAAAAGTTCTCACACAGCAGATACAAGCTCTAAGCCTGGCAATTGAATTAGCAGATTAATTGAATTGATTCGCCCAGCTGCGCTCTATACTCTGAGACTGCTGCTGGTCTTGTTTGAGGATAAACTCGCCTTACTTCGAACAGACGCAGTACTCCACCGTCTGCTAGGAACGTAAACAAATCAAAAGCAAAAAATGAAAAATTAAATTTGAACATCAAACGAACGTTTGTCTGGAGGTGACAACGGCGCAGCGGTCTTAAATTGTAGAAATGCTGGTGACTCAGAAGGGTGGGCGATCGCACGATTGCCGGCGATGACACTGTGTCAGCAAGACGCAATTAGTGCTCGCAATAAACATCTGATTATTGTAGGTCATTGAAAGTGAAACAGCAATTTAAGGTGATGAGATACTTTTGTGGGTGTCGTGTGAAGAATCACTCAGAGCAGTTCTGTTTGTCGATGATTGTCATCTTTAGAAAGTCGCAGTGAACACGGAGTTTTTTCTGGCTGGTTGCTCTCGACAAAACATAAGTTGTGCGAAGTTGAGTGAAAGATTTTTGAATTCTGTGTTTTCAGCTCACGACAAGTGTGGGTCGAGTAATGTGAACGGTGTTCTTAAAGGCAGAGAATTTTAATTTAGGGACTTTGTTTTCTGTGACAGCTGATTTGACAGCCGGAACAAAGTTCCCAAGTTGTTAAAATTTGTTCGAAAAACTTGGTTCAATTCGACAAGCTTAAGCCGGTCATCCACAAAAAGTCACTCTCTTGTGCGCTTTATGTACTGGTGGAAACATGGGTCTCTGTGGCGTCAAAAATGAGGGTGGTCAAAACTTTACAGTCAACGGTGAGCGGTGCAGACGTGATTACTAACTTTTTGGTGCAGCACTTGGACTTGAAAACTAATGTTAGTACGGGAAGATGTTGCCTACAAATTAAGCCATGCACAATTTAAAGTTCCTTGCCTCTATAAAAAAAATCACCCTTTACTAGTCATTCAGCAGGAGCTTCTGAGTTTGTTCAGAATGATAAATGGATGACTCTTTTGAATTGGTTTTTCAAAAACAAGTCCCTGCAATGCTCCTCCTTTGGGCATTCCCGCTGAGAATAGCTTGGGGTCCCAAGCCCACAGAATCCATTTCGTTTGGAATCCACAAAAGATCGTAGTACGTTGTGTAAGCAATTCCCTTTTGCATAAATATGAGAAGTTGTAAATTGTAAAGTTCCTGAATTATTGGGAATTATTAAAAAAAAAACAATTTTTAACAATGGTTAGTTTAGGTTAGGTAGATGGACTACTGGTGCATTCACCAGCACACTTAGTCAGACTACTATCACTGATTGACTACTCCAGTGATGCCGTTAAGTTGATGCCAACGACAAATGGTGACTGGACCAGATTTGAAAATCAGATGAAAGCGTATTAACTTTGCTTTCACTGGGATTGGAACCGGGGACCCCGTTAAGCAGAGACAGGCACTCGCCAACTGCGCCATCCAGTCGTTTTTTAACAATACAAAACGTATTCATTCATTCACAAAATATCGTAAAGACAAACACATAAAGAGGGCCGGAGTGAATTCCATGAGAGCATCTGTCAAACGCACAAAAAGTGATAAGTGGAATTTCATACGACGTGATGCAATCCACTTTTGGACTGTATTGGCTGCCTCTTGCCCACTCATTATTTTGTTGACAGAATGCAACGCAACCAACGGATTCTATGAGTTTCGACATTAAGGGAGTATCAATCAGATTATACAATGAATTTGCATTAAGTCTGGACTTGTCAGTTTAGAGGAGATCTCGCAAACCATATAAACAAAGTATTCAGCTCTGTGGAGAAGGACCAACTTTGATGAATGAAAAAATAGAAACTGAAGAAGGTGTGTTGAATGATGTCGAGTTTCCCCCACAAAAGCGTGGGCTATTGGATATATGCGCCTAATCCTTGGCAGGTTATAAAGGGATTTCCGATAAGGACTTGACAACTTTTGTTTTTTTTTTTTTAAATAACACGCAAACCATTTGAGACATTTCAAAAACTTTATTATCGACTTGAAGTTCAAGCAAAACATTTATGAATGGAACTCGACTTCGTTCATATGGCACGCTTGCAGCGGTCGATTCGTTGGACCCAATTTTCAAAGACTAGCCCACACATCTCGGTCGAAACGGCTGCTATTTAGCGTTTGTGTTGGCTCTGAGAACTTCCAACGTCGTCGGCTTGTTGGCCTAAGCCAATGACTTAACGTAGCCCCACAGGAAATAGTCAAGCCGCGTTAAATCGCCCGAACGAGGCGCCCAATCGACTGGCAAAAAATTTGGGATAACACCCTCAACATACTGACTCTTCAATAAATCGATTGAAACGTGTGCTGTGTGGTTGTGGCACCATCCTGTTGAATCCACATGTCATCCAAGTCATCTTCCAATTCGGGGCAAAAATAATCGGTAATCATGGCGCGATAACGCTGACCATTCACAGTAACCTGACGATCGTTATCGTTGACGAAAAAAAAGTGTCCAATAACGCCGCCGGCATGCAAACCGCACTAAACAGTTATTTTTTGTGGATAAAGTGGTGATTCATGAAGCACATGTGGATTTTTAGCCGACCAATAAATCATATTTTGCTTATTGACGAACCCATTGCGCAAAAAATGAGCTTTGTCGAAAATTGGAGTTAACGCTCCAAAATCTGCGGTCACCGACTCCAAATTTCGGTAGAAAATTTCTATAATTAGCAGACGTTGCTCGTTCGTGTACTTTACTTACTTACTAATTACTTATCAGGCTAACGACCCATGCAGGGTCCGAACCTGAGCGATAGCTGTTTTCCATTCCTGCCGGTCCTGGGCACGATGCTTCCAGTCGATTACTTGGTCTTTATACCGGAGATTCGGTCTTCCTCTCCTTCTCGAACTGGGAGGCTCGGATTCGAAGACCATCTTATCTGGAGCATTGATGTCCATGCGCTCGATGTGGCCGAGCCAGTGCAGTCGACGGATCTTTGCCTTCCGGATTACATCCACATCCTGGTACAACTCGTAGAGTTCGCGGTTGTGTCTTCTCCTCCATTCGCCTTCCTCGCAGACGGGACCATATATCCCAAGCAGAATTTTTCTTTCAAAGGCATCAAGATGATGTAAATGTTGAGTTTACTGAATAAATTGACAGTGACAGCTTGATGATGAGTGAAAGAGTGTGGCCACAAATTAAATGCAAAGTTGTCAAGCCCCTATTGGAAAACCCTTTATATGTTCAATTCTTGACACGAATAACTTTCATTTTTCCAACCTTCACCTCTTTCAAGTCACTAGCTATGCGCAGAGTGTACAATCTTTTGTTAAAAGCTTCTAAAACTTCGGAGGTCAGGTTTGGTATAGAACTGTAGGTCTCCTCCACTTGTAAGAAAACAATAACAACATGCTGTGATTGTTGCTGAAAATCTGTAAGACTGTCTTCAGTTCCTTTTCTAATTGACTCGGAGTCACAGATTCTTCATCACACTAGCCAGCCATTTTAGGTGTCGAATCCCAAAAAGCCATTTGATAGTGCCTGCAGTTAGTGTTGAAACTTCTTGTACAATCTCATCAACACACGGATTCTTATTAAAAAAAACTTCCCACACTTCAGTTCGCCACCACATTCACGAGATGTGTGCTTTCAACATTCCAACTCGCGTCGAACTCGTGCAATTCTTTAGTTTTCAACATCCACATACGAAACTCGTGGCGTCAAAATGAGTTCCCTATTATGTCAGCTCTATTGTGACTTATAGAGATCAATGCAACCTTGTCGGATCAGACAAGAATAGATGTTATAAAACCACACTCGTGCTCACATCGTTCTTGCGAAGATGTGCGAAACATACAGCCACGATCTTCGGACGGAATGCGTAAGCCTGCGATCACACACAGAGGGCATGGATCAGCCGATAATTAGTTCGGTCCGGCTTAAATGTGTCTCTAAGGTGAACAAAAATGTTTTTGTGTGAAAATAGTGACGCGTGCTTCGATGTTTGGCCAGACTGTCACAATGGGCAAGTCTCATCTCGAGGGTAGTAAGAGCCCCATTTATGTCTCCACGTGCGTTGTTCACAGGTTTGTATTTTCTTGCCGCTCACGTGAAGTTCGAATGTTAACTAATTTTTCCACGTAGTCGAATTCGATTTTAGAAACATTTCATGCACTCGTATTTAATTTTTGACACAAGCCGTGTTACCGTCAATGGCGCGGGATATCGTTTTTTCATTTTTAGCTTTTTTCTGCCCAAATTGCGTGATCTGAAAGACTGCCCTAAATGCCGCACAGCATGCGCTTCGTTAGACTAATTGAGAAATGTGTTCGATGAGCAATTTATATCTCGTTTTGGACTGCTAATCTGGCTTGACAGGATCATGTGCCTTAACGCCTTTGAACTACTTGGTATGTACAGGATATGTCAAGTCAATCTTCTATGCCGTCAAGCCAGCGTCAATTACTTACTTAATTAGATGGCGCTACAGTTCGGGATGAACCTGGTGCTCAACTATCAAACATCTCCAGGTAGCACTGTCATTAGCGAGCTGGCTCCAGTTGCGCACTCCAAGCCGGTTGAGGTCCCCTTCAACTTGTGCGGCGGGGTCTTCCTCTACTGCATTTTCCATCCGCGTAAGCTTCGAAGACTCTGAGGGCCGGAGCTTTGGTCTCCATTCGCTTTACATGTCTTATCCGCCTTAAGCGAATGATGCGCAGTTTTTTGACTAGGTTAATGTTGCTGTACAGCTCGTATAGTTCGTCGTTGCATCTCCTTCTCCACAGCCCGTCAAGGCATACGAATTTTTCTCTCGAACCGACCGAGGATATCCTCATCCGCTTTTGACAAAGTCCATACTTCAGCGCCATAAACTAGGACTGGGATGCTTAAAGAGTTATATAGGATCTCCTTAGTTGTTCGGTTTAGAGCCTTACTACTCAATTGCGTTCCCAGTCCAAAGAAACTGCGATTGTCAAGAGTAATTCTTCGTTTTATCTCTGCCGAGGTGTTCTTGTAAGAGTTTATAACCGAGCCAAGGTAGACAACCTCAAAGTTATCGCCGTCGATTGTGATATTCCGTCCAATTCGTCGATGTTGTGTATCCTCTCTTCTTGACGGCACGTACTTGGTTTTAAACGTGAATTGTAGTCTTGGAAAACAACACCATCCGATTTATACGTTGTAAATGTCATACAGTTTACGTCGTGATCATCAGTTGCATGAAATAATTTTTAAAAAGTAAATGGCAAGCGTTGTAATTCTCCTGTATTTTCTTTCATAATGAAAAATCAAACGCGTAAGGACATTCAGCAGATGCTTTGACATTGAAACCGTTTTTCGAACACCAGAGCACTAATAATGGTCCGCTGGTGGTTTTCACATTAACCAAACCCTAAGCCTAGTGTGGTACAGACGTGGTTTCTGTGGCATCCTATGTAAACGAATTCGCGAGGCTTCATAAAAATGTTTCCAAACCTCCGAGGTTTCGCTACACATTTTCGGGGTTTCGATACCTCCCTCTTTCGGCGAAAGCTGGTTTTAACTAGCCCTTGAGTTCATCCATACGTGAAAGGTTGGCATACCGAACAAGTCTAAAGAATGAACTTTATTTTGGTTTGTTTGGCTAATTTGGTGTTCATTTTCTCTGTCTCTCTTTTTTGGTGTTCTGAACGCTATTAGCTGTGTTTTTTTGCAAGCGTTTATACTCTTAATTTTCAATTTGCATGTAAAATACACTAACAACAAATCCTATATCCGCTTAAGTTACTCATCATATCTATCGCCCCTTAAGAAATAAGCGCGGATAAAAACAATGCTTCCAAATTCCAAAATTCCTTAATTTATTCATTCATTGCTTAGGTTGCTGTACTTGGCTTACATTTGTACGTGTGGTTGATGTATTAGATCATTTTTAATTGTTTTGGCATCCATAAGTATGCAACTTTTATGTATACCCAGAGTATCTCTGCTATACATTCCGTTTAGGTTTCGTAAGCGATTTTTATATTTTATAATTATTAAGTGGTAGATGGTCACGCTACACAGTCACAAAACGATGATTGTGGCAATCAAAGATCAACCATCACCTTCCACGACTACACTCTTGACTGCTTAGCAAATGTCATAGATGTCGTCGGTGCTGCCAAGATTTTATGGTGAATCATTAAGTGCCGATGATCGTTTTTTTTTTGTGCAGTGCAGTGTAAGTGTAAGTGTAAGTAAGTGTATATTCGCTTGCAAAAAAACACAGCTAATGACAGTTGAAAATTTACAAACTCGGTTGGAATGGCCTATTGAGGTTTCAGTAAGAGTTCATCCAAACCTAGCGGTTGCAGCTCATAGGAAACATTGTATTACGTTCACAAACAGGTTCGATTTTCGATTTCATGAACGCTCTCTGAAACATTCAAAAACTTTTCCGTTCGATGTCGACTATACTACCGGAAAGAAGGGAAGGACAACTGATTACAGCAAACCGACATGGGTGGAAGGGAGCCCAAAAGAACCTAGTATGAGTCAAGCTCGTACAAGAGGTAAGTTGGCAAGCAAACCTTCTACAGGTAAATAAGTACCAACTACCAATAAGAACTAAGCGTTCAAACGACTGAGATCCCAAGATTAATTCGAAATGGATATTATTTTTCAAGCAGGATGCGCCAATTTCGACACTAATGAGAGTCACACTTTACCAACAAAAACATTTTCAAATTAATAACAATAACACTATGCGAAACCAACCACAACAGAATAGAAATCGTTTCCAAAGCCAAAATTCAAACGGGCATCCAAACCAAAGTCATAATCAACAACGACAGTACTGGCAACTATACCAACCCCAATATCACAGGTTCAACAATTATCACGGACCCCAACAGACAGAAATCATACAGAGATTTGCAGCCAATATTCATTGTTATCTGCCAAATTTGTAGGCACAAGTTTCAGTAGACCTTCTCGTTGTGGAGGGTTTTTTGGCGGTTGACCTATTCGTGATTCGTGTGCTCAAGCCCCTAAGCAGCCGCCTTCCTCAAATTAGAGGCTTGCGTCATATCTTGCAGCCAAATACCCCACAGTGAAGCAATCAATTAAAAGAGATTCTGTCACTTCTCCCCAATCTTCGCCTCTATTTACTGTCAAACACAGCTGTCATCTTCATGACCTAACATCATCTTAAAGGAGATCATTTTCAAATTTAAAATGCGCCTCATTTAGCGGTAACTTAAATTCAATTAAGTTTTCGCACAGGCCACAAGCCGCAAGACAGATATGTTATTGCTTTCGCAGTGCATCGGCCAACAGAGGGGCGGCTGCAACTTTCTCTTCCAATCCAACCAATGCGACGAGACCTCAAGTTCACATATCATCAGCAAGATTGGCGAAGTCAACACAATCGACGACGAGTGAAAATTACGTGTGACATGAAATTTATGCGAGATTGCCATAAACGATGCATAAGCCCAGCGTCAATGGGACAGCATATTCGCAGCCATACACGGCGGCGTGGAGGACGTACTCAGCGCGTTGCTATTCGTCCGCGATTGTGGTTCAAGCTATTCCATCCGACCCAGTTTCCACCGCACGGTGTTGACGGCCAAAAGAGGCTTCGCCTGACAGTTGGCCATTGTGGCAGTCGCGTCTGCGTATCTCTTGGCTGGATCGGTTTCCTGAGCATCGAAAGCATCAGCCCGTGCAGCATATGATGGCTCAAAGTGGTCGTAACTCAATTGGTTATCTCTCTCGCGTCTTTGCTGCAATCGAGTGCGACTCGGACTGTCAATCTCACATCTCACTTCTGCTTCGAGACGATGCTGGGTTGCGATGATTAGAAAATGAAATGAAAAGTCAATAAAAGCTAAATGAGAAATGGAGACTTTCTTTAGTTTGGAATGTGATTTGCATGAACTAGTTCTTTCTTGGTTTTCAAAACAATCCATTCACGTTCACTTTTTGTCGAATGAATATAGTATGTGTCTGCTTCTCGGAGGAAAGTAAATGGGTGTACATAACTGTAATGCCCTGTGGACGGTAGGGAATCAGCATCACGTTGTGAGACAATAGGCTGGCATAATAATGAACCTCATTCAGTTAAAACGCAGTTCATTGTTGTGTTTTTTTTTCAATTAGCAAGAGGCATATGCAGCAGCTATGCCGGGGAGACCTGGGGATGACACAATGGCCTCATCTGTACAAGACAGCAGATGGTTGGTCTTGTTCTGATATTTCTGTTGTGCCAGAATCCGTTTAGGCGTGCGTTTCTGCGAATGACTTTATACAGTACGTATGTGTCTTAAAAAATGAGATCTCCTCAGGAGCCTGTTCATATTTTACGTACATATGTAAGTCAGTTCAGTTCGGAGTCAATTATCTTAACTTAAACAAGTGCGAAAATACTATTTGGCTTTTAAAGCATTGAATTGTAATTTCTACCAGTGACATGATTCGTCTGAAAATTGTAGAACTGGTATTGTCTTTGGAATGGCAGTTTCAGAAACCTTTAAGCAATTTTATTGACTGACCATACCTGTGGGTAAAGCCATGCCATTTTACACAAATGGATCCAAGACGGAAGATGGTGTAAGCAGTGTCGTTTTTTCAGAGCGCCAAAAACCTGAACAAATCCTTTCGTCTACCCACTGCATCGTTTCCAAGGGGAGATTAGAGAAGCCCTGTCCTGGCTAAGATGGAACGTGATATCCGCCGACGATATTTGAACCTTTACGGGTAGCCACGCAACAATCAAATGCTGGCATCTTTCACTACAAACTCCGAAGTTCAACGAACAGTTCAACATTCACCTGTGCTTGGTGCCAGGCCAGGGCATAATGATATCCCGCGAAACTGCAAAGCTGATGAACTCGCTTAACGCCACTAAACTGCCAGTTGATGGAATCTCTTGTAACATAGGTACCCCTATAGCTACCTTCAAGTTACAGCTCTATAACCTTTGCACACAAAAAGAGGAACATTGCCATATGGTGGACAGGCATCACCTGTCGGACCTCAAAACAAATCTGGCCTTATACCGATCAAAAATGATCAAGTAGCCTGATCTCCCTAAAGTGAATAATACCGGGCACTGCCTTTGGCCTTCACACGAAAAGACTAGGCCTATTCTACAACGACTTCTGTAGAAGCTGCCTAGACGATGAGGAGGTATGCATCCCGCACTTTCTCTGCTTGGACTTGCCTCAACTAGAAATGGCAGTATATGCTCATATTTCTATGATAGTCTAAGCAACCTTAGTAGAATACCGGTCTACGCTCTAGTAATATTTGTTGGCAAAACTAGCTGGCAGTCACAATCACGGCAACCCCCTCTGTTAATTGAAACCCCCACGTGGCGGTACAATGAGTGTTTTTTGGCCTAAGTGCCAAGGCCTAAGCCATGTTCATGTGCCATTTGCAGCTTAAGTTGTTTATTCGCTTGTGCCTCCTGCTTGTGGAGCCGACCTGAGACTTAACCTATAACCCGTCATTTGCTAATTTCTTCAAATTGTATTTACCAAGATGGCTGAGGTTATACAAAACGGGTGATCTCTGTTACGCTATCCCCTATGTTTGGAGTAAAAGACTCTTCACGTCGATTACGGCCTCTACATGAACCAGCTCCGTCAAGCTTTGGATCCGAAGACGATTATGTAGACTCATATCACTGTACAGTTCACAGTGGAGTCTTCCCTTACTGAAGCCAACACAAACGGGTCCAAAGATCGTATGCAAAAAACTCACCTATCAGTGACTTCCGCATCCTCTTTTCAGATTGTCAGTGCTGAACGTTGCCAGAGGCCCTGGTTTTCCCGGGACATGCCGGTTTTCATATAGAAATTCAACTTTTCGGGAGACCTTAATTTCCGGGCAAACTAAGTGTAAATAACTCCTTAATATTTGAAAAATTACTTTTGTTGTAGCATACCCTTAATGAATTTTCTTTGAAATTTAATCAAACGAAAAACTGAACTGCAGCTCGATGTTAATAAAAGAATCTATTTGCCTTTATAAACTGGGTTTTTTTTAACCGCATCGGATTAAAATGTAAAGCCCCAGTATTCTTTCCCACTGTAATGTGTCCCACTAAGCACCGAAACCAAAATCTGGGAACCGTAGTGAATGGCTTAAAGTCAACTTATTTCTTCGAGAGAGGATCTAAGGATGTGTAACTCTGTTCGAAACACAGGTTGGCAAGAATCAATCTGCGTGTGATCTCGGGACAGATTTTGTGAGTAGTCTTCAATGTTCAATTGAAAAGCCTACGACTGGCGTCCATTGTGATGCTTTGCCTTAACCTCAATGCGTAGACGTCGTTTTTTCATCGTTTGACATCAAACCTATTGTAGCCACTTTCGTCTCAATGCTAGCAAACGACTCATTGAATGAGTTCTGTCAATCATATCCAGGTATGCTTAAATGTGAATAAACTCCTGAATGATCGTACCTCGTGGCCTTAATTTATTACTCGATTCTACAATAAAATGATTTCGAAAATCGAAACTACGAAGTTTTTTAAGAACATTCGAAGAAACGAAAATAGAACAGATCGAATAGAATCCAAAGTACAATCGAACATTTTTTTTTCAATTTTCAATTTTTATTCATTCATTGTACAAACAGCTTACAAGATGAGAATAAATAATGCTGCGAAGCCCTTTGGTTCGTCTGCAGGAATCTCATTTTGGTAACATTGTAGTTGGGCCCCTGATTTTGGAATCTCGTGAAGAACGATCTTGAAGAAGTCACATGCAAGCGCGTCGACTTGCCTAAGACATTGCAGACGTTGAACGTCTCGTTGAGTTTGTTCGAGCAACGAGAATTCTCCATCGTCAGCCTGTCGCTTTAGGCATAGGAATGTCAAAACTTGACAACAAAGGCTACACACTCTCTCATATGCTTGAACTTGAAGTCATCCATTAGTGGGTGAGTGTGGATTTACATTTCAAAGGGGACGCTTTTTGTCGAACCGATGTTTGTACTCTACACAGTCAAGATGTCCCGATTTATATGAAATATGAAACGACCGAAGACATAGACACATGCCTAACAGCTGTTGAGGTGCCCTTTACGCGTCGACAAGGTCGTGTGAGGGGCTATATTGCGCCGCAGACCCCGTCAAATAACAGTGGACAATTTTTCGTGCGGTCTTTTACGAAACACGTGGTTCCGACAAGACGACTCCTGCCAAATAATGTGCTACCGACAAGCCCCCGACATTGCTCTGTTGTCGTTCCCGACTTCTTGGCATGGAGCGTACGAAAACAAGCCAACCACAACCTAGCTGCTCCCAAGTAGCTTCTGCCTTGTGAACGACCCTGAAAAATCACAACTGTCAAAAATGTCATCTTCCGACCACCACCCGAGCGTTTTAATTTATTAACCAATTTATAAAATCCGACTCTGCGACACGGCAAAATCCAAAGGAAACATGAGATATTAGCTGCGAATTTTCAAAGCGAAACACGTTCCCCTGACAAAATAATTCACGCTTCCATCCAATGAAAGAACAATTTGTTCACTTGGCCATGCGCCATGTGGCACCAGAAAAAATACACGAAAACTATGTTTTTTAAAGAGCTCTCTTGTTTTCTAAAAGTCAATCTATTTTGGTTTACTTGCGGATTAGGACGGAGCATCCACCACCACCACACAGGCAAATGCCAAACTATCGCACGTCACCACCTGTCTCGAGTAGTGCTCAGTTCAGTGAATGCTACTCGTATTGTTGTCATAAAAAAGAGCAAAACACAAATTGCAAAAGCCAACTTAATTAGTCGACGGCTGGGCATTTACTTTCCCGCCTGGGTATCGTCTTTCAGGACGGGTTTAGCGACGCTAGTGGGCGAATTATTATCACCCGCTCGTTGGCTTTGAATGTCAGAAATGCCCCAAATGGAAGCCGGAACGCTAACAGCAAAGCTATCAAAATAGACTTTCGAAAACGATGCTAATGTATGCAAGTGACACACTGGACTGCGGATGAATGGAGGTTTGTTTTGTGGTGCAAGTAGATAAGTGTGACAAATGAACTTGACAGATTTATTGTCTGGTGCACAATGTGCATTGTGACTCCGGTGTCATCTGTCATCTGCTGACGTTCACTGTGAATGAAAGGGGAGAAATTCTAAGCGGATTTCGAAGCAGAAACGGTGAATCCGTTAAGAAGCTGCTATGGCATCTGCTTGTCTTCGATGACAGATCGTTGATGACTTCGGCGGAGTCTCCTTATTGGGTCATATGGCCATTTGTCACTTCTGGCTCCACCCGTGCTTGTGTTCTGTTTTTATAGTTCTGTCTCACCAGTTCAACTGGAATTGCTTGTGAGCAATAAATATTTTACAAGTCACCGTCATGTTTCCCGAGAATGGCAGTTAATCACTCCATCCCACGATCGTAAATGATTGTCGAACTAGACATTTGTCCGGCTGGGCTAATCGATTGATTTCACAATTTGATGCAAAGTCGCTTTTAGCTGATACAGACATCGGGTGTTTTCATAAACGTCAGACGAACAAAGGACTGCCTTAAACATGTTCATTAATCCAGATTGACGATCGTACAAAGTTAGGTTAGTCGATGTTGGGGAAGATTGTGCAGTTATTATTTTTTGACGCCCAAAAAAGCGCCGTTGGAAGAAAACATTTTTACTTGATAGATATTCTGCAGAATGTGTGTGTTCAAGAAAGCGTGAGAAAATAAATGCGAATGTGCTAGCGCAGTTTGCAACACCCATTGTCTTTTATTGACATTTTCTGGAGATTGAACACATGTCAAATTTTAGCATTGTAGTACTTATGTTCTAGAAGCTATCCTTATCTCAAGTGGAAGAGACCTTCAATTTCATGCTGACTACGAACGGTGAAGGTTTTCTTGGCAGCTATTTCCTCTGAGAATATTCTGTGAACATTGTTTTTATCGAGAATGTAAGACTTAATCCATGCAGAAAGCTTCGCAAACTATGAATTCATTGCACATATCGTGGTTTAAGGGTGCTTGCACACTGATTTGAAAAAGTAGTGTTTTTAAAGAGAACTTCCCCTATTGAATAATGAAAAAAAAACAGTTCTCTATGAAACACCCTATGCGTAGGGTGATCAGATTCATGAGCACGAAGAAGAGGACATCTTCAAAAACGTCAAATCTCATCAATTTAAGAATAAAAAAAAAACACCCAAAATGAAAGAAATACAATAATCTTTAATTCAGGAAAGCTAAAAGAAACATAAATTTTAACAAACTCAAGTAAAATAAATAAAAATTAAATATTTTCAGTTAGTCTTAAAATGAAAATAAAATAATGGGACTAATTTGAATTGTTGACTCCGAAAATATTTTTCGTTTGATCGTGTTTTTTTTCAATATCAATGTTTGCTTAAAATTTTGTAGGTAGCCCTAACATTCAGAGTAGCAGAGTAGGACAAATTTTTTAAATTATATTTACAAAAAATAATTAACGCCTGGATGGCGCAGTGGGTTAAGTGCCTGCTCTTGGTTAGTGGGGTCCCAGGTTCGAATCCCAGTGAAAGCAAAGTTAATACGCTTTTAACATCACTGGAATGGTCAATCCGTGGTAGTACTCTGACTGTGGGTATCACAATGAACCAATATGGTCTAAATGTGCTGGACTCCTCTTCGAGAAGAATTTCACACCCAGCATACCGCCCAATCTTACTAGGAGTCTGAATACCAGACGCTGGAAGGTCCACTGCGAATCTTCACAGGTGGATTGAAGATGGATGCAGGTGTGGGTGCTGGTGTCTATTCCAAGGATCTAAATTTCCAGCTATCTTTTCGACTACCTTATCATTGTAGCGTCTTAGTCTATAGCGATTAAGGAAGCCCTGTCCTGGCTGAAAGACAATGTAATATCGCGCACAGATATCGTCATCTGTTCCGATAGCCAGGCAGCGATCAAATCTCTGGATTCAGTCACCTTTAATTCCAAGACTTCCCTTAATTGCCGCATATCTCTTAATGAGATGGCCAAGTATTTTAGCATCCAACTGATGTGGGTGCCGGGACACTGACATTCCAGAGAATTGCAAAGCGGACGAGCTCGCAGGAAAGGGCACAAACTCCGTGCTCTTTCCGGGTGGAGACCCACCCTCCATGCCTTTCGCTACTACTAAGCATCTGCTAAAGCTTAAAACGCTTGCCCAAACAAACCGCAGATGGACATCTGGCACAGGATGCCTCATTACCAAACAACTCTGGCCTATGATCGATCCTAAACGATCGCGTAGCTTGATCAGATTAAGCAGGCCTAATCTCAGATCTCTTATTGGCGGTCTAACAGGGCTTTATGCCATCGGAACTCACGCCTCTAGACTAGGCCTTCCCTATAATGATTTCTGTAGAAGCTGCTTGGACGAGGATGAGGAAGAAACCATCGAGCACTTGCTATGTAATTGCAGTGCTCTCTCATCCCGCAGATTCAGACATCTGGGAGCCCTTTTCTTTGTTAATCTGGCTGAACTGAGCAGCATAAAAATCAGCCCTCTTCTTCGCTTAATCAAAGCACAGATTGGTTTACGGAATAGGTAGATCCGCGTGGGCCTACACAATGAACCTATGTTTGGCATAAGTGTGTCTGCTGCTTGTATGCGCGGCAGTCAGCCACTTCAACCTTACCTAACCTAAATGTGCTGGTGAATTCACTAGCAGCCTTTCTACCTAACTTAACCTACAATTGCTTTTACGTGGCACATCTTGTGGTGAACGAGTACATTGAAGAAAACGTCTTAATGGGAAAATATTACTTAAAGAGTTTGTCTACTTTGGCTCCTTGATGAATAAGTTCTAGTAAGATCAGTATCGATGTCAAATGAAGAATAACTCCAAGCAATCGGTCTTGACTTCCGTAACGTAATAGAAATATGCGTGAAGTCCTGTAATCTACGAATAGAGGAACTTTCATAATTAAAACCTCCGGCCAATGTTCGATGAGTATTCCTAGATCATCCTCTGGAAAATCTTCTCTAACTTCACTTCACAAGCTAGGTCTAGGCCCACCTCGGACTCACTCATACTCATCCTTTTCATACTCAGCATTGCCCCTAGGGCCCTTGCTGTGGCTGCAGTACTCATTCAGGCTAAGTTAGAGAGTTTTGGCTTTGGCTTGGGCTACGTCTTCTAGGTTAAGATGCTGTGTGTTAATTATGCTGTGTGGTGTGTGGGCTCAAGGAATTGTCAGAGATTCTCCCAGTTCGGAGCCCTTCTTCGCAAGACTGTCCGTCTTTTCATTTCCTTGGACTACAGTATGTCCCGACACCCAGCAGAAGATACCAAGAACATCTCGGTGACACTCTGCTTGCAAAGTCCAACCAGCTTCGATGTCAGAATGTCTGATGCTATGGCCTTTATTGCAGGTTGACTATTAGAAAATATGGTGATCGATTGGACGGTAATGTTTTGCTCTTTCAGCACAAGTGCCATTTTGAGTAATAAAGCCTTCTCTTGAAAAACCAAGCTGACACTTTACAGTGCAATGATGCTTAACAATATAGCATATTAAAGGGAAAGAAGTGGAAACTGTTGCACTTTCTATCTTTGGTCTAGTTTGCGTTAAAAGCATTTGGAGAAGAGGATTCAACAGGAACTGTGTGGACTGTACCTCAATATGAGTTTACCTAGAAGTCTACATCTCCAGCGCTGGCTGGAACATGAAAACGATTTTGCCCCGACCTTAGGACAATGCAACAGAAGACGTCCTCTGCCGCATCCGCATGGCGCACATATGTCGAGGCACTTACCCAAAGACTGCGACAGCTGGAGTAAGGGTTGTTGGTTGAGGTCCATCCCAGACTGTAGGGCACACTCGGTCATTTAGTCTCTTAGAGATATCATTTTCTGTTCTTACGTTAAGACCGCCATCAAATTCCTTGGTTCAGGCAGTCTTTAAAGACCGCGGTAAGCTGATGACTGTCTCAATATTCACCTCGTCTCTGTTTGCTGAACGGTACCATCTGGTAAACGTTGATGTTGATAAACGCACCAGGTGTCCGAAATACTCTTCACTGCAATAATAGAAGTCATACGTGCCAATTGCTAAAAAAAGCTTCTATTAAAGCTTTACAGAATAAATTACACTCGTCGCAGGTCAGTAATATGGCACTGCAGAGCACTTCCTCTGTGCTCTGTCACTATCCCGTCTTTGCTCGGATCAGGTGGCAAGTTTTGGGACAGCTGATGATAAAGGTTCCCCATCACAGAAACGCCTGTTGATCTCCCTTCGGAAGACCTACAAATTACAGCAAATGCAGGTTAGTGCCTTGCAGTACAATGGACAAGGTTTTTAGGCTGAGTGCTCTAGTGTAGTGTTTAAAAACCTCCGAATACGATTAACTAGAATGGTTCTGAAAAGCTAAAGTTAATGGTTATCGATGTTCCTGCACACCAAAAACTCCTTGTTCCTTAAGCACAAAAACTTGGTGTACGAGGCCATTAAGTTCCACTTCCTGTGGAGGGACTAGCGCGTTTCTAGGAAGTTCCAAAATGTGTATAGGACCGTCACTTGGGTAGGAAAGCTAAAAGACCAGCTGTCGATTGAAATGTGAGTCTTTCCATGATAAAATGATAATGCTAACAGATCCCAATTGTCATTTGACAGATGTCACAAACGACGCGTAAGCTGTCAAAAATATACACAAATCTGTTGCATAGATTTAATCTGATAGCTGCATCGGCGGGCACGCCTGTGGGTGCACAGCTCAGTTCCCCGACTGGGACTGTACACATTCGTACAAAAAAAGCTAGCTAGCCCATAGTAAGAAAGTAAAGGAAAAAATTATCACCCTTTACAGTGACCACCTCGAGTTATGCTACGCTCTCCAGTTACGTCATAACCATCCCAACCACATGATGCCCTAAATAACAAGACATTTTTTGATCGAGCTGACAAAGCCTTCTAGACTAAATGTGTCAACTTCGTAAACACTTTAAGCATTCGCCGATATGTTAGTCACAATTGGGTTTAAAAATAGAGTACAACCAGCGATTGGACGCCACTATCGGCGATAATCGAACATTTATCTCTCCTCAAAGACTTAACTTCGCTACATCCACGCAGGTGCACTTCGTTTTTTGTTGTTGAATTTTTGGGGTGAATTCCCTTGATGTTATGCTATTCATCATCATATAAATCCTCTCATCACGTGATTTTAATCGCAATTACTCACCCCGATGTTCGGCATTTCAAAGTTCATGAAACGCACCACTATGACGAAGTGTTGAAAACCACACAAAAGTCAACAGCAAACCTTTGGGTATTAACACCGGTCTGCAGATAAGATTACAAGTAACCTCGATTAATGCCGAGAATGGATTTGGTGATAAGCAACGGCGACAACGAAACGAAACAGCCCGCAAGTGAATTTGCTTAAGTAAATTATTTGTTTTCTCTTGGCCAGGTTAATGAGTACTTAAGAATTATTGCAAGAAAGAAAAAAAAAACAGAGATGAGATAACGAAACGTTCTAGAAACGTACCGCATTCGGAGTAAACTTCCGCCGGGTTTCACCTTCGTTTGTGTCTTCAAGTACAACCGCGTTCGATGGAAATGAATAACCGCAGACTTGCCTAGAAACTTAGAGGCTGTAAGTGATCACAGAAACGCATGCTCACAAGGCTGGTTTGAGGTGGGGCAGCCATAAGATGTAGCCCTAGCGTATACACGAGTATATACAAGCAATGTAAATTAAATGAGTGATTGCAGTTCAGTCTTTAGGGAAAGGGTTTAATAATTCTAAAAAGTGCCATGAAACGGGATGAAACTTACAGGACACAACAATGTAGCGGGGTAGCTTCAGTGTCGAGGAGGAGAAAGGCGGCACGCTTGCGGTTGCGATGCTCAGATCGTGGAACGGGGTAATTCTTGATCCCTCCAGCGTACACCAAAGTTTCCTGCTTAGCCTGCTGTACAAACTAATAATACTCGTTTCACCAAGAATGGGAATATTTTTTTTTTTTTCTTGAGTATGTGGAAATCTTGGAAATATTCCACAAAACTCTATGGCGAACGTTCGCACATAGAAGTGTGAGATTTTTACTCACTAAAACCACCTTCCTGTATTTTTTTTTTCATAATTTAGGTACTGATCGGCAGTACACTGAAAGTTCCTGCTAACACCACAACCATGCGGGTGTAGACTATCGCATGAGATCAAGGGGTGGAATCCTTTGAAGTCGGCGCAAGACATAAGTTTCCTCAAGGATCGGGTGAACTGCAGTGTTTGTGTGCTTTTCTAGGCAAGATTCTTAACTTCATCATGGAGTGGTAATGTGCCAAGATCTCTGTGAATATCGTCGTTTCTGATATACCACGGTGCACTGACGATGGTTCTAAGCACCTTATTTTGAAAAGTGTGCATTATGCTCATATTACTTGCTTTGGTACAACCGCAAAGTTGTACGCCACACGTCCAAATAGGTTTTAGGGCTTGCTTGTATACAAGCAGCTTGTTTTCAATACTAGGCTTGGATTGTTTACCAATAATCCAGTACAGATCTTTATATTCAAGTTCTGCACGTTTCTTTTTGACGTGCTCCTTCAACTTGAGTTTAACGTCAAGAGGCATCCCGACGTATTTCGTTTCATTGCCAAAAGGTATTGGACACGATTTAATAAATACAACTTGCTTATAAGTAAAATTAATATGTACTGATTATATATATACTGATTAGGGACAATTAACCAGAAGTTCATCCATTCGTGTAGCTGATCTAGTGAACGTTATAATTTTGCTGTAGAGTCTTCAACCGTTTTGGCTGTTACCAAAATGGCGGTGTCGTCCGCAAATGTGCCTAGAACAGTTTGTTCTTCTTGTGGTAAGTCACTAGTATACAGTAGGTATAGCAGAGGGCCAAGAACACTCCCTTGCGGTACACCAGCATTTATATTTTTAAAAGCGGAGTATTCATTTCCATTCTTCACACGGAAGATCCTATCAGAGAGATAGTTCGCTAAAATACTATACAGGTTCCCCGGTAGGATCGGCAGAGTTCATATTTCAGACCTTCATGCCAAACTTTGTTAAAGGCTTGGCAAACATCGACAAATGTGGCTGAACAAACGAGCTTTTGTTCAAATGCCTTTTCTATTACATCAGTTACACGATGTACTTGGTCAATAGTTGAGTGTTTGCTTCTAAAACCAAATTGATGATTTGGTATGAGCGATTTTTTCTTCCACAATTAGACTTAAACGTCTAAGTGTGGCAATTCTAGGAACAATGTACAGAAATCAAAAAGGGAGACAAAATACTGCCAGTAAAAGAGTAGATAGAAATGATTCATTGTAAAGTAGGAAGTCAAACGGAGTGCACCTAATTTGGGAGGAAATAAATAATAATTTAAAATGAAGGAGAGTTGTTTTGTTTTAATAACGTAGCTTACATAAGCAGATTTTTTTTCAAATACTTTAGACATTATCGGGAGTAGTGAGGAAGGTCTACACTTCCATTGACACTTCAAGTCACTTTCAAATTTTAGAGCGGCATTAATTAAGGAGAGTAACTTAAGAACGTTTTCTTAGGTAACTCTTTAAGAATTTCTCCTGTAATAAAATCGTAACCAGGAGCTTTTTTAGGTTTTAAAATGCGAATATTGTAGATTGTAGAAACTAACAAAATATGCAATCAGTCGTGGTGCATTGAAAGCCTCGTGCAATCATCACCCATCACAGAGGATGACTTAGAATATTTTCGATCTGGAAGTTGATCTGTATTTGTTCCTCCCATGTGACTCTCGAGAAAAATACCAGTTCACACTAAAGTCATATGCGCTTATTTAAACCAATCAAAGATCCAGACACAAGATGCAAAATCCCAACGAGATTTAACACGAAAATTACGATACAGTTATTTCTGTCCGAACACTTTATTCAGAGCATTTGAACACACAATTAAAGGCAAACGCCACAATGGCCACCAGAAGCCGACTGTGTTGCTGGCCAACTTTCGCAGGTGGCCCAACTTACAAGGGTAGCCAATTTTGCAGATTTCACTGTACTCGTGTTGCAGGCATTATATTCCACAATCCATAGCCATAACAGTGCGCCACGATTTGCCAGAATCTCCACCTGAAAGACCCTACAGATGTCAGGGAGTCTTAAATATCAGACAAAAGAGGTACAGTGTACTTTGTCGCCGCTACATAAGTTGTTCACTGTATTGTAGTTGAACTTTTAGTTATGAAATATTTTTGTAGACTATTTGATAAAGAAAGTAGGAAATCTAAAAGGATTTCTTCTTTATCAAACGACCTTATAGAGCGGGCTGACCTTAGGCGTAGATTCTGCAACGTTAATGTAATGTTCATGTGGTCTGAGAGACGTGTTGTCGTGGAAATGAAAGTTAAAAAAGATACCTAATCCATAATTGGGATAAAATTAAATTCTTTTCTGAAACTAGTTTGGGGAATGCGTTTGTGAGCTCATGTCTTTCAAAAAATCCACATGAACATGAATTTTGTACACTTAAACATAATGCATTCAGCTCCGAAAAGATCAAATCCTCTCTCCATCCACACCTTCACACGATCAACGATCGGAAACACTTTTTTATGTCCTCTACAAAATTGTCACGATAAAGTTCGAAACTACTGAAAACCCATAAACGCATGAGAAACTCTTTAATTTCTGCCGTGGCCCCTCCGAGGCGAGACCTAGAAAATATAAAACGAAATCGAAGCGAAGCGCAACGCAACGCCGCCGACTGTCACTGTCATTATCGAACGCACAAGCGCTCGCTCATTCAGCACCATATGGTGTGCTCTCAGCCATAAATGGTCACCACTGTGTGGGGATGTCATTTGCCCATAAATTAGCTTCTGAACGAGTTATTTATTCAAAAACTGTTTGCTGGTCTCTTCAAATGCACTGAAGAATGCATAATCATACAGTTAATTGATTTCTCGGTCGCACAGACCAGCTACGACGTTGGTCAAGTGTGACCGAATGAAACGATTGGCGAACGGAGGAGGGCCAACGGTAATTCTAGATATTTTCAGTTTCTCTTGGCGATTGTTGGGCATTTTGTTCAGTTGAACTGGTTCATTTGTTGTTATGCTTGTGATTTATTTAATGTTGTCTTGTAGTGTAGGGGACTAGGGATCGAAGAATGTCAAAAGTGACAGGAACGAGGACCTGACAGTTTTTCAATCGAGTTGGAATCATGATTTTGATTGTGATTCTGACTCGCTCACATGAAGATTCAACAACGTCATCAGCTTTTCATGTGCAAGCACAAACGGCTGATAGAACAAAGCCAGGACTTAAGGTGTATTGATTTCATTGGCTTGCCATCGGAGAAACAAGTCACGTCCACAGCGACAACTGGAGAAACAATCATTAACTTTATCGCAACCGAACGAACGTATCTAATCTATTTATCGCGTGTTAGTTGCAGATAATGGTTAAATTAGTAACTCATGTATTTCGGACGCCATTAAGTGGAGAGGAGTCTGTTCTGGGGAGCGAAATAAAAGCAATATTTGATTACATTGTGCAGAGTGTTTGGCAACACAATAAAGCCATAACTCGCGAGCCGGCCACCCGCCGCAGGTGGCTGGTGTTAATGGAATTCCAGCTCGACTGCGTAGGTGTCTCCCCTGCGAATTGCTAAACATCTGGAGGAGTTATTCCATTCTCAGCGATTTCTTGTTTTACTCGCAACAGCACGGTCTAAGGCCATCCCAACTCGAATGCCCACTGCATGTCGGCGGCGTGAGCGACGTCGCTTATTCTATTCACGTCGTCGTCGGTCGGTGGTGCGTTCTTCTGCGCGGTCTTTTTCGAATCAATGAATGAACCGTCTACAATGGATTTGTGTTTTGAGTTTATAATCACGTCACACCTGTTGCACTGAACGTGGTTATATCACCACAGGTTGCAGTATTCAGTTACGACGCCTATGATGATGATGTTCCGAGACAAATAACACACCGACAGATAGGTTTATTAATACGTGAAGTGTCGCGCTGATGTTTACTTCAGCCACCGCGTATTCTCTGCATCCACCCAAGCTGATTGTTTTTTTTTTCTGCTTTGCCTTGCCTCCACTTGTAGCGAGCACCGTGGGAGTACATCGTTAATAAGATTGCCCCACTTTTCTCGAACATGGTTGGGGGATTGCCATTTGAGATGTATTTGGTGGATTGTTTAGAATTTTGATGCTAAATAGAACCTTGGCATATTAATGGGTTTTATTGCAGACACAGATGGTTTGGATGGAATATTTGATTTGTTTTCTGTTTTTTAATTTCAGGTCTTAGGTATACTGTGCATGGCCTTAGCGTCACCGGCTTTAATTGGAGCTACACACTTCTTCCTGTTCGTGGTGGTTGTGTCCTTTATTGCAACCATCCTCTGGTCGTTCGCCTACTTGCTGGGAGTACGAGAGGGATTGACGGTGCCCTTCAATTGGATTTTGACGGTAAGTTGTTGGAAAAGTGAGACAGCTTGGACGCAAGCAGAAGAACATCTGTCTCCAACTTGTGTTCCAGTCGGTTTCAATCAAACATTTTGTCAGTTTCCCAGTTCATTTCCAGAATCCGGCAGAAAATAATTGATGATTTTCTTTTCATCAGCTTGTTGCTGAAAGTTAGGTTAGGTTAGAGTGTCAGACAGAGTCAGCAGTCACACTTAGGACGAGGTTACTTCTCCTTCTGAAGAATTACAGAGAAGGTTCGCAATCAGCTGTTTCTCCTCCAGCTGCAGAAGCTGTTGTAGGACAGGTCTAAGCACAGGCTTAGTACCCATAATAATAGGGTTGAATGTGAGATCAACCTTAGAGTGAAATGAGAATTTCCTTTGAATTCGAATCGTTGGTCCAGGTAGTAGTTTGCGAAAGGCAGTCAAATGTTAATGGAGCACGGCCTAGGTATAACGCTGATAAGAGTTTTCGGCTTCATATGATCAGGCTGTATGATCATATCGGATTGAGAGTAGACCATAAACGTTTCACCGAGAAGTATCCTGAACCAATAAACAATCTACGGTTAGTTTGAGCAAGCGTTTCAAGCTAGATGGCTTGCAGTGGCGATAGACAAGGATGACAGATCACCATCCGGAGAGAGTGAGTGTGTAGGCCCCTTTATTTTGAGTTCGTCCAATTCGCAATTTTCTTTAAAGTCTTACCGCACCGACAGAACTTGGATGCTTTGCGAAATAGAAAGTTCTTTGAGGTGAATGTGATCACTCATACCACATAAAAGGCCAGGATCAAGCTTCAACAGGAACCAGTCGTGTTATGCTTGCTACTGTTCTCTCACGAGTCAAAAGGACCTACAATTTTATACCGACTCCGACCGCCCGAGTGGGATAAGCTTTTTCTAAACAGAAATAGCCTTTGGCCGCTTTTACACTTGCTAAATTCGTCGGCGACTGTTCTTTTATATTTCTTCGTATTTCTTGGATTTGGTTTATTTTCCTTAAATTCTCAATGTTGGATATTGGAAGCAGTAGTATTACAAAGATAGCCGACTTCGCAGCGGATTGTCCATCCACAAATTTGAGTGCCTTTTGACAGATATTCATGAATTTTTGACGGTTGTTCATGAAATAACGCGAATGTCGTCATCTGATTGATCAATTTGGTTTAAGAAAACGTTATAAAAAATGGTTGTCAAAAATGTTAAAGGGCAAGAAAAGGAGAAGTCGGGCATCTCTCTAATACTTAATTTCTGATTGGAAGCATTCTATACATATCTGAGAAACAAATGACGCCGGTGTGAGAGCGAGAGAGATTGGGAAACGGAAAAAGTTGAGAAATAAGATCTCTATTTCAGAGACTGAAAACTCTCCTATGTGAATTTGACTTGCGATCAAAATAGGGAATAAAAAATATGAATTTAGCGAGTGTGATGGCTGAAACACAATAGTGCGCTGCTCGAGCCGACTTCATTTTACGGAGAGAGTGCGATGACGCATTGCGTTGAAATAAATGCTCAATTTATCAGCTGTTCTCTCTCTCAACTACCAGCTAAATAATATTGCCGCCTTTTTGCATACACTCATTTGAAATGTCTTTTGTCGTTAAATTATTTTTAATCAGCTGTTTTCATTTCTCAAATGACAGTTGATACAAAATACTCTCAATTTGGAAGAAAACTCTCAATCTGGGAGAATATCTCTCTCACAGCGCTGTCAAAAAATATCCAACATGTTGAATAATGACGTGCCATGGACTACGATTTACGTTTAATTACGATCCTCTCATCTCTCCCAATTTTCACTAACGCAGGTCGACGCTGTATTTTGTGCTTGGCCACTGAATTGTGTGCGTTGAAAGCCAGCGCAAACGCACTATTGTGTTTCAGGCATGAAAGCGGCCTTTGAGCATTCTCGGGAACTCGAAAAAGGTGGGGCTGTAAAAGTTATTGTAACCTTGACACTGTAGGTCCAAATGCGTAGGAGTTGAGGAACAAACCCACAACATCACGGCCACCACATATTTTTAGTACGGAAATTCAAAATTGTCAACATTTTGCCCTGTTTTTGAAAAACTTCAAAATGTTCCTATGAAGTATAAACGCTGGACACAAACTTTAGAGTTTTGTTTAAGTAAGTTAAAATGAACGAAACTGAACGATGTGGATATCATGGTACAGTGGACTCCTATGTCAAACTCTTCGTAAGTCGAAACTCTCTCTAACTCGAACTTTTTCGCCATATTCGCCTCAATTTTTCATACAAAAACCTCTCTCTTACTCGAAAAAATTATGGTATCCCGCGACAATTCGACTTACTGTATATTCATTATAATTTAATAATACGTCAGTCCCCTTAATATCATTATATTTTGATATTTTGAATTTTTGATTTTTGAATTTTGAATTTTGAATTTTCATTGATATTTTGAATCTTTAACAAAGACAATTAGTTTGATTTCATCGATTACAAGAATCTTTATGTTCACACTGTAAAGTTTCTGTCACGAATCTGTCAATTATGTGCGAACCATCCGTAATCCGCGGTGAGTCATTCCCCCAATTTTGACAACAGCTATTTTTGGTACTCAATCGGGTAGTACAGTGGTGCCCACTTCTAATCTCTTTCAATTCTTTTTTTGAATCACGATGAAACATTCCTCCAACAGAATTAGTAGAGAAGACAAGACAGTACCATTTAGCATTATCCGTATTCCTCTTTATACTCAATTTCCACAATGGACTTACCTATGATTTAAGTGCATCTGCCTCAAATGCTAGATGGTTTATCGTCTTAGAAAGGTACGCGTTTTAAGGAACAATTGCATTCCTGAAGCGGATGACCGCTACTGCAACCTACCTGCCCCCTTAATCTTCTTTCAGTGGCACTACAGTCCGGTGTGAACCTGAGCCTCAATCTTAAAACCTCTACACGATCTCAGACCTATGTACCTACATGCCATTATTTGAATGTACCATCAAAACATCCAACCAATCTGCTATGAGAAAAAAAAATGAATCATAAGCTTTGATTCTTTGAATGGAATGCAAATCATTTCACTAACTGATATGTAATGCTATATACCCTGCTGTCAGTGTCAAAGTGACAAGAATGCTGCTGTCAATGTTGACGTACTCTTACGAGAGCGGCAGCTTATTATGCAATTGTTCGTCGATTCAATGATTATCGTTAATGTCAAGCAAAACAAAACCAATTTACATTTACATTTATGTGAACATCATAAAATGGAAGAATGTGACTTACTTAGATCTTCTTGACAATTGTCGAGTTTTGCAAAATACCCTAGTTCATGCCTTATTTTTTATTTAGCCTCTCAATAAAAAATAGAAGTAATTATAATCTTTAGATAAATAATCTAGAGGAATATGCAAAGATTTTTGTCCTCCAGACTTGTGTTTATCGTATATTTTATGGTTATTCCTTCTTATCCAGCACAATTTTTCTTCGCATAGCTTTCACCAACAACAATATCTTGGCACAATCTCTGACTTTCTGGATCATTGGTCCCGTCTGTAACACCTTCTTTACCTTTTCGGTAAATATCATCCGCCTATCACTTCATCAAAAGTCCCTATTCTCAAAGTGGAATAGCTATCAATTGGTTAAGTTACTTTGCTGAAAGTTTTATTTTCAACTCAATAAAGGCAACAAAATAAAGGCAGTTCATTCTTTAATTTGCGAGGGGGACAAGTCGCCTTTTCTTTTTAGGTATAGCAGCTTGTGGAGCTCTTAATCCATCTTGTTTGGCTTAGACGCCTGCATTCTCACGAAAATAAAAAATAATGAAAAAATAGCATCCCTATAGATTCATGCTCGATTCGTTCATGCATGATTCTAGAAAAGTGGTGAGTTGTGGTATGTCTAGCAAGCTTATTCACTTTGTCTCCATTGTCCTGTACCTAACACAGGGATATTTTAAACTGTCCGCCATCGCTACCAGATATGAACGACAGCTTGCTAGCGATAAAGAATTTAGAAGAACCATATCAATTGTCTTTATAGCCGCTTGACTTTCTATGAAAATGCAAATGACAACATGAAGGTGTCTCGAACTAATATCATATTCCACCTTAGCCATGACAATGATGCTCCAATGGTCATATTCTCCATAAAAAAAAATAACTAAGGATCTAAGTACTTTGAAAACCTGTGGTGTCCAAGCTACGTCCGTTTTGGAGCCGTCCGTAAAAAAAAGCGGAGAGCGTCTAAATGAAGTGTGGTTTCTTGCGCAGATCTCTCTATCCGGTATCTATATGACCATGCTGCAAGATAAGTTTTGTAGGATTATAGAGCAAATTTGTCATATCTGATTCACAGGTTCACGTTAAACTAAGCTGCGAACTCCAAACGCACCTATTTGCGACCAAAAAAATCGCATTTAAATGAAATGTGAGTTTGTGAGCTTCGCAATTCACAGCCCTCAAGACGCTGGTACAGCGATGTCCACAGCGATGTCCACAGCGATGTTGAAAAACGCTGAACACTTCAAACTTTGTTGCTTCATATTACTGGATCAATCTACAATGATTAATATAATAATAATTTCGAAGCATGCGGTTGAGCTTAAATTGACATGGAAGTTTTTACCTCATCATCATTATAATCTTCTCAGGCGCATGTTCCACTAAGGGGGCAAAGCACGCACGTAAGATCGTCATCGATCCTTTCCCATTGACTCGAATTCATTAGGTTTTAAATCCAATCAGGTGAGTTTATGGATTTGGTCCAAGCCAAGCCTCGGAAGTCGTCACATTGAGCAAAATTAGGCTAAATGACCAAACCTGGAAACATCTACTCAAACCAAAGCTGCTCAACATTGATCTGCTCGCGTATAGTCGCCAGTATTCACGATCTTATTCTTTCGATCATTACCCAATTTTCTTTCTCATAGTTCGACACCAAGCTCGACCTTCCTGGTTACAGATCTACCGAGCTGTTTTAAATTGACATCTGCAACAAAAAGCTGACGAACCCACAACTCCTTCAATGTGAAACATTTCTCGCCTGAGCTGCGCTGCAACACCCAGTTCATATAAAAAGAGAAGGCTGACAAGACACAGCCTTGGGGTAGTCCAACGCCCCCGGTGAAATGTGCTGCATTTGCAGCGTTAATCAGAACGGTAACGATAAAACGGAATGGAACTTTTGTAGAACTCTCCAGAGATTACCTTGAGAAACTCGATCGTTTGGTTTTCCCAAATCTACAAGACGGCTGTAGGTCGGCTAGGCATACTCCCAAGCCTTCTCCCGTGCCATTCAAAGAGTTAAAAGGTGGTCGCTTGTACTTCTGTCGGGATGAAAGCCACTTTATTCATCGCTCAGCATTAAATATGATTGCTTAGCAGACCAACCTTCAGAACGATCACTTCACAGTTTCAGGAACATATGATGCCCCCTTGTCATCTCTCCAAGTCGAACTTAGCCATTTCTCTTTCATCGACCAACTACTTCCCCATCTGCTTTTGATGCCGGGTGATGCGATTTCTATTCAAAGTCGTTTAGGTCTTCTAAAATCCAGAGTTCCCACATTTCAAATTTTTTCCCCCTTTAAACATTTCCCGCCTCAAAAGACATCTAATAAATTGTTCTCTCATTTCTAGGAACTCATCAACACTGGCATCGAAACACTCCTCTACTTCATCGCATTCATTGTTCAACTGGCCAAATGGGCTGAGCGCTCCAACTTGCCCAACCAAAAGGGCTACTCCTCGAACATGGCGGGCGGAGTGTTCGGTTTGTTCAACTTCTTGGCATACGCAGCGGGCACGTACCTGCTCTACATCGAGCACAGAAGCGGCTCAACACAATAGTCATAATAGTTATTGAATAAGTTAAATGTAATTACTTTAATTTTCATTTTCACTTGTTTGTAATTTAACAGATTAAACGATTGTATTTTGTATTTATTTATAACATAAAACGATGGAACGGATAAACATTCAAAGCGAAATCATTTGTGCGCGAGAGAACGCAGCTCGAGTCTGGTTCGAGTTACACTTCAAGAAGCCGACACGTTTTGGTGTCGGAAAGTGTGTTGATGGATCCCCGAAGCAAAGACCACTTTGTTTTGCTTTATAAATTAGTTTTGTTTTGTCGATTTTCTTCTTAATGTGAGTCAGTTCAATAAAATTCTTTTTAACAAAATAAATAAAATGGAATGCGTTTTCGAAGAGGTGTCAATCATTTGGAAAGGGTTTGAATACGAGCGATTTAAAAGCGACAACAATTTTTGTATTCAACTGTAACATTTATAAACTAAACCCATGCTACCTTCCCAACGAACGAAATTACGAAATTGCAATTTATTGAAACCTCCGAGGTACATTTGTGTGGTTTCGAAACCTCGCGAAATGTAGTTGACATCCCCATGAGATCATCTGTGAGAGCTTGTGAGATCGAACCAGTCTACAGAGTGGACTTCAGTTTATTTTGGTGTTTTTTTGCAGATGTCAAACAATCAATAAAAAATTAGGTATGTATAAATACAATGAGAACTGCAATAACTTGCAATAACTTGCAGTTGAACAATATCTCTGAAGAGTTCATTTTTATTTTTTTTCTTTCTTATATTTCCTGTCAACAAACAACTGTTTCCCGACCAGTTCAAAATTGACACCTATGACATTTCGAAACACTTCAACTCGGTGGGAATGATCTATCAAGGTTTCAGTAAAAGTTCATCCAAGCCTCGTGATTTCGGGTCGGTGGAAACATAGCATACAGATAGGGGTTTACCAGTCTTTATATTAACATTTTCAATCATAGTGTCAATTGGAGTTTTTTCTTTATCCTACAGTGATCAGTGCTCACATCGGGTTGCTTAAACTAAGTCTTCATGTCGGTCCTTTAAGGATGGGTTGTTGATGTGGCAGCCGCTTTAGCCTTGATGGCGACTGCTATTACTGCTATGGTAGAAGTTATGCCGCTTGTCTTTCGATGTCGTCGAAATGGTGCACTGGCTTAGTAGATTTAGATTAAGTTAGCGTTGAGATAGCGTTTTTTTGATTCCTGATTTTCTCTTCTGGATAGTTTCGGACTTTGAGTAGCTTTCTTTTCATGGAGGTACTGATTTTATGGATGACTTATGTTCTGTCATGCTGCCGAAGATAGCTATCGAAGGTAAGATCTGTAAAGATCATAGATGGGCGCCTTATGGAAAAACCTTCGTTATGAAGACCTATACAAGTTATCTGTAAAGTAGCAACTTCGTTCTCCGGCTTAGATAATTTAGCTTACGCTGTGGTGGAATTGACTGTTGTGGTTTCAGCTTGGATCTTGGTACATCTGCCGTCCACGCTGCCGTTATTGTATTGACCAATACCTTGACTGACGCAATCATGATGGACGCGACTGTTAATCGGATTGGAAGGGATCTCTGGAGTGGCATATGATAGGCACCGCGCAGTGTCAGCTATAGACGCGTGTGGCATCTTGTAAATCGCCTTTTCAAAAGAGAAGCCAATTACTGATAGGTGTTCAACTGAAGCCATCTATATTCTTGTGAGCCGATTTTGTGTATCTCCCTATAATTACGTTCAAATGCGGAGAGGAATCATGCAATGTCCTGCAGTCATCGATAATACCCAGTAAATGGAAACACATTTTAAACGCCAATTTCTTATAACGGTCGATACATAAATTATTGCGAAACTTCATCAGAGGAACTTGCGTTTATGGTTTTTTCCTGAAATTTCCGAAGTGATGATTCTCGGCAGCGTTGAGAAATCTCTTCAATTTCTCCAGGATTTTGCGTACATTGCTCAAAAGCGATATAGGTATTTATCCTAAATCAGCTAACAAGTCGTACTTTGTTTTTTGTTTTTTAATATGACAGGTGCATTAAAAATGGGTCGTCAGCCAGCCAAGACACCCGCGTTTTCATTGTGGGCCAATGTTTCTTCTTTGATGCTACGTTCCCACAAATCGAAATCACGTTTAATCAAGTTTTTCAAAACTATCGAGGTTTCACCATACATTTTCGGGGTTTCAAAATCTCGCGCTACATCGAAACTTAGTTGAAAGCCCGTTGAGTTAATCCGTTCGTGAGAGGTTGCCAAAGACACAAGACAGAACAAGCCTGCAGAGTGATTTTCAGTTTATGCTATTTTTACTGAAACCTCAATAGGCCGTTCCCACCGAGTTGGAAATGTTTTCGCTCTCAATTTTCAAGTCATTCGCTTTCAATTTATAAGTGCTCGCCAGAACAGCTGTCTATTGACAGGAAATAAAAGTGTGACACCCCTAAAAAATATAAAATGGGAAAATTAACAAAAAAATTATCAAAATAAACTGAAGTTCACTATGCATCCTAGGGTTGTTCGATTCGACATCCTCTCATGGGACTGCAACGAGGTTTATCAGAAACCACGAGCTTTGCAGACTCTGAAAATGTATTGCGGAACTTGGTAGGTTCGGAGAAAATTGATGTAACCTCGCGGTTTCGTTCGGTGGAAACGTGGTATAAGTCGAATTTTCACGGGGAGGTATTTCGAGGGAATTGGATTTTGTTTTTGTATGGGGAAATAAGGTAAAATATGGCGATTCTATGGCGAATTATAGAGAGATTCGATTTAGAGAGAGTCCATTATTTCATTTCCTTTTAATTGTACTGCTCCTTATCTTTTCTTCTTCTTGATAGCTTATGACAATTGAAAACACTTTAACCTCAGTGGGAACGGTCTATTGAGGTTTCATTGTGAATATAGGCACATATTACTTCAAAATACTCCGAAGCCAGCATAGATCATGTTTAAAACAGCCGGGCTGATTAGACAATCACTTTATGATCTAGTCCACATGTCTAAATTGCAAGGTATCGATGTATGTATGACATTTGGCGTCAACAATAATGTCTCGCTTGCATCTTCTTAATAATTAGCAATAGTGAACGAACTTAGCGATAGTGATTTATTCGCTTGGTAGTTTCCATTGTCACTAGTATACGTACGTTCAGTATTGACCGATCGACCTATACCTCTTGCGGATAATTTTGGTACCATGTATGCGTGATGGATTCTGAGCTGTCAGAACTGGGGTCGGAATTTACGTACAAATGGCGAAATGTAGTGGGATATTAAAAAAATTAGAAAAAATATTAAATAATTATATTTTATTCTAATAAATGTTTTAATGCCGAGTTAAAAGGCAGGAGTTTTGATTTAAGGTGTTGTCAAGTGTCTATTTGTGATAGTTTTTGAGGAATGCTGTCTTGAAAAGTGTAAACAAAGCACCAGTTTGATATGAAATTGTTGGTGTTTAATCATTCTTCAACGCAATATACACTGAATAGTGAACAATAATAAGTGTTATTTCGCTATAGTTTGTCAAGCAAATTAATTTAAATATATTCAGTGCAGTGTAATCTGCTGAAATTCACTCATTCATACATATGTATGTATGTATGTTCATATCCTCCAATATAGCACAATATTACATTTGCTTTGTGCAAAATGAAAGAATAATACACTACACATTATAAGAAATTGTTTATATCATATAATTAACTTATTGCTTTACACGGAAACCAATTTCTATGAACTCTTCACTTGCATTACAGAAAGAAAGGGCCTTGGAATTGTTGCTATATTAGTAGGATGTAATATGTAACAATGTATGTATTGTGCAAATTTCAGCTGTATTTCACTACTTCAGACATTGTTGTATTATAATACAATGAATATACAGTAAAACAACACTTAATATTATCCACTATTCAAGTTATGATAAAATGTTACTGGCACTTAAGTGGTTTGTTTACTTTTTTCATTATGCGATTCCAAGTAAACTATCACTTCCAAGAACTTGACAAGCACTAATAACAAAACTGGCACACTTTTTTCCCGCTATTCCACCATTAATTTTATTCAAAATCAATTATTTTATATTAGTTTCACCAAATATCCCATACAAATTGCTTCGCGCGAAGGAGCTGACGGAATTCGGGTTCGCAAATGAGGTAGTAAAGAATGCCACCATGGGGTGCTGAAGTCAAATGACGATAGGTCAATTTGCATAACATTGCATTTCATAACGTTGCATTTTAAAATTTTTCTTAAACTGAACGTCCTCAAATTTCCTTACAACACATATAAACCCATAAAAACTAAAACCGAATCACGACCAACTTAACATCGCAATGCAGCCAACAGCAGATACCGAAAAAAAAAAAAACAATTAATATCAAACATTTTGACAGAAAAATAGAATTTTCGGGATCGCTTTGACTGATAAACCGGTACGCAATTTTTTAATTTTATCCGAAAATTACAATTACGACAAAATATTTTCTTCATTTAGTAAAGTTTTACCTCAACGACAGCACGCATCTTGTCATTTTAACATCTTCCTCGAAAAGCACAGCAAAAAAGACTCAAAATGAGTTTACCAGTATCACCGGAAGATCTTAAAAAACTGAAGGCATTTGTGGAGTTCTGCTCCTCAAATGTTGCAGTTCTCAATTTGCCACAATTGAGTTTTGTGAAAGAGTTCGTCGAGAAACTGGGTGGTAAAGTGCCTGAAGGAGAATTCAAATTCCCAGGGTAAGAGTTGGGTGTTATTTATGTGTGCCATTTGAAGAATCGATTGTGTGACATGAAATTTTGATTATTTTTTGTTCTGTTTTTTTTTTTCTTTTCATTTTTCCCCTCGTGTAGAGGTTGTCCATTCGGTGGTGGAGCTGCTAAAACAGAACAACCACCAAAACAAGAAGAACCTCCTAAGGATGCTCCCGCTGATGTGGATATGGATTCGGAATCAGATTCAGAGTCAGAACTTGAACTTGATATGGACGGTAAGTGACTGTGGTACACAATGGTGCCCTTATTAATTACTCCTCCCTTTGCGAGCAAGTACTTGCTTTTCTATGGAATATCAGAAATGTAGGTGAATCGATTATAGGCGGATGACCTTCATGTGCAATTTTCTAGAAATTTCCTTTGTCGTTTCTTCGCTGCTTTAAATAATACATGCATATGCTTGGCTGTGTGCACGTGCGTTTGGATATATGCTCGCGTGCACATGTATTGCTTCGAATGTAGTGCCACTTTTATCGCAATGGTTATTTTATGCAGGAGAGATGTTTATATGGCGAAATGAAATGCGCCATAGAATGAACGATATAAATAAACAGCGCATTGATCCACGACTTTAGAAATACTCGAAAATAGACTCTAAATACAATCTCCATCAAACATCCCTTAATCTGCACACAATACTTCTCTTCCGCAGGTGTTATCGAGGCGGACGACGACCCTTGCCAACCAATGGGGGATGAGACAAAAACTCCCACAGAAGAAGAGATCGATCAGTCGAGTGAGTTGAGAGGACAAGCAGCAGCTGCGTTCTCCGAGAAGGAGTACCAAGAATCAATCGATCTGTACACAAAGGCAATTGAATTGAACCCCGGCAATGCATTGTTTCATGCAAAGCGTGGCCAGGCTTTCCTCAGCCTCAACAAGCCCAACGCTTGCATTCGTGATTGTGACCGTGCCTTGGAGTTGAACTGTGACTCCGCTGCCGCTTACAAGTTCCGTGGACGTGCTCACAGACTGCTCGGCAAATGGGAAGCAGCTGCGAACGACTTGCGGCAGGCATGCAAGCTGGATTACGATGAGATCGCTGATGAATGGCTGCGTGAAGTTACACCCAACGCCAAGAAAATCGAACAGCATCGCATCAAGCAGGAACGCAAACGTGCCGAAAAGGAATTGAAGAAGAGGCAAGAGCGCGTTCGCCGGACACAAGAGGCCAACGAGAAGGCAAGAGATGAGAGTAAGAAGAAGCCAGCTGCAGGTCCCGACTTTGGGCAGAAGGTGAACTTCCAGGACGTTCTTTCGGCTCTCAATGATCCCGAGATTGCGGCCGCTCTCGCCGACATCACTGGAAATCCAGCAAACATTGAAAAATACAAAAGCAATCCAAAAATTGCAAAGCTCCTCGAAGTTGTTAAGGGAATGGGTGGTGCCAGTGGCGGCGGTGTTCCCGGATTCCCCGGCTTCCCTGGATTCCCTGGAGGTTTCCCAGGCGCCGGTGCCAATGTGCCTCCACCTGCCGATGTGCCACCAACCGAACCGAAGCCAGCTACACAGAAACATGACTTTGTTGACGATGGTCTAGATTAAGGGTCGTCTATAATCACTGAGTTTATTTTCTTTCATTTATTTACATACGCATGCGTATGTACACGTCTCTTACAACTGAATACTGGTAACTTGAAACGAACCATTCTAAACGAAAGCATTTTCTGTGGTGTTAGTCGATCCAACAGAAATAATAACTGAAGGCTTTAACATTACTCTCGATAATAAATGAACTTCCACTTCCACTTTGTTAGCGATATTAGAAGTCTAAATGATTGTGTTTTATTTTCCAAAAGGTTTCTTTCAATTTGTTCGTATTTTGTGCGTATAGTGCTCTAATAAACATCATTTTTATCCATAAACAAGTTAATTTCATTTTCATTCCTTGATTGCACTTGTAAACCGGAGGGACTTTATTTCAGCGTGGGTTCCCAAGGATCGAGAATTTTATAACTTTGCTTCGCGGATCGAATGTGTACTAGTCGCAAGAGTCGCAGCAAGAGTTCGTATTCCATAAGTCAATTGCTTCGTTCCTTGACAACGTCCTTGTAGTGATGAGACAACAGAATACGCCCACATCTAAGGTTAAGGAAAGAAGGACCGCCATCAACTGGGTGTGCGACACTCAGGGGCAGCTAGCCACAGATCGCTCTACATGGATACCTTTTTGATTGATGCCCAAGTTCACTCCAGCCAGTGGCGCCACATAAAGTAGACTGCACACGAACTCTGCTACAAGTCTGAACATTAAAATTACATCAGAATAAGAAAATTCGAATACACTCGCATTCCAGTACAAATACGAAACATAAGTTACGGCCTAAGGGAAATTCATTAAGCAGCATCTTAGCAGACCTTGATAATAGAGCTATTGTCTGGAAAGCGTTTGACTAGATCTGCGATGACTACTCGGTCTAACCAAGTTCCAACTTAAATTCTCCAGTTGCAGTAGAATCATCACTTTTAGTGATCTCCAAGTCATTCAAATGTGGAACTGAGTCTGAGAAATAACTGCCTTCTATCGTTTACGCGTCTGTCCAGGCCACTTCCTGTGATCAAGACGAAATTGTCTTGCTTCTACGTTCGGCAATTCGGTCTTCCTCAGCTTCAGCAATCGTGCTCGTTTCTCCTCTTCTCAAATTCTTCTATTGTCGTGAAAGCCTGTACCACGATGATATATTTGAAACGCGGGAGAATGTTGATACAATCATCGTTAATCAAAAGTTGGGCGGTACTGTCTTTTTAGTACGTCAGCCATTTCTGACATTTGTGAATTGAGATGGTCAACGTTTATGCTTCACAGATCCATATTTCTGTTAACGTGTGAAGACGAAGTGTGTAGTGAACCCAGCAAATGCATTATAAATTGATCAGTTCGGTATTTGAACGGCGAACACCTTTTCACCTTCGACAGGGTTCATTTCTCATCCTCTCAAACGATCTGAGCGACCACTCTTGTACATTTCGAAGGATGACGTGATACGGATTCAAAGGAAAAAAAAGTTTACAAACGAAGCTTACATTAAGCTCAGCAGCAACAAGGACTGGAGAAATGAATCCGTAGTCCACAAATCGAGCAGCACCACGGTAAAATGGTATACAGATGAAGAACTGATAGAGACGCATCAGTAGGGTATTTGGAATTTGAACCTATGGTCACCAGCATCAATCATCAAATCAATCTTGACAGGAACTATACCAACTGCGACATAGCGATGCTGTCGGACTATCGAGCCGCTATCACGTCACTAGACTCCTACATCATCAAATCCAAGATTGTGTGGGAATGCCTACAGAAGCTTAAAGAGTTGAGAAGGAGGATCAGAGTTAAACTCTACAGGATAGATGATAATGAAATGGCCGAGAAAGGTGCATCTGATCCCTTCACAGGTAGGAGGAGACCATGCCCTAAGAGAAGAGTTCAGGGAACTAGAATGGAAGAACCGGACAGAAACTTGGAACAATGTACATACATGGCATTAAACAGGCCCAGAAACTCTTGAGTTAATATAACCGGAAGAAGTTTGAGGCATGTATCAAAAAGAGCAAGAACAACCACCGTATCCTAACAAGCTTCGTAAAAAAGCACCTCGGACTCAGAGCCCCCAAAGGAATCTAGGGGTATCAGAAGAATGTTTCTGCAGATTCTGATGAAATTGCAGAAGCCGTACTGGAATTCTGTGAGGCACTAGCCCTCAGGAGACACAAAATATCTGGCCAAACAATTACTATCAACGAGGAAGAGATGAGCTCACTAGTGTAGTGTGTTATTAACATTACGGTAGAGCCTGAGAGCGTATTAACTGTTATCTCTGTCGTCTTGTGTGCATGTTTAATGTAGTCTCAGACAGTTGTGAGTCGACTATACAACTAGAACCATCTCTCATTCTCAAATTCTTAAATGAAACAAGCTTACAGAGAATACTCTAGAATAAATCCCTTTCACCTTAGAGCAACACGGTGCAACATAACCTCTTACTTACTTACTTATCATGGCGATCCATACAGAGCCCGAGCCTGGGCAATAGCTGCTTTCCATTGTTGACGGGTCTGGGTACGTTGCTTCCAGTCATCAAGATCAAACTGTCTTACATCTGCAATTACTTGGTTTTTATACCAGAGATTCGGTCTTCCTCTCCTTCTCGAAGCAGGAGGCTTAGATTCGAAGACCCTCTTAGCTGGAGCATCGTTGTCCATGCGCTGGAAGTGACCAAGCCAGTGCAGTCGACAGATTCGACAGCCTGCCGGACTACATCCACATTCTGGTACAGCCCGTAGAGTTCGCGGTTGTATCTTCTCCTGCATTCGCCTTCCTAGCAGACGGAACCATATATCCGACGTAGAAGGTCCAGGAATCAGCTCCTCAGTTTTGCCTATCGTCCAGCTTTCGGCCCCATATAGCAGGACTGGCAAAAAAAGAGTTTTGTAGAGCATGATCTTGGTCCTTCGAGTCAGGAATTTTGGCGCCAGTTGTTTTGACAAACCGAAGTAACACCAGTTGCCAAAGGCGGTTCTGCGTCGGATCTCCACTATGCTGTCGTTCGTGGAGTTAACATTTTCTCCAAGGTAGACAAACTCCTTTACTACCTCGAAATTGTAGCTGCCGGCCTTGATGTTTTGGCCAAGGTGGTGTGTGACGGAACGCTTCTTGGTCGACAGCATATATTTTGTTTCTTCCTCATTGACCTTGAGACCAGTTCGTTTCGCCTGTTCCTCAATCGCCGTAAATGCTTCCAGTAAGGCACGTTGGGAACGCGCGACGATGTCGATGTCATCTGCATAACCCAACAATTGAACTGACTTGTAGAAGATAGTGCCTTCCGCGTTCAAAGCTCCCCGCCGTACTATATTCTCCAACCCAAGATTGAAGAAATCACACGACAGCGCATCTCCTTGCCGAAATCCGGTGCAGGTTCAAACGGCTCAGTAGTCGTCTAGCCGAACTGCACAGCGAATGGCATATTTATTACACAACCGGATCAGTTTTGCCGGGATCCCGAATTCGGCCATGGCACCGAATAGCTCCGAGCGATGCTTACCGTCGTATGCGGCTAAATTGTTGGTCTCCTCCAGGATTTGACTTAGTGTGAAGATTTGGTCTATTGTCGATTTGCTGTGCGGAAAGCCGCACTGGTAACGGTTTAGACGTTCACACAGTACGCTGACAGGATCTTGTAGGCTACGTTGGACAGGGATATATGTGGATGGGGCATATGGAGCTGATGTTTAAGTCGTCGGGCAAGCTTTCTTCCTCCCAAATTCTACAGATGATCTGGTGCATGATTCCTACCAAAACATCGCCACCGGCCTTGAAGATCAGAAGCTCTGATGTTAAGGCATTAGAGCCTGCAGCATTGTTGTTTTTTAACCTTTTAATGGCTGAGCCGACTTCTTCAAAGCTGTGTAGGAAGACCACTTCATCGACTGGATTTGGGATTCCTTGACTCACTCTCTTCTGGTCAGGCCCGCTAAGCAGCTGTTGGAAGTGGTTCTTAAACTCACCAACTATTCCCTGCGAGTCGGTAACAAGGTTATCCTCACTGTTTCGAAGAGCGGTGCAATATACCCTCAACCTCAAAAATTGTTATCAATATATTTTATAATTATTATAAAGCACGATGCTCTTGATTATGTGAAACTATGTACATAGTTGCGAATTTTTAGAATTTTTGTTTTTTACAAATTGAGGACCACTGCTCATTGATCATATATAACTATTTGCTTCATAGGTACGCTTGATTTAGAATGATTCGCATATTGAATCATGATCGCTCACAGGCATGAGCAGGTACGGACACGCATACGTACGAGGCCATCTGATGAAGTTTGTGAAAAAATACACTAAAGTGCACCGCGAGTGTTTCACATATCAAGCATCTAATAAAACAATCTAAAATTTGATGGCTAACAAACAACGGCCGCAAATGATACCGTTCTCCAGCACACGCAATCACCGACAGGAGGTCTTGACCACATGACATGGGTCCATTGGTGAGAACCATTGGCCGGCTGTACGGTGCAAGATAGTACATGGTGGGCCATCTAGTGTGATTTTTCTTAAATTATAGGTTATTTTGAAACTGACTGTTGTTTCCCGCTCGAAATCTTGACAGAAATTGAATTTTATATTTCCGCGGAACGAAATGGTTCGCTATACGCTTGAACAAAGTTAGGAAATATTGAAAACTTATTTTTCAAATTGCATACTGTGTAGCCCAAACAGTGCATTTTTTGAGAAGAAGGTTTGGCCGAAATTAAGCGCCCATGGTGAATACTGCACGTAAGTTTGTACAAAATATTCGTGAGACTGGTATGCTAGTGGGCACTACACATGGTCCACGTGGTCGTGCGATGCGCACAGATGAGAATGTGGAAAATGAGGCTGGGGACAACGTTTGGGTAAACGGGGGGCGTTATATTTTAACCGATTAATAACCGATTTTTATTTACTGAAATTGAAGACTTGTATTTGGACTACCTCTGATTCATGCAGGATGGCCCGCCGTGCCAAACAGCCCCTGGCGAAATCGATCTTTGGCGCAACAAAATTTGCAAATCGTGTTATCAACCGTCTTGCCGATGTCAGTTGGCCACCTCGGAGCTGCGATTTGTTATGCCAACAATACGGAAACGATGCAAGCATTTAAGGCCAATATCATACAAGCAATCCGCGAAAGCATCAACAAAGTCTTGGAAATTTGAGTTGACAGAAAGCGCTACTGCGAAGCCAGCTGAGGCAGACATTTGAACCGTATGGTCCGCTAAAGAGGTTGCGGGAGTAAACCACGCACGAGAGATCTCTAGGCAACTCGATCCTCCGCCATCGACTCTAACTGATCAGGGGTTATGCCCAAGCGTAACCAGGCGAGCTTATGGACTTGGTCTAACCACCACATCCTGGGTCTCCCAAGCGGTCGCCTAGCTGATGGGATCGCATTCAAGGCCCACCTCGGAAGTGGTTATGGTGGGAACATTCGTGCTGAGTGACCAAACCAACGAAGCATAGCTCTTTCCGTTCGAAGAAGCAGTTGCTCAACGTTGAGTTCCTCGTGCACTATCGTGTTTCTCACCCTATCCCGAGAGTTATTCGCACAACAACACGAGAAATCATCCCAGCTGATTGTATTCGCGATCTTATTCTGCCGGTCATTAATTTCGTGACCATAGGTGAGAGTTGGAACAAATACTGAGTTGAAAACTGCTAACTTGGCTTTCACACTAAGCTCGGCCTTCCTAACTACAGATATCCCAAGCTGTTTCAAAACTGATCCAGCTTGACTAATCCTACAGGAAAACTCAGCATTCACTCGTGAAGAAGACCCCGAGATACTTAAACTCCTCCATCTGCTTTAATGGGAATGTAGAGTGCATTGAACAGGCTTTCTGGAAATTAACCTTAACCACTGATTTGTCCACGTTAACCTTCATCCCAGAATCAGCACTTACGGCCACAAACCTGTCGAGTGCGCGCTGGAGTTCCGTCTAGGAGGATGTGAGAATAACTAAGTCATCGGCAAAAAGAAAATGACTTACCCTCAACTCTCCCAATGTGAAACATTTCTCGCCTCGGCTGCGCTGCAACATCCAGTCCATATAAACAATGAAAAGAAGAGCTGACAAGACGCACTCTTGGCGAAGTCCAACGTCCACGGTGAAAGATGTTGATTTAGCACCGGTAACCCGAACACAGCTACTACAGTTTGTGTATAGAAACTGAATAGCCCTCAAAAGAGGATCCTCAATCCCATACTCCTGCAGAAAACTCCAGAGTTTACCTCAAGGAATTCTGTCCAAATCTGTAAGTAGATGGGTTTGGTATACTTCCAAGCTTTCTCAAGTACCATTCTTAGAGTGAAAAGCTAGTCGGGTGTACTTCTGCCAGACTGTTCATCGCCAATCCTTGGCTCGACCATAGCTCTAAAACGTGCTTCCAAATCTTAGCGTAGACTTTCCCGGAGAGACTTAAGAGGGATATGCCCCTGTAGTTGAAGCAGTCTCTTTTGTCCCTCTTCTTAAAAAGAGGAACAATCACCAGCAGTTTGCCAATCGCCAGGTGTCTTATCGTGTTTCCAGGCCACCTAAATAACAGTAGAGAGCCGTAAAACTCCCTCTTTACTCATTGCCTTAAGCATTTCTGGCCGAATTTCATGCACACCGGCGGATTTTTCCAACTTTTAGCGAATCTATCGCCAAGATGACTTCCTCCACCGTTGGACTATTCTCCGCCCCACTTAAGACTTCGGGTCTGTAATCCTCAGTGCCCTGTTCGGGTGTGAATAGCTCCGAAAAGTGCTCGCTCCATCTGCGCAGGATGTCCTCCTCATTGGAAAGCAACACACCATCTTTGGATTTGACTCCTTCGATGATGTTGAACGACGTTGTAATTCATAATTAATGCGAATGTTTGTTCTTACTAATACCGCCATAATGCATGGACAAAATTGAATTTCTTCATTTTATTGCATTTTTAAAAAGAAACTTCTATGAGGCTGCTTTAAGAATTGTTCTGTTCGAGTTTAAATGTGGAAGTGTAAGGGGGAGCTCTGAGAGCTATAGAGCCACGAAGAATAATCTATTTTTTGTATGATTAAAAATAATTAAGTTTTACATCGATTACAGTTCGTGGCATGGAAAATCCAAGTCTCTCCATGAAATCATGAGATTACTTCTCTTCCCTTGTCGTTTCAATGTTAAAATCTATACAAATACAGCTTTGTTTCATGTCCTTTGTCAAAATGTGTCCTTTAGTGTTTCCTACACCCTTTCGAAAAGCGTCTGAGTTTCTTACAAGTCCAAACCCACTCTATGCGCATGACTTTTCAAGACTCTCTGCCAGAGAAGTGATTAAAGTGGGGTTATTTTTTCATCAACTACGACGTAGATATCTTTTATCAACGTCGTCATAGACAAGCGCAATTGTGCAATGGATTCGCAAAAACCTGCCAAAGTGTCTCCAAAGGTCACAGATTAGCATTGCCTTCAACTGATTTGATTTGCGAATGCATTCCACACATGAACGCACCTCAACTCCAATCGCAACTCTTGAGGTCAATGCACAAATCATTGACTCCTTAACGAACTTATCACATCATCCGCACACATAAACATCATTGGGGCTTAACTCACGTTCATTCGGCGATGTCAATGATTATTATCTTAAGGGAACAGAACCTGTTTACAAATAGATCCGTCCTCATTCACTGTTTTCGCATTTATGAGTTCAAACACGTACACATGCACACACCTTGGGTGGTGCACAGAAAGAACGCGCTTGTTGACCCCCCAATTTGAACAATTCGGTCATTGTTCTCGGAAATAAAAACCACTCCTTAAATCCCTAAAGAGGACAATGGTGTTTTAGTGTCTCCATGGCGAGACTGTACGCAGTCAATGCTTCTGTGTGCGTTCATAAGCGTAAGCATTTCGCAGCTGCATGGGGTGGATGGTAGCTGGATGTGAAGGGTTTACGAACGTTGGGAAATAAAGCTGATGACCTCACTTGTTTCGTTTTGAGAAAACAGAAAACAACAGTTTGTAGGGACATGGGGGATGTATGAACTAGACAAACACACTAATCCACTTGTTAGCATTTTTTGTGGACAGACTGGTTTAAGTACTCGAATCATGGAATAACGACACAAACAAATGCATTTAATACTAAACGCACACATGAAAGACATACCCATTGTGTGAAAAGCGAAAGTCTTTTTTCCTTATTCTGGAATATTCGCCCTCATTCTTTACTCATTCATTTCATTCACCGTTGGTTGTATTCCGTGCGTTCTTTCTGATGAATGTTATAACTTTCCGTGACGACGTGCGTCGTAAATAACCAAATGGATGCAGTCCATTTACCAGGTTATTTGGCACTTTTGACCTTGGATGAGACAAATTGTGGGTCTTCTCTGGAGGCTGTTTTTGCTTAATACCACGTTTCCACCGAAGCGAAACCGCGAAGTTTGGATGAACTTTTAATAATAATAATATGGGTGGCGCGACAGTCCGAGGCGGACCTGGGCCTAGCTTCTCAGCAACCAATAGTGTTGTGCGTGCCATTAGCCAACGACTGTTTTATGCGGAGTTCGTCAACCCGGGTTACAACTCTGTCGGTTTCTATTTAAACCCGGGTTAACTCGGTTTGTGAAACTTTCGGGTTGGCCCACCACTAGTATTTGCCATTTAATCCCGATTTTACGGCAGTGTATTTCTTACATTGATCGGGGAAAAATGTTATAAAAAGGCTGTACAAGATTAAGAAGTTTTCCTCTTAGGACTTGAGTAATCTGTCAAAATATTCAGTAAAATCTACATTTCCTGTTCACTTATGAACTTTTGGATATACAGTGAACTTTCGGCAACATGATCGGTTCTATAAGATGAACAATTCGGAAAGATGAACGGATTTGTTAGACAACTTTCTTCCGAGCGACAGTCAACCATAGAGCACCTTTTAATAAAAAGTCTAAGTAGGTCTGTTTTTATGCCTTTTATCTTTTGTCGCTTTCTGTTTGTTTGTTTTAAATAAAATTATATGTTTTTGGTGGATGTACATACATACGTTTTAATATGAATCTCGAAAAGTTGAACAATTCATAAAGATGAACGGAGCATTTTTTATATCTGTCCATCTTTCTAAGATTCTACAGTCATTAAAATTTCGAGTCAGTGACGGCTACCAGAATGAAGAAGTGCGCTAAACACCGGATAAGAAAAGAAAGTGTGAGTGAGTCTGAACAATGCTGACGAAGATGTCAAAGATTTGTGCGTTAATGCCAATTTGTGGTCTCATTCTTTCTTTCGGTGCTGGATTTTTCCGTCCCAGTCAGATAACGGTTTGATCGATTGCCGAGAGTGTTACTACCATTCAATGGTTCGTCGCAATCGAACCAAAACAGTCGATTCCATGGCGTTCTCAAGAATCGGGCATGGCTGAGAGAAGACCACTCTATGTCGAATGGATCCTGGCTGCACCCTTGTTAGATGAAGTCAACTCAATAAATAAGACCAGTAGATCATATGAAACGTCGTACGTTCTCGTTAAATTCTTGTTTGGCTCTTCAGAGGAGATCAGAGGCAATAATAAGTATATATATATAATATGTATATATATAATGTGCCGTAGTTCTCCCTATCTGCCGCAACTTGGCGTTCGAGCGGTCGATCTTTGACTTTTTTGTAGGATACACGTAGTAAATCATTTGCGTAAGCCGGAATGGGGCGGTCGGGCGTTGAAAATTCACAGACCGTAATATCGTAAATTCTAGGTACAGCTACACTCACATTTGTGAAACAAGTCAAGTGTCCGTGGTCCTTCTTTTTTTTTGCTTTCGGTGTTTTGTTTGATTCTCTTTAGCGGTTGTTGGTTTCTTTGCGTAATTGGATTCATCTCCCTAGTCGCAGTTCTAGAAGTAAGAAGCGTGTTGAGCATAAGGGCAACTGCGTGGCGTCCATACTACCATCTCCAACTCACGGCTATTCTCCATTGAGCGGCTGGCTTTCTCCCCAACCCCAATCGGGCTCGGGGATTTAGACGGTGACATTTCCCAGTTTAAATTGTTGGTTTTTCTAAGAATTTTATTTAGAGTATTTTCTTTTTGTAAATTGCATTTCGAACCGGTTGGGTAGGTTTAACGCTCGCGTTCATTTCGTTGTGGAAAACTGAGGCTGCCGCTTTCTGACACAACATTCTCGTAAGTTCGATAAAACGCATAGCAACGCCTATTAAAGACCGAACAGCCGATGCGATTCAGTCTTAACGGGTTTTATTGCAAAATACGATTAACCGACTGTTCACCCTTCGTAATGAATAACCAATCCACCGTGGTCGCCGTGGAGCATGTGTTACGTGCACCGACTACTAGGTTCTCGGTACGACCAACAATTGTCAAGGCGGTGGCACCTCTTTCGTGTCACTGACGAAACTCAAAGAGGGCAGGTATTCACTGGCACAACACTGGGACCTACAGTCTCCACTCGTGACAGCACAATAGCACGTACAACACGTGTGGTCACTGTAGAAGCTACGCCCTAGTCCTCTACGGGCTGTAGTGCTACCCATAACCAATCCACTGCCTCACACAAATGCTTGGCCCTCTCTCTAACTTCTTTGTAATTTTTATATGATTTTAATGAACACTAAAATGTTAGTTGTAGAAATGTGGGCTCGCGCTAACATTTCCCGAGTGACATTATTAACCTTAATGTCTATCTGCTCGAGTAAACTAGGCTAGGTTAGGTTCCAGTAGGTGGCCACAGAGAGCAGTCGCACTTAGTCAAATATTTCCCCACGGGCATTGGATACTTCCTACTCCTAAACCCAGTTGAGGCATTCTATGGAAGTGAGTGGTTTATGCTGAGGTTATGCAGTACGATCAAATTTTGGAATAGCGCCCTAAGTCCAAATTTCTAAAGGGGCAAGGCTCGAACGGAGGAGGTGATGTCTCTCCCCTTCTATAATCAAAATCAATTAGATTCCATTCACTTGTAAGGAATTTGATGGTTTTATGGCAAAGTTAAGTAACTCCCCACGAACGCGGAATGTTGACAAACGTAAAATTGCAGAATGTGACAAAACGTGAGCCCCATCCTTAACTTTAGCATCGTTAAAATTGAAACGCAGTTAAATTCCGCTCAGATGCTCCAACAAACAAAAGTGAGATGCAACGAGTCTGCGCTGTGCACGTTTCAATCTTTACAACCAATCTGAGGAGATGTCTGCAGACGCGGGGCTTATAAGTGAAATCAAAAAAACTTCAAAGTTGTCGACAATGCACACCCTGACATCATGAAATTTCCGAAAAGCTCCGACGCCAGTGGTTCTGGTGGCGCTGGGGGTAGCAATGAATGTTGTGGCGGCGACACGGTTTCCTGTCAAAGAACGATTGATTACTCATTTCGGACGTGAACTCAGCCATCGCACAAGTAAATGCAACACCAACACAAGCCGCACATCAACTCAGAAAGCTTCGAACGCGAAGTGGAAAAGCTCTAGAGTTCGTGGCGTTGGTGCGCGTTCAAGTACGACGAAATACAAAGACTATTCCTAAAGATAAAAATTCAATTCAGTTTAGTTTGCGACGTTCGCGGTAGTGTATCTCAGTTCCGTTCCATTCTAGCTCGGTCTCCCATTCCAACGATCAACGCCACTCGAAAGTTCTTTTTTGTTCGTTACAAGCCGCCAACTGAAGACGCTTCAAAACCGCCGCACATATCCTTGCAGTGCTGATCGATATCAGATCCTTTTTCAAACAAACCCAACGGTAATAGTCCTAAGTCAATATATTTCCTTGAATCCAAATTCTCCAACAACTTGTGATTTTGTAATAAAATATTCTATTTTAAGTTCGCCATTCTCTCCAAAACATAAAAAAACACAAGATTCTCGCTTGAAACACCGAGAACAGACAAAAAACCGTGTGGGTGTGGTTGTTCCTCTAAATATGCCAGTCCGCCGCGACCGTCGCTTCGCCCCTGCTTGCTGTTGGGGGGAGAGCACATCCATCCGTTCGTTCGTTTTTAAAATTACTTAGGTGATCTCATTCCCTGCGAGTTCGCTGGTGGCCGCCGCGCCGTACGTGAGGTGGACGATGGACATTACTTCCATCGTGCACAACTCTTTCTGTGTGGTGCAACAAGTGCGTGACTGCTTGAGGTATTTTCGCCGTCTGGCCATACTTGTGAGTGTGCGATGCGCCGAGCGAATTGACAGGCAATACTGAATAGGGCGCGGTGTTGTTTTGTTGTCAGACTTTCCCTTTCGAGCCATATCGGGATGTGGAGTATTCGAGTCACAACCAAGCGACTACGACGCTCTTACACACCCACCCACCCAGACCCCCGCTGGAGTTCTATACGATATCTCGTTTTTTGTTTACATTCAGTTCACATGGTGTTGTCTTACACACTTTCTGGAAATCGCTGCTGCTGTTGTAGTCGCTCGAAGCGTATTGCTTGTTGGCCATCACGTTTTGATGAGCATCGCATTTTTGTTTTTACTCGCTAGTCTGATGATGTCACTGTTTTTGGCCACAAAATGCGACTGCCTTTATGAAAATGTAAATTCGGTCTTGTGTTTTATTTTTATTGGCCTCACTGTATGAATGGAAATGATGAAATTATAATGGGCACTAATTTTCGGGTTACTCGGAGGAGCGTGATTGTATGCAAATAAAAAAAGGCGAAGTTGGTTTCGTTGGGGTTGAACTTGTGGCGTGAAATTTGCTCAGATGCGTGAGCCGCTCGTTAAATGGACGCTTTACGATTTTGAAGTTCTGAGATCATTCCGTAGATCGCCGATATGGAATTTGTTAAAACTGGTTTTTGGATTCTAGGTAGCTAGATGAGGTGCTGCTTCGTTTTTTTGTGCGTGTGTGTGAAAGTTTGGGAAAAGCAATTCGTACGAATTTGCGGTTTTATATTTTTTTTATTTATTTGTTATTTGTACAAGGACATGGCCTTCGAATTTATTTATGCATCCGATTAACCTACTTCTGGTTTTATATCATTGCGACGAGACACAATTAATTTTATTTTTGCTTAAGAATTATGTTATGTTTTTTGTTTATGAATGTTATGAGTTACTTGTAGTCCTGCAGACTTACTATAAAACTGTCTGTAAAATTATTATTTTTGTGCTATATGCTCTCGTATTCCATGAGCTTTACGACCAATGTTTCCAAATAAAAGTTTCTCTTTTCGGATAAGTGAGGGTCATTACACGAAATGAGCTCCTTTATTGTATAGGGTGCTGCGCAGTGGGCAAATAGCATTTTATTTTATCGAAAGGGGAATATTTGCTGTGCCAAGTTTTACTCTAAGTAAATGAACTAAGGATTTAGTTTGGTATTGCTTTCATTTATTCACTTAATGTATAGTTTCATGTTATGTTTATATTAATTGTTGTAATTGTATAAATCTTTCTGTAAGAGCCCAAGATTAAACTCGAGTGAATGGGGGAGTTGCATGGCTAAACCAAAGACGCTACTAAATATTGCTGCTAATATTTGAAAAGGGTTTAAAATTTGTCATATTAATGTCTGAGACATTAAATGGATGAAATTCGTTACCTATTTGGAGATTTGGATGTATGGCCTCGGATATATTCACCGCTATCACGAACTCCATCGGATTTATTTTGTTTAAGTTTATCCCAAAAAATGTAATAATGTACGTTTATACGTTCACGTGTCCTGTAATTCAAAATGCACTATTTTCGACGGCGATTCACTCGTTTACGGATGCGGTGATTCGACCCCTGATTTAAGTTCCAAATTATTTCTTTCGGAAAGACCATGGGACAAGGATTGTAGGGGCGTGGCATTGTATGTAGAAAATTCTCTCCAAAGTAGGGTTGTCAAGAATTGAATGATGTGCCAGAGTTAATCTTTCTTCAAGTTACTGAAATTAATGCTAGCCTCCCGGATGTTGCTTGCTACACTCACATAAGAGACGTTCTAAAGGAACTAGTGCCATTGTACTTGAAATTTGTTGCCTGTACCTTTAACCTATCTAAAAAAAAAAGATCTTTACAGACACAATGGATTCACTGGGGTTTCATGTAGCCAATACAATTAATCTCTTGACGTTTTTCTTGTGTCTCACAGTGAACTTATAAGCCACTGACAAATTTATTTCCCGATCTTTCACCGCACTATTTAATTATTCTCTGTCTGAATGTTTTTCCTGTAAAGAGTCAGTCTCAAAAACACTATCATTTTCCGTCAGTTAATACACTGTCTGTAGTAAACGATCGTTAATGTCTTAATTGGTCTATTGGTGGTACACTAGATAAGTGTACATCTAATGTTAATCTGCAAGTATCTGCCTTTAATAATTATATTGACGTTCGCTTAAGGCTTCGTCGCTCGTGTAATTTATTTATATAATATCTAACTTGTAAACTTTAAAAATTATGTCTTAGCTTTCTTATATTATATTGAACCAAAATCAAAATTTAAAAAAAACTATACAAATTAACTACGTCAAAATGCCGTGGTTCACTTTATTAGTAAAAAATAAAATATATGATTGTTTCAACAAATTCAATTTAAATTTGTGCACGTTAGCGTGGGCGTTGCTTTAATACAAGTTCTTTTAAAATAAGAAACATTTTTACGAATATGTTCACCTGTATATTTTTTGATTCTCTTTATTAATTCATTGTGTAACAATATGTTGGTGGTCTGGTAACGTAAAGGTCAACAATTATTTACTCTTTGGATAATATTCAATCAGTTTGACGCGAGTGATATGCGATCGAAGGATAGGAATAGTAGATTGCGTTGAAAAGCAATCTTATTAATTGGTAGATTAAGAATATCTAGTCAAGAACTTATGTCATTTTTCAACTTTTTTTTACTCAACGACGCATGCATTTTATTTCCTGCGCTATATCCGAAATTACTTATCACTTATGACTGACTTCTTGTACAACAATAGTATGAATACTGGCAAAAAGTTTTCATTTTTTTTTTAAATGTGTTCAAGGGTGTTCTTCGTCGATTCGACGAGGCACAACTTAAGTGTGTGCAAAATATCCGTACGCATCTAGGGTTAAGTCTGTGAAAAGTGGTTTGTGTTTTGTTTACCAAAACGAATGATTAAGAGATGGGCCATGGTATGAACATTATTTATTTCATTGAGTTTAGTCCGTTTAGATCAGAACAAACTTAGTGCTATCCTATCCATAACCTCACTATGCGCAATTTGTCTGGGATATCAAACCATACCGCCATACTCTTCAACATGTTCTTTACTCGAGGGACTGGGTTCCGGAATATTTAAAGGTTTACAGATTCGATAAACAGTAGTCTGCTAAAATAAGATGAATTGAAACAAAATTAACCTAGTTGCCAAGATAATCACTCATTAATCTAACAACTGCACATACATTTAATTTGAAACGAATTCAACTTTGTAACACAACAGTGTACATGCATTCTCGACATCAATATAATCTTCCAATAAATAACACTGCCTGCATGCTAGCCATTACGTCGTGTGATTGAACTGATAAATTTTTACTTACAGTGCCACATTATTTTATACATAGATATACGGATGTTAACAACATTACTATTTTTTACTATCATTTGCGTCTGAACAGAAAGGTGGAGCCGTGAATTATCAAAGGTGGTTAATTCGGGTATTGAACCTGGCACCCTCTGCGTGGGAGTCGACGCACTTACCCACTACGTCACGGCGACCTACTTTTGAGTTAAATATACAGGACACTCATCGCTCTTTTCTTCAAATCAACTATCCTCGATCCATTCTATTTACTCCCTACCTAAGTCAAAGTTCGCAGTCCCCAATTCATTATTTTCATTCTTTGATACTCTTTAAGACCACTGCCACAAAGTGAGAATCAACACGACCCAATCGAGTAAACTACGACCATGTAGATATAGCCTCTTGCAACGTCCCTGAAACACTTGTTATCATAGCCTGCGCCTATCACAGACGCTCCGACAAACCATTTCAACTGGAAGTTTGGAAAACAAAGCTCTAGATATAAGTTGGTTGCGTTGTAGTGCAATCTTAGATGCCCAGGATGATTGCGAATTGAAGCGCCACACAAAGAGGAAGAAGAAGACTGAGGATAATGTCTGTATTGTACTTATCCGGCCAAAGACCCTTGAAGGGCCTGAGCCTGAGAAATAGCTGCCCTCCATTGCTGACAGTCCTACTCACGCTGCTTCAAGTCATCAAAACCAAGCTGCCTTGCGTCCGCTATAAAGTGGTCTTTGTGCGGGAAGGTTTTCATTCCTCTCCTCCTCGAACAAAGAGCCTCGGATTCGAAGACCCTCTTAGTAGGAGCGTTGTTGTACATGTGGTCGTTGTGGTCAGGCCAGTGCAACCGTACACTTTTTCTCGATCTACATCCAGATACAGTTCGTAGAGTTTGCGGTCGTCTCCTCCCTTCACCTTCCTCGTAGACGAGACCATACATTCGAGATAGATTTGTTTTGCTTATCGCTGAACTACGGGTTCCATATAGGAGGACATTTAAAATAAGACTCTTGTAGAGCATGATCTTGGTCCTTCGAGTCAGTATACTTTAAATGCTGCCGCAAAAACATTCGAAGCCATCTTCGATTGTTGTACTCAGCTGTCAAAAATTACTCTTGCGCACTGTCTATCTTTTTGTTTTTAATTCATTTTTATTTAATCTTTTTTTTAACTCTTACATGCTGGACAAAAATTACTAAAAAAAAAAGCTCAAGTAACTTTTTGGATCTAACATACTTGCCCTCTGCAGGCACTCTAAGCTTAACTTAAAATCTTAGCCATGTCTATTGACTTCACGTATTTAGTTACAATATTGCTAATACGCATTTATGGGCACTATTTACTACGTTTTTATGGTTAAATGGTATTCTATTATCAAAGAGAACAAAATATCACACAAACATTGCCTACAAATACTATGTTCTTGATTTCTAAGCACATCGAGGCCAGGACAAAAGCCAATTTATCAAAACCGCTACTAATTCAAGGGTCTCAACAACTCTCCATCAAAAAAAACCAAAAAAAAAGCGAACAACGTCTGCCGTGCAGTTCTTTTGCATACGATAACTAAATTCGTTCAAGAATTGCAACAATTAACAAACAATCGGCAGTGACAGGCGAAAAGGAAACATTTATCTCAATTAAGTTCAACAATCCGAGATCTCATGCAGTCACACGTTGCTGTCGCACATTCCCTCAGATTTTGCGTACTCTCGTATCCAGAAGTTGCCACCAAGAATTTGACCATAAACTTCCACACGCGTGCTATATATTCAAATTTATTGAATTAACTACCCCAAGTGATGTTTTAATAGATTCTTACGTCCCAAGTTTGTGCTAGAAATATCTTATAGCTTCATTCGAGTTCTCCAACTTGTTGTGCAGATGTTCCAATGTTTGTTATGTGTTTTTGTCTTCTTTTTTTTTGCATTTTGGAATTCAAGTAAGTTCGAAGTCTACTTTAACTGTATGGCGGACTGTATACATTTCGAATTGATAATTCTCAGAAGTATTTTTGCTGTAATCTAATCTATGCAGACGCTTGTTTTTCTTTTCCCTTTGTCGGGCTATCATAATTTTAGGTGATTGGGAGTGACTTGTAGCAACAACCAAATGATTGTGCAATGTGTTGTTTTCGTTTATAACGTGAAATTGACTTGAAGTGCAGTTTGGTATAAAAGAATTGTGCGAGACAGATTCACATTTCTTAAGTGTTCTGTGATGGAAAAAGTTTGGATTCTTTGCGCATTTCAACATTTCCTCTCACATTTCGAGCCCTTCATTCCGATTGACAATTTAAGAGGAAAATTGAAAATGTGCTTAATGAAAATGCAATTTCTTCGCCCCGACTCTGACGCAAGAATGACCTCTAGCGTCTATAAAGACATGTAAAAGTGGAGAAGGACCTCAACCAATTTGATGTGCGTAACTGAACGGAATTGCACTTCGGACAGTGAACTATTCTCGATTAACTTAGATTTCCTACTTACTACCTCAATTCCTGTTCGGAAATACCTTCTCAACCAACATTCCTTCCAATTTTTACTGACAGCAGATCAAATCATCTGCTCCTGGGTGGTCCACTGTTTAGATGAAGGAGTTGGGAAAAGTGCCTGCTTCAAGACTGTAGACATACACACGTCCTCTTGGGTTGTATAGTTTTTAGACGGAATCTAAAGCGATTAAGGACAGCAGACAGGCTGCGATCAAATATCTTACTTTTTATTCAAAGACTTCTCTCATGATGAGACGCTCAAGTATTTTATTTATTTATTTAAAAAAGCTAACATATAATTGTTAAAATTATAAGTTGGCTGTAAAGCCAGAGCGATGAAGCCTTAGGCTATTCTTGAATACTTGAATACGCTTCTTCTTCTTCATTGTGCGCTACAGTCCGGCGTGGACCTGGGCCTCAACCAACAATCCTCTCCAATCTCTGGCTAAGTACCTTGAGTGTCACACGCCATGTTGGTTGAGGTTCTTCTCCACCAGGTTGCGCCACCTTAAACGCGTGCGTTCTCTGTTGTGTTGTCCCACGGGTTCGAAGTCTCTAAGGGCCGGACCAGATTTGTCGATACGCTCTACATGGCTTACCCATCTTAGTCGATGAATCAGTAAACCGCTGACTAGGCTCATGTCACTCTACTCCAAAAATCGGCAACGGAACATGACTAAAAATCCTATGCTGAACTTTTCTCTCGAAATGACCAAGGACTACGTCATCAGTTTTGGAGATTGTCCATGCTTCCGCGCTGTACAACAGGACTGGGATGATCCAGGTTTTATATAAAGTCAGCTTGCTCTTTCGAGAGATGGCTCTATTACTCAATTGCATCTTGAGTTACTGCGACTTGTTCTTGGTGCTGATGTTGTTCGTTCTATTTACTGTGTTGCCGAGGTAGACGAAATCTTTGACTACCTCGAATTTATAGTTGGTCATACCAATACTCTGTCTAAGACGTCGATGTTGTATGTCCGTTCACCGCAAGACCCACTCTAGCCGCTTCCGTCTTAAAGCCAGCAATCGCCTCATTGACGGCTAGCTGTGTTCTGCCAATCACGTCAATGTCATCGCCGTGCGGATCAAGTCCCACTAGCTCATTTTTAACGAAATAGACTATATGGACTCCACTAACCATAAATCGGCACGAAATTAACCATGCCCGGTTCATGAATATGATGTGAACAAATCTAGTGGAGACACAAAAATCCATGTTCACGCATCGTGTCGGAAGATAATAATTCACGGCTCCACCTCTTTCGAGTCACTGACAAATGCTGTCTAGAAAAATCTCCCTCAACTTCGCCGTTCAGAGTCGGCCCTTAACTGTGGGTCCCTTCCACTCGTGAAAGAACAATAGCACGCACAACACGAGTGGTTGCTGAGAAGCTAGGCCCAGTTCCGCCTCGGACTGTAGCGCCACCCATATTATACATAATATTATTATGAGCTCTGTCCAAAAGTTGGCCATCAGCTTTGACATTCTCCTATAGGTCTAAGATTACGGTTGAATGGAGTGCAAGTAATGGTAGCAGTTTTGGTTTTGGTAGGATCTCTTTTCGTTTATTGATGTTTGGTTACCCACTTTTTAGGAAAGCATGTCCTGAGATAAGAATTAAGGGAACTAGAAAGAAGGAAGGAACCGGCAAACTCTCATGCTATGAAGGAAGCTAAGAAACTCTTGAGTCAACCCCCGTATCGTTAAATCGAGGAAATCGTTATATAGAGGTCCGTTATATAGCACTGTACTCTGTGCTACACTCGCCATGAGTGTATCTGTATTTAAATACGTGCTGTCCATTTTTGTCGTACGCTTATAACCATTCTTCTGACTATCGAATGGCATGATACTTACACTATTGGAAAGGTAATTTCGCGTGCAAAATGTTTTAGTAGAACCTTGGTAAACACATGTACAAAATGAAGTTATTTTACAGCATATTTACAATTTTAAGTGATCCCTGTAAAATGTTCTGTTTCCCTGAGCCTACCAAACTAAACCGACTTGGGTTAGAATCGGTTTAACAATCACTGAATCAAATAATTTGCCTCGAAACCGAGTTAGCCAACTCGAGTTGCAACTCGGTTTGCTTCAATTCCAACTCGGGTTAACTCGGTTTAAGAAATGTTCGGTTTGGTACATACCTGGTACGAATGGCTGTTCAGATTGTGGTTGTGATGTTGGACAGTCAGTCTCATGGTGATGCGTATATAAGCTCACACAGCGGTGCGCGTTTGGAACGCTGCCTCATGCACGCTCATGTATATTATAGCTTCTCTTCTGCTTAGGGCGCCACAATACGGGGTGGAATAGGGGCTCTCCCTAAATGTCTCTCCAGCCGTCCCGATCTCTCGCTAGCTGTCTCCAGTTTCGCCCACCAAGCGGGTTAAGGTCCTCCTCGACTTGTGTGCGCCACCTGGGCGTGTACCTGAGCGCCCTCTGTCCCACAGGCTCAGAATAGAAGTTGGGCCAAATAAAATGAGTAAACTGGTTTCCAGAGTGGGAATCCGGTGCTTTCACAATGGGCCTATGTTGCCCTGAGTAAGACTGTTCTATTCCGTCAATCACTTGTACTCAACTTAACCTAACCTAATTTGCCTTGTTCCATGCTTACTCCGTCTTATTTCCTCTCAGTGGTATAGCAACAACCAGTGTACACAACATGTGCCTACATGACGTAGTTACTAATTTTGGCGAGCGGCCACATGTTCTGTAAACTGGAATATTTAATCAAAATTTGAATTATTCATTTGCGTCGCCTGATCAAACCGCTTGTAATACAAAGTAGACCATCATCTCGGTTGTCTACTTCGACTTTGCTTTGTTCCGTTTCCCTTGGTCACCGTCTTGTCAGCGTCCCTTTGTGGATTCTCTCTGGATTTGGATCAAATCTCTGTATTGGCTTCAGCTCATGATTGAGCACATTTCCGACGCCGATCAAGGCCTACATTTGGTCGGACCGCGTCCCTATTTCCATTCAAATTTGTGGAGACGATGAATAATCGAGGTTCTGTTTCCCACATCCACGGGGTGATGTCATCAGAGATTAATGTTTGGTTTAAGCGTGCCGACAATGTGGTTGCTCGCATTAAAGACATTCCAACTTAGTACCGAAAAATATAAAGAATTCATTCAATTCAACTAATTAGCTGGGGTTCATCAGGGTTAACTGCGTGTGGCGCCCTCAACTCAAGTGGGGCAGATAAGCTGCAAGCATGCCTTTGATTTGAAAGTTGCTCTGAAGTACAGGCAATCCCCAGCAAGCGTAGCGTTCTTTATCAGTCGCACAGTTCGCCAACACAAACACTCCAATGAGTCACATGGCCACAGAGCTTGCTATGACACATACCAGTGCACAGTTCCGTCATTTCCTCTCCACAACACCAAGCCTAGCAGCACTTCCGACGCAACCTCAAGGTGATTAGTCCAAAGCGATTCATTTTGATTAAAATCGATATCTACCGCAACGGGAGCGTATCTCCATTGCGTTCCTATCTGCCCAAGCCAATCCCCTTCGCGGCGGACCTCACCCTAGTCGAGCACACATCTGGAATTACATCACTCTCAAGTGGAGCGCTGCGAAGACGTCCTAATCGTGAAGCATGCTCGTAAATTATAGGCCTAGCATCTGTGCTTGGTGGGTGTTTTCTTGCTTCCCCTGGAACTGGTCAGCGCAGCCGAGTTGACGTCACTCTGGGAGTTATTTTTAAAATGGTTTCTTCTCCTTAACACAAGTCCGCGTACACACTGCTCGTGGCCCGACTGAACATGAAACTTTAAACAGATTGCACACATGTGAAGTGGATTCCCATGACCCAATGGTAGTCGGCTGCGTGCCGACGCGAATTGGTGTGTAAAAGAACGCTATCTCCCCGCAGCAGTGGGGGAGGCCATCAATCCTGATCGTCCATCATTGCGATCGTCGATTTGAGTTGTTCTGTTTGCAAGTGTTTATTTGTTTATGTTGCGTTTGTTGACATTTTGTTTATACGCGTACCTCTGGCATGCGCTCCCTGATTACGCTCCAGCACCGGCCAACGATTCTCCGCGGTCCGAGTGAGGCTCTTCGCAGAAAATCCACGTTCGTTGCCGAAAGTCTTGCCAATCAATTGAGACGATCATTGTTGGGCAGCGTGCCGGTGGTATTTTTAGACATTTTATTTTTTTGAATAATTACCACAGACTTTCAATTTTCCTTTTCTCCCGTTTCATTTTCTAATGTTTTCCATATTGCCTCGATGTGCGCGGCACGCTGTGGAGGGGGGTGGTACTAAATCTATTCATAAGTCCATAGGGTGTGGAAAGATCTCCGTTTTTTGGCTCATCATGCGTTTGTTATGAGTACCATTCGTCTTGTACGAGTATGGGATTCTGCTAGGAATGCCTTCACTCGTTCAAAAATGTGTCAAGGCAGTTATTTCCCTTGTTCACAGAGCGGTCTTTTGTTTTCTTCAAGGGAACTGTTGATGATATCAGTGCGCCTTCGGCTGGCAGAATTCACGAAGGCCGATAGTTCATCTTGTGAGCGATTACTATATTCCGTGGGAGTGTGTGGTTATGCTTGGCTGATGTATTGCGGAATCCACTTTTGACTTCGCTGTTATAAATAGAAGACTACGAGCACATTTTGCAATAATAAATTAAATCGACTGAGTCAGAATTTTCTTGCATTCTATCACGGTGAGATGATTCACGACGGGTCTTCCAGCGATTTCGTGGAAAGTATAAAAGTGAGTTGGATGTGCCCCTATGGATTTAGTTGATTTTTGCAAATCGCACTGAATCTGGGAAGTACTGATATGGACAACAGCTGGTCGTAAAATTTGACACATTTCATTATCAACAAGATGATATTCTATCTATTCTAAGGGCATATATTTTTCTTCTTCCGAGTCAACTTGGGTCTAGCTTCTCCAGCGAAGCTGTGCAAATTGAGTCTTCGTGTATTGTTCAGTAAAGAGACTAAGCAATCGATTGAATACACGCAAATTATATATCGAGACCATAATAACCCCAATGCTCAGCTTCGTTAAGTTTCGTTCACTGTTGCTACAGAAGTGGGAACGAAAGGAATCTGCGTACGTACAAAATAAATTGAAAATGTCAAACTAACATTGTAATCTATTAGTGTTCGGCTGCTTATTTTTGCTAGACTTCGATTTGGTTTGGCAGGAAACAGAAATGCTTGCTGAGTGAAAGAAGAAGACAATTCTAAAATTGTTTTCTCTTTTTGATTCCTCGTTAGGTTCTGGCATCAGCTTACATTTTCTTTCGTCAGGTATGATTGGGCCTTTATTTTTCTCTTCGCAAGGATTTTCATTTGAAGTTGAATGAGAATTGAATCTTATTAAAAGGAATACTATTCAACCAATTAATTTCAGAAAAGGTTTTTAAGAAAGTGTTTTGTGAAAGTTAGTTCAGAAAAAGTCATAACTGATTGTAGCAATTACTCTAGTTACTGAATAATGTTTCATGAATGTTAACGGTTAAATGTTTCATAAGCATAAAATAGAGATTTCATATTCACGAAACTTATACTATTCAACAACTTCAACTCTTTTGACCAAGTAGTGATTAATAAAGTCTGAGGAAAGGACTCAAGCCACTCATATCCGAAGTGCGTATATGTATCCAAAAGTGTATCCAAAGTTTCGTTGTATTTTCCTCTATGAACATAGTTATACTAGATAATGTGATTCAATGGGAGTATATCCAATGGAGTGTGGCAGAACCAATTTCGTAGATTCCGACGATTTCGGTATCTTGAAAGATTGCAATTTTTGGAAATCTCAGCTATAATTATGAAGATAACCTAGAGCGTACATTTATGAATCAAACTTGGTATTTCATTTTCTCTACACTTTCACGTGACGCAATTCATAACAAAATGCTGTACACACTAGTTGATTCATTTTCGCGTGAACTTTTCCTTTTTTATTTACACAGCATGAAGTTGTCTGTGTTTTTAGCGAAAATTTAATTCAAGCAAGACTCCACGAAAAATCTTAAAGCACTCAGTTGTGTACTTATAACAAAAAAAAAATAAATAAGGGGACATCTCAAAAACCATGAGCACAGCGGGTCTTTGTTTTCATTTTTGTTAAAAACACAGACAATTTAATGCCGTATACTTACTTTTGTGATTGACTGTAAATGTGTGGAAAAGGAGAAGCCTGGATTTAGCTTTGTAATGAATTACACAGTGGCCAGCAAAATTGGACATCATTGCTGTTTGTGTTGTTTTTCTTTAATAAAATTTTCTCCTCACAACGGACTATATTTAACTTTTCAGAGCTATTTATTTACAAATAGAACGAGGTAAAGAGGCAAACCAACCAATAGTTCTGTAACTAAGTTTTTTTTCCATAATTTTCTTAATATTAAGGTGTACTTTTAAATGCATATATTTCATACATATTCATTGTTAGGTTAGGTCGAAAGACATAGAATATTTAAGCTTAGCTTAGAGTGCCCGCCTAGGGCCAGTAAGTTAGAAGTAGTATATACCAATGTTTGTCCAACTAGTTTTAAGCATTTTTGTCTAGAATTCTAAAAATAAAAATGCATTTAAAAAAAAATTAAAAGAGGCAAACCAGGCAGATCACATGTGCCCAGTCTTGCAGCATTTACAGTTAGGTTCAAATGTGGCTTATCATATTTTGTTATATATTTCGCCGTTCTGACCTTATCGCAGGAGTTCTAAATTTTCGTCTACATCTAAATTTTTTTAAATTTAAATTAAAAAAATATATATATTTAGAACATAATCATTAACATAGGATACTGCACAGAAATTCGGTCTATTCCATTGCATCGCAGGTATATATGGTACAAAAGAGGAAAACAAAATTGAGACCCTGTATAATAAACGGGGGAGCACCGAAAACTTTTGACAAATAGGGATCCTTATCTTATTTATATTGATATACCGACAAAAATGTTGCCAAAACACCAAAAGTAGCGGTGTTTATTACGGAAGATTACCTTTCAAATGACACGTGGTACAATTGGTGCAGTGCCTGCTACCTATAAAATTTAAAACAAAAAACTGCGCTGTCGGAATAAAATATGAAGATATAGGCTCGACAAAATGTCTACAATGAATATAAAAACTAGACTGCAGAAGACTGCTAACGAGTCCACTGGTTCCAGTTGGATGGAAACTGAAAATTTCAATTAAATCCGCTGTAAGAAAATATATAAAAAAATATTATTGATGAAAAACCATAAACACAAAAATTATGTATCCAGTTTTGCTCGCCACTGTACATTCACATAACTATACTCCTTGCAAAAAGTTGTATCTCTAATTAAAAAAAGAGCACCTATACTTAAAAACACTCTTAGCTTTGGCTTAACTCTTGGCCCTTGTAATTCATTCATTGCGTTTCAAAGGTATCATTTAATGTTCACGTGCAAATGCAACCGCTCTCCCCTCCTGTCTTTGTTTCTGAAAAAATTGTCTGATGAGTTATACAAACTGCCGTCCATTTCCTCTAACTCAAGGGCACTTGAATAACCTTATGATTGATGTAAATGTTTCGAGGCACTTACATTATCTCGTTACGTGGATTAGGTTTCTGACGATTGGAATGTGGATGACGCCAAAAATATCTCCTCACACTTTCGTCAACATTTACATTCCTTCTACAGAATGAAGCTATAAAATCCCTTTTTCTTGTGTCAACACTAAAAATTCCACTTTACTCCTCAGTGTTTGGCAATGAAAACCAAACAAATTTGTAGGTATTTTTGTGGCACATAAAACAATTTAAAGATCACAGGAACTATTCTGGAATTTAACAACTCTCATAAAATGCCGTCCCCAGAGCCAGCTTGTGTCTTTGTATTCAGTACACGGCTCGCACAAATATTTGAAAAGTTGGGCTGCGCCATAAAGCCGCTTTACTCAAAATCAATGTCAAATTGGATTGATTCATCAATTACTTGCATCGCAATTCGATAACAGACGGGCTTAGTTCGTACATACGTCGCCAATCGAATGATGAATTGCCGAAATCGAATTCAATGCTCGTTCGTTCGTTCTAGAACATGCAACCTTGCCGATACGTACTGTTCAATGAAGCAGATGCAAGTGGCAACCCCGTCAACTGCTTGCATGAAGTCAAAATCAAATGAAAATCATTCAAATGGAACCGCCACTTGTATTTGAACTTCAAGGCGTGTTCATCACCGCATACAAATCGCGCCCGACACAAATCATGCGAAACGAATACATACACTATTTGTACATCTTCTCCCCGTGTAGCCAGTGGCTATTCGGAGATTTTTACGAGCACACCACTAGAGTCGATCGTGCGAATATCAATTCTAAATCTGAATAAACTAGCTACCTGTTTGATATTCTCAAAATGAAGACGGCAAATGTCACCAGTTCTAAGCCGAGCTCGAATTGATTCCATCAAGCCGAAGAAGCAGGAAAGCCTACTTCGCGCTTCCGCTACGGAGTGACATCACTCCGTCGAGAGAGGTATCGGTTTCCAGTGAGCTCCAGCTCGGGAAAAAAACAAAACCGGGCGCTGACGAGAAAAACAAAATTCCAAAAACAGAAAATATGCTGAACTTGACATTCATGACAGCTAGCATACATTTCAGAACGATTGCGTAATCGCTGTCATTGGACAACGACAGGGTTGAGTATACACATTCATTTGCAAAATATAGCCATGCAATCATTTATAGCGAGACGCGACATTTGAATTCTGAATGAAACGCCACCGCGCCGACGGAGGTCAACGTCATGGAATGCCGTCATCGTTCAGAGAACGAAATTATGCATACAGTGTGCAGGAATGTGCGAAATTATGTCTTGGGTTGGGTGCCACAGCGATTGACTCCCCCACATGACTGAGATGGTTGAAATGGAATCTTCGTGATAATTCAATTGCCTTCGCATGTGTGTGCTGCCGCTTTCGATTGACTTCAATGATTGCTCCAACTGATGTCATTCGCTTTGTCTGTGACTCACATTAACAACCGCCCTGTTTACTAGAATCTGTTGTGCCAATGCAAGCGTTGTTTTTTTGGTGCCTCTCCAAGTCGTCGCATTTTTTGTTGATAACTCAGAACCTGTTTAGACTGCGAGGCGGAGTAAATGCACAGCGTTGCAGAGGAAGTTGTGATAAGCAAAACTCTTTGAAGTGAATTTCAACTGACGACATCTTAGCACTTATAAATAGAAATGATGTCAAATTAATTAAAAGATTGGCGTTCATTATCAGGGCATGAACTCGTTCTTTTTCTTTTGCTATTTGCAATTTTAATATTTCTCATATGACGCATGGTTTGAAGTACAGTTGATATGAATGAATCAGGTATATCGAGGCGAACTAATGATGAATGAGCTTGGATTTCGCTGGATAAAGTTGTAATCGTTTCTATGGCAATCACGTGCTGATAGTTAGCAGAACTTGTGATTTCTAAGTTGTTGTTGTTCGCAACTAGAAGAGAAAATTCTACAATGAACGCAGGAGCTTGGTCTATCGTTTACGTAGTTCCGGTGGGAATTTGTTGATTCCACAACGCTCGCGAAGTCCATTACCAACGATTGATCTTTTACTGTTGCCACTGCCCAGGCAGACTTCATACTTAAATACTACGTACATTCACTTTCAGAAAATTCTTAGCAAACGTGGGAGATCCCTTTAAAAATTAGGGACAAAAACTCATATTAATCTTTGTTTTCAAGTTTCTACTACACATCAGTGTTGCCAGATTGTGGGGGATTTCCCTTTTCGTGGGGCATTCTGGTATGAAACTTGGTAAAAGGGGAAAAGGCGTATCTATAATCTTGTAGAACAAAGCAGAAATTGAGTATTACAGAGAAAGCCGACTTCACAGCTTACCCCTAGTCCATCGACGAATTTGAGTGCCTTTTTGACGGATATTTATGCATTTTTGACGGTTATTCACGAAATAACGTGAATGACGTGCTCTGATTGTCAATTTGGTTTATGAACAAGTTATAAAAAACAGTTATCGAAAATATTAAGGGGAAAGAGAGGTAGAAGTCGGGCATCTCTGTAATACTTCATTTCTGGAACAAAGTATGGGGAATCTCAAATAAAATCGAACTCATTTGTTTGAAGAAACTTGTTTACTTTACTCAAAAATCCTATTGTTGTCACTAAAAAATGCTCAATAGAATATTTAGTTTTGCAATTCATAGTTCATATATTTCGTGTTGTCCAGATTATAATTTGATTTTAAAGTGTGTTCTTAAAGATCTAGTAGGCACACATTGAAAAAGCTTTTAAAATGGTTTACTTTGTTGTCCCGACATACCTGTTGAAAATCAGAATTGCAGTATTTTTTCTGAAAAATGCTAAAAGAGTCCGAATTCGAGAACTGGCATGAAAATTATGGATAATCTGCCCGGCTTATATTATACCTTTTTTATTTGTCTAAATCTAGAGTTCACAATACCGACTGACAGTCATTTAGCAATATATTACGTATTCTAGCCAAATTCCTCTTTCCCATGTTTTTTAGAATATGGTTGACTGAAATCTCGATTTTTGAGTTAATCTGGCTTTCTTCTTGTTCTTATTCTTCTTCTGGTGGCGCTACAGTCCGGGTGGACCTGGGCCTCAACCAGTAAGCCTCTCCAGCCGGCACGATCCTTAGCCAGCTGTCTCCAACTGCGCACACCAAGTTGGTTGAGGTCCTTCTCCACCTTAGTGCGCCATCGGTTCCGTGGGCGTCCTCTATTGCGTTGTCGCACTGGTTCGGAGTCGAAGACTCTTCGGGCTGGAGCAGTGTTGTCCATACGCTCTACATGGCCCAGCCATCTTAGACGTTGAATCCGTAGACGTAGACGAAGGCTCATGCCGCTGTACAGCCCGTACAGTTCGTGGTTCAATCTTCTTCTCTAATAACCATGTTAATGTAATCCACTTCAATTCAACTATGATAATCGGTAAGACCGAGTTATTCAAGTAAAGCACATACAAAGTTACTATACAACAGCTATATTGCATTAAAGCAATTGCTGCATCGCTTCAATTGATTCAATTTTCAGCAACGAGGCCTATATTCCCAACGAGAAAATATTACAACAGCTGAATTAATAAAAAAACAATGTACATACTATACATACTATATAGCCTTAAAATTACCGAGGTGGCCGAATTCACAGCTGATTTGAAACGATATAAAAAACAGTTGCCACAAATGTTAAGGGGCAATGGAGTTAGAAGCTGGTCACCTTTGTAATACTTCAATTCAATTTAAAACTAAATAGTGCTCTTTGATCAGGTCTCATTTAGAATACCTACTCTTTCATTATTTGGGATTCCCCAGTACTCAAGGACTTAGGTTCGAAAGAGTAAATTGAAAAATGTTTCCTCCTTATGACGAAAAAGATGCAAGATCATTGCCTTGCAAACCTTAAGTTTCAAGCAGAAGGTATTTTCAGCAGATTTATTCGCGACATAATTAATTATCATACAAATACTCTTCAATTGGTCTCGAATATAAATATGTGCGGTCTTCAAAGATCTCTTCGGGTGAGTAATATACTCTCCGATTGAAAACCTTGAACAAGTTTTGGTTGCAATGAACCTATTTCTAGGTGCATATGAACATTTGATAAGATTTTTAACGAAATTGCTTTTAGCTTATCTCGATTTGAGTTTAAAAATTAATATTTTTTCCTTGGTTTTCGATTAGTAAAATTATTGTCTATTGAAATAGTCAGAAATGAAAAATTTGTAGATGATCCTTAATCTCTTTGAAGCCCAGGTCCACCCCGGACTGTAGCACCACCTTATGTTAGTAAGATTCTCGCTGCAACGGATTCTATGTGTTTGGGCCTTTAACCTCACTGCCCGGGTTCGATTACCGGTCGGTACTAAAATTATTTTCACGATGCTCAAAGAGTTATAACTGTCTGGAAAAGGCTTATAAAATTTGTGCGTTCCAAGTCGGCATAAAACTGTAGGTCCACTCGTACACGTAACTTCCACTCGTGACAGAACAATAGCATGCACAACTCGAGTGGTTGCTGTAGAAGCTAGGTCCTGGCCCTCTACGGGCTGTAGCGCCACCCTTATTATATTTTATACACAATGTCATCAATAGGCCCTTTAAACGAATAAAAAATTTCAGATATATCACACATACTTTTTTATTTAAAGTTTAAGATTAGGAGCGCTTATTGAAACACCCTTTACATGATTAACTATTTCAATTCAAATTAAGTAAACAACTGCAACTGTAACTATTCACGTTGTTTAGTTCCATTCTCGTCTGAATTTTATTCCTCAACCCATTTCTGAATAACACCTCAATCTGAATCCACATGTTCTCCTTTCGTTTAATTACTACTCCACTGGGAGTTGAGTGGAAGCAGGCCATTCCGTGTTGGATGAGGCCATATGGCATGTATAAAATGTCATGAACACAAATGATACGCACCCTATGAATCACAAGCAGAAACTAATCAAAATTAAGACACATGCTCTTGCACAAATGACTAAGAAATCATATTGCTCCCATTTCAGACAAACCCCTAAACAAGCAAGATGTCTCACTCAGTGACAATCACAAGGACTACCACCAGTACCACCAATACCTCATACATTGTACTTAACACTGGGTACATGAAATCATTCCCAGGACTCTTGAAGTTGTTCGAGCTCGTAAGTACCCCGCCATTACCTCTACCAGCAGTGTTTTACATTTGAATTCTTCTTCCAGCTCATTGGAGCAGCGTGTGTGGGTATTTTCTCGCACTATTACACCAGGCTCTCGATCACCGGATCACCCGATCTGTTCTTCTTCCTGATGGTGACGACCTTCATGATTGGCACGTTCTGTCTGCTCCTGTCGTGCTTAACCTCACTCAGCACAGGAGGCATCATCTCAAAGACCATCTACGTAAGTCATTAAGAGTCTGACTTTAAAGAGGCCTTCTTATATGTTTCATTTTTCTTTTTGTAGGAACTCATCTATCATAGCATCGCCGGTATCTTGCTGCTGGTGTCTTCCCTGCTGCTCCTCATCGAGTTGAACGATTCACGCTTCAAGGGATACAAGCAACACGACGCCTACTTGGCTGCCTCGATTATGGGCCTTGTGAATTGCCTCCTCTACTTTATCAGCGCCTACTTGGCACACAAGTCATACCGCGGTATCTAAGCGCCAGGTCCTGAGTCTTCAAAGGCTTGATATGGGAACTCTCACGTCAGCATTCGAATACTTTTAATACAGTTTATGTATGTTTAACTTCATGATTTTTTTATTTGTTTTGTTTATTTTACTTTTTTTATGATTATTATTTATTTAGTAAGGTAAGTAAGAGATTGCAAAGTGTTCTTTAAAATATGAAATTCATCAAGATAATATTTTTCTATTGTACACCACTGTAAATGCAACCAACTTTTTGTAATTTTTATTTTTGGCTAAAAATAAACAACATTTTTATCGTATGATATTTTATTTTCAAATTGTGTAAGAATGGAAGAGAAATCTTTCTTGGGATGAGGACAGAACCTTATTCTGCGGAACTTGAAACTTTCCTCGAATATTGCAACCTGAAGCGCAGCAACCACTTGTGTTATGCGTGGTATTGTTATGTCAAAAGTGCGAAGAAGTTAGAGGAGCTCTCCTTGACAGGTTACATACAATCAGCATTTCCAGTAACTCAAGGAACATTGTGTCGTTTAACGTTAACAAAACCTAGATCTTTGCCATCTCATGGCCCTGTGGTTAAACTTATACATCCTAAAAATTCTCATCGAGTAACAACGGGTTTCTTCGATTTGTACAAAATTAACATCCAAGAATAAAACTTTAAGATCTTCAAATATACATACAATGGACTCTCCCTAAGTCAAACTCCCTCTAACTCAAACAAATTATGGTATCGAGTGACAATTCGACTTAGTGGGAGTCCACTGTATTTGCAACGAAATATATTGGAACCTTGTCATCTGGGCTTGTTGCTTGTGTTAGTATATTGGCAACACTACTATTGGAGCATGGGAGGTGCTCTTCGGTATCCCATAACACTCATGCCATGCGGCCGTACTGGGCTCTCATCGCGTAACTTTTCAAACCATTTTAAGATTAAAGATTTTTGACAGCTATTTTTTATAACGTGTTCATAAACCAAATTGACCAATCAGAGGACGGCACTTACGTTATTTCCTGAATGAAACCACTCAAATTCATCGATGGACGAGGGGACAATCAGCTGTGAAGTCGGCTATCTCTGTAATACTTCATTTCTGACCATCACTATCGAATCGCCTATCGTTACAGTTTGAGTGCTCTGAAAATAATAACTCTCACGTAAAAATGACATATGTGCTCTAATTTCTCTCAAATTTCACTATGTCAAAACTAATGCAATTGCGATCTATCACTCTAAAAATGCCTTAAACGCCTAGAACAATATATGTATACACAATATGTTCTCATTTAATAGGAGACGATACTAAAATAGGTATCGACAAAAATCAGTCGTCGAGACGATATTTACTGACAGTTTTTAGCCTGCGCGAAGCTGGCAAAACGATATCCCTCAGACGCTATCGTTTTATGCTTACATGAAGCGAAACTATCGTCAAAACGCTAGCGCGAGACTATTGTCGACTTACGCGATTAGTGTCCTGTTGAGCCGACACTACAGCCAGTTTCAGCGTTTAAATGGATATTATTTCTATATCCCGAAATCTCACGGTTTCCGCTAAACGAAGTTGAAGCCCGCTTGAGTTCATCCGTCCGTGAGAGGTTGTCAAACCGAACAAATCTACAGAGTGAATTTCAGTTTATTTTGGTCATATTAGTGTTCATTCTCTCATCTTATTTGTTTCTATTTTTGCTGGTGTTGTAACTCTATTTTCTCCTATCAATAGCCCATTTAAAAAGTGAGAGCTAGTGACATTTGTTTTGGCGGGCGCTTAAGGCTCCGGCACATAGAATACTTTACATGCGTTAGCGTCAGCAATACTTTGACAGATACATAAAATACATGTGTTCTTATGGGAGGTGCACATAGACCAACGCTGACGCTCACGTGACGGATATAGGTACCCAAATTTTTCTCTCCTTTGGCGTTGACAATCCTCACATTGTGACATTTCTAGAGAATTAAAATTTTATCTTAAAGTTTGGGTGTTGGTTCTCGTCGAAGCATGTTTATAATTGAGTATTTATATTTAAATACATATTTCAATTGTGCATAAATAAGCAAAACGACTTGAATTTTCAATTCAAACTTGAAACTGTCAAATGAAATTAGCTGCACGTTGAAGTATTCATTATGTCATCCCCTTGCGTCAGATACTTCAGTGTGTACGTATGCTCTGACGCTACGCAAGTAGAGCATTCTATGTGCCGGAGCCTTTACACATTGAGAGCGAATGACTCGAATATCGATAGCGTATCCACTTCAAACTCGATGGGAACGGCCCATTGAGGTTCCAGTAAAACTTACGATCTCCGCTATCTGCTTCCATTCGTGGACACCGAAGAGAGAGGTAGATCATTTCTCACTTGTGTGTGCCACACTTAACGTGGTTGTTCTCAGTTGCTTTATTCCACAAGGTGGGAGTCAAGGACCTTAGGGTCCCGTGTTAGACTCATGTCGATATTGACTCATGTATGCATCGTTCCCTGTCAGACCCATTTCAGACGCTTCCACCTCTGTTCGGTTAATAATCGTCTCATTGTCACCTCGCTGCGTTCATCCAATCATGTTAATGCTGACCGCGTATGCTAAGACTTTAGCGGAATTGTAGAAGATCGTGTCTCTATTTCTCGCCCATTAGTTTTGTTTTGTTGTTGATGAGTTGTTGTTTGTCACATGGCAGCGCGTGTATACGTAGGCTTTAAAAGAGCAGTGAGAAGTCTTCAGCTTCATCCTGGATAACACTGGTCTCTGTTCACGGTGTTGAGCGACAGTAGTTGTCGCACATGTATTTCTTAATCTTTTCCAGGATTTGCCAGCCACTCTTGTACAATCCGATGCGTTTGACAGAAATGTCAACAAGATGTGACGTTGACAAGCCATTGTCTCTACGCACTCTGTCATAGACGACCTTGAAATCAACGAAGTGATTGGGGGCAGCGTTTGTCACTTCGTCTGATGAATGGCTATGGCCTGAAGACGTTTTGATAAGAAAATTAGATTGTTGAATGAAGCTTAAGGCATTCAAACAAACCCGCAGAAGAGATCTTGTGTCCGATGTTAAGGAGACTGTTAATAGCTGGCGCAGTCAAAGGAGTCACCTTTCTTTGTGTGTAACAAATGATTCCTTGTTAATTGTTTCTGGACAAGATTTCCTGGTATTGACCTGAAGTGAGATCAGAAAAGCTACTTGTTGGCTATTTAACATTCGGTAAATTGTTCACACTACAATGCATCCACATGATAGGGCGAGTGTCATTGTTTTCAAGTTACCAATGGTTAAAGTGTGATATCGGTTGGAGAAGGTTGAGGATTATGCACTCACTTCATCCGGTGAGTGGAAGAAATCGTGAGGGTTTAATGTCTAGTCGTGGATAAAGTTGAAAAAAAAACATTAATTTCTTATGTCTTTGAACACACATAAGGATTTGCTTTGCTACATAAAGAATACTTCTAGCGATTTTCTATGTAGTGGAGGAAAATGCCTGAAACATAATAGTGCGCTGCGGCAGCCGACTTCATGTTACGGTGAAAGTGCGATGACGCAATGCATTGAAATAAATACTCAATTTATCAGCTGTTCTCTCTGTCATCTGCGAGATGAAAAATATTGTCGCCTTTCTGCTTACACTCATTTGAAATTACTTTTGTCGTCAAATTATACAGTTTACACTAAATACTCTCAATTTGGAAGAAAACTCATTCTGGGAGAAAATCTGTCTCACAGCTCACACCTCTGTCAAAAAATATCCGACATGTTAAACAATGACGTGCGATGGACTACGTTTTATTACGATCCTCTCATTTCTATAATTTTTCACGAACGCAGGTCGACGTTTGTTTTTGTGCTTGGTCATTGCATTGTGTGCGTTGAAAGCCAACGCCAGCGCAAACGCACTATTGTGTTTCAGGCATAATGCCTTTGTTCTGCTCATGTCAACGTTATCTGTAGCATTAGTTGAACTTCCATTCTCCTCAACTGGGCAGTGATCGGTAATAGTACTTGAAATCCTTTCGATTTCGTTTCATGTAATCCGTAAGAGAACTTTGATCCTATTCAGAATAAGTTTGGACCATTTTGCCGTTACGCCGTGCAAGGAGTGTACGCAAACATAACCTTATTTACTTCGTCAAATCTTTACAAATAATTACTCTTTACTGTTAATAAATGTTCCAGGCTTAAACTACTCTATGAATCCTGGGAAACTTAAAATCAATCCATCACAGAGTCAAACTGTTCCGAAAACCGGTCCTCAATCAAACAAAAAAAAAGAAAACGTCAATAAATAAATGTCAAGTTGAATAACGATTGCACCAGTTTCAAATGGTGAATTTAATATTTATCACCACGAAATTGGTAGGAGTCCTTCAGCTTATAGCAGGGGTGTGTTAAAGTCGTCGGTGGCTAAAATCTCAGTTTTGACGTTTTTTTCATTTGCTCAGATTATCGCTGCAATCGCAATGGTCTATCTCTTCACCTTCGGAGTGTATCCACAAGAGAAAACAGTTCTCTACTACGAAATGGTATGCGCTACCGCTTGTACAACAGGACTTTTTTTGGGACTAGAATCAATTTTCTTCGCATCAAAGCAAAGTCAAGGCCTCCGTAATGGCTTTAAATTCGTACGATTCAACGTAGCATTTCCTTTAAGCAATTAATGTGTGTTCTTGTACATTAACAGGCCATACTCTTATCGCTAATTGTGGGGATCATACTCATTTATTACTCAAACGAATTTAAAAAGGTATATCTGGGAGATATTATTCTGAAGTCCAGTAAGGAGCATTGGGATAAACGTGTGCTGAAGATCTATAACCAAAGTTTCTTCTTGGGACGAAGTGCAAGTTATGTACTATTTTTTACCATTTTGCCACTGTTGTATTTACTCTACGCAGCCACTGAACATAAATAAAATCGACAGCAAATACAAACATACCTCGATTTGGGTATCATTAAATTTGCATCGTCAAAAATAAAATAAAGATATAAAGATGTCAGACTAGGTTTCATTAAATTAACTTCGGAAGTTAATAACACTTTATTAAATAATTTCACTGGTTTAGTTGCTTCATGTCGGAAGGTTGCCGGAAAAGTGCCAGAAGTGACTTAAGGTCAGAGGATCGTCCTCTGAAATGAAGTATTACAGCCGATTTACGGGGGTAAACGTTCAAATAAATACACAAAATGATTGAATCGAAACCACCTTTTTAAATGCAATCTGGAGTGTAAGAAATAATATTTAAAAACGGAACCATCTGTTGTGACGAGTCAAGAATAACAGAACGAACCACATCACCAAAGCCACGCACGTCGTCTCCTCCGTTAGCCGACTTCACAGTTGATTGTCTTCTCGTCCATCGACGAATTTGAGTGGTTTTTTAACAGATATTCATAAATTGTTGACGGTTATTCACGAAATAACGTGAATGCCGTCCTCTGATTGGTCAATTTGGTTTGAGAAAACGATATAAATGACGATATAAACACTTGTAAAACATTGTAAGAGGCAAGAGAGGTAGAATTCTGACACATCTGTAATACTTCATTTCTGATCGTCCTGTTCTTCCCGTCATATCGTTAAGTTTTTCGGTTATTCAAAGTCAGGTGGCACTTTAGTCGTAGATGACAGGGATGTTACAGATTTTAATTCTATTATACAGATGCGTTTGAAAGTTTATGTGCACCATTTTTTGTATGCGTACGCAGGAGATTCGCATTTCATTGGTTGTTAAGAAGTTGAGATGGTAAAAGCTAGATTTTTCGATTTTCTAATTATCGACGTTAATCAGACCGTTGCTTTAGATATCGATATTCTGAACCACACACGCACCATCGTGGGATATAAGAGAAGAATCGATGGAAATACAGTGAGACTTCTCCTTACGGACACCCCTCTATAAGGGAACACCTCTATTTACGGACACTTTCTTCATTAATTCCGGCATGACGGTTCGTGTACTTCAATTCAACGCCTTTAGAACGTACAGCTACAAATAACGAACAATCATGATCGTCCCTGCTGCTATCTCAGTAGCAGAGAAGTTTCACTGTATTCCAATGCAAAATCCACAGGCGATGAAAAAGCTCTAAAAAGAGAGCAAGCGAGCAGAATAAAATGTGAGTGGTATCCGTAATGCCTGAGAAATTCAAATACCACCCGAAAAAGACAGGACTTCTTACTTCTCGAAAAAGACAGGACTTTTTATATATATATATTTTATATAACGACATACAGAATCCCGTTTGCGTTCTGTCGTTGTCGCTTACGATAGGAATCAGGGCTCTCATCGCGTAACTTTTCAGACGACTGTCGTCATGTTGATAAGGTCGATGATTTGCTTCATGTATTTTTATGCTTATATGAAACGAAACTATCGTCGAAACGCTAGCCTGAGACTAGTCTCGATACACGCGATGAGAGCCCTGTGTGATTATCCTTGGAGTTCATTAAGGACCCTAGGTTAAATGTTCCATAACCTTCATATCAGAGATCTGCAGCAATACACCGCACTTATTCGTTCAACGCATGGACATTAGGTTTTTCTACCACTCTAACTAATTGATCCTTCATAAAATATGCATCGCCATCGCCTTGATCGCAAGCACATACGGAATTGCGATCATGTAGTCTTACCAATCGAAGCACAATGCTATGTTTGATCCCTGAGGTCATAGCGATGACTAAGAAAAAGCGGTGCGAGTGTAAGCCGCCGCGATTACCGCCGCTTCGGCTATGTCAATATGAACATGCGGTAGTGCAGGATGCATCGACTCATGAACGTACTAATAGAGTTTTGACAGGACAAGCATACGCAATCGAGTGTGGTAAACACAACTATCGCTTGGGTTGCGGTGGCGGTACACGCTTCCACCGCTTTTTTTTAGCTTGTGGTCCCAAAGAAATGATCGCGTCTGAATCTCTGCCGTACACAGTCGCACCGCTTTTTTTGAGAGTATATCGCAAGTCACACAAATATGATCACATGCCGATCTCTGTAATTCTTTGAACACGATTCCTCCCAGGCATTTTCACCGCAGAATAATTAAAATGAGGAATGTTCAGGATTCCCCGATAACGCTTCAGTTTAAATCACTATATTGTTTTTGAGTGGAGGCCCTCACTCGTTTAGATTTTACCACATTTGCATTAAATAGAGGTTTATCTTAGGCGTGTTTTATTGAGAATCTATACTCAGCTCAGTAATGATTTTCAATAAGATGTTTTTCACTCAATTTGTACTTATTATCACTTTTTGTCAAAAGTTGGTTTGTGACTTTGCTTTCATTGTACTAGACTTCAACATTCAAATAGTTTTGACAGTTGGTTACCAATGTTTGTGCAAATATGGTTTTACTCACTATAAGCGTTATTATATTATACAAAGGATGGATGACAAATTGGAATACGTTATCCTATGTCGAGATTTAGAGCTCTTGATGATTCTGTTTCCTCAAGAATTGTATCAGCGGCATCTATGATTTAGTGCTGGAAGTTGAGGCGCCACCTGTGGTTTCGACTCTTCAACGCACTGTAGTCAGTGTTGATCACTGAGTACTGTTTGCTCAGAAATTTGTTTTGTTGTTGCTTCGCGTGTAAAAGCAATACTTAGCTGAGTATATGTAGATTCTCAATAAAACGACAAAAATGTAAAACAACAACCATTAGCCATTGTAAACGAATGACTTAGGCCGCTTTCACACAGAAAAATTTTATCGGCGATTTTTCCATTTTGTAGACAAGGGAGGTGAGACGTGCTAGGGGTAGCCCGCGTCTGGTGTGCTCGGGGTTTGCTTTTGGATTTTCTATTCTCTTTATCTCTTTTCGTTTCTTTTCTTCTTTGAGTTGCTTTATTCCTATGTTCTCAATATTGGGTATTGGAAGCATGCTGTACATGTGTGAGAAAGAGAAGACGCATGTGTGCGAGGGGATAAGAAACAGAAAAAGTTCAGCATTGAAATCTCAATTGCAGAAACTGAACAGACATAAGGGAATCTCAGCGAATGTGAAAGCAGCCTTACAGATAAAATAAGTCGTGCAAGGCTTTTGGTCTTTCAAGCCGGAGTCGCATTAAACGGATGTGGGTTCATAGTATTTTCAATGCAAACGTAACATGTTCAGCCATTGGCTGAATTCAAAAACATCACACATTTGGTTCTGCATTCGTAATAGATGGAGGGTGGAAGGTGCTACGTTGGAATCACAAAGACTCCGTTGCGGAGGTATGTTTTTCGTGATAAGATGTTCACGTGTGAACCGTGTATGTCCTAGCCGGAGGCGAATGTAAGCCTTGATTATATCGGCGGCGACGTTTTGCGGATAAATCGCTGCTTTGACGTCAGGGTTGATAAGCTTATAGGAGTGAGGGTCACCAATCTTCTCTGGCTTTTTGACTCCAGAAGTAATTAATATGTTTCATCATGTCTGATTTGTTGACACGAAGAATAGTAAAAGCTTCAGGCGAGAAAACTGATGAGAAGTGAGGAAGCAGTCCTTTTGACAAAAGCTTGCCATTTTCTTCGACAACAGCAAACGCTGTTCCGGCCTCAGTTTTGGATCCATCGATGAATACAATTTTCCACTTTTGAGTTTTGTGTTCGGAGCATATTTCAAGGAACAGTTTTCTGATATAATTCGTTTGGGGTTTCTGATTTGGTGTAATTATGCAAAGACAGAAGGATACGTTAATCTTTGAATGCCCAGGGAGAGGATGCGTATGATTTTTCAAACAAATCGAAATTTCCATTTCATGTCCCAATTCTAACGAGTTAAAGACGGTTGAAGGAATATTTGTGGGGCAAGTAGCCTTTTGGTGTCGTTTTTGATTAGGCTGTCTTTGGTCTGGTTAATCTTTAGGATAACTTTTGATGTCAGTACTTTGAATCTATGCTGTATTGATGGAAGCCCGGATTCAGCGAACATGTTTTTTATATGTGTTGTTCTAAAGACCTTTAGGCTGTTCCGCATCGCAGCGTTGTATATAGTGACCAGACGTCCCGTTTTTAGCAGGACTGTCCCGTTTTTCAGATCTTTGTCCCACGTCCATATCTGTCCCGATTTTTCTACATTTGTAAAAATGTGTGTTCCGCACATATCATACGCAATGCGATGCAGACTGCAGCAGAATTATTGCCACTAGACGTAGAAAATATTATAATGAAGATATACGCTCACTTCTATATATATACGGTTCGTGTTGAAAAACTTAAGGAGTTTTGCTCCGATGCCGGAGTGGAATACAATCGCATATTAGGGTTTTGAAAAACTAGATGGCTAGCGTTATTGCCTGCTATTGAGCGTGTGCTAAAGTTGTACGAGCCTCTGAAATCATATTTTCTCTCAATTAATAAGTGTCCCATTGTTCTTCAGACAATTTTTGAAGACCCAAGTTAAGAACTATGGCTGATGTTTCTTCATTATCAGTCTTCCATGGTTCATAAGACAATTTTAGCAATTGAAGGGGATAAAAACGCCATAATGGGGGTGAGCACACAGATTTCTGATCTTATATCTAAATTGGAGGAGAGGTTGTCAGCCTATTTCATTTCCACCCCAGTCAAACAAATTTTAAATAATTCCGGACAAATAGATAAGCAGAGGTTTATGATGCACGTACGATGTTTTTACAAAAACTGTCTGCAGTACTTAGAGAAATGGACATCTCAGTACAAATACGCCAAAGACTTTCGATGGGCTTGTCTAAAAACAGTCATTCAATGACGAAGATGTTGAAAAAAGTTTTTTATTTGTGTCGCAGAAAACTTAACAAACAATTTCGGAAAAGGATTTGTTTGACGAAGTTGGATATATAAATAAATATATCGACGATATAAAACTAAGAGAATGGACAGAGTAAAATGTTTCTGTTGATTTGAGGTGGGTGGACATTTTTCAACATTTTTCAAATAGAGGTCTTCCCATTAAAAACATTTTAAAATTAGTAGAGTATATTTTATGTCTTCTTGGCACTAACTCGGTCACCGAATTTTTTCAGTAGTAAGTAAAATCTGGACCGTGGAAAAAACTCAATTATCTATGAAAACAGTTAAAGCAATACTAATTTTAAAAATGCATTACAAAAACTGTGATAATTTTTATGAAAAAATTAAAAATAATAATGAAATTCTCAATGAAATTCATTCTGCATCAAAATACAACAATTAAGTTTAAATTTGTAATTAAATCATAGGTATTTGAAAATCTTATTTTAATTGTTATGTTATATAAAACTATTTATTATTACTTTTACTGTCCGAATACGCTAGAAATATTAAGGCTGATTTTTTAAAGTTATTATTAAAAAAATGTTAGGAGATTAATATATGTTTTTGTTTTCTGATATCTTTTTTAATCAAAACAACAATTGTTATGAAGTCTGTTGTTGACATTTGTCGTTTATGTCGTACTATTTTAATTTTTTTTCAAAAAAAAAAGCATAATTTCTGCTACCTGCGAAGCTTTGGAAATGTGTCCCGCTTTTTCTTCAAATAAATCTGGTCACTATAGCTTTGTATATAGGTTCAACTAGCTTTAGCGATGAGGGCGAGCACTTTCCTTATATACATAAACCGTAGTATATTCTTGATACTATGATTGCCCGCGTTAGGTTGATTGGGCTGTTCACATGACAAAAACTGTGTTTGAAACTATGATACTTAATGATATTAAGTCTGGTAGCTAGGTTTTACCTTAATTTACTACAGTATTCTTTAAATCTAAACCACTTATCAAAAATAATACCAAGAATATTAAGGCTATGTACATTTGTTATTGTGAAATGGTCAAAAATAACATTTAACTGCTTAGGGCAACTAGTTTTCCTGCATATATGTACTATTATACATTTATCCATAGAGATCCTGGCACCCGAGGCATTACTCCAAGTATCAAGTTCTTTTATCTTATCCAAGAGTTTCTGCAAAATTGTGTTCAATTTCCGCATCTCCTACCAACAAAGCATCAGCAAATTTAATGATGCTTAAATGTTTAAGGTTTACGCATCTGATGCGCGAGATGTTGCTTAAATTAACGTTTGCAGAGATACCCCAATTTTTGCTTGTGAACGTGATGCAATGGTGATTCGGCATCGATGCCGCAGTGATCTGAATTCACCCGTCGTTGTTGATCGTCGTAAGCGAAGTCGTACTAAACAGATTCTACTGTATATGCTATCCTTAAGAAAGGACATAAAACATCGACGTAATCGTCTACCTGGGCTTCGCAGTAATCTGTACAGACAAGAACCGTCCTGAAATCATAAACGGAGGAACTATTGCCAACCGCTGTTGCTTAAGGCAATACAATAGGTTGACTTCATTTAAAAATCTGATTATACCGTATCGAGTGAGACGCGGATTTATGGACTATCTCAAAAGCCGATGAAAAGTGCATGGTGTCTTCCAGAGAGAAGTTTTGCGCGTAATCTTCGGTACAGATTGCGTTGACGGCATTTGCAGGAAATACATCGCCTGGCCTTCTTAGGCGTTGGATCCGTAGACACCTGGCTAGACAAATCTACTAGCCAATTTAGTCTTCTTCCCTAAATATCATTGTCCATCCAGGATGGACAGAGAACTTCCTCCCCGTTACAAACAGTAAAACATTGTTCTGATCTTTCTTTCATTTTATTTGTGATAGTCTTACATTAAAAGAAGGCTTTCTCGAAATAACAACTTACTTCAAATGGAAAATTTACATTCAAATAAACAGGAAACGATTCAACCAACAGTTTGTTATGTGTGTGAATGCGCTTATTATCGGATAAGAGAAACCCCACATCCTTCACCCACCGTCAACAAAATAAAGCATTTCATGGATTCTACGCATACTCTAGCTAAGTACTACAATGAGTAAATTTATAGGAATTACGACTTCAAGTGACAAAAGAAACGCACGCGCTTGTCTTTGTAACAAAATCTAATCAAACACACCGCCTATCGTGAAAATGGATGCTTTTTTGGTTAAGGTTTCGTTTGGTCTACTAAATCTAATCATTCACTCCCAAGCCGGTTTTTGTATTTATTAAAAAAAAAAAAGATAAAATCTACTCGAGCCGATCTACTCTACTACTTTATTGGCAAAACTTCACGCCGATGTTATCCACTCTCGTTCGCATGTGCTTCATCACGTCTTCCGCGAGCTCCTCCACCGTTGTGTAGCGGCTCTTTTGGAAGTTGAAAATGTCTGTGAGGAAACTGAGAATCTCCTCTCGGAAGTAATGACAGATGTTTCGAAGGTTCTCATCGGGGCCAAAGAAACCCCAGGCCATGAGTGGAGAGAGCTGCTCGGATATAACGTAAAAGTGTGACATGAACCCGTTCGGGAATTTGAGCATTCGTTTCTTGGCCTTTAAAACAGACCAAACAGCAGTGGTGAGTGCCTGAAAGAGATGGGATGGAGGTTAGAGGGTATTTTCTTGGAAGTGAGGATGCCCCTCTCTCAGTCTTACAGTCTCTTTGAATCCATTCGACAGGAATCGGTTTTGCACCACAGCTGTGACACTGGCTGGCGGTGCGTCTAGATCACGAAATGCATCCAGGATGATGTAATCTATGCATATGTCGTAGAATGTCATAGCTTTGACGTTTCGGGCCTCCAGTTCCTTTTCGATGTAGTCCCAATTGTTCTCGTCTTGGAGATAATTTATCATGTCCTCGTAGCCGACGAGGAAATCCTTTGTGTCCTTGTCACCAAGACAGAGTAGATCTGTAAGAATCTGCCGCCCTGTGTCGGCAACCCACTGTCCAACTTTGGGATCCTGAAAATTGAATACTTTAGCAAGGAGCAAATAAACCTTCCCATCTTGCTCACCTTAAACAGATACTGGAAAGCAAGTCGTACACAATGCAACTTGGCCAAGTACTCGGAGTCAGTAGCGCAGTGCACCAGTTCAGTCCGCACATTCCGGCAAGGTATCGGCTGCTCCTCGGACTGCTTCAGAGCGCTTTGATAGAGGGGATACTGTTCGAACTCTGCGAACGCTTCAGTGAACTCCTCGAACTCTCTCAAGTCGGCGACTTGGTCGAGCGCCGATGCGAAGCTTTCGGCCGAATCGAAGTTCGGATCGGAACCGGTTCGACTCATTGTTGACTTGCGGCTGCGTGCCACAGCACCTTGATCTTCATCCTCCTCCTCGATGGCGGCCTCATCACGGAACAGCACCGACCTTTGGTCGAGGAACAGCAATTCACTTTGATCCTGCAGTGTGTACGCCATGTCGAGAAGATTCTGTATCTCGCGACAGAATTCCGACTCTTCGGCGGTAGTCAGCACCGCGGGTATGCCACCGGGAGAGTAATGCGCTGCCAACGCGTCTTCCCAGTGATTGATGACGGTGTCGAGGGCCTCCATGCCCATCACACCGAGTTGTTGCGCTGTGAGTTGTTGTTGATTTGTGAGCGCTGCCGAGTCTGAACCCGATGCCAGTGACATGCGATCTGAGAAAGCTACTGTTGAACCGACTGGACTGCCCGATCGAGCGGATGCCTTTGAGCCAGCCACTGACATCATGTCGTTGGGACTGCGCATGCTATTGCGTGTCCGTCGACCACCCTGCTTTCGGGGTCTCCTCGGTGGTCGTGGGGACTTTCGACGGCGCAGGAATCGGGCGAGTACTCCTAGGAGCGCTACTCCTGCCGTCAGGGACACAACCACTATCTGAAAGAAACAATTGTAGATGTCAATGTGTGTTGAGATGTGTATTTGCTGTGGAATGATATTCGATAAAGAACGCTAGCGTCGAAGTGAACCCCAACCAACTTGGATTGAGGACTGTGAACAACTAGACAGAGATCTCGCTAACTGAAGCTTTGTTTGAGGTTGAGGTTTGTGGTTGAGGTCCAGTTCTAACTCGGACTGCAGTCATATGGAAGAGGCCTGAAGATCTCCCGTTCGAGGGGTAAAGCGCGCGACCCTTTACTGCATCACGCGGATCAAAAGATGATGAAACAAATCCAGGAAAACAGTCTCGGAATCCGAGGCAATCACTTTCACTTGTCTTCAAAACGAAACTTCACACAGTGCCTTGTTACCGAGCAATTCACACCTCAGCAGATATTTTGCGATTCATAGACGCGCCCGCTTCGCCGAATTCGTTGCCAAACTTAAATCAAGACATCTCAAGTTTCTCTATTCCATATCTCGCATGATAACTCTCATGAAACAATCACTAGAACAAAGTCTACACTCATTAAGCCGAAGCAACGATTAATTGGATGTAAAGATGCTAAAGCACCCCGCAGACCTTCAGCAAGGTTAACATGTGGTTGACCCGAAGGTGCTGTCGTTACCTGACACCGCCGCGTCATAACATTCCTCATGTTACGTTCCTCCGCTTCGCCACGCTATTCAAACCGCTTCTCCACAGCACGCTGACCTACAGCAGGGTCGAACCGACTTTAAAATCGATAGCCTGTGCACAAATTGAACTCAACTTTCTTCGAGACGAATTGATTGGTCTCAATGAAAATCAACAAATTTATTCATTCAAACGCACACACACACGGCTGGCCTAGATAAACGCACGAGAAGTACCCACAATTCACGCGAGCCATTCGGTAAACAAACACATCTTATAACACGTTTCATTAACATCACAGAATTGATAACACTACATTGCAAAGGCAATACCATCGTCCATCGTGCGTGTTTGTTGTATAATAATTCCATGGAGGGGGCTTGGCTAGTACACTCTGGACTTATCACAACCCATTCGCTAGCCCGTCACGATGATATAACAATTTTTTTCGACTGATTACATCGGTTGGTTGCAAAGGAAATATGTAACAACGTGATATCGGTTACCTTTTGTGAGGTTGACATGCGAAACGGAAGGATTCTTCCATCCCAACGTGCAGGAACAATCGCCTTCAGCATCTTCACTTGTTTACTGCGATCACACTTTCGGTTTGAAAATTTCTCTATTTACACAATCGAAACACGTTTTGTGTTTGCAGACGAATCGAAACACTTGAGGAATTTATTTTGAGTTCCCAATTGATGTGCTGGTTTTATGCTTTTCAAGTTTTCGTGGAAACATTTCTGGAGCCACAAAAATATCAATTGATTTCAGCTATTCTAGGTTATGTTATCCACTGCCGTATGCGAGAAGGTGCTGCTTAACTGATTGCGCTGGACGGTGATTAGAATGTTTTACTCAGTTGTCATTGACCGGGAATATGTGCGGTTGGAATTCAGGAATTGATGTGAAACATTGCTTGTGGTTAGATTAATTGACCGACTGATTCAGGGGGAACTTTTTTTGTTATCAATTCACTTTCTCTGTGGCATGAATCCGAGCCCGAGCCACTTGCATCACTTTGACAAATTAATTCAAAATCAAATGTATGTGAGCTCAAAGTGACAGCTTGCTATTCACATTATTGTACTAGATTGATGCCAATCAGGGGTGCCATACCGTGTATTTTTTCAACTTGATACCAATTGAGTGTGTTTTTTAAAATGGTTTGCACAAAGTGCATTCCTGGTGGGTTTCTAATGATATAGGATAGGAGTATAAACAACGAACCTATTCCTGCATTCGAAACCTTGCAGGGATTCAGATCGTTCACTACTGGACTTCAGAGAAGAGAAAGGTAAGAATAAGGAGGATGCTCCTTCTAGTAGTGAAATTGGAGATATTGGTAAATCCCATCTAACTTGGATCCAGGAGCCATTGCTGGATCAGTGAGTTGAGTTCTTCTTCAATCGCAGTTTCTCTAGCGCATTCATGACAGCCGATGTGGAGGCTTCGCAAAAACTCCTGCATTGGTTTTAATTGTGTTTCTGAAAGTTTAAGGCTTTCTTGATGAGTCACACTACCAGTTTTACTGATTTCCTTAATTGAGTGCTGAAGGCTACGGTTAACGTTAGGTTTGCTTGTGCTTGCTACAATAAAAGCGAATGTTGCCCCAATGTCACGCCCGTTTTGTATGAATGTGGTGGTCTTGGACTAAAACTCGCTGTTTGATGCTGATTTCAAGTAATTCTAATAACCATACAATCAGTAGTTTCCTTCCCAAGTTCCCTGCCCTATGTCCAGGCCGACACACTTCTCAAGCGAAAATCTACTACCTTGCAACTCTTGCCACACCTCTACACCTTTGCGTGACCATCGACAACCCCATTAAATTCAATCAGCTGTTGCTGTCGTGATTGCCAAGAATCAGCTGGTCGTGGCGTTTGGCCGACAATAAACTTTTTTTTTCAATACCCAAACCGGTGAGTTGGCTTCGTAGGAATATTAATTAAAATCACGCCTCCAATCAGCACTTTGAACAAGTAACATTAATTTTGCAGCAACTTCGGTGATTTGGTTGTGCTTCAAAATACACCGCGAGGATGGCTGAAGCGAGCAAAGGTAGCAAGCAATAAAACCATGTTCTATTTGTGTCACACATAAATATTAATTGTCTCATCAGGTGCCCGTTCTTTGCTGATTAATCGGCCGCAGAACATTATCGAAAATAAAATGTTCCGCCGCCAACGAAGTCTCAGACTCAGTGCCCTCGAGACGCAGAAGAGTGTCACCGACAAGTACAACGGAAAGGTGGGACGTGCGATTTGCACTCAGCGACATTGATGAAGTTTTCTCTTTCTTCGCAGACGTACGTTGTCATCATTTTCTCCGAGAAGGCCAGAGTGTCAAAATGCGAGGATGTCGAGAAGATTATTCAAGAATTCGGGATCATCACCACTCTGGAAGTGGTTAGGTAAGGACACCGATCAGGACTAGGTCGGAGAGACTCTTTGAAATGTGAAATCTTTTAGCAAAACGGAAAAGTACCTCTACTTAACCGCATCGACCGATACACTCCTCCGGCTGGCCGACGAGTCTGAACTCAGCAAGAAAACTGTCACGGGCAGTATGAAGAAATTCAACTACTTCAGTGTGTCCGACTACCTGGTTGGGAATATGACGAAACACGACATTGTGCGAAACAGCGAGGCGCCAGTACTGATCAAAGATGCCATCAAACCGTCACTCATGCCGTACATACGCAATGGGACCATAGAACACTTCTTCCCACTGCATGACATTGTGAGTAGACGTGCTGTGGCATTGTGTCAAGCAATCCAACATTGTACTCTCTCCGTCATTTAGGAATACCTCGACCGATTCGGGTTCAAACTGGGAACTAAACAACCCATCGAGGACATTCGGAACTACTATGGGACCAGCATAGGATTGTACTTCGCATTTATCGAGTTCTACACGAAGGCTCTCATATTTCCCAGCATGTTCGGGCTGTGGCAATTCGCTTGGCAGTTCAATTTGCCCATCGTCTGTGGATTTTATGTTATTTGGACAACCGTGAGAGCAAACCTTCCCCAATTTCCCAAAGAACCAGCTCCCAATCATGGTTGCTCCTATTTTCAGGTGTTCCTTGAGCTGTGGAAGCGCAAGTGCTCGGGGCTATCGTACCGCTGGGGTACCATTGACATGACCAGCTTGGACAAGCCCCGAACCGCCTATCAGGGTGAACTGAAACCGGATCCGATCACCGGAAAAATGACACTGCAGTACCCGATGAGATTCACTTATCTGCAAATGTACTGTGTATCGTATCCTGTCGTGTTCCTTTGCATTCTAGCCGCCGGGTACTTTGCCCTCTATCAGTTTCAGATTGAAGCTGAAGTCTTACAAGATTTTGGTGAGTAGAACGTGGTCGAAAGTCGGTTGTGTGAGCTTCTAGAGTAGGCTATCTGCTGGTGTTCTTTGAAGGTTGTGAAGTTTGAACATTTTTACAAATAATTACATGCGTTTACAGCTTTCCTTGAATTCCGAGAAGGTAACAATTGAATGATGATGATTTGATGCACATGCTAGATGTTTTCAGAATCATGCTTTTTTTATGTATAATGCTTTCGGCAAATGCTGGAAATAATGTTGAAATGAAGCATAGACATCCGCTTAAGCTATCGACACAACACATTCATGCTTATGCTGCAAATGTTTCTTTTCTCATCATCACCATGTAATAACAAGGCTGTAATATGCAGACTACACGAGAGACTACACAGACGCTAATCGTCGCGTACCAGTGCTGTCATGAGTACACAACTAGTGAAGTTCGAAACGACACTAAACAGCATCAATCCAATCCACCAACGAATGTTCGATGCAATCACCGAATTCTATATCAGGGAATATGTTACCCGAAGAAGTTATGATTCGTTGACAAATTTCTGGAAGGAGATGCCCTGTCCAGAGATATCTCAGATCAGCTACTAGTTTATAACTAGAAGGTTGGTTATAAACGTCCTTAAATAAGACGACATAGAATAAAGTTCACACAGACTCTAAACCGATACATGATCGGCTATGATCCGTTTCCAAAGCAGATTATACAACATCTCATATGTATATGCCCGCTCCTCTAATGACAAAGATTTCTATGATCTCTTGGACGACGCCTGTCGGTTTAATAACCATACTGGGGGACTTTCATGTCAATGTAAGTGAGGAATCATCGTCCGTGAAGTATCGGCTCTAATGATACTACAATATATAACGTATTATGATTCACAAGATTTGCGAGATTACGCTAAATTCATGCACAAGGCTCCTTCGCACACCAACCTGGTGATTGCCGAACGATCGAATCATCAATCAAATGGATCATTCACATATTCTAGATGTACGAACACTCATGCTGATCATTTCGTCATAGCAACAGAGCGCGACTATCCACTATCAGAAAGTTAAAAGCCAGTCAACAAAGAAGTTTTAACATTTGACAATACCGGATATTGCCAGAATCTACAAAATGTAAATAAGTGAGAGAGTCTACGGGATTTTCACGTTGAAGACAACGTTAACAATGTGTGGGGCACTCGACCAACCTCAAGAACAGTATCGAGCTAGACGACGGGATGAGAAGAAACTTCTATCGGCGTGTTTTTTTGAGAATCTATACTCAGCTCAGTAATGATTCTCAATAAAACTCTCATTACTCACTTTGTATTTACTTTACTTTTTTGTGTCAAAAAACTGGTTCGTGACTTTACTTTTATTGTACTAGACTTCAAAATTCAAATAGTTTTGGCAGTTGTTTGTCAATGTTTATACGAGTATGGTTTTATTCACTAGAAGCGTTTGTATCAGAGATAATGGATGATAGAGATATCCAACTTCGGCCATTTTTACAATGCTCGTCAATTCACCACAATATGGCGGCCGATTCGTGAATTTTGTGGGAAAAAGCGTCAGATTCATGAATTTAGTGGAATAATAGCAGTTGATTCGTGAATTTTGCCCACAATCCATGTACGATCCATGTAACGCACATGGGTATATTGTTCGGAGGGTGTTCAAATGCTAACTCGTATTTTTAAGAGAATTTTCTGACATTGTTACATGGACTCTCGTGAATAAAAATGTATTGCAATGCCCATTTAACTGGGACTATTCACAGCCTATTCATAAACCATACCTGACAAATTAACTCAACAAATTAAGTCCGCTTTATACGCTAAATTCATGAATTCTGAAAAACTCATAAATTCAATTTAAACAATTTGATAAGAACAATGGCAAGATATTGCAACTATTACTAATGCATAAAAATGGTTGTCAAATCTTCTAATTTTAAGTGATTCACGCTTTAATAATATTTGTATTATTAGTTACCTAAGCGCGTGAATGTATTATTCATTTTTATTCATATGCAAAAATTCACACTATGTTGTACATTCATTAATTATGTCCTAGTATCTCAGATTGTAACTTCCTCAAAGTTTTAAAGAATCGACTTAATGAACATAAGCTATGTTCGTTCGTTTACCCCACCATACTGTGTTAAAAATTTAACACCGAAAACGTTCAAATTACTACCGCATTTTCAAATAAGAACCCTGATTCATCCCATTACTAAGGTGGGGAATGGTATCAGCTGTTCTCAAGAGCTCACACGTATTCACAGCCACGAGACAAAAAGCGTATAAAAAACGCTGTCAGATGAAATCAAGGGGCAAGGGAGGTAGAAGTTGGATATCTCTATTATAGGTTATCTCTGTTTTGTACGGAAAGTAATACAAATTGAGATACGTTATTCCCTGTCGAGTTTTAGATCACCAATGCTGAAAATTCTGCTCAGGAATAAAGTATGCCAGAGATGCCAGACTTCTACCTTTCTTGCCCCGTAAAATGTTTGACAGTTGTTTTTTATAACGTGTCAATCAGAGAACGGCATTCACGCTATTTCGTGAATAACCGTCAAAAATTCATGAATATATGTCAAGAAACCACTCAAATTCGTCGATGGCCTAGGGGCAATCAGCTGTGAAGTCGGTTATCTCTGTAATACTTAATTTCTGATTCTGCTGTATATTCAAGCATTTTTGTCAGCGGAGTCTATGATCTAGTTGTGGTAGTTGATATTTTTTTAAAACAAATATATTATGTACTGATTTGTTCCTTAAAATCAAGTCTGCCTACTTCCCTGGAGCTATTTCTTTTGGGAATTTCAGTAGTCCCTCCGATGCTTTTTGCTGCAAATCTTTGACTTCCACGAACAAAGTAGATGACGATCGCTCTTCGTTAACGTGGACGTGTGATCTCTAAGTCCGATTTGAATTTATGCTAATTAACTAGTAACACGGAGGCCAACCATAATTGAATTAAGAAGCTTAAACTTATGTCGCGGCAGTATTATTGACCATAAATGCTGACGCGGTGGGTCGCCGTGGCGTAGTGTGTAAGTGCGTCGACTCCTACGCAGAGGGTGCCAGGTTCGATATCCGAATTTACCACCTTTCATATTTCACGGATCCACCTCTTTCGAGTCACTGACAATGCTCAAAGAGTATTCCTGTCTAGAAAAAGCTTCTCAAATTCGCCGTTCGGAGTCGGCATTAAACTGTAAGTCCCTTCCACTCGTGCAAGAACAATAGCACGCACAACACGAGTGGTTGCCGAGAAGCTAGGCCCAGGTCCGCCTCGAACTGTAGCGCCACCCATATTATTATTATTAAAGGCTGACGCGAAATTCCACCACCAACTGTCATTTACGTTCAAATAAATAAACGAAACTCAACGAAACCGAGTAAAGTGTCGAATTTTAAACGTTTAATTCGACTTACTCATTTTTTCAAAATGTGAGAGATTGCTCGAATTATAAAGTTCGAAAACCTTAGTAATGGGCGGTCCAAGGAAACGCATGATGATAATTGTAAATAAAACAAAAAGTTTCAGTCCCTTATATGTTCAATTATGTGTGGCTCAAAATTTTGGTTAAATGTTCGCCACGGCTTTCAATGACTCTGAGACATAATTGAGGTTCAATGTCGTTAATGTGCCGAATTGTCTCATCCTTTAGCTCTTGAATTGTTCTTGGCTTACTGACGTACACTTTTTTTTTTAAAATATCCCCAAAGAAAGAAGTCCAAAGGTGTCAAAAAAAGTGTAAGATAGGCCGGACATTGAATTTCTCGTACAAAAGAGTAATTTTTTCGTTGGATGTGTGGCAAGTGGCACCATCTTGTGGTTGTCAAATCAATTTCTGGCCACAAGAAGTCCTTTATCATTTCACGATAGTGAACAATATTCACGGTAATTGCTTGGTGGACCTCATTTTCGAAAAAGTACGGCCCGATGACGCCGCCAGCCCATAAAACGCACCAAACAGTTTTGGCACTAAACAGAAATGGCCGAGCATTCACAGGTGTTTTCACATTTCCTACAGACCCGGTTTGCTGAATTTTTGCACACAATTCTACCGATTGTGGACATATTTGGTCGATTATGCTGACCAAAAAAACACGAAGTGCACAAAATGAATTTTGATTTAAACGCCCATTTTCGTAAGACTTTAACAATCTTAACGCGCTGCTCAACTGTGTACCTCTCCATGCTTGAATTTGACAAACACTGAAACCGGATATGAAGTATTACAGAGACTTCTACCTCTCTTGCCCCTCAAAATGTTTGACAACTGGTTTCTATAACGTGTTCTTAAGCTAAATTGACCAATCAGAGGACGGCATCCACGTTATTTCGTGGATAACCGTCGAAAATTCATGAATATCTGTCAAAAAAGCACTCAAATTCGTCGATGGACTAGGGGGCAATAAGCTGTGAAGTCGGCTATCTCTGTAATACTTCATTTCTGACTGAAACAAACAAAATGTCAAATTAAGTTGGGCGAGAAAACTTGACGTTAAGGTGTGACTCACAATTAACAACGTGCATTATCGTTGGAGCACCCTTTATTCCGAATGCGTTGCTTCGCCAATGAAAATATCTCACGTCGAACGTTCGACTAATCACAATGCGATTGATTTTTTAACTGGACTTAAGTTCTTGTTACGTCCATTACGGTTGGCCCATTGGTCTGATGTTTACGAAGATATCCCAGCATTGTTTTGTATGGTATATCAGCGGTCAATGACGATCCTGGATCTGAATCAGGAGTCCAATAAGGGTCCCCAATTTGTTCTAGCCCTCTTTTGTTAGTTAAGATTCCTCTCCCATTTTCTGGAGTCATCATATTTTTGGCCAGGCTATAATGTACAATTCCATAAACGCATTCATCCTCTGCACGTGCAACATTTCACATTTCATGCACAATCAATAATCAAAATCACTCAAAACTAATTTTCACCAATTTTAGGACCCGACTCGCTGCTGCTCTACATCCCAGTCATAGTTCAATCAATCCTGATTGCCATCTTCTCATGGGCCTACGAGAAACTCGCCACCTTCCTCACGGACTTGGAAAATCATCGCACTCGTAGTCAGTACGATCGTCATCGTGTAAACAAACTGATGCTGTTCGAGATTGTGAACAATTTCTTTTCATTGTTCTACATTGCGTTCGTGTTGAGGGACCTCAAGCAACTCAAGTACCAGCTGATGATGCAATTAATTATCTTCCAGGTGAATACACATTTTCTGATTTTCATTTAGTGTGCCTCATGCTTGACTGTCCTTTGCGTAGCTCGTGTGCATGGCTCAGGAAATCGGAATACCCTTGTTGGCGGTTATTCGACAGAAATACACAAAGTACATTGCCAAGGAAATGGATGAGCACAAGAAGTCAACTATTATGGATCTTGCTCGCTATGAGCAGGTTTGTAGCTCCTGTTGCTGGTGCATCCAGGCAGAGTCAAGCTGAGTTTTTTGTTCTCTTTCAGAGTTTCTACGAAGCTGGCCTCGATGAGTATCAGAGCACCTACGAGGACTACCTGCAGATGTGCATTCAATTCGGCTACGTTGTGCTGTTCGCGGCTGTGGCTCCATTTGCAGCGATGGGTGCTTTGGTCAATAATATCTTTGCCCTGCACATTGACCTGTTTAAGGTAACGCAGATTGAAGTCATCAACAAATCAAATGAATTTCATGTTTCCTCTCTTAAAGCTGTGCAACATATTCAAACGTCCGTTTGCCCGTCGTGCCAAGAACATCGGCGCCTGGCAGTCGGCCTTTGAACTGATCTCCGTCCTCTCAATATTCAGTAATTGCGGCCTGCTCTACCTCCAACCAACCGTCAGGTAAGCCGTCCATCGACTGCGAATCACTTTACTCGTCTGTTCTGTTTCAGAGAATTTGTTGCCAATATGATCCCAAGCATCCCGAATCTCTCGTTCATCATATTCGAGCATCTCCTACTCGGTCTGAAGTACCTCATTCATAAAGTCATCCACGAGCGACCCCGCTGGGTGCGCATTGCAATGCTCAAGTCGGACTATGAATCGAGCTTGGCCTACAAGGACTTAAGGTTTGTTGCAATTCTCCCCCTCCCACACGCTCTATCAACGGACTTGTCGTTCGCTTTCAGGAAACTTAAATCTGCCTTCAAAATACACGAGAAAGGAGAATGAATGATGACCTCCAGCTGCCGTCCAAAGAATCTTCCAACCGACCAAACTCGTTGCTGAACTTGCTAGTCTTTGATAATCTCTTTTTTTGACTTTTGTACATAGTGATACTTAGATTTGTGTAATCCTAACAAAGACTTGCGTTATGTGATTGTATACTAACGAATATCGTATTAATATATTAAAGTGCTTTTATACACAGTGCCTGGAGTGTTCCACATGATATTTGGAAATAGAAATACGTTTCTGTTATTATTTTTTTTTTCGTGAATAAAGTATGATACTTAACCGCTGGAATGTGTTTTACTCGCTGTCTGCGTTCTTCTGTGGTCACATCCGCATCCTTGGAAGTGAGCTTAACCTCGTACGTGACTTAAAAGTAAATCGGTACTTGGGGTGATTGCTTCTCTTTGTTCGTTTTAATGATTTCTAAGAATGGAACGAAGTGATGCGTTTTATTTAAATGCACATCAACGTTGCTCACAAGCATTGTTGACTCATGGTTGAGGCAGTAAGGCGCGCTGTGCTGGTTGATGCCTTGAGTCAAATAGGCAACTGATTCATGTGTATCGACTTGGCGATTGTCAAAGGTTTTAAGTCGAGTGCGGCAAGGAAAATATTGTACGTTGTAAATTATGAGTCAAGGCTTGTACATGTGGAAAGGATTTGACTTAATCCACAAAATGCGTCATCGGAAACCTTCAAAACGATATTTAGCCGCGCACTATACTTACTTATTTACTTATCAGGCTGGCGACCCATGAAAGGCCTGAGCCTAAGCAATAGCTGCTTTCTATTGCTGATGGTCCTGAGTACGCTGCTTCCAGTCATCAAGACCAAGTTGTTTTTCATCCGTGATTACTTGGTCTTTATACCGGAGATTCGGTCTTCTCTCCTTCTCGAAACAAGAGGCTAGGCTTCGAAGAACCTCATCGTTCTCCATGCGCTCGATGTGGCCGAGCCAGTACCTGCTACAGCTCGTAGAGTTCGCGGTTGTGTATTCTCCTACCATATATACGACATAGAAGGCAGCAAGAATCAACTCTGCAGCTTTGCTTATCGACCAGCTTTCAGCTCCATATAGCAGGAATGGCAAAATAAGAGTTTTGTAGTGAGTGATTGTGATCCTTCGATTCAAGAGTTTAGACGCCAGTTGTTTTGACAAATCGAAGTAACAGCCAAGAGAGATCCTACGGCTCTTTACTGTGATGTCATTTGTGGAGTTTACGTCTGTCCCGAGCAGAAATGAAGTATTACAGAGATAGCCGACTTCACAGCTAGTCCATCGACTAATTTGAGTGCCTTTCTGACAGATATTCATGATTTTTTGACGGTTATTCACGAAAAACGCACAACATCGACGACTTGACCAAAACGTCACCATAGGCAGCTATAACTACGAGGTAGTGAAGGACTTCGTCTACTTTATCTACGATTAAACGCAGAATAACTCTTGCCAATCATTGTTACTTTGGACTCAAGAGGCAATTGAGTAGTAGAGTCCTCTCTCGAACGACCAAGCTAACATTATATAACACTTTGATCATCCCTGTCCTGATCTATGCTGCGGAAGCATGGACAATCTCAGAAGCGGATGAAGAAGCACTTGGTCTTTTCGAGAGAAAATTTCTGCGTTCAATCTTTGGTCCTGTCTGCGTTGATGGTTATTGGAGAAGAAGATTCAACCACGAACTGTACGGGCTGTACAGCGGCTTTAGCCTAGCCAGGCGTCTACGGATTCAACGCCTAAAATGGCTGGGCCATGTAGAGCGCATGGACAACACTGCTCCAGCCCGAAGAGTCTTCGACTCCGAACCAGTGGGACAACGCAATAGAGGACGCCCAAGGAACCGATGGCGCACCCAGGTGGAGAAGGACCACAATCAACTTGGTGTGCGCAGTTGGAGACAGCTGGCTAAAGATCGTGCCGGCTGGAGAGGCTTACTGGTTGAGGCCCAGGTCCACCCCTTACTGTAGCGCCACCAGAAGAAGAAGAAGAATTCACGATATAACACGTAAATGCCGTCCTCTAATTGGTGGTCAATTTGGTTTAAGAACACGTTATAAAAAACAAGCTGTCAATCATTTTAACGGGCAAGAGAGGTAGAAGTCGGGCTTCTCTGCAATACTTCATTTCTGGCCCCGAGGTAGAAAAACTCGTATACTACCTCGAAATTGTAGCTTTCCATTGTAATATTCTGTCCTAGGTGGTGTGTGACGGATAGTTTTTTGGTCGACAGCATATGCCTGGATTTATGCTCATTGACCGTAAGACCAGCTCGCTTCGCCTGTTTTTCAATCGCAGTGAAAGCTTCCACTACGGCACGTTGGGAACGCGCGAAGACGTCGACGTCGTCTGCATATCCTAACAGTTGGACTGACTTGTAGAAGATAGTGCCTTCCGTGTTTACAGCTGCCTGCCGCTATATCTTCTCCAGTACCAATGTTAGGGAGAGAAAAGAGAGAGAGAAACCAATTGTATCTGAAAGCCAGTTGACTGGTTGGAAGGCATTTGGATTTCATCAGTCGAGAGGAACGGAGCAAAAGCAACGAATAAGAATAAATTGCAAATTTAAATAAACTTATAATATTCAGCAAAATAAATATACAAATATTTTAAAAGTTGTAGTTTGTTAGTCGCCGTCAGTTACAACCAAATTGAAGAAATTACACGACGAGCTTCTCCTTGCCGAAATCTGGTGCAGGTTTCAAACTGCTCGGAAGTCCTTGAGTCGCAATGCACGGTGCAACACGTATTTATTGGCGAGGTGCGACACAGCCTTTTCAGTTTTCCCGGGATCCCGAATTAGGGCATCGCATTGAATAACTCCTTGGCATAAATGCTGTAGTATGCGGCTTTAAAATCGATGATGAAGTGGTTGCGTATCGATTTGAAGCTCGCTGGTCTTCGCCAGGATTTGCCTTAGTATGAAGATTTAGTTTGTAGTCGATTTGCCGGGACGGAATTTGCTCTAGAAAGTGCCGATTAGTGCGGTGCAAAACGGCTTTAGACGTGTGAAATACGAATTCCGGATCCCGGTAAAAGTTAATCGATTGTGTTACAACACGCTGAATAAAAATCCGCTACTATCCGTATCGCCTTCAGAATCCTTTGAAGCTTATAATAAATTCGGGTTGCTGGAGGGGATGCATACGGCTCAATTGGTCCAACTGCCATGTCTGTTTGCTTTATAATGCGGAATAATGTTTGCCGAGATTGGGACGATACTTGGATACGATACTTGGTGAATGGAGACGAAGTTCATCCGCGAACTCACGAGCAATACAAAATATGTCTCATTGTCATTATTCCTTCAGGGTATTCGAAAAAGTTATCAATAGAGCGTTGATAAAATAGGTCGAAGACAACAAGATAGTTCTGGACAATCAATTCGGTTTCAAGGCAGGGCATGATACAATACATGCCGCTTCGAATTTGGTTCAATGGAATAGAAACAAAAAGCACTGCACCGGTGCCCTGCTTGTCGACTTGGAAATGGCCTTTGATACATTTTGGCTGGAAGGCCTCTTTTACAAATTGAGTAGGCTAGGTATTAGTAAACCACTATTGTACATGTTGCTTAATATGCTCACCAACAGAAAGTTCGTGGTTAAGAATAGCAACGTAACTTCTGTTGATACGTTCAAAATTAAAAATGGTCTGCAACAGGGAGCGGTTAACTCACCGATTCTCTTCAACATTTACACAGCGGACCTGATAGGATCTCTTCGAAACGCGATAGCGTACGCAGATGTTCTGATTGCGTACAGATCAGGTCCTACCGTCGAGGGCATTGTAGCACTCTTGCAACGTGACTACGAGACGATTCAGCGTTTTTGCGACGCCTGGAAGGTGATCATCAACCTTGGGAAGTCGGAAACAATATTGTTCAGAGCGCCGTTATATAGGGCTTCGGCGGACACCAAAAAGAATTGGCGAAAGTTATCAGCCAACCACTGGCGCAAAGATCTGGGGATCTGTCTAGATCAGTATCTATATTTTAACAAATATGTAGATGCTGCTCTGGCCAGAGCTCGTGGTGCTTTCGCTCTTACAAAGAGACTGTTTCGCAACAGCAAACTTGATGCGAGGGTGAGGGTGATCTGCTACATGGCCCGATGCTTGTCTATGGTTGTCCCGTCTGGTTCAACGTGAGAGCCAGCTTGATGGAAAAGATTCGGGTGATTGAGAGGGCTTGTCTTAGGGCCTGCCTTCGCCTTTATAGAACACCAGAGTCCCAGTACAAAAATTCTATCGTAATGAAGTCCTATAAAACAGGGCGAACTTGATAAGAGTGGACAATTTCCTAATCAAGGTGATTCACAGACATGTTGCAAGGTCTATGCTCTCGACAAACAACCTGATCTCTGGGGCTTACTACCCCAATTACAGGTACCATGAAAAGGTGCGCCATAACGGCTTCATCCCCCCGGAAGCATTCGTTTATTTAGACCATCCAGGTCTGATCCAGGATAAGTTAGCCGTTCCGTTAGTCTTCCACATTGCTCGGACAACCGCGGATACGCGACTTAACTACAGTGGAGACGTAGCACTGAGCACTGAGGAGCTTCTCCGATTCAGCAGATCGGTATCCATCCGAGATGTTAAAGATGTGAAAAAGCTACACCAGACATACTGGTGGTTAAAAGAAAGAGCGCCCTCGTCGATCCCTTTCGACCCTGGCTAGACTTCTGGCAGAAATATTAGATCCTATGGCCGACTTTCATCGTTTCCTAGGTTTTAAGGTAGTATTAAGAAAAAAAAATTATTCCTTCAGGGATACCAGCTTATATCATTTACATCCTTGAGCGGCTGAGCAGCAAAACTCATGTTTGTCGAGTGTTGACAGTCGAGCTCTGTAGGTATGATTAAATGGTCGAAGTCAATATTTACTTTTATTTTCTGATATTTGGCGAATGTCTTGCGTGTCAATTAGCACACGATTTGGTTGACTGCGTTGAAATCTAGTGCTTACTACACATTTTATATTGTTGTCAGTCGGAATCCTTTGCCTGATGTAGTGCCGTGGAGGCTTTGCTATTGTAGGACTTCGTCAAATATATCCAGATTTGGAGGCTGTCTCCGACTATAGTCTTACCACCGTAATTCGGACACGAAATCCAAGAGAGTATAGAAGCCCTCTTCCATGTGACCTTCTCGACTTGTTTTATTTTTTTTGATTAGAATCTGCCTTAAATGAGGGATGTTCCGATTCCTGTACGCTACTCTCTCGGTAATCCGTCACCACAAAATCTCACCCATTAGCGGATTACTGAAAACGGCGGATTATATTGTATTAATATTTAATAATTTAAAAAACACGTAACATCAATAACTCTTTCGAAAAAAAAACTTCTCTAATTTCGCTTGTTTTTTTTACCGAAATATAATATTTTCTTAATTAATACTCCCCGAATATAAGCAACCCCTTTAATAGCAACAAATTATTTTCAGCTAAGATTTACCAGCACAATCCTAAGCCTAGCTACGCTCCCCGGTTAGTAGGATGAGTACTTCATTGAAAACCGGCTTATAAGCAACACCATCTTATACCCATGCTTTGTGCGTGTTATTATCCGGAGAGTACTGTACATTCATTGGACACGCATTTTACAAAAATGGGTAAGCATCGGATTGAGCTCATTAATTACAAACGTCAACACCGTTGAGAGCATCTTCGGATCTCACGGTGCAACCTACAGTCAACATGGCTTAATCATCTGATAAGTTTTCCAGTTCATACGATTCATTTATAAGCTTCTCATCAATTAAATATATTTCAGAGTTTTCTTCAAACCAACTATCAATGTCATACCGCGTCAAGCCCGCATTTGGTGTTGTTGCTAATCTTTCTCTGTACAAGTTTTACCATCTTCAGTATGGCGGACTAAAGCGTGCTTGATTGGTTTGACGAAGTATGGAACTGCGTTCGTCATACACTTGAGAGAGCAGGAATATGGCTACTTATTTAGCTGAAGGTTGTCAACAGTGATGTCACTGTCAACGAATGATTTTAAGAATCGAGACTTTAGTAATAGAAATATATTAATAATCGAATGATCACTCGAGATGAGCGCATTCGAATGATTATTCGAGTGATCTCAAAACCATTCGAATGACAACTACATAACTCGAAGGACTACTAACTAATTACTTGCTACTAACAGAAATTTAACTCTTAATTATAGATATTGCATATCTTCCTCTAGTATTGATATTGCAGTCTTTCATCTTGACTATTTTGTTTTCAGGCCACTTCCTGCATTAATGCAATGTCCGTATATTATGTTACTGGTGAGCAGCTCCTGGAGTATAGAGCATTCCGACATTCCATGAAAACACTAGAAAATTTATCCCTTTTTTGCACTTTACGTCGTCGTTAACCACGTTGCACTTCATGCTACTGTGTAGCTCGTTCAAAACATTTGTTTGTTGACCTTGGCGTCCGCACATCCACCAGGTTGGATGGGATGGGTAAGACAGTACCATTCGCGGACTTCAAAGCGAACCTTATCTAGTTATGGATGACTAGACCGCTGATGCAGTCAGAAAGAAATATCTGGAAGTCTAGACAGACATATCCTTGGCACATCATTGAAATGTTTGTGAATTCACTCAAGATTACTTTGTCTTTTCGGACTGCAGTACTTTCCAAGCAACAGTTCAAGAGACTGCTTCCTGTAGACTAGACAGTGAGGCGACCATAATTGCTTTGGCTTAATCAGCAATAAAATTCAAGATGATGAAACTGTGCTACATGCCTCTAAGGGAGGTGTAAATCTGAGCTGCCTTAACATAGAGGTATTCCAAGCAATTACAGAGTCGACGAATGAAGTAGACTGGGGACGGATGTGACAATAGCATTTAACCACACCCTATCACCCACTTCAAGCACTTCGAACCATTCACAATGCTAAACTGTGTTTGCGTACCGTGTTTGTAGTACATCGACTTCTATTTCTCGAAGTTTTCAATGTTACCACCAGAAATGAAGTATTACAGAGACTTCACAGGTAGTTCATCGACTAATTTGAGTGCATTTCTGACAGATATCCATGCATTTTTGCCGGTTATTTATGAAATAACGTAAATGCCGTCCTCTGATTGGTCAATTTGATTTAAGAACACGTTACGAAAAACAGTTGTCAACAATTTTAACGGGCAAGAGAGGTAGAGGTCGGGCGTCTCTGTAACCAGATTCAAAATTTTACCGCATGGTGTAATTCTTCCTCTTTATTTCATTTATTGTGTTGTTTGTCAAAAGATAATGTGACAAAAAGTGTTGTTAATGAGGACTGTATTGCGAAAACAAAATTATTAAGAGAAACTGTTTCATTTCATACATAGATGATAAAGTTAATTTTGCTTATCATCGAGTCTGGCTTAGGTTGACATAAGGATACGTGCGTCCATTATGGTTGACCCTTTAGCAATTAAATAGACGAACGAACACGCTTATGTCTTAAATCGACCACTCTTTGTCATCTAAATCTGCTACTGTGACCATTTTAAGTTCCAACTCTAATACAGCACTCATTTAAACACATTAATTCTTACAGATATAAAATATATTCTTTCACAAATACACACTATCTTGTCAGTCAAGACGTTGGTAAGTAGATGCACACGCAATCAGACTTCGCGCACACGTATGTCCAAGGCCTACTCTAAGTCCATATGTATAATTTCTTAAAACTAAACTTATACACTAAAATCACTTAAAAAACACATTCCACAAGAAGACGGCTCACTCCAACGTCGTCGTCCCGCCTCACCAGCTAGTGGTATCCCTTGTAATGCTTGAAGGCGAATATGGCATCTATCCCGTGAACAATTCCAGCTCCGTACCCCAAGTACTAAACAAAAACAAAATCGTCTTGAATTTCACAAACAAATAATTTTCAAATTCTCATACATATGCGCCAGTCATCGCAGGATATGCCCAAAAGCCAGGTCGTAGAAGGAACTGAGGATACAGCCAGACAATGGTGGCAAAGCCCATGTAACTCGCAGCAGTGAAGTACATCCCACAAGCCAGGGCGTTGAACAGCGTTTCCTAGATGGAGCAAACGTTAATTTCAACAATCCACCTTCATCACATCAGATTCTCCTTACAAACAACGATTGCCGAATGAGATTGTAGGACTTGTCCGAGAAACAATAGCACGCCACGAGTATGGCTGTCGTCGTGAAGCAGTGCGCGGTGGTGGTGAGAAAACTCGTCAACGCTTGGCCAATGTTGTCCGCCGCAGGAATGCCATATCTGATCAGGAGTCCTTCACAAATGGAGGCCAGGAATAGTTCCAACAGCTTAAGCAGTCCCACCTTGGACGTGATGAAGCCGAAGTTGACACAGGTAAAGACGCGGCAGCAGCAAATGTTTATTCCTCCGTTCTGGTTGAGTCCACGAACACCAAACGACGCCATTGAATGCACTACCTTTCTCAAATTCAAACAACCAAACGATCTTCAAGACTATGCGTCCGCAATTCAAAACTAGTACTGAACGAGATCTCGTGAATCTTCGGAAGTGCACCCCTCAGAGCGGCGGATTTAAAAATAGACAAGAAGTTGCCAGCCGATCTTTGTTTTTTGTTGAATACAATGCCCTTAGGTTGTCTGCACGGGTTGGAGAAACAAATGACACCACCAGGGCAGGGCAATATTTGGAATACAAGATGCTATTTTTAGAAACGTTTGGATGTTCCCTGCATGGACTAGGTTAATAAACCAGGATCTGTTCTTTTGTTTTTGAGTGTTCCATTAATAGTTCTTCGGAGACCGGATGTTCTGTGCTGTCTAGCGTTAATTGGTTTCGAATTTTTGGTATTTCCGCTGGTTAATTGGTTTGCTTGTGGTCGTGAAGTGGATGCATGTTAGGTTCTAGTGAAGAAATTAAACATCATCCCACTCTCTAGAGGGGAGGATGGCATGCGTATGCATTAGCGGGGCGCCAAGGACTGCCTCCTCCGAAGCACCTCGCATACTCCTCAACCTGCCACCGATAGAACAAATTGGCAGACAGACAGCTGAGCAGTTGGAACGAACTGCAGTCTGGACATTCAACGATCCTACGCAGGTATGCCTCTATACCCATAGATACAGACCTCACTTTACCTAAACTCCTCTTCGAGAAGAATTTCTCAACCAGCATACCGCCCAGATTTTACTGGGAGTCTGAACACCTGACGCTGGAAGGTCCACTGCGAATCTTCACAGATGGCTCGAAGTTGGATGCAGGTGTGGGTGCTAGTGTCTATTCCAAGGACCTAAATATCCAGCTATCTTTTAGACTACCTAATCAATGTAGTGTAAGGAAGCCCTGTCGTGGCTTAAAAACAATGTAATATCGCGCACAGATATCGTCATCTGTTCCCATAGCCAGGCAGCGGTGAAATCTCTGAATGCAGTCACTATTAATTTCAAGATTTCCCTCAAGTTCCGCCTATCTCTTAACGAGGTGGCCAAGTATTTTAGCATCCAACTTATGTGGGTGCCGGGACACTGTGACATTCCAGAGAATTGCAAAGCGGACGAGCTCGCTAGAAAGGGCACAAACTCCGTGCTCTTTCCGGGTGGAGACCCACCCTCTATGCCTATCGCTACTATAAAACATCTACTAAAGCTTGAAACGTTTGCTCAAACAAACCGCGGATGTATATCAGGCACAGGATACCTCATAGGCCTCACCAAACAACTATGGCCTATGATTGATTCCGATCCCTTGGGTTGATCGGATTAAGTGCGCCAAACCTCATACCTCTTATTGGCGTTCTAACAGGACATGGTGCCATCGGAACTCACGCCTCTAGACTTAGACTAGTCCTTCCCTATAATGATTTCTGTAGAAGCTGCATGGACGAGGATGAGGAAAAAACCATCGAACACTTGCTATGTAATTGCAGTGCTCTCTCATCCCGCAGATTCAGACTTCTGGGGGCCCTTTTCTTTGTTAATCTGGCTGAACAGAGCAGCATCAGAATCAGCCCTCTTCTTCGCTTTATGAAAAGCACAAATTGGTTTGCGGAATAGGTACTCTTGATCCGCGTGGTAACATAATGGGCCTATGTTTGGCCTAAGTGTGTCTGCTGTGTTAAGCGTGGCAGTCAGCCACCTCAACCTAACCTAACCCAGACTTTTTTTTAACCTCTTTTAATTTATCAGCGACATTTTACTGAACGTGTCCAAAATTTACAGATGTCAAATTAATGACTCCTCCATACATTTACATATGTTTTGTATTTAATTACGAACACAATGTTTGTAACCAATTTACGCTTATCCGTTTTTTTCTTATTTCCTATTTTGTTTTTGGATGCTTTGAATGGGTCTTGGATTATGAATACATTTCTGAATATTCTACGAAAAGTAATACAAGTGAACATGTTGTCAAGTTCGATTTAAGGAGGTTTCGACTTACCGAGAGTCGTCGAGTGAAAAATTGGATCTAAGTTCTGAAACATTTATTCACTTACAGAAGTTTGACAGGTTAAAAAGGAATTATTGGGTGGTGTGAATAAAAACTGAGAAAACACTCCGAGTAAGAACACATGAGTCGAGTATGTTCGTGAAATGAAATACTCAATTTGTTGTGAATAAAAAATGTCCTCAAAGTAATGTCTGAAACACAATAGTGCGTTTGCGCTGGCGTTGGCTTTCAACACACATAACTCAATGGCCAAGCACAAAATACAGCGTCGAAAATACCTGCGTCAGTGAATAATGAGAGAGATTGATAGGATCGTAATAAAACGTAAAACGTAGTCCATTCAACATGTTGGATATTTTTTGACAGAGGGGTGCGCTGTAAGAGAGATTTCCTCCCAGATTGAGAGTTTTCTTCCAAATTGAGAATATTTTGTGTCAACTGTCATTTAAGAAACGAAAACAGTTGATTAAAAATAATTTAACGACAAAAGTCATTTCAAATGAGTGTATGCAGAAAGGCGGCAATATTTTTCATCTCGTAGATGAGAGAGAGAACAGCTGATAAATTGAGTATTTATTTCAACGCAGTGCGTCATCGTAACATAAAGTCGGCTGGAGCAGCGCACTATTGTGTTTCAGGCATAAGTACCCTCCCTTCATTTGACGTTTGAAAACTAGAGTTCTTGGTGTTTAAGGGTGAGTGCAAAGTCGGGTAAAGGTGGGTGCAAATAATTGCAAAAATGTTTTTAAACATACAAACGCGAAAAAAAAAAGAATATTTTAAATTGTTTTCACTTATTTCTCTCTTGAAGTCACCTCCTATGTAGACTCAACTTCTACAAGCGAAATCTGAGCATATTCCATATTTATTCACACCAAAACGGAGGAAAGACTCAGCTGTCAAAATATCAGAGCGGAGAGGATTAACGAAATAAATTTCTATTCACACCAGATGGAGTATTTACTCCAAAATGCTAAGGAAATGCTCACACTCAGTTTTTATTCACGCCACTCATTGTTTTTAAAAACGTAGTACGCTCGGATTTTTCGTACTCAACCGTACTCAGCCCACAAAAATGTACTCAAAAAGTACAATTGTAGCACGGGAGGGAACGCTGAGCATAACGTGTGACCACTTCAAAAGAGTAGAAAAAATCCACAAATTGTGCCAACAACTGGTATCTTATCCAGTTTATTCTCCAGATTTAGCCTTCAGAAGGGATTGTCAACAGGAAGGTGCCTTATGTCTCTCAGTGTGTCTACAAGGGGTCAATACTGAATCAAATGGCCTTGAGATAACATTGCACAACAGAATTGCAACTTTTGTCTGATGACTGACTTTTATCACGTGATGTTTACTAACTTGACGTCGCTGAATCTACATATACCCTCGTTTTTCTTTGTTACAGCTCTTGTTTACAAGTTATAGATTTCACAATAAAGTCGACGTATGACCGTGTTAATTTGCTGGTATTAATGTGATTTATTTCGTTTTCTTAACCCCAATTATCCCTGTGATAAATTTTTTTAATTAAATTTTTGTTTTCCAAAATTGAAAAAAATGTAATCTACATGCATCACACGTCAAATTCCCTTAACCTTTGATTCTTATAGTAAGTGTACCATATACGGTACAGTGGGATAATTCGGGTTAGTATAATTTGATACGGCGTCGTCAAGACGAGTTTGTGTGAATGATGCGAGGTATTTTTGTTTCATTTGCGGAGAGCATATGTTTAAAGAATACCGTGACTACGTCCGTAAATGAGGCTTACAAAAATAACTTTGGTCACCCGCTGGAAATGAAAAAAAAAGCCTTGGATTCCGCAAAAGGTATGCAAAACGTGTGTTTAGTTTCTACGCTTGTGGACCGATAAAAAAGGAATAGATTTAGGTACGAAACGGCTATGATCTGGAAAAAAGCCGTCAAGCACCACGATGACTGTTATTTTTGCTTGGTGAACAACTGCGCCAACTACCGAGGAATAAGTCTCCTCAACATCGCCTATGAGATCCTCTCTGCCGTTTTGTGTGAGCGCCTGAAACCATTCGTCAACAACCTGATCCTTATCAGTCCTTATCACTGCGGTTTCAGGCCGGGGAAGTCCACCATCGACCAAATCTTCACACTACGGCAGATCCTGCAAAAAACCCAAGAAATGCAGATCGACACCCACCACCTATTCGTCGACTTCAAGGCCGCATATGACAGCGTGCATTGAGACGAGCTATACAACGCCACATCTAGTTTTGACATTCCTGCCAAACTCGTCAGGTTGTGCAGGATGACGATCGGGAACTCTCGCTGCTCCATCAAGGTTGGTAACAAGCTTACCGATACCCTCAATGTCAAAAAAGGTCTTAGACAAAGCGACGCGCTGTCAAGTGACTTTTTCAACATTATTCCTGAGAAGATCGTGCAAGACTCACACGCCAATACTGGAGGCACGATCTTCCAGAAGTCCGTAGAACTGTTAGCATACGCGGATGACATTGACGTGATTGGCAGAACACAGCGATCCGTCAATGAAGCGTTTGGTGGTATTGAACGAAAGCGGTCAAAATGGGTTTAGCGGTGAACGAGGGAAAAACGTAGTATATGCTGTCATCGAGAAAGGACGCACAACATCAACGATTTGGCCAAAACGTCACCATAGGCAGTTATAACTTCGATGTAGTGAAGGACTCCGTCTACCTCGGCTCGCAAGTGAACAGTACGAACAACATCAGTACCGAGATTAAACGGAGAATTACTCTTGCCAATCCCTGTTTCTTTGGACTCAAGAGGCAATTGAGTAGTAGAGTCCCCTCTCGAAGGACCAAGCTAACATTATATAACACCTTGATCATCCCTGTCCTGCTCTATGGTGCAGATGCATGGACAATCTCAAAAGCGGATGAAGAAGCACTTGGTCTTTTCGAGAGAAAAGTTCTGCGTTCAATCTTTGGTCATGTCTGCGTTGATTCTTATTGGAGAAGAAGGTTCAACCACGAACTATACGGGCTGTACAGCGGCATGAGCCTACCCAGGCGTCTACGGATTCAACGTCTAGGATGGCTGGGCCATGTAGAGCGCATGAACAACACTGCTCTAGCCCAAAGAGTCTTCGACTCCGAACCAGTGGGACAACGCAATAGCGGTGGAGATGGACCTCAATCGACTAGGTGGGTGATAGTGACTTTGGATGTGACTTAAATGCACCAAAACTTTTCAACCAAGATGAGTTAAATGACCTTATCAGAGATCAGAGCTTATAATCGGAGGGAATAGACAAGCTTTATGAGTATGTAGAGAACAATAAGAACAATTATTTACTGAAAAAATATATTTTACTGAGCCGCAGATTTATCGAACTGTCATCGCTTGCTATCAGGATTCCTAGTAATATTCAAGTAAGCTGTCTTATTCAAATGAAGTCTCAAATGAAGAAACCGAGCACAGCATTCAAACTGTAAGAAAATTATTTCCTGGATCTGAAACAGCAAATCTTTCTTTCAGCAAGCCAGCAAATTATTTGAAGTTTCTCCATTAATTTGTGTTTCTTTTTTGTTGTCGGGTATTCACTAATGAAGGCTTCTGTGATGGGCAGCCAAAACCATCATCTCTCACCACATTAACACCGAAAATCTGCCATCTGATCCTAGCAAAGACGGGACAGTGACAGAGGAAGTGTTCTGCAGTATCGTCGTATTCTCCACAGGCATCACAGAGGGTTACGTCGGTTGGGTCAAGGTATAGCCGGTAAATCGTCTTCAATCGTTTCTGTCAAGGGATAACAAGAAAGCCGCGGATTTCTTACAGACGTTTGGAAGCTGCACTTGTCTGTCTGCATCCTCGAGAGTCATACTACCTTGAGTTATGTTCTCGAGAGGTCCAACCATCGATAGAGCTCTAACCAAGGACGCAGGTAGTCCCACCACAGGTTCAGGTCCTGAGTATGTCTCCTCTGATCCTTCTATGCTTGCTGTTCTCTTTTCCAGTGATCCCGAGGTGACCCGAGACCTAGGCAGGTCTTAGTGAATTTGGACTGCCGATCAAATTCAGAGAGGACTTGAATTCCTGAACAATCCTGGAAGTGGTTGACTTGCTACAAACACAAATGTTTCGCCCCCAGAGGGGCATAGATCCAGATGAACATTTTTGGTGACTAACCCCAGGACTTACCGATATTCCACTTACACTGTCAGGAAACTGACAGCGCCTTGGCAATTTTCGAGTCGATGTGTTTTCTCCACAAAGTCGATTCTCAATGACAGTCGAACAAAATTTAAATCTCTTGAAATGTGAATTTCTTGAATCCAAATTCTCTTTCCTCCAAATCAACAATGGTAGATCTCCTGAAGCCGAGGTGTTACTTCCCCATTCTTAGTTCCGTAAGACAATTGAAATTAATCTGGACCATCACGCAAATCTTCTCTAATAGATCTGTGAAACAAGCATCATGTGCCTGATCCTGAGTCGATACGACAGCGCAAAAGTTGAAGCAGAACACATCACATTCGAGGTGGATCTGATGCTCTTGGTCTGTAGTCAGTTGGTGCTGCCCGATCTTGTGTTTTCCGTTTTAATAGTTTCCGATTCGAAGAACTCAATTCGCCCGTTTGTAAGGACTGCTAAGGAGGTGTTGAAGACTTAATCTTAGGATAGAATCTCGTTTACAGGGCGTTGTCTTTCATGTTTATGCGACTGTGGTAATGACGCTGGCCACGCTGTGCCTTTGGATTACGATACCATTTTGTGACGATGACACGAAAATTCCGTTCACTTTGGCAGCTGTTGTTGGACTTGTTGATGCCGTGTTGCATTTTGCAAATGTGTTTGAAGTCGGAATGTCGCTGGAACATGATGAAGCTCTCGCTATAAGTTTCTAGATCAAAATTAAGAGTAACCCATGATTCTCTTTTTAGATTTAGTAGGAAATACAATTCTGTACATTTTAAGCCAGGTGGTTATCTGTGTTGATATTCAAAAAGATGTTTTCAGCTCGCTGTTGGTTTTTTGTGTGCCGCTACAGTCCTGAGTGAATGTGGTCTTCAACCATCAAGACTATATAGTCGTATCGATCTCTGGCTAGTTGCCTCCAGTTATAAACACCAACAGGTAGTTGTTAATAGTGTGCGTCACTAGTAAGAGGCGTTCGGCCTCTTTTGGATGATTCGGTGCCGAAGACTCTTCCGTGCGGACCTATGCAGTTTATGCCCCACAATTTGCACAGTTTTCCTAAGCGTTTAATCCGTAGACTGCTGCACAGCTCAAATTCGTGATAAAATCTTCTCCTCCAGGTGCCTGGAACAGAAATATAACGAAGGATTTGCGCATAGAGCTCGAAGAGAATTGTAATCATGTTTATTATGAATCCCGTGGGAAAATTTCTTATTCCCTTACCCTAATCCCTCCACGGGAAAAGTCCACACTATTGGCCATCTCTATCGAAATGTTTTTTCCCGCAGTTAATTCGAAAATGTGGTGAGTATACATACATATAACTAACTTTTCAAAAGGGATATTCCATTAGTTGCAAGGTTGGTTTGTGCATTAGCTGGTTTCAATAATTTCGTTGCATACTTCTGGAGTTCAAGGTTCGCTTGAACTCCGATATGTTCTCCAAAATGATCGGGGAGAAAATTAAGGGAAATTCGGTGAAATTTGCCATGGGAAATACCTTCACAATAAGGACTGCTTTTTCCTGAGTGCTTATTTAAAATTTATTAAAATTTTTATTGAACAGAAAAATTATTCTCACAATTGATATTACAACTAGGTTTACAAACTAAAGGTTAGGGTTTTGACTCAACAATAGGGGCACAATTGATGTACTTTGTTTAATTTAACAATAACCATAACGCAAAACCTTTCTAGACACTGGGTGTCCAGAAATAAATTGCGCGCCATACCGCAAAATCTTTGTCGGCTTATTGTTTATTTTTTATGTCCTACAATGTCTAGTGCTTACATCGGGTTCTTGAAATCCGTGTGTCCATGGTGGTCCTTTTGGGATGGGGTGGTGGTGTGGTAGCCGATTTAGCCTCGATGGTGATTGCTATCGCTGCTCTGGTAGAATCCATGCATCTCGTTGTTCGACGTCTTTGGAAAGTTCTGCTCATTCAGCAGTATTAGCTCGTTGAGGTAGCGTTGTCCGGGGACTGTGATCCTCAAATACCTGATTTCCTCATAAGGATGGTTGCTGATGTTAAGTAGCTGCTTTTTGAACAGTGTCACTGTACTGTTGCAGGGGGATGATGCGTGCTTGGTCGTAAGGCTTGTTGTTGCTGTGGTATCTTTCACGGTCCCTGTCGATGGTGAGTCCGGTATATAATTGCAGTATTTTTCTCTCGAAAATTGCAGTTAATTGTCAGTTTCGAATGACTGTTGAACTTTAACCTTTCTGTGACGTTAACGCCAAGATACTTGACCTTCTTGTTTGTTGATATTTCTGTACCGTTAAGGAGCACTGTCTTTGAGTTAGTGCTTTTCCTTCTCCTTTATAACATTCTTCACAATGGTGTGTTTCCCAATAAGAGAGAAAATCCCGTGAGAAATTTATTCATTATAAGCATGAATGTCTTCTGCTTTTCCATGCATCTGCGCCTTAAAGATAATGCTTCTTGATCTAAAGAAACAACGGGTAAGATGATGATTCTACAATTCAACATTTCGGTAGCAGTGAGAAGCCAAGGTAAACGAAGTCCTTGACTACCTCGAAGTTTTAGGCCCATTGTGATGTTCTTTTCAACTTGTCAATGTAACGTGTCCTATTAAGGATAACATATACCCTCGTTTACCGACAAACTCATTTCGCCAAATCCTTTTGGTGGCTTGCTGCGTCGACTTCTCACTGGAATGTCATCCGCGTATACAGCTGAATGGACTTCGGCAAGATTAGGTCTCTAGGGCTGCCTTGTTTTCGAACGTCGAAATTACGTGACAGTTCTTCGCCTTGCCGGACATTTCACCGGCGTTGAAGGTCTCGGTCCGTAGATAGAATTCTCATTGGATTGAACTACACAATACCAAAATGCATTGCAATCGATAGATTTGTCGATCATCGATTCAATCCCCAATCGACACTCGCAATCGGGCCTTTGTCTTCAGTGTCAACATTCCTATCTTGACCTCGTCTTAATCGCGAACGAAATTCTCCTCTATCATCGTCCATCGTGCCCTAGTGGTATCGTGCGCCAATCGGCACAGGCTACAGGAATCTTATAAATACTCAGTATCGACTGCGATGCTAGCAGTTATTATATCCGTTCTTCTGGAGATGAAGCGAATTGTTTATTAGACACTAATTTAGCATTTTATGGTGCAATGTGCATTCTGAAGACGAAAGAAATGGGAAAAAACATTTTTATCGGGCATTGGGTGGTGTGAATAAAAACTGAGAAAACACTCCGAGTACGAACACACGAGTCGAGTATGTTCGTTTAAGGAAATACTCAATTTGATGTCAGTAAAAAATTGCCTCAAAGTAGGTACCCTCCCTTAAGTTGACGCTTGAAAACTAGAGTTCCTTGCGTTTAAGGGTGAGTGCATAGGCGGGTAAAGGTGGGTGAAAAATATATGCAATAACGTTTTTAAACATACAAACGCTAAGAACAAAGAATTATATTTCATGTCCTTTCGGGGGCTCAGGGGATAATTTCAAGAACGTGTATAGATTCGAGTTTGATAGCATGAAATAGTTAAGTACGCATTTCCTTTCCGATATTCCTGAAAAAACCGTTGGTGGTGCCGTGCCTTTGATTGCTTTTTGATTCTTTAATGTAATGGGAAGATTACCCGTCTTTTACTTATCGCCCTTTGAAATGACGTGGGCCTTCAAATTTTAAATTTTTTTCCTTATTAACCGAGATGTTCAAAATAAACCCATGGATTTTTTTTTTTATTTCTTCTTCCACATCTTTCAACTCAGATTGATTTTTATTTTCCATGTCTGGAGTTTGGCTTTTTTCCAGCACGGATGAAATTGCAAACACTTGATGAAACCGTCATCGTCCATTCCAGATTTCCTTTTTTTTTGAGGATTAAGGTTTAATCCGTCAAAGTATTCCTCTTTCGAAGAAGTTTTTTTTCCATTATTTCAAATTGTTTTCACTTTTTTTTTCTCTTGAAGTCACGTCCTATGCACACTCAACTTCTACAAGCGAAATCTGAGCATATTCCATATTTATTCACACCAAAACGGAGGAAAGACTCAGCTGTCAAAATATCTGAACGGAGAGGATTAACGAAATAAATTTCTATTCACACCAGATGGAGCATTTACTCTAAAATAGTGAGAAAATGCTCATACTCAGTTTTTATTCACACCACCCATTGTCGCATACCTTGCATTGACAAATAATTTCAAGGGAAAATGAAGACTGTAGTGTGACAGGCACCAATTTGCAGCAGCTTTTGTGCAATTAGCCATTTACGATTCATGTCTAAACTGCGAAGCACAATGTAAGTCGAAGCAAATATACGAATGTACATCTTTGGAGAGACACAATACAAGGAGGAGGCAGAAATCCACGATCATCATCCACTTGACACCACTCTATTATTTTTTCTAGCGCAACGTCAAGGCAAGTCTCTAGCTCACGCCAACCTCTCGACGAGCCCAAGGCCAACATTTGAGACGAAATTGTCGGAATAACGTCGCACGTATTGGATCGAATCATCAGAAATTGGAACGACCATTTGAGGGACTGCCAGACGAAAATGTGCTATTCTATTTCTAATGGCATAAATGCAGCTTCAAAATAAAGCCAGACTCAGAAAATCTTACATCCCTCACCGTTGTCATATTTAAATTTCTTTTCCTATCATTTTTATCTGGTCACCTAGTAACACATGTTTTAAACCTTTAACAATTTTGACAGCAGCGCCGGCGGGCAAGCGGACGTTGGATAACTTCCTAAAAATTGCTTTCTGCTTCAAGGTTATCTCCAAAATCATGAATCAGTCATACACATTTGAGGGCTTAAACTTCAAATCGCCGTAGAAGTAGGGGCTTCGAAGTAAGCCCTTATCACGATTGTACGATTTCCAAGAAGGCAACTTGTTGGTTAACTTAGGAATCTTGAGAGACTGGATGGCGCAGTTGGTTGAGTGCCTGCCCCTGGTTAGAGGGGTCCACGGTTCGAATCCCAGTGAAAGGAAAGGTAAAACGCTTCGGTTTTTAAATCTGGTTTCAAATCAATTTGATCCCAACGGCAAATGGTGGCCAGATTTGAAAACCAGATAAAAGCGTATTAACTTTACTTTCACTGGGACTCGAACCGGGAACCCCGCTAACACTGGAGTGAATTCACTAGCACCTCCTCTGCCTAACCTTGCCTAGGAACCCTGAGTAAAACTGATTAAATAAATGATGTCACCCATGTCAGTGAACTTATGATCCAAAAGAGTTCTTAATTCGGAGAAGAAAGGGACAGGAGCCCACCTTGACGAAGCCCATAAGAGACGACGAATGATGAACAGATTTCCAGAATTGAACATTGGTGCAAGAGCTAGTGATCCGTTGTGGTGGAACCCAGCTGGGTGTTCTGGGGTCAATCCCTGTATCGAGTAACGTCTATAATATTATAATTTACGGCTCCAAGGTGGCAGCCTATGCGTCGACTCCCACCTACCCTCGCTACCAAGGTTCGATTCACGGTACGACCAAAATCATTTTCACGCCCTCACCATTTTAGAGTAACTGACAATGCTCGAAGATACTTAACTGTTTAGAAAAAATCTCAATTGGTGGAACCGTGGTCGTACCGCCGGGGAATGGAACCCAGTTGTGCAGGGGTCGACGCAGATAACCACAACGCCACGGCTACCACTATGTATCTTCATACTTTCTTGAAACAGCAAACCTTAGATGGAGGCAGACTGGCAAACTGTGCTGCATCAAGGACAATGTGGCCAGAATACAAACAATCTAAAACAAAGGATCTCCTTCGGCGAACTCACCGTGATATTACTGGACTAGTGGTGGTCTGTACAGGACACTGATTGATTGGAAATCATGCTGTTAAACGAGGCAGCCCACACAACTCACATTGTTACAGCTGCAATAAAACAGCTGAGAGGGCATTTCTTTTGCGCCTGTCCCGCTCTTTCTCGAGCTTTTGCTAGACCCTTCTTCAACTCACTTGATGAGTTGAGGCATTGAAACGGCGCAGTGCGCAGACACTGGCCAGTCCTCATGCAACTACCACTTGCACAAAAAATACCTAAATACTGGAGATAAATTCAGGCACCGTGAACAGACAAAAGAGACAATCGAGCGTATACTCGTCGAATGTCCAAATCGTAAGATAGAACTGATACCCAAAGCATTCCAGTTGTAAAATATGTAGAAATACAAATATCTAGCCTCTACAAAACCTAAACGCTTATCTTCCATCCACTTCAATCGAAGATGGACATAATCTCTTTTGACATCTGCAAACGACACCTGTTGACAAATAAGTTGTTTACCTACGCACTTCGGACAAAGCCACAAAACCAACAAACAACCAAAGAAAACTACGTAATTACCAAATAGATTATCTGTTAAAATAGACAGTAATACAGTCGCATCCAATTGACAGTGAGTAAGCTCCAAAGAATAACAACAGACTCTCGTGACAGTCATTATTACTTGTCAACGAGCCGAAGTAGTGTATTTAAGGCAAAGTCTACATCAACAGCGTGTATTATATTCAATGGAAAGTTCCTCTTGCATTTTATATCAATCACACCATCGGATTGACATGTTGTTCACACACATAATGCATTGGAGGCGTCTGGGCAGACACAGCTGACGGCGACCGACGACGGTACTCCCGCGAAGAGACGCCACCGTTTATTATTTACATTTATTGACCGCTGTAGAATTTTCCACGCGAACATATCATGGCGAATTGGCGCTTGTAGGGATAATCATTCGAAGTGCTTTGCAATTACCGTTAATTGGTTAGTTTAGGCGAAGATATTCACCTCGCGCCGTACTCCCCGAAGTGTCGGAGTGATGTATGGCAAATGAGATAATGCGCCAATCATTCAGTCAAACGTGGAAGTTGCGGTATTCACTTTTCCTGTTGATTTCTAGAAGTGATTGGAAGTTTCAACGTCATGCTTGATTTTGATTGAAAAGGAAAAGTAGGTAGAAGGCGCGCATTCTTGGGTTGCAAATGGAGTTATAAAGGGGCGAGAGATGTGAGGAGGGGGCTAAGGCTCTCCTTTCTATTCCGACGTGATAATTGGAGACGGTCGATTGGAGTACAACGAATTTAATGGATCGTATTAAACGTAACTTAAGACGTTGAAGTGAGACTGAATGGTGCTGCCTCCTCGGGGGGGCTGAGGATTGTCAAGAAATGCATGTTAGTACAATGTTTTCACGATAATCTTTTGAAATGTGATATTTAAATGACTGGTAGTGGGAATGGGTTGCATTTGCACTTAGATGCCGGGCGGCTTGTGTCTCCCCTGAATTGACATGTGAGGGTAAGTTGACGTATGAGTCCATGACACATGAATCGGGGGCAATAAATAAGTACTCAGATTACCTGGTCGACATTTCTGTGGTTGAGATCAGGAAATTCACTACAGAACGAAAAGTTTTTACTCACAATATTTTTTTTTTGCGATGGCAGGTGAAAATCTCGAGAAGACACTATGGGGCCCGTTCCCATATATCGAATGGGATTATTACTCAGTAAAAACACGTCCCTTCAAATAAAATATATTTCCACTACAACTAAGTTTTAAACTTATCCAGCAGTTTTACTTTAGAGTTCTTGCTAGTTAGTACACCGCATCTAAGCGCAGGTTTAATTCGTCGTGGTCGGTCAAGGGGTTTAGTCTTTTGAAGACGGTGAAAAGAGTATCTTTTGTCGAGAATTGGAAGAACAGCAGAGTTTATGTGCTCTTCCAGGCGACGCTTATGCTTATGAGCAAAATTCGTTACTTCATCTTGGACAGATGAAATTCCAAGATCTCTGTGGATATCGACCAGGATGCATTGACGATGGCCCTTAGCACTTTATTTTGAAAAGTTTGTAGTATGTTCTGTTAGCTTCATTGGTACAACCCCATAGTTGTATACCATACGTCCAGACGGGTTTTAGCACTTGCTTGTATATAACCAATTTGTCAGAACTTAGCTTATATTATATATTATAAGCAATTTGTTGTCAGAACTTAGCTTAAAATATTTTACAATAAGCCAGTACAAGTCTTTGTATCTTAATAGGAGCTCCTCACGTTTGACGTGCTCTTTCCATTTAAGCCTTACATCGAGGGTCATTGCGAGGTCTTTCACTTCACAGCTGAAGGGTATTTGAACATTATTTATAAAAACGGGCAAGTTATTCACGTTCTTATACGTAAAATTTATATAAAAGGATTTGGCTTCATTAAGCTCAATTCGCTGATTGTTCGTCCAATCGTGTATCCGGTCTAAAGCACATTGCAATTTACTGGTTGATTCTTCGACCGTTTTTGCAGTTACCAAAATGGCGATGTCGTCAGCAAATGTGCCTACGTCTTGCGGTATACTGCTGCTATACAATAAGTAAAGGACGGGACCAAGAACACTTCCTTGTAGTACTCCAGCTTGTAAAGATTTAAATAGGGAGTATTCTTTCCCATATTTCACACGGAAGATTCTATCCGATAGATAGTTCTTTAAAATTGTACAAAGTTTTCTCGGGAGGAATTGTTGAAGCTTGTGTTTCAAGCCTTCGTGCCAAAGCTTGTCAAAGGCTTGAGAAACATCGAGAAATACAGCTGAGCAGACTTGCTTTTGTTGTCAAACGTTGTCAAACGATTTTTCTATAACATCAGTTATGCGATGTACTTGGTCAATAGTTGAATGCTTGCTTCTAAAACCGAACTGGCGGTTAGGAATTAGTCGTCTTTCTTCTATAACCAGTCTAAGTAATATTGGTTGTAACACCTTAGACATTGTCGGAAGAAGTGAAATCGGTCGATAAGACTTACAGTATGAACGAATGGATGGCGCAGTTGGCAGAGTGCCTGCCCCTGGTGCCTGCTCCGGTTCGAATCCAAGTGAAAGCAAATTTAATACGCCTTTATCTGGTTTTCAAATCTAGTCCAGTCACCATTTGCCGTTGCGATCAAATTAACGGCGCTATCACTGGAGTAGTCAATCAGTGGTAGTAGTCTGACTCTGGTTATCACAATGGACCAATATGGTCTAAGTGTGCTGGTGAATGCACTAGCAGCCCGCCTACCTAACCTAACCCAACCTACAATATGATGACAGATTTATAGTGCTCTTCAGGGAAATTGATACTCGTACCACACTTCTTCGTATCCATTATCTTTTCAAGTGACAACCACAGATCTGGAAACCTAGAAGAAGTTCCCAATGTACAACAGTAAACGACAAGTAAATCCGCGTCCATTTAATTTGTTGATCTCGATATTAGCAGCAGTGATGGGACTTCTACCACTTAAGTGGTATTTCTACCACTTTTTCCAATGTTGAAAAACTTACCAACATAACCCCTAAGTCCACCACATTTTTCCCATTGCACATCATATCCCTAGCATTGTTCTGATTATATATTAAGATTCGAGAAAAATTTGGTCTATTAGACGCTAAGATTAAATTTAAATTTAAATTTTTTTTAATTTATTTAAAATTCCGAAATCCAAAACGGTTGTAGCTTGAACAATGCCACCAATTATGGGACTTATCAGATTTGTTTCCACAAAACACAAGGAATATTGAAGATCTTAATGTATAGTGGATGCAATTTATAGGCGAATGAAAAAATAAAAGAAACGACTGATGATGACAATGTAGAAAAAATGAATGGAATTTATTTCGAATTATTAAAGATGGTTTGGAAAACTGTCCCTATAGTCTCAGCAATGTGTTCCATAAAACATGTTGCACAATTGTTGTCTACGGTACCTTATTCTCAGCAAAAAGGATACCATGTATGCAAGCATGAATGGATAGCAAAAATTGTTCAGTAAACGAGCCGACAAAAAAATAAGACCGGGGTTCTTGTTTTAAATTTTTGGTTTGTGTCGGGTTATTTTTTCCTTTGTTTTTGAAGTCATTTTGAATGCCCTACAGCCAATAAATTTGCTAAAAGAATATAACCATCTTAAAGGTCTACCAATAAAAAGCCCTTTCAAATCAGATACAGAGATTATGGTTGAATTAAACTTACTAGTCTAATCCCCAATAATACAAAAAAGACTTGAAGAATAAAATTTCCTCTGAAGGTGTAGAAGAGTAGGCAGATGTAGCAGCGCCGGTCCTTGCACAGGATAAGCCATCTCAAATCCGCAAATCACTTAAGTTGCAAAAAGCAATTAAAAAAATTGAAAATATTCATTAGTCCGGTGCGACAAAAGTGAATTTAGATTGAATTGATGGTCGAAGGTAGAAACTGCATTAAAAAAATGCAGCATACAGACTTCAGCGTTTTGGAATGGAATCTACTAAAGATATTCGGGGGTCCTATTGTTTTTTCCGTTTGTCTTTGCTAGCACTTTTCTACCAACTTTTTTTTCTGCTTATCTACCACCATTATTCATTTACCAAGTCCCATCACTGATTAGCAGTACCTTGTCGATCATTGAGGGTTGACTTTCGTGCGTCGACTCAATTCAATTTTTCAATTTTAAGTTTTATCATGGGAACAGTTTATCATGAGAACATTAAGATGAATATCTTTTATAGTACTATTAGCGGGCTAGGTTGGGTTAGGTTAGGTAGTTGGGCTGCTAGTGAATTCACCAGAGCACTTATACCATATTGGTCCATTGTGATACCCATAGTCAATGGTGACTGGAAACCAGATAAAAGCGTATTAACTTTGCTTTCACTGGGATTCGAACCGGGGACCCCGCTAACCAGGCGCTGGCACTCTACCAACTGCGCCATCCAGTCGTTTAGTGGGTTAGAAAAATAGCGGGTTAGAAAAATAATTATCAAAAGCTCTGTATTAGATGCATATTTAAGTTGAAGGAATAAAAAGAAAGATACAAAAGGAAAAAGCAGAGAAAAAGAAACCAAAAAGGGTTAAAAAAATAATACAATAGTTCAGCATTTACCGTAATTGTGAAAAATAATCAAAACTTGCATTTTTATATCGTGTGGCACTATGAATATTTCTGATTGTTATTGGAAGCAAATTCCACAGTGGGATGAAGACAAAAAATAGACGTGACGGATTCAAATGGTGATCTACTTTTTATGGCGTGATGGAATCAAACACAGGGTTCTGTGAGACCGAGGAAAATTAAGGCTTTCATATAAATACACAAGAAAATGCAAATTCTGGCATCTAGGAAATGTTCCAGCTGAGATACAGTACCGAGCAAAAAAAAAAATGCAAACGCTTACAACAACAGAAATAACACTACGTAACTTCTTGTAACGGTATCCAATCTGGTTCTCCTTTTGAAATATTTGTTTCCTTTGTGAAACCATTTGATTTTGAGTTTCAGTTTGTGATTGGTCTCGTGCAGATGTTTAAATCATTTAAATAAGCGGTATAAGACGAAAATTTGGACGAGCAAAAAAAAAATTCAAATAGATAATATGTCTACTAAGGTAGGTCTAAAAAGGTTAAAAATTACAAAAATACAAAAATAACCAGTTTATGCAAGTTTCGATCAAAAATGAAGTATCACAGAGATGTCAGACTTTTACCTCTCACGCCCCTTAAAATTTGAAGAATTTTGAAATTGTCCAATTTCGTGAATAACCGTCAAAAATTGAGCATCTGTCAAAAAAGCACTCAAATTCGTCGACGGACTAGAAAGAAATCAGCTGTGAAGTCGGCTATCTTTGTAATACTTCATTTCTGGGTTCGATACCCGCCAACTTTCACCATTCATTCTCCACCACTTTGGAATCACCGACAATGCTCAAAGAGTATTCCTGTCTAGAAAAACCATCTCATACTTCGTCATTCGGAGTCGGCATAAGACTGTAGGTCCCTTCCACTCGTGAGAGAATATGCCCAACACTAGTGGTTGCTGTAGAAGCTAAGCCCAGGTCTTCTTCGAGCTTTCGCGCCACCAGTATTAATATTATTGTTTATTGTCGGTTATTGGCAACCGCTGCTACCTAGGTTTCTTAAAACAGATCGTTGACATTTGAGCAGAAATTTGGAGCACCATAATTTTTTCAAAGAATTCATTAACTGGAAAGGAGTTTATGAATCTACACTTTTTAGTAAATAATGGATGCCATCCGAGGGCAGAATAGGAATGCAGCATGAGCTAACAGGTAGTCAACCTTAAAGCCTATTTTTCCCTACTCCTCTTGTAGAAGAAGTTACATAGTTGTCCGATTTTCTATTAATTTAAGTAACTCCTACATTTATAAATATCTTATCTCTCCCAATCGCTTTCAATTTCCCGGTAAGTAAATCAATAAAAGTGATTAATAGTGCTGTTAAAGTAACGACAAATTGTGTACCCATACGTATTCGTTACTTTTTATCTGAATACTCCTTTCTTTAATATCGTTGCTAGTTACTTTCGTTACTTCCTTCAAAATTGATAAATTTGTGTTAAAATTAAGACTTCTGACTTTAGGACCTCAAAAAGGAACGTTGTATTCAACTGAATAAAGTATTTAGGTAGGCATGAGTGATATCTATTTTTTTGTTTTTAATATATGATATGAACATTTGAAATGATATAGTTCGATGATAAGTTCAAAGTAAAAGAAAAGTGCAAATAATAACCAACGCTTTCTGAAAAAGGGTGCGATTTCAATCTTACCTGTTAGTAACAATGTACGTCCAACTAGTTTTGAGCATTTTTGTCTAGAATCTAAGTCCGTCATGAATTATTAAAATAAAAATGAATTAAAAAAAATCTTACCTGAGAACTTATAAGGTTCTAATCAAATTTTGTTAGACCCAAACAAAAACGGCAAAGTAGAAACAAACGCTCATAATGGCAGTATAATCATATCAAAGGTCACAAAATTCGTACAAAAGTCAATCAACTATAGTTTGTATTAGGAGAACATTTTTTAATACACATCCTTAAACTGGACAAAACTCTGGCGTATTTCCCTAAATGAAACCAAATCCACGCATATTAATTTTATCTACAAAAACATAGACAATATACCCGTCTTCATTAACTCGGTACAAATACCGTACGCAAATGAAGCCAAATAGCTCGGGATGACGGTGGTTGCTAAGCTTAAGTGGAAGGCGATATAGAGAAAAAGAATCGATATAGAGAAATGTACTAGCTACTCGGACGACATTCCAAGTTAAGCGCGTATAACAAACTGCTTATATATAAGCAAGTGTTAAAGCCTGTGTGGACCTACGGTATACAACTTTGGGGTTGCACTAAAGCAAGTAATGGAGAATTCATACAGTCATTCCAAAACAAAGTTATAAGGGCTGTCGTGAATGCTCCCTGGTATCTATGAAATAATGATATACAAAGAGACCTAGGGATCGCAACCGTGGACGACATAATAACTTTGCCAGGAGTTAAGAATTCGACTTCATGGTCATTGTAACCATGCCATACACCAAATACTGGACATGAGAAGCTTCGTGCGCCGTCTCCAACGAATGAAACCATTCGATTTTACGCAATAATTCCGCTATAATCGGTTCCAGCAGTCGATTTTATCGAATATCTACCTCCCTCACGCGTAAAAATTATGAAGTTAAAACTACTGGATAGGGAAACCTAGTTGTAGTCAACAACTAAAACAATGGGAAGGGTGTGTTTCGTCAGCTAAAATCTGAAAATACTATGAATACACGGGTATCATAGTGTCTTATTGAAGATTCACACCAATCCACGAAAAAAAACATCTTTAAAAGGCACAATGGCATTACTCTACTAAACCAAATCTAGCGTCCACAAAATACACACATTTCAAGAGTAGCATATACCAAACAATGTATAGAAACGTTACTATATCGCATCGATATCTACCTAATAATACATACATTTTGCTACCGTACTAGTCATTAGAACGTGATCGCAAGTCGAAAATAAAACATGACGAGGTAATCATCCTTGTGGTGTCTCACGCTGTATAACGTACAAGAACATACAGATTGTTAAGAAGCCTAACAATCTTTCACCAGCAATTATGTTAACCTGAGTGTGTGATAACTTGGTTTCGTAAACTGATGAACCAAAACAAAATTAATAAATAAATTGAACCACGACATCGTGTCTCGGAAAAAGTCATTGCATTTATTCAGCAAAATAACTTGTACTGAAGATTTATTTTCATTACTAATTTATCCAGCTAGGAGGGTCTTGAAACCCGAGCCTCTTGATTCATGAAGGAGAGAAGGACCAAACATCCAGTATGGTCTTGATTGGTCTTGATGACTTGAAGCAGCGCATCCAGTTATCACTCAGGCTCACACTTGATGAAGCCAAGCAAGTCTGAAATGAGACAATGGGATGGAATCTGCTTTTCCGTTTTTGTATCCATGCCTGCATCGCAGGGGCATTGCGATCCACACCCACAGCCGCAATGGAAACATTGCTACAGCTTCTTCCCATAGACATTTATGCGAAGCTGGTAGCTACCAAAGCAGTGTTAAGGCTACGGGAGTGCAACCGCTGGAGCAGTTCAAATAGCTTAGGTCATACAGATATAATCAGAAATGCGAGAACATCAACGCATTCAGCACCCGCCTTAGACTTCGAGTTTGGGTGCTAACCACTCATCCTCGACAGAGAAGATTGGGCAAAAATCTGGTAAGAAAACCAGGCTACCCGGAGATCTACACAAATAAGGGCACCGGACAAGGATTATTCGTGGCATCGCCGGACATATACTTTTCCCTGTCTCTTCGACTGCCCGACCATTGTAGTTTATTCCAGGCAGAAGTTAAAGCTATCCAAGAGGCTGCCTGCTTACTGTCGATGAACCCGATAGACGGGCCATTTACATAAATAGTCAGGCGGTCACAAAGGCTCTGGATACACCATGAATTAAATCGAAGATGGTATAAAACTTTGCCGTCTATCTCTTAGGGAGATAGCGGTTAGATGCAACCTCACCCTATGCTGGGTATCTGGGCATAGTCGTTTTCCAGGCAACGAAAGGGCCGACGAGTTAGCACGATTAGGGGTGGGACTACCACTGGGAAATAATCATAGGACATTCCATATCCCTCACTCCAAGTAATAAATACTATGTTACTTACAGATGCCGTCGACTCCACTAATCGGAGATGAATGAAATAAGTAGGACTTCGAGGCTTATTTGGCCCTCACTAAATCCAAACAAAACAAATACACTCCTAAAACTAAAAAAAGGAATGTAATAAGGAACATACTTACTTACTTACTTATCAGGCTGACTACCCATGCAGGGCCCGAGCCTTAGTGATAGCTGCTTTCCATTCCTGATGGTCTTGGGCACGCTGCTTCAAGGCATCAAAAGCAAGCTGTCTTGCATCCGCGATTACTTGGTCTTTATACCGGAGATTCGGTTTTCCTCTCCTTCTCGAACCAGGTGGCTCGGATTCGAAGACCCTCTCAACTGGAGCATTGTTGTGCATGCGCTCGATGTGGCCGAGCCAGTGCAGTCGACAGATCTTTGAGTTCCGGACTACATCCACATCCTGGTACAGCTGGTAGAGTTCGCCGTTGTGTCTTCTTCTCCTTTCGCTATCCGGCTTAGAATTTTTCTTTCGAAGGCACCAAGTATCAGCTCCGCAGTTTTGCTTATCTTCCAGCTTTCGGCTCCATATAGCAGGACTGGCAAAATAAGGGTTCTGTAGAGCATGATCTTAGACATTTGAGTCAAGAGTTTTGACGCCAGTTGTTTTGTTTTTTTTTTCAGGCGGTTCTACGTCGGATCTTCACAGTGATGTCATTTGTGGAGTTTACGTTTGCTTTGTTTATCACCGACCACTGCCTTCTCGGTATCCATGCCAGAAGAATAGGACCGGAAGCTGTAGAGACGAGGAGGAGGAAGAAAATACGCTTCACCTCCTCGGCACTTGTCCAGCCCTTATTCAGAAGCCTAGAGGAAATGTCACACTTAAAGGCACAAGGCATAGTTAAGTTTATCAGGAAAACTAATTGGCCGTAAATCAGCACAGGAGTGGACTTGTCAAAATAGGCTACTAGAATACCAGTAGGTAGTCTCTAGGTTTGTTTCATCTTCTTTAGTGTAGTCTCTTTAAGAGGAGCCAGTGGAAAGAACCGGGTAGTGACAGAACAAAGGATCCAACCAGGATCAATGTGGGCCACAACTGCTACAGTGGTGGCTATCGCCCTAACCTAACCTAACCTAGAGACCAAACCATGCCTTGAATTACTGAAAAAGCTTTAATTAGTTACTCTTTTATTTATGTAGCATTACTGTACTAGAATTTCTTCACTAAGCTCTGATTTTTTTATATCGAATTATATACCTTCGTTTTATACTTATATTTATGAAATAATGGCAACTCTCAACAGACGGCACGTTGCCATGTTAATTTTTCTTTTTTTTTTATATTTTTATATAATTTGTTGAGCAAAGAAATTATATAAGCAACCGAGAAACTAAACAAAACACGTGATGTGCAGTTGAATCCAGAAGAAGGATTTATTATTTAGGAGTGACACATGTATGATTAAAAAGTGACATTTGTTTTGAATGACATTATGCAGTCTAAACAAAAACTAATTAATGGTTGGTTCACATTTTAAATACAATAAAATTTGCAATTGTATTATGATTAATAAAGAATGGATACTAATAATAATAATAATAAATTAAAGTAAAACCTTAGCACAAAAAATGTTGTGTTGCTCATATATCCCCATGGAAAGGTTGCATCAGCCAATTTTGATTGCGTATTTCGTGTTCGAAGGAATTACCTATCTGCGTTCTAAAGGGTGTATTTGTTTTGTAAATTGAGACCATATCTTAGTCCCACATTCCCCATCATGCAATAATTGCGAATTCCAGAACTAGGTATTACAATGAACTGCAAGTATTTTCACTCGGTTACCGCATCAAATTAAATAATTACAACCGTCGCGTCGCACGTAATAAATTTATTAAATATCGCCTGCAGTTACGTGGAACACACTTAAGCTTGCTGTTCTCTTACAAATCACAACAAATCAGTTTCCAATTAAAAAGCACTCCTTCGCTACGACTTGATAAAATCTGTCTTAATAGTCGCCTTTACGCCCGCCCAGAGGGTCAGTGGCAGCGTAACTACCCCAGTACCCTACGTTGCCTAGTCATGCGAGATCGCCCAGCGCCGAGCCATATCGAACGGATATGAGTTAATACCGGCGCATATTGCATCAATCCAACCGAGGAGAGATAATTGAAAATGCCTGCCGTTCGCCTCACCGTTGCATGATGTAATGGTAATTTGATAATTTCTGCATTGTAGTAATCCTCATCGTTAGCCGTCAACCAATGCAAATTGAAGTCGAACAGTTTGGATGTTTCCTATTTGCACCGCTAACCACAGGGGTTTGGTTTGAACAAATTACTTGATTGAGTGAGAAGAGAAAATCGAAAGAGTTCCGCAGAATTATATTACCTATGCCTTAGGGAAGGGTTTCCCTTTGTTTATTTAGCTGACATAATAATAATTTGTTAATGAAGGGTAGGTAAATTGGGCTTGGTCACGCAGTCAGAATTAAACATTCAGTCGTATGGTGTGGGGATAGGGCTGGGAATGATGTATTTGTAGATTGATGCCTGAGATGATTATCAATACAAATTGTGAGTTGTTTAAAATTTAATGAGAATCAAAGCAGCGTTCTGGTGATTCTCTTGAATGCTTAAATGATTTTCAAATGTCTAGTAATTTCTCAAATCTTAACTATAAAGCAGACAGTTTGTGTGTCTGACCGACAAAGGCTTCGAAACTACACGTCGCAGACCTCTGAAATGTTCAACAAAAATCATTCTAAGATTTAGATGCTGAATGTAACAATTTTTAAGTCGGCACGACATACGGTTCGGAAGTTAAGAGCACTTTTTAAGCGGGAATAAAATCATCAGAATAAAGGTGTATAAGGCCTCGGCGGATACGAAAAAGAATTGGCGTAAGTTCTCAATTGTTGGAAGACACGGGGAACCACTGGCGCAAAAGACTGTAGTCAGATACCTGGGGATCTGGCTAGATCAGTATCTATATTTTAACAAACATGTAGATGCTGCTCTGGCCAGAGCCCGAGGCGCTTTTGCCCTTACAAAGAGACTGTTTTACAACAGCCAACTCGATGCAAGGGTGAAGGTCATCTGCTACATGGCGCTCATCCGGCCAATGCTCACCTATGGCTGTCCCGTGTGGTTCAACGTGAGTGCAAGCTTAATGGAAAGGATTCGGTTGTTCGAGAGGGCTTGTCTCAGGGCTTGTCTTCGCCTTTATCGAACTCCAGAGTCCCAGTACATAAAATACTATTCCAATGAGGTCTTATACAACAGGGCAAACCTGATGAGAGTGGACAATTTCCTGGTGAAGTTGATTCGAGGTCACACTGCTAGAGCGATGAACTCGGTCAATAACTTGATCTCGGGGGCTTACTACCCCAATCCATTATACCACGAAAGGGTACGTCACAACGGCTTCGTCCCCCCAGAAGCATTTCTCCATCTAGATAAGCACAGTCTGATACAAGATGTAAATGCGGTGCCGCTCATCTACCACGTCGCCAGATCAACCGTGGATGGGCGACTCAACCACGACCGTTCCGTCGCACAACGAGCTGAGGAGGGTCTCCTCCGGTTCAGTACGGCGGTATCCAGGCGGGACATTCGAGAAGTTGCAATGCAGCACCAAAAGTTCTGGTGGCTGGGAAGCGAGGGAACTCCCTCCTCGAATCCTTTAGACCCCGGTTAGAAAGGTATTAGTTTAGACCCCCGCATGGGGAGCAGTCGGTTTCATGTCTTGCAGTGTATTGAATATAGATATTCATATTTATTAGCTGCAACCTATGGCCGACGTACTTAGAATAGGGTAGTATATTTTAAGGTAGAGTAAGGTGTAAATTAAAAAAAAAAAAAATATATAAATAAAAAAAAAAAAAAAAATAATAATAATAATGTATATGTGTATACATGACGATACACGCATACATTGTGTATAATAAGGATATATGCGTATAAACATGTGCATATGGGTATATACATGTGTATATGCATATATACGTAGGTTAGCTTAAGTTAGTTATTAAGTTTTATTTTAAGGTAGAATGTAAGTTAGCTTGTAAGTTTTTATAAAAACCGTCCTGTAGTTAAGTTTTCTATTTTTTCTTAACAGTAATGTGTTCCTTTTTAAATTTCCATTTATATTTTATTCGTTAGGTTAGGTCGAAAGACATAGATTAAGATTAAGTTTAGCTTAGAGTGCCCGCCTAGGGCCAGTAAGTTAGAAATAAAAACATTGTTCGTCTAACTAGTTTCAAGCATTTTTGTCTAGTATGTAAGTTATTATGAATTAAATAATAAAAATGAATTAAAAAAAAAAAAAAAAAAAACATAAGGGTGGTTGCATCAATCCAAATGAAACCATTTCAAGTTGCGTAGTCGTGGATATCAACTATCCACCAGTGTGTTGTAACTTCCATATATACACACACATTTTTCATATTTTACTTTGGTGCAACCATTCATTTTTTTTCTACGTCTCAATCGAACATATACGAACGACTGCCTGAGTCACCAAACGAAAAGGAAACAATTGACCTATCGACATTTGACTTCAGCACCCCCTGGTGGTATTTTTTATTACATCATTCCCGAACTCAAATTCTTACAGCTCTTTCGCGCGAAGCAATTTGTATGGGAATTTAAAATTGGGTGCAGATCTATATTTGGTAAGACTAATATAAAATAATTGATTTTGAATAAAATGAATGGTGGAATACCGGGAAAAAGTGTGCCAGTTTTGTTATTAGTGCTTGTCAAGTTCTTGGAAGTGATATTTTACTTGGAATGGCATAATGCAAAATGTAAACAAAGCACTTATTTATACCAGTAACTATTCATTGTGCATTTTATTATTAAGTGAATAGTGAATAATATTAAGTGTTGATTTACTGCATATTCATTGTTTTATAATAACAATGTCTGAAGTAGTGAAATACAGCTGAAATTCGCACATTACATACATTATTCCATATTACGGCCTACTAATATAGCAACAATTCCAAGGCGCTTTCTTTGCGTAATGCGTAATGAGTTCATAGAAATTGGTTTCCGTTTAAAGCAATAACTTAATTCTATGATATAAACAATATCTTTTAATTAATTCAAGCAATAAACGCAACCAACATTATGTATTATTCTTTCATTTTGGACAAAGCAAATGGAATATTGTGCTATATTGGAGAACATACATACATATGTATGAATGAGTGAATTTTCAGCAGATTACACTGCACTGAATACGTTTAAATTAATTTGCTTGACAAACTATAGCGAAATAACACTTAATATTGTTCCCTTTTCAGTGTATATTGTGTTGAAAAATGATAAAACAACAACAATTTCATGTCAAACTGGAGCTTTGTTTACACTTTTCAAGACAGCATTCCTCAAAAACTATCACAAATAGACACTTGACAACACCTTAAATCAAAACTCCTGCCTTTTAACTCGGCATTAAAACATTTATTGGAATAAAATATAGTTATTTAATATTTTTTCCAATTTTTTTAATTGCCCACTACATTTCGCCAATTGTACGTAAATTCCTATCCCAGTTTTGACAGCTCAGAATTCATCACGCATACAAGGTACCAAAATTATCCGCAAGAGGTATAGGTCGATCGGTCAATAAACATTTTCGCACTTTTCTTATTTTGTCATACCCATCGAACATGCATGTACATATACACAGCTACACACAAATCATTCAATTTTGCTGAAATATTCACAATTTGAACTTCTGAACGGATTAGCCGATTTAGATAAAATTTCAGAGCTAGACTAATTACAAAATGTGTTACAAGAAAGATTAATTTTGTTCACGGTTCATGAAGTTCAATTTGCACAACAAGTGAACATCGCGCGAGTTATGTCTGTGTGTCCACGTTAGTAATAAATGAAAAAGTTTATTAAAAATAACATTGATTTATTTCAATTCACTTTGAATTAAAAGTAAAAAAATTTACTTGTTAAAACATGAAACATGAAAATCACTCTGGTACTGCTCTCTTACTTGTCTTGCAAGTTCCTACGTACATGGTCTTATAAGGGTTTTTTCCATCCCTTCCCTTCTGTCCATGCTCGTCGTGTCCTTTGTGTTTTGTTACAACATACAGTAATGCAGTTTGTACAGCTGTGTGCGATCGACACCCATCCCTTATCATCTCATCGTGGTGATCGCAAATACCCTTCCTTTTCGTTGTTATTGGTTCGATGTAATAGAACTGCCGTTGGAACTGTTCGTGATCACTGGTCACAAATATCCCTTTTCTGAATGTTTGCTTATCGGTGTTTTGGAATCGTAGATCTGCCGTTCATACTGTATCATCTACTGTTTGTGATCAAATGGTTAGGGGCTGAAGGAGAGGAAGGACGGTATCGTTACTCGCGCAGGTACATAGATGGGATTTCCAAGAACTTTTTTTTTATGAATCACTTGATATCCGTCCACGTTGTGTGTAAATGGTTGAGAAAAAACCGTAATTTCCGTCCGTTTTGCTACAGCACAGATTGATAATTCAAACTTCAACTTGTATGCACACAGTCAACGAATTGTACTCATTATGAGTAGGGATGTGAATGAGAGATTGGGATAGGTATCAATGACAAAAGTAAATTCAAATTCTTCTCTCAGTTCTGATTCGAGCAGTCTTATTATTGTTTTAAATTAAAAAGTGCGGTAATAATGCAGGTAAAGTACCGGTTGAAGATACTAACCCGGGAAAAGCCCGGTACGAAATCTAGTCATCCAAAAACAGAACAGGGCACAAGAACTGGACGATTTATTCGAGCTTAATAGTCTTCAATCAATTGGGGTAGCGATTATTCTCTTTCCTGTTCGAGAAGCCTACACACTTCGACTTGCAGCGTCTTAGTAGTACTCTCTGTGGTTGGTGGTATGGGACAGCGGAAGAAAGTCTATTAAGTCTGAACTATTTAACGGATCTTAATAAACTTTCGATACACATATTGAGATCAGTATTATACGAATTTGTCAAAACATGGTTAAGACAAAACGGTTAGAAAAGATAATGACAAATTTTTAAAATTTTATTGTTGTTGTATTGAAATAAGAGTTGTATGTTAGATTAGAAAGTTTTTCATTTTTGTAAAATATGAACTACATATAATAATAATAATATGGGTGGTGCGACAGTCCGAGGTGGACCTGGGCCTTCACAGCAACCACTTGTGTTGTGCGTGCTATTGTTCTTTCACGAGTGGAATGGACCTACAGTTGTATGCCTAACGTGCAGTCGACGGATTTTTGCCTTCCGGACTGCATCCACATCCTGGTACAGCTAGTAGATTTCGCCGTTATGTCTTTTCTTCAATTTGCCTTCCTCGCAGACAGGTCCATCCGGCGTAAAATTTTGCTTTCGAAGGCACCAAGAATCAGCTCCGCAGTTTTGCTTATCGTCCAGCTTTCGGCTCCATATAGCAGGACTGGCAAAATAAGGACTTTGTAGGACATGATCTTTGGGCCAGTCAGCAGTTTGTGATGTCATTTGGGGACACACACACGTTTGCCCCGAAGTATAAACTCCTTTAGTAGCTCGAAAACGCCAACATAAATTTTGTTTTATCGTCATCGACTTAAGGACCAGCTCAGCCACTACTTCAATTGCCGTGATAGTCTTCACTATGGCATGTTAGGAACGCGAGACCATGTCGATGTCATCTGCGTATTCCAACATTTGCACTGACTTGTAGAAGATAGTGCCTTCGGTGTCAGTCACAGGAGAGCGCATCTCCTTGCCAAAACCTTACGAAAGCTTATGCAAATTATCCATTTTCTTATTCGCAGAAGACTGCTCCAAAAAGCGCCTAAGGATCGTCAAATCCAAAAACATACAAGCTTCAATAGTCATGCATGTATTCTGGATAGACTACTAAGATGGAAAAAGGATCAGGCGCGAGCATCTTCTCCGAATTGTTAAACATGCACTGCTCTATCGGGTTACCTGACTATGACAGTGCTTTTCAAGCGGAGGTCCTGGCGGTCAAGGAAGCAGGCAGAAATTGTTTGAAATACTACCGGCTGATATTATCATTCTAATTGACAGTCAACCGGCCATTGAAGCAATTTTGGCTACAGAAATCATGTCGAAGTTAGTCGCAAGCTGTCCCGAAGAGCATTTACTTACGCAGCATTCGATCGTTCTATGCTGGCTCATAGGGACACAACCGGCAACGAGGTAGTAGATGCACTTGTCAGGAAAACCTTCAAGAAGCTGTCAGGAAGACTTGATCCACCTCTATCTGATGTCAAGAGGAAAATGTACAATAAAATCGTGGAGTTAGTTAATGAAAGGTGGAGCTCTCTTCCCACATGAGAAACCTCTCGTACGTTAATGGTCTAAGTTCAAAAGCACGAATACCGACATTCTCCACCAATGCATCAGAAGAGATGCTGCGGATGGTAGTCGAAGAGCTAACTGGTCATCACATAGGGACTTAGGCATGACACCAAATACAGAAGCTGCGGGAATGAAGTGGAAATTGAGAATACTCCTCACCATTTTTTAATATGCCCCAGTCTCTGCCTATTGAGATAAATAACAATGGGAGAATTCTTCTTTCAAGACCTTCATGAAATATCAGACATCCCACTGAAATGTCTTTCTAGGTTTATCAGGATCTCTGGATGGCTGGACGGACAAGCATACTAACACCCTGCAGCCCACGAGAGGGACCGGAGAGGTTACTTCTCCCCATGGGCATCACAATGCGTCTAACTGGACCCAACCACCATTTCTACCCGCCATCCTAACCTAACCTATCTTCTTCTTCTTCTGGTGGCGCTACAGTCCGGGGTGGACCTGGGCCTCAACCAGTAAGCCTCTCCAGCCGGCACGATCTTTAGCCAGTTGTCTCCAACTGCGCACACCAAATCGATTGAGGTCCTTCTCCTCCTGGGTGCGCCATCGGTTCCGTGGGAATCCTCTATTGCGTTGTCCCACTGGTTCGGAGTCGAAGGCTCTTCGGGCTGGAGCAGTGTTGTCCATGCGCTCTACATGACCCAGCCATCTCATGCCGCTGTACAGCCCGTACAGTTCGTGGTTGAAACTTCTTCTCTAATAACCATCAACGCAGACAGGACCAAAGATTGAAAGCAGAACTTTTCTCTCGAAAAGACCAAATGCTTCTTCATCCGCTTTTGTGATTGTCCATGCCTCCGCACCATAGAGCAAGACAGGGATGACCAAGGTGTTGAGAGGGGACTCTACTACTCAATTGCCTCTTGAGCCCAAAGAAACAGGGATTGGCAAGAGTAATTCTCCGTTTAATCTCGGTACTGGTGTTGTTCGTACTGTTCACTTGCGAGCCGAGAGAGACGAAGTCACTACCTCGAAGTTATAGCTGCCTATGGTGACGTTTTTGCCAAGACCTCGATGTTGTGTGTCCTTTCTTGATGACAGCATATACTTTGTTTTGCCCCCATTCACCGCTAGACCCATTTTAGCCGCTTCCGCCTCATTGACGACTAGTTGTGTATTGCCAATCACGTCAATATCATCCGCGTATGATATCAGTTGTACGGACTTCTGGAAGATCGTGCCTCTAGTGTTGGCGTGTGAGTCTTGCACGATCTTCTCCAGGATGATGTTAAAGAAATCACATGACAGCGCGTCGCCTTTTCCAAAACATTTTTTGACATTGAAGGTCTCGGTGAGTTCGCTTCCGACCTTGATGGAGCAGCGAGAATTCTCCATCGTCATCCTGCACAACCTGACGAGTTTGGCAGGAATGTCAAAACTAGACGTGGCGTTGTATAGCTCGTCCCTATGCACGCTGTCTTATGCGGCCTTGAAATCGACGAATAGGTGGCGGGTGTCGATCTCCATTTCTCTGCCGTAATGTGAAGATTTGGGCGATGGTGGACTTCCCCGGCCTGAAACCGCACTGATAAGGGCCTATCAGGTTGTTGACGAATGGTTTCAGGCGCTCACACAAAACGGCAGAGAGGATCTTATAGGCGATGTTAAGGAGACTTATCCCTCGGTAGTGGGCGCAGTTGGAGGGGTCTCCTTCTCCTCTTCTCCTTTATATTCACTTCAATTTCCCTTCAATATGTCATAAGAAATCCAATCGTGAAGTAAATTAAGGTGCCTCCTACTATTTAACGATTTTACTCATCTAATTATACACGTGGACACGTGTAATCGATTCGAACAGATAAAAAAAAGGCTGTTAGCAGACATCTAGGAATCGGTTGTCCAACCAGACAGTGAAAATTGAATGAGCAGCCTACTTCACTGCGTCACTTAAATGTCATTCATTAGCTTCTATTTAATGTATTCCTTCCCTTTTAAGATGTCAAAGCTTTCAATCGCTGAAATCGTGCAGGCTGTTCTAAACTTTGTTTTGTCCCTAACTGCAGCTGTAAGTGCTACCACAAGCCATCCAAACGCATCTCAGTTTTTAGTCCTTCTAGTTCCTGGAGACATTCGCTGTAAAGAAGGTCCTCGACCAACACGAAAGTGTCTGCATCCAAGCCCACGAGATATCAAATGAAGTCAACATTTTCAGCGTTTTGCTAAGCATGGTCATAGTTCCCGACATCTTGTCCGTCGTAACAGTCGCAATTGACATCAAAAATGCAGCTCGTCCAATCGTAAGTTGTTGACATTCAAACTTCGAGATCCTACCCCACCCGGCTGTTTCCCTTTTCAGTGCTTTGTGTATCAGATCTTTGCGGCGTTCATTTGTTTCTATGCCGCGAGGACTCTGAGGGGAGGCATTACTTACTGTGGGAATGATGCGCAGGATGAGTTTGCAACTGCGGCGACTTTTTCAACGATAGCCTGCGGATGTCACTTTGTGCATATTTTTGTCATTTCATGTGCGATTCCAAAGGGCGATTGGTTTGCTTTGCCTTTTAATTTACAATTGCCTCAAAAATATAAGTAAATGTATTTACTAGTACCAATATAAAATGGAAGTGATCGAGTATTTTGATAATGGGTAGTCGAAAAAGTCTTTTCGTATTTCTAATCAAACTTTCTTTACAGACAATTCATATGGTACCCAAACATCGAGCTTCTTTTTGTAGCCAGGCTTCTTTTATTGGTTCAAAACCGTTTGATGATGAATGTTTAGTTCCTTGGCGATGTCACGGCTGCTTATGTGACGGTAGTGGTCAATCTTTTCCATAATTTCATCGCCTTTTTCAACGATAGGTCGACCAGAGCGAGGTGCATCTTTCACATCGAAATTTCCAGAACGGAAGTGAGCGAACCATTGTTGTGCTACACGAACTGATACAGAATCGTCTCCGTAAACTTCACAAATTTCATTGGTGGCTTGCGTGGCATTCTTCACTTGTTTTTTTTACAGAAATTTCAAAATATAGCGAATTTCTTCATTACTTTCACTCATTTTTGAACAGCTGTAACTTTTTTTCAACTTCTCCGAAATTAGTTTTCTTTCTGTTTAAATGAAGCCTTTCCAGCACCATATGGTATGACATAATGTGATTGGTAGCCCTGGAGATAGACGACTCCAACGACATCTATTGACAAAATATGAAAGGACTTTTTCGTTTACTTAATATTAGATCATTTTTAATTGTTTTGGCATCCATATGTATGCAACTTTTGGTATACCCAGAGTGTCTCCGCTATACATTCTGTTTAGGTTTCGGAAACGATTCTTTTCATTTGATGAACTTTTTTTTATTTTATAATTATTAAGTGTTTTTGCTTTTAAAGTGATGGTCACGCAACACAGTCACAAAACGAAGATTGTGACCATCAAAGATAAACCATCACCTTCCACGACTACACCCCTGACTGCTAAGCAATTGTCATAAATGTCCTCGGTGCCAAGATTTTATCATGAATCATTAAGCGCCGATGATCGTTTTTTTGTGCACTTATAAATTAAGCGTATATACGCTTGCAAATAAGACACAGCTGATATCATCGAAGTGAATCAAAAGGACGATAGTCGTATGAAAAGTTACGCGAGGAGGACGTAGGCTTTATAATAATAATAATATACCACTCGTGTTGTGCGTGCTATTGTTCTTTCACGAGTGGAAGGGACGTACAGTTTAATGCCGACTCCGAACGGCGAATTTGAGAAGCTTTTTCTAGACAGGAATACTCTTTGAGCATTGTCAGTGACACTCGAAAGAGGTGGAGCCGTGAAATATGAAAGGTGGTAAATTCTGGTATCGAACCTGACACCCTCTGCGTAGGAGTCCTCTGCACTAACCCACTACGCCACGGCGACCCACGGGCGTAGGCTTTAGGCTTTTTTTTATTATATGCCAGTATTTTCCGCGTGTTCTTGCTTGTCTCTTGCACTAATCTGGTTTTCCGTATCACCCCCTCGTTGGTTGCATATTCCTTCTGTTTACATTCGCCTTCATACCACGATTTTATTGTCTTTCTGTCGTGGTAGCCATGGTTTTCGCAATCTTTCTGATGACCAAACGGCAGTGCGACTACATATCGTCGGCTTGTTTTAACCTCTTCTTGTGAATTTTATATCCATGCAGACGATGTTTAAATCTACTTCTTCTCTTGGTGTGGAATGCAGCTGCTAAACGAGGACTTGCTGCCATGATCTGTTCTGACTAGACTGCAGTCACCCCGTTCTCAAATTTCCCATGACTACTGAAACATAAGACTGTGTTGTTAAGGCCAACTTGACTTTACGGGGGTAGTCCCGTCAAGACTGCGTGAACAACGTTGCCGATGTGGCACGATTGTGATTTAATGGCACTATTTCATTGAAATGCCACTGTGACTCTTTAACTTTGAATATGGCACTCTGGTCAAAATTTGAAAAATTTACAAATCTGCATCAGTGCTGACAACTACCCTCCGAAAGTTGTACCCTCTTTAAGTCTTGATAAACTTTCTGAATGCTCTTCTTTTAGTTTGCCGCAACTTCATCAGATCCAAGCAACAGTGTTCTCTCCAGCTTGAGAAATGTCCTTTCTACACTTCTCAATTTCTACAAGAAGTTCCTAGAAGCAAGTATTATATATTGTGGACTATTGCTAATTGAGTGCTCACATATTTTCTTAAAAAGGCCATCCCGCGTACCACTTGAGAGTAAGGCTGCATCAAATTCTCCTTTCAGACACCGCGGGCGTTTAGAAACCTTGAAACTAAATGCTTGGCAAAGCAGAGCTAGTGGCACATGCGTCATTTAATTTGACACGACTATACTGTCATAGTCTTTCACGACTCTGGTATGTATCGCCATTAGGAGCAACAAGAGGTTTTACATCGGTTTGGCATTTTACCTAATGACAGCAGTAAAATTCAAGTCAATATTTGGGCGTTTCTGATTATCCTTATAGCCTTAGGTTAGGTTAGGTAGAGAGGCTGCTAGTGAATTCACTAGTACACTTAGACCATGTTGGTCCATTGTGATATACCCAGTCAGACTTCTAACATTACTCCAGTGATAGTGCCGTCCCAGCGGCAAATGGTGACATGACCGGATTTGAAAACTAGATAAAGCGTATTAACTTTGCTTTCACTGGGACTCGAACCAGGGACCCCGCTAACGGGCAGGCACTCAACCAACTGCGCCATCCAGTCGTACCGTATAAGCCTTAGGCGTTAAAGTCCTCGTCACAAGCGAGCACTTGCGTCACAGACTTGCGGGAGTTCGTGAATTTAGTCTTGACATCTGAGTTACACACGCAAGAACGTGGACAATGATTTAAAAGAATGGTCTTTCGCCTTGTCTAGACTATCCCAAGGCACTTTGGCATTTTGAATAGTTGCTTAAAATACATAAAAATATATTTTTTAAATTTTTTAAATATGAGGCAACAGTGGCACGTTGAAAAATATTTTTCCGGCAATGCTGTGCTTGAATATAATAAGTCAATCTAACAGCTGTTTTCATCTCTCAAATGTCAATGTTGACACAAATGCTCTCAATTTTCTGTCAATTGAACGCAACTTTCAAGCAGAAATGAAGTCTTACAGAGATGCCCGACTTCTACCTCCTTTTTCCCTTAAGATTTTGGACAACTGTTTTTTTTAACGTGTTCATAAAGAAAAGTGGACCAATCCGAGGATGGATTTACGTTATTTCCTGAATAACCGTCAAAAATTCATGAATAACTGTCAAAAGACACTCAAATTCGTCGATGGACTAGGGGGCAATCAGCTGTGAAGTCGGCTATCTCTGTAATACTTCATTTCTGCTTTTAAGCAAATTTTTTTCAACAAATAGGAAAAAGACAGCGTTTGTTTCAGGTTTGACGTTTCATTACGATCATGCCATTTGCATTCTGTTTCATGCATAATATGTGTGTTGCACTGAACACCCCTACTGTGTAACATGCTTACCGGTAGACGGTTCGTAGTCAAGAATGGCAACGTGACCTCGACAGGTGTATTCCAAGTTAAAAATGGTCTCCAACAGGGTGCCGTTAATTCGCCGATCCTGTTCAACATTTACTTGAGCGATCTGTTAAGTTCTCTTCATCATGCAATTGCGTACGCCGATGACTTGATCGTGTACAGATCAGGCAAAAAGATCGAGGAAATCACTACTCTCACGCAGGGTGACTTCGATTCATTCATGAGAAGTTGCGATGACTGGAAGTTGAGTATCAACTTCCAGAAGTCGGAAACCATTCTGTTCAGGACGCCGTTGTATAAGGCCTCGGCGGATACGAAAAAGAATTGGTGAAAGTTCTCAATCGTTGGAAGACACGGGGAACCACTGGCGCAAAAGACTGTAGTCAGATAGCTGGGGATCTGGCTAGATCAGTATCTATATTTTAACAAACATGTAGATGCTGCTCTGGCCAGAGCCCGAGGCGCTTTTGCCCTTACAAAGAGACTCTTTTACAACAGCCAACTCGATGCAAGGGTGAAAGTCATCTGCTACATGGCGCTCATCCGGCCAATGCTCACCTATGGCTGTCCCGTGTGGTTCAACGTGAGTGCAAGCTTAATGGAAAAGATTCGGTTGTTCGAGAGGGCTTGTCTTAGGGCTTGCCTTCGCCTTTATCGAACTCCAGAGTCCCAGTACATAAAATACTATTCCAATAAGGTCTTATACAACAGGGCAAACCTGATAAGAGTGGACAATTTCCTGTTGAAGTTGGTTCGAGGTCACACTGCTAGAGCGATGAACTCGGTCAACAATCTGATCTCTGGGGCTTACTACCCCAACCCACTATACCACGAAAGGGTACGTCACAACGGCTTCGTCCCCCCAGAAGCATTCCTCCATTTGGATAAGCACGGTCTGATACAAAATACAAATGCGGTACCGCTCATCTATCACATCGCCAGATCAACTGTGGATGGGTGACTCAACCACGACCGCTCCGTCGCACAACGAGCTGAGGAGGGTCTCCTCCGGTTCAGTACGGCGGTATCTAGGCGGGATGTGCTGGATGTTGCTTTGCAACACCGAAAGTTCTGGTGGCTGGGGAGCGAGAGAACTCCAGCTTCGAACCCTTTAGACCCCGGCTAGAAAGGGTAATTCAGACCCTCTCATGGGGAGTAGTCGGTCCACGTCTTGCAGCGGATTTTATATCAGCTGTAACCTATGGCCGACTTACATATTTTAGCGTAGTTGTAAGGTAATGGGTGAGCTGTTTATGTTAATTATTATAAAGTAAAAAAAAAATTAAAAAAAAGGAAGAATGTATATATATGTATAACGATATATATGCAGTATGTATATAAGGATATATGCGTATACGCATGTGTATATGTAGCTATACAAATGTGTATATGTATATATACGTAATTAGCTTAAGATAGTTTGTAATTTTTATTTTAAGGTAGAATGTAAGTTAGCTTGTAGTTTCTTTAAAAAAAAATATGTTCGGTCATAAATTTTTTAAATTTTTTTTTCTTATTATTTATTAGTCATGTTAAAATTTTCTTTTTACAAAATAATGTTAGATTAAGTCGAAAGACATAGATTAAGTTTAAGTTTAGCTTAGAGTACCCGCTTAGGGTCAGTAAGTTAGAATAAGTAACTAACACTGTTCGACCAACTAGTTTTAAACATTTTTGTCTAGTATATAAGTTGTCATGAAGTAAATAATAAAAATGAATTAAAATGAAAATGAAAATGCACTGAACACCCCACATACGCAAGGGAAGCGTTCCAAATGAACACCGCATGTGTCAAATTCGCTTAAATTACATATTTTTATTATTGTATTGAATTGAAGGTTGTGTTCAAAATACAAAAAAAGCAATAGAAAGAGAAATTAAATGAAAGGACACACTGGTAAAATTACTTAAAACAATTTTTTTAAAATAACGGAAAAGAATCTTAACACTAGAGAGAACTTAACACGTTCTCGTCGAACTGGAAACTACCACGATTGTTCTCTCAACCTCCATTGGATCCCTTTCATGATCGGTCGTTATCGCACTGTGAGCTCAAGTGGTTAGTCCCTTTCGCATACCATCCGAGCTCAAGTGGATTTACTATTTTAACGATCGTTCCATTTAGCGATCGTATGATCACATCGTCATTTGGGACTATGACATCGTTATCTGCTCGGAGTGTGAGTATGAGTAACCCCTGGACCTGTCATATACGAAATTACTGGCGTTTGTACAGCACATATAGAGGCACATTCCAAGACCAGCAATTTTAAAATAGCTGAAAAATATTATTAAATTTTCTTTTAAGCATAGAAAGAACAGAGGTAATAATAAAATTGAAAAACAAAAACTGCTCACAACCGAGTATAAGCGCCGTGTTTGTAGAGGGAACTTCGGAAAAAAACTTAATCGGGCATAAGCCAAACCGTGTGTGCTAATTTTTCGAATGTGAGAGGTTCAGCATAGGTTCCTGTGTTAAAATTTTAACATGGACTGATCGCATTGACACCGTAGTTTCCAAGTAATTATGTAATTCGAAACTTGCCAGTGCCCTCATAGTGATCATCCACCGCAACACATTTCCTCAAATCTTAAAAGAAAGACTTTAAACCGTTCCTTATTTCTTTTTCAAATAAATCCCATCATTAAAAGCAAAAATACACAACCACCCTGTGCCCGTCACCGTCATCGTCATGATCATCCTCACACTCGGCCATTAACACACATTACATGATCTTCAAAACCGTCTGAACTTGAAATCATGTCCCCATTAATCATGGAAAAGCATGAATTTCACGCGACCGATCATAATACACCATCAAGTCGTGACATAACGTTCGGCGATCGACGACGATCCACCACGATGAACGTAGCGTCGATAGTCTATTGACCGCGGCGCGGCGCGGCGTCAGTGACTCGAGTCGGGTCTCTCTCACACGATATTGCATCACGACGCTGTGGCGAGGCGTCGACGACTCCGACAAAAACGTAATATGCCGGCAAAATTTATTACGATTCGATAGATCGTCAGATGGATCCCGCTGCAGCAGAAGCGGCGCAACCAGCAGACATTATTTAATTTCATAGCGCTTACAGTGTTCATTTGCAGGTAATTAGTGGCGAGATGATAATTATTGCCAATTGCAAGTCTACTTATCGAAACGTAATCGTTTACGTTGTGGCGTTGCACAAAGTGTGTGTAGCGTGAGGGCTGTGGTAAGCAGAAGGTGGTGCAAGGCTTGCAAGCTTGAGAAGTGATGGAGACCTGCCATTTAGCTCTGTGCGACTCGAAGGTCATGGAAACTTGGCTGCTGAAGCATCTGTACCTCTTTGGCTGTTGTTGCGACAAGCCTTACGGAATAAATTTGCATTCGCTTAGCTTGCAGCACCGTGCTTGGAAATGGATTGCATTTCACTTCAGCTCGAATGATCGAAAAGGCTCCATCACTTCCGATCGTGATGTGAGATCGTGAAGACGGTAATTAATTGACGGGATTTCCAATTCTCACATGTTGAAGATGGGTAGGGAATGGGAATGGAGAGAGCATCTGTGTTGCAAAAGTCTTCCCAAGGCTGTGGCGCACCTCAGTCGAAAGCGGAACTAGTCACTGGATGTGGCCAATAATTAATAAAAGTTTGAATTAATTAAGATCCATACGCCGCGTCGTCGTCGCAAGGCATGTAAAACTACTACCCTTTCGTGTTTCTACGATTTGACAGCCTTACAGGCTGAAGCCGGACGCTTCTGTTTACAAACGCAAACAGATCCATTGACTTCAGATCTGAAATGACATGCACGTGTGGAAGATAAAACTGTTCACTTGTTTTGCCTTTTTTTTCGAATCGTCTGCCCCACTTGAATAATTATAACAAACAGAACAACTCTGCGTGACGCAAAAATGACGTACAACGCACGGCGTAAATGGCTGAGTTCATCGGTAAGCACACACTAAACAATGAAGAATTTCAAGATCAGAAATTGTCAGCACTTAGCAGCGAGGCGTTTTGTATGCAAAACGTATCGTCATGCGATAAGAACGATTATCGTCGAACTATACGTTCTCTTCCTGATAGCAGAATAGTGACGTTTGCATGCGTTAAGATGGCAGTTGGCAACGCTCATCACGTTTCAAAATACACGCTCGTTGGTCTTCGGAAAGTCTCCCGTCTGAAGGAGCGTCGTTCGGGAAACTCAAATGCAAATGATTGTAAGTGCTCATCAAAGAGTGTTCGCAAATGGCGCCATAAATCCTAGTGCCGCGTCGCCTCCGCACACAATATGGCCTTATTTGGCTGTTCCTAATATAATGTTTGTTTATTTACAAATGCTGCTCCTTGCAAAAGCTCTTTTACTCAACCCAGAGGAATCGAAAAAAAAATTGCATCATTTTCAAAACTGCATGCCAAAAAAAAGAAATACACCATGAATCATGTTTATTGTGGAAAGTATTGAGAAAACAAAAGCACACCGGGTTAACAAATAAGCGAACACAAAAATAAATGCACCCAAGGTGCATCTTTTGATTTGTTGGTAAATAAAATGTTTTTCAGACACTCAGTCAGCCAATTGAGTCTCGGACACGTAGAGACGAAAATAAAAAGAAAATACAAACAACTCAGGGCTGTTGCATATTTCATTCGCGACCCACTATGATTTACGTGTTGGTTAGTGGATGGAAGGATTTGTTTCGATCACTTGACGAACACGCCCTAAGTTGGTCGGTGGCATTAATGCACTTAGGCCAAAATAGGCCCATTGTCCCAACAAGTGGGTGTTTCAAATTGGAGGACAGAGTTTTGTGAACAAGTTGGACGTGTGTGTAAGAGTACAGGGTGGTGCACCAATTGTGCTACAATAAGAAACTCAAATAACTTTTTTTTTTAACAAAGTATTTCATTTATTACTTTTTTTTTTATTGGATAGAGAATTAAATTTTATTTTATATTTGCTAATTGTATTTCAATGATAGACCGTAAATGACCTCCATGGTCATCCACGCATATGCAACACCTGATAAGGAATCGGGATCGCCTCAATTATTGTGGTAATGCATTGCTTCAATTCAGTCAAATTTCTTGGTTTCGTTTTCTACACCTCTTGTTTGAAAAAACTCCATAAAATAAGGTCTGCTGCAGTCAGGTCAAGTGACCTTGTTTATGGAAATTAACTTGTTTTGGTATTTTCATTGGAGCTCCGCCATAACCGATCTGGTTATGTGCGCAGTTGCTCCATCTTGCTGGAACCAAATGTTGTTGAATCGAATTCTTTTTAGGTGCAGTTCCGGGTAAAAATATTCAATTAACCTCTTTAAATAACGGTCTCCATTGACAGTTACTATTACACCGTTTTCTTCATAGAAGTATGATCCCACAATGCACCTTGATGAAACTGTGCACCATATAGTGACTCGTTCTGGGTGCAGTCCCGTCTAATGGAGTATTTCTGGATTAGATTCACTCCAAATACGGCATTAGTTTAGATCAAATGTGCCTCATCAGACATTTCATTTAACTTCTTCGGCCATTTCAATCACTTTTTTGGCAAAATTCCAGACTAATTGTCAAATCCAGAGGATTTAATTTGCTTGTTATTTGGACATTGTACAAGAAAAAGTTCAAATCACCATGAATTATCCGTTGTTATGATCGTCTGCTGACTCTAGTCTGCGTCGATAAGTTTCGAGTCGAAACGCTTCGCTTTGCCTGAATTGAGGAAGCTACAGCCGCTATTGTGTCTTGAACCCGACCATTGCGATCTCGGTGGTATGGTCTTCTTGGACGGAAATGAAGGACTGCAAAGCATGGTACCGCTGCACTATCCAAATTCTCTTTTCCGTATCCCAAGCATTCATTTTAATCAATTTAAATAGCCAACGTGACAAATAAAAAAAAAATAAGCCGATTATTCGCACAGAAAAAAAACGATCGCGTCTGTTTTTGCAGCAAGATTCGTGCGCCATATAGAAGTAGAAGCCTACAGTGGCTTAGGTTAGGGCAGTTGCAGAGAAGGTGTTGGTAGTTTTCGTCCTCGTCCTCGTCTAGGCAACTTTTGCAGAAGTCGTTGGAGAATAGGAATAGTCTTTTTGCGTGAATTATAGGGAAGTTTGAGGGTTGATGTGAACAATGTGCGTGGGCTTAGAGCGAATCTCTTCGCTGTGTATGTCCACCTATCCCGTTTCAAACCAGCTGTCTTGGCGCTGAGTGAAACACAGGTAGGTGAGAATACCGAATTATCGGATTTGAACCTGCCTGGATATAGCTTGTTGCCGCTCTTCTTTTTACACCGCGGTCTCGCCATTTACGTGCGTAGTGATGTAGCTTACCAAATTCAACCACAATACGGCCTCTGTTCCAATCCGGAATTTATTTATTTTTTTTTTTATTTATTTCATTTTTATTTCATTTCGGGACAACTTACTACTAGACAAAAATGACATAAAAATCTATCTTAATATCTAACAATTCATGTTCTTAATTCTATCTTACTGACCCTTCGCGGGTGCTCTAAAATATTCTAATCTAACTGACTATTTGCCTTTCGGCGTCTAAATTATTAAGTTATTTATTGTTTTTTTTTGTCCTTAGGACATACTTTATTGTTTAATACTTACTGGCCAAGAAAACTAAGAAAAAAACTTGGCGGTCTATACACAATTATTTTACCTAACCTAAATCTAAACCTAAACCCTATTACCTATTAAAAAAAGCCTAAGAGAACTTAATCTAACTTAATCTATGTCCGTAACATTACGGACGTGTACACAAGGGTTTGTATGTTATGTATATGCGGAACATATATAATCCACAAGCCCTTGTGCACCTTTTTTAATTTTCTTTAATTTTCTGTGGTTAAAACTCCATGTCCGTAAGCATTTAACCCACTACTGCTTTATTTATAGAAGTCCAAGCTTGGATAGCAACTCAAGTTTTAACGAATTTGATGCGCTATCCGTTTCCATCTCAAGAATTGTATCCCTGTATCCTCGCACTGAAATTGCCATTGCGGGCGATTTCAATGTACACAATTCTAATTGGCTTCGGCATTCAGGCCAGACAACACCCGAAGGAAGGTACGTCGAAATCTTTGCTGAGGTAAACAATCTGACCCAGCTAGTAAATGAGCCTACACGAATACCTGACATTGCAGATCATTCCGCCAACACGCTGGACCTGTTTCTCACCTCTCATCCTGATAAATATTCTGTTGACATACTGTCGCCTCTAGGCTCGTCGGGCCATTGTGTCGTATCAGCAAAATTCTCGTTATCACCACACATAGTTAGAGAACAAATTCCTTAAAGAACAGTTTGGCTGTACGAGAAAGCCGATTGGAACAAACTTCACAACTTCTTTAGGAATTTTAACTGGTCACTGTGCTTCCTCGATAGTGACGTGGATGCCGCAGCTGATATGATCACAAATATTCTTCTGCTGGGCATGAGAACCTTCATTCCTCACAGAGTGAAGAGTATCGAGCCCAAAGCAAACGCAAGGTATGACTCGAGCTGTAAAGAGAGGCTATTATATATACTGAGGAAAACCGGAAGAAGTTTAAACGGGCCTGAAATGACTGCAATGCAACTATCAGACGTGTGAAATTCTCTTATGAGCAAAAGTTGAGGCAAAAAGTGCTTCAATGTCCCAAGGGTAGCAAAAACTGCACTCGCACTCGTACAGTTGCAAGAGTACTGAAAGATCTCGACGTGCACAAATCCGCTGGCCCGGATGGTATTCCCCCTATACTTCTGAAGAGGTGTTCTTCTGTGCTGCCAAAACCACTGCGTAAGCTTTTTCATCTATCCTACTCTTTAGGTCTCTTTCCGAGCAGATGGAAAACAGCATTTGTCCAGCCAGTCCCTAAAAAGGGCGAATCTTCTTCACCCACCTCGTACCGATCCATAGCACTTACGTCCCTTCTTTCTAAGGTCATGGAAACGCTGATAAATCGTCAGCTTATGAAATATCTTGAATCGCGGATGCTTCTTAATGACCAACAATATGGTTTCCGCAGCGACAGGTCCACTGGTGATCTGATAGCTTATCTCACAGAAAAGTGGAACCAATCTTTGCACAATTCAGGCGAAAGCAAGATCGTTGCGCTTGATATTTCTAAAGCATTTGACAGAGTTTGGCATCAAGCTCTCTTGTCGAAAATGCGTGCCTATGGTATCGATGAATCTCTTCTTCTATGGATTAGAAATTACCTTTCGAACCGTTCAATTCAAGTTGTTTTGGATGGGTTCAAGTCTGATATTCACCAAATTAATGCTGGTGTTCCCCAAGGCTCAGTTCTGTCTCCGACACTCTTTCGCATTTTTATAAATGATCTCTTGTCTGCTACTTCTAATCCAATCCATTCCTTCGCTGATGACAGCACCCTTAGTTTTTCATATTCGTTCCTAGACTCACGACCCAGCCCTTCGGCCGTAGAATTGGAACGGCAGCGTATGTTAAGCACATTGAATTCCGATCTTGACAGCATAATTAACTGGGGAAAAAACAATAGAGTGGAATTCAATGCTTCAAAAACTCAATGCTGCCTGCTGTCACTCAAGCGAACCCTTGATAATCAGCCATTATCCATGAATGGCACTTGTGTCGATGAAACCGGAAAACTTTCCATTCTTGGTATGTGTATCAACACAACACTTAGTTGGAGCGATCACATATTTGAGGTCGCCAAAAATGCTGCGAAATGTTTAGGTTTTCTTAATCGATGCAAGAAATATTTCACCCCTTCTGATTTGGCTTTAATTTATAAGGCGTACATCCGCCCGAAGCTTGAGTATAACGCTCATATCTGGTCTGGTGCCCCCAAGACCACACTGCACCTACTTGATAGAATCCAAAAGCGAGCGATAAAACTTATAGGAGACAACAGAGTCTCCAGAGTCATTAGACTCGCTCGAACATCGACGTACCGTCTCTTCTTTGTCCGTGTTTTATCGTTATTTCAACAAACGATGCTCAAGTGAGCTAGCCAACTGCATTCCTCCTCTCCATGAATTCACCCGCAATACTCGTCTCGCCAGGAATGCCCATCAGTATACCCTTAAGCCTACTTTCGGACGCACAGTTAAATTCAGAGACTCGTTCTTCAGCCGCACTGCACGAATGTGGAATGCTCTTCCCAAGCTAATATTTCCCACAGACTACAACCTACCTAGTACCTCCTCTCCCTTTCTCCCTCTATACCTTTGGCCCGTGCTGTGTTTTGACCCCGGACACATAAGGGTATTAGCAATCCCTTCAGCACGCGTAAATTATAAAAAAAAAAAAAAAATAGTATTTAGAGCTCTTTAGGGAGATCAGGCTACTTGACGAGACTTCTTTTGATGTTGGTCAGATTATACCAGTCAACCATCCGGCATTGGTTTTCAGATTATTGAACTGTAACTTGAAAGTAGCTATAGAGTACCTATGTTAGGAGAGAAGCCATTGACTGGCAGTCTAGCGAGTTCATCAGCTTTGCAGTTGCCCGGGATGTTCCTATGGCCTGGCACCCAGCACAGGCTAATGTCGCACTATTCGGATATCTCTCTAAGGGATGCGCGTCAGTCGAATAATATCTTAGAGTTTATAGAGAATAGTGCCAGGAATTTAATTCCTGCGTGGATATTCGTAAGGTTACAGATATCGCGTTCCACCTTAGCCCGGGCAGGGCTTCACTAATCGCCATTGCATCCGCTTGAGAAAAGCTGCAGTGATTGGAAAGGAGATACACCGAGAAAACACTCCACTTCCTTCTCCATCTTCCGTCTTGGATCCAATTGTGTAATGTAGTGGCAGGTATCTGTCCAGGTTTCGAAGTTATTCTGTCGTAGGATTTTGAGGTGTCCATCATACCATTGAGAGCATACCTTATCACGAACTGCGTAGTTGGTTGCTGTTTGCGTGCCAAAAGTATGTATGGGAGTAAGGTTCAAGAGAATTTCCAAAGCATCAGTGGGAGTTATTGTAAGGTTTCGAATGACGCTGATGCGGGCTTGACTCTGTACCTTCCTCAATTTAATAAGGTGGATACCGACGTTTCTTCTGTCCTTATTGTGATTCAATTAAAACAGCAGAATTTGATGGTTTTTTTTGTTCTAAATTTAGTGAGTAACATTTTCAGAGTTTTCAGCATTCTCTGTGGTGTGGCAACGTGGCATGAACTGGAAATGGAATGGAGGCTAGAATAAATTCTCTTAAAGTCGTTGTAGAAAAAACTTATTTTTTTTTTTCTGAAAAACTTAGAATTTCAATTTATTTTTGACTCTAAAGCATCAGAAAATAGTTCCAGAATCAATTGAGAAAAGATGTTTTCGGAAAATGAAAAAGTCTAGTTGAGTAGGTCTCATTGGCAGAAGGGTTTAGAAAGCTAATATGTACAATTCAATGCTTAACATCGCCTGGGGCTCCTATTCTTAGTCCGAATGGCAGGGTAGTGATTCCTTAAATCTTCAAGTACTCCTGGAAGTGAGCAAGTTTCTTTATTCCATGGTGAAATCAATGCTCTTGATTACAGATGGAGGGGAATTGAAATCTGATGGTGTTAAACAGGCAGGCTTACAACTGCTACCCCACCTTTGCTGGCACCTTAAAACGTTTTCCAGTTCCCCTCAGTGCAAATAGAGTTTGCTTTCTGTCTGATACTCTTCACTCTGTGACATGGAAAGGATTTCACACACAGCAGAAGAATGATCGTATCACCAGTGGCATATGTCTTCACATCGCCTTCGAGTTGACTCCCACTTAAGATTCCTAGTGAAATTGTTAGTCAGTTTTAGCCTACTGGTTTTTTAGGGGTTAATAAAATATTTATGGTCACCGTAACTTAATGGATAGGTTCATTGACTGCTACGGTGATAGTTCTAGATTATCTCTTCATAATGCCTGGATCCTTCTCTTTCGAGTCGTCGACAATGCTCAAAGAGTGCTCCTGTTTAGAAAAAGCTGCTCTCTTATTCCGCCGTTCGCAGCCGGCTACCATTCCCCTTGCCATTGCTTTCCACTTGCATTCCACTTCCACAAGCTAAACAAGTACACTCATAAAACTAAACAGAAGTGCCTTCTCGCCATGCACGCCAGAAGAGTGGGAGCTCCTCAAAACGACTTCCGCAGGAGCTGCAGAAACGAGGAGGTAGAGGAAACGCCACGCTACGCTTCACTTCTTCGGCACTTGTCCACCTTGTCCAACTTGTAAGGACAAGGAATAATATGGGAAAGTACTTTTCCAGCAGCCTAGAAAGAAAATCTTCCCTGCCGTTTTGTGTACTCGCCACCACTACAGGTACGATCTTCCAGAAATCCGTACAATTGCTGGCGGACGACATTGACTTCAAAGAGACATTTGTTGGCATTCAAACGGAAGTGGCCAAAATGGGTTTAGCGGTGAACCAGGGCAAAACTAGGTACAAGCTGTCATCGAGAAAGGACGCACAATACACACGACTCGGCCAGAACGTCACTGTAGGCAGCTATAACTTCCAGGTAGTCAAGTACTTCGACTACCTCGGCTCCGCAGTAAATAGTGCAAACAACATCAGTACCGAGATCAAACGCAGAGTAACTCTTGCCAACCGCTGTTTCTATGGGCTCAAGAGGCAATTGAGTAGTAGAGCCATCTCTCGAAGGACCAAGCTGACTTTATACAAGACCTTGATCATCCCAGTCCTACTGTACCGCGCGGAGGCATGGACAATCTCAAAAGCGGATGAGGAAGTCCTTGGTATTTTCGAGAGAAAAGTTCTGCGTGCGATCGTTGGTCCTGTTTGCGTTGACGGTTTCTGGAGGAGAAGATTCAACCACGAACTGTACGGGCTGTACAGCGACATGAGTCTAGTCAGGCGTCTTCGGATCCAACGCCTAAGATGGCTAGGCCATGTAGAGCGTATGGACAACTCAGCTCCGGCCCGAAGAGTCTTTGTCTCCGAGCCCGTGGGACAAAGCAACAGAGGACGCCCGCGTTTAAGGTGGCGAACCCCGGTGGAGAAGGACCTCAACCAACTTGGCGTGCGACACTGGAAACAGCTAGCGAGAGACCCTGCTAGGTGGAGAGGCATGTTGGTTGAGGCCCAAGTCCACCCAGGACTGTAGCGACAAATAAAGAAGAAGAAGAATAAGGAAGAAGATGTGAAGACATGGACAACTTCATCAGGAAAACGAATTAGCTGTGTGTATTATCTAAGATAGGCTACTAGGGTGCCAGTAGGTACCTATCCGGCATTAGTGTAGTCCCTTTGAATAAAAGAGAAACCAGTGCCAATCACTGGGCAGTGATATCACTATGGATCCAATCAGGATCTAAGTGGATAACAACTTCTACAGTTGTGCCAATCACCTCAACCTAACCTGACCTATTATATAATGGCTTTCTATTAACATTCAGGTAAAATCACAAAGATGCAAGGAAGCCGTAACCTATGCCTCGTTTTCCCACTCACCTTTTGCTTATCGTCAGAGATTAGATTCGATTCCATTTTTAGGCGTTGAATACTCAAAAGATCTTAGAATTGAGTTCGAGAAGAATTCAGGTCGCCCAAGTTCACCAAACCATCCGCAGTATAAATAGTCACACCAATGAGCATAAAATTCCCAACAAACCATTGAACCCTTCTCCCAGCAGCAGAAGCAAAACAGACTTCAATCAAGTGCAAACGTACCCACTGCCCTCTTGGACGCACATCATTTCGCAAAAACAAAGAAAAACAAACAATTGTTATAAATAGTTCCCTGTGCGCAATATCTAGCATAGTTTGTTGTTTTTTTTCTTTTTCTTTTTCATAAACATAGGCACGTTTCGTTCAGCTTTGCGGGCTTTTATCTCGAAACGTTTGTCGTGATTGGCGATTTCGAAGAGCGCTTCTAAAAATATACGTGTTCTCGTTCGAAAATATTTTCAATTCGCCATTCGCTCGTTTGTCTTTTCGCGGTCGAAATCGAAATCTGCTCAGTCGCTGAAATATTTGCGTTTTTCTATTGTTTTCTTCACAAATTAATTAAGGACAGTGAGTGTGAATAGAGTGAATCAAAATAAACTTGGAAAAGCGTGCCTACTTGACTTGGGATCATGTCCAACTTGTCGAGCGAAAGCGACTACACGTAACGGTGATTAATCACAGTTCCATCAAACGCAAGACACGAAACAATTTCATCGAGAATAAAATAACAGAGATTATCTAATGAACGATTGCGTATCTGTTCGTGGGACAGTGCACAGATTAAGTGCACGACATTTGCATCGGATGCATGCGATCAGCACCTGAGATGCCACCCATCCATCATGTGAGTCTTGAATCTTATTGTGTAGCTTTCAAAATACGGACAATTACCGCTAATTTAACTGTCGAAAAAAAGTGCAATTTCTCCTCGTCGAGTGCAATTAATTTAAATCGTCGTCACATCAACGTAAGCAGTGACTTGAGACTCAAAGGAGGAATTAAATGCGGCTCTCGACGCGGTTGTAATTAATTTAAATTGTGCAACAAAATGAGAATAAATTGATAATAGAATTTGATGTGTGCCGCTAGCGGTAGCTGCCACTAGTGGGCATATAAATTAAATGGCTTATCAACCCTTTCACGGGCTCGGGGTAATTGAAGTGTGGATGCATTTAATAAATTTCCCATAAGGAATGCAGTCGCATAGCCGCTGGCTACAAATTGCATCGGGGCGGGCGCTGCGTCATGCGTTGTCAACTATCTTCTCAACTTGATCGTAAAACTTTATATCTTAATGCGACTTTTCTGCGTCGTTCACAGTCACTGGGGACGTACGTAGTTTAATGTTCCTCACATTCAATTAAGACGTCGCTTGTGGAGCTTACCCCAAACAGGCAACCTTCTTAACTTCGTCAAACTTCATGCTTATCAAGCTTAACGTATTTGCTGAGGCAGTGAGCGATAGACGCGTTGCAAGCTCAACAGTTTGGCTCATACATTTACCTTAAAACCTCTCTTATGGCATTCAGCAGCAATGGTTTCTACAAGGGGGCACTGAGAATGCTAAAGGATGCCGACATCATCTGTGTAATTCAGAAGCAGGAACAATTTATAGAAGATTCTCCTTTCCGTGCTTACATCTGTTCTCCTATGCGGTGTGAGATTGAAGAGATCGCACGGCACTTGATTTTCTCTCCGAAATCCTTAAAAAAATTTCCTTTTGGTGATATTCACCAAATTAATGCTGGTGTTCCCCAAGGGTCTGTTCTGTCTCCGACACTTTTTCTCATTTTTATAAATGATCTCTTGTCCGCTTCCAACCCTTCGTTGATGACAGCAGCCTCAGCTTTTCATATTCGTGCCAAGACTCACGGCGCCGCTCTTCGGCCGGAGAATTGCGATTGTAATTTGAATTCTGACCATGACAGCATATTTAACTGTCGCTGCTACCCAGCAGGGAGCCCTCTTAAGGAAGGTTTTAACTTCTTTGCTCTCTTAAAATTAATTACCTTCTTGCTTGATGTAGTACTATTTGATATCCTTTTTTTTTGTCGTGGGTAGGTGGAAATCTTCGACAAGACTCTATGAAGAACGTTCTATTTTTACTCACTAAAACCACCACCCTGTATTTTTTTAGGACTACAACTAAGTCAAGCACTTAACCAGTAGTTTGCATTTCATCATTTAGGTACTGATAGGCAGGTTACTCTCCAATGAAAGTTCCTGCTAACACCGCAACCATGCGAGGGTGTAAACTATCGCACGAGATCAAGGGGTCGAATGCTTTGAAGTCGGCGCAAGACATTAGTTTCCTCAAGGATCGGGTGAACTGCAGAGTTTGTGAGCTCTTCTAGGCGGCGCTTATATTTATAAGCAAAGTTCTTAACTTCATCTTGGAGTGGTAACATTCCAAGATCGCTGTGGATATCGTCGTTTCTGATATACTATGGTGCATTGACGATGGTTCTAAGCACCTTATTTTGAAAAGTCTGTATTATGCTCATACTACTTGCTTTGGTACAACCTCAAAATTGTACGCCATACGTCTAAAGAGGTCTTTAGATTTGCTTGTATACAAGCAGTTGTTGTCAATCCTTAGTTGGGATGGTTTACCAATTAGCCGGTACAGATCTTTATCTTTCATGTCAAGTTCCGCACGTTTCTTCTTAACGTGCTCCTTCCACTTGAGTATTACGTCAATAGTCATCCCGAGCTATTTCGCTTCATTGCCAAAAGGTATTTGGACACGATTTAAGAAGACTGGCAAGTTATTAACGTGCCTTTAAGTGAAATTAATATGGACTGATTTGCTTGCATTAGGGACAAATCTGATCTAGTGAACGTTGTAATTTTGCTGTAGACTCTTCAACCGATTTGGCTGTTACCAAAATGGCGGTGTCGTCAGCAAATGTGCGTAGAATAGTGTGTGCTTCTTGTGGTAAGTCACTAGTATACAGTAGGTATAGCAGAGGGCCAAGAACACTCCCTTGCGGTACACCAGCATTTATATTTTTAAAAGCAGAGTATTCATTTAAGTGCTTAACACGGAAGATCCTCACAGAGAGATAGTTCGCTAAAATACTATACAGTTGCTCCAGTAGAGACCGGCATAGTTTATATTTCAGGCCTTCGTGCCAAACTTTGTCAAAGGCTTGAGAAACATCGAGAAATGTGGCTGAACAAACGAGCTTTTGTTCAAATGCCTTTTCTATTACATCAGTTGTAGGATGTACGTGGTCAATAGTTGACTGTTTACTTCTAAAACCAAATTTGTTGATTTTGTAATTAGACTTTAAGGTCTAAGCAGAACCCTTTCAAATACTTTAGACATTATCGGGATTAGTGAGATAGGTCTATTGGACTTTTTATCCGTTGGTGGTTTCCCAGGTTTTGGTACCATTATAACTTCTGCCACTTTCCATTGACTAGACTGACATGTTCAAGTCTAAGCGCGGCATTAATTAAGTAGAGTAACTTAAGAACGGCTTTCTTAGGTAACTCTTTAAGAATTTCTCCTTTAATTAAATCGTAACCAGGAGCTTTTTCGGTTTGAGCTATTTTAGTTCCTCCTTGAGGTCTGCCAAGGTAGCACTTCTCAGAACATAATTGGCGTCGTATATGTCGAATCCATTGTAAGTGACAGGAAGAGTTTGACCGTCGAATGGCTTGCTTCCAAGTAGTCTGCGAAGAGATTAGCTTTGTCTTTATCTTCTTTAGACCGCTCGTTTTATGCGCGTTATGTGATTCAGGTTTTTTTTTTTTAAATTCCTTCACCGCCTTCCAGAGTGAGTAGTAACTTTCTTTTTTCGCTGATAAATTTTGCATATACGTTTTTAAATGATTGTTCTTGAATGCTTTGATTTTCGCCTTCAACAGATTACACAATTGGTTAAGACGAGCTTTATTTAGTGGCGAGGGAGTTTGTTTGTTGCCATTACTTGCGTGCTTTCCGTTTTTTATCTACCATTTCCTTTACTTCTGGTGGATATCCTAAAACGTGCCACTTTTCTTGCGCTTGGTATACTGCTGTAATGCGGCACACTGTATATTTTCAATAAATTTGTCAAGTTCAATTTCTAAGTCGTATGGGGTACTCAGCGGTATCATAAGTTCAACGTGATTTTGTAAGCAGTTCCTAAATGCTTGCCAATTTGTACGATAGTCAGTTAATGTTGGCGGCTTTTCCCTTTTCACGAGCGTGTTTTTCTTCCAGTTTTAGATAATTTCGCGAAATACCCTTCATAACGAAGAAATCTACGACGTCTGGTAGGCCAATAGGTAGGTTTCCCTGTCGAGTAAAAATCGCAGCCAAGTTGCATTTGGTATTTACATTAAATAAATACAGAACATTGAGAACATTCGAACAAAGCAACTCGAAGAAAAAAACTAAGCGAGATAAAAGAGAATACGGAAAATCCAAAAGTAAACCCCGAGCACACGAGACCCGGGCTACCCTTAGCACGGGTCTAAGTTGCTCTTCATAGGCTCTGGAATTCTCCGGTGTGCTCAGGCGTCCCATGTCAAAACTTCTCGTTGGTGGCTTGTGTAGCTTTTTGATATTGGACAGTCGAGCTGAGAATCTTGCTGCTACGAGGAATTGTTCAGAGTCCACGTTTGTCCCCCTGAATGTTCGCATATCCAGGATATTTGACGCATGCCATTCGTCAATGAGCACATGGTCGATTTGGTTGGCGGTTCGACCGTCCGGAGATCGCCAGGTTGCTGTGTTGATTCTTTTGCGGGGGAACCTCGTACGCCTTATACCCATATTACGTGCTGCCGCAAAGTCTGTCCGTCGGAAACCATTATCTGTTGTCGTGTCGTGGATGGTGTGCTTTCCGATCACTCCGCCAAAGATATGTTCCTTACCGATCTTGGCATTGAAGTCCCCAAGCACGGTATCTTACTCCGAACAGGCTTCGCTGGCACCGCCCAAGAGGCCATAATTGTCCTCTTTTACATAGCCTTCGGCCTTCTCGGTAGGGGCGTGTTCACATATGAGGCTATTGTTGTAGAATCGGCTTAGTTGAGGATCAAGCAAGGCGATCGTTTAACGGTTAAAAGTCGATGACCTTCGATCTTAACCGTTTACCCACAACGAATCTACGTCCAAATATGTGCAACCTTTTGTGACGCCTCCCTTGTCCTATCCAGGGTATTTCCTTAATCGCTGTAATAAACGCCTTGTACTGTGTTAGGATGTATTCCAGTTCATGAGAGGCCCCTGGAGTGTAGAGTATTCTTACATTCTAGGAGAACACTTTCAAATCATTGTCCTTTTTCGTGCCGTGTTGTCGTCGTTGTGTGTCCGTCCATTGCTCCGAAGCTTCTTGCTCTCAAATTTCACAGAGTGAGAGGAGGGGTCTTGGACGCTTGGTAAAGTTTCACGGCTGAAGACAAATTGTAACCGATATTTGTTAACCTCAACTCAAAAATGCGTAAATCGAAGACACGTGGTACAACAATACGGTGCCACACTCGGTAGTAAGCGCGGTGGTAGGTTGTGCATGGGAGGGTAAATATTGCATCTAGATCTTTTTAATCTAGTTAATCTAGATTTGTTTGCGATTTTAAGGACTTAAGGTTTTGAAGAGAGAAATTTAAGGCGGTTCGCGGACAGATTTTTAGATGCGAATGAAGAAACTCCCTTGTCAACTGCCCATAGGATGAAGGTATGTTTGTGATATCTCAGTGAACCTGGATATAAGAAAGGTATCGGCGAAGAATTTGGTGTTACAGAACCATCCGTCTTCCTTCGGTTCTGATGATGTGAATTGCCAGTTGCCATTAATACCGCGTGCATTTCGTTTTTTTTTTTGGGTATATGAAAAAGATGCATGTGCACAGAAACTGCACATTATCCGCAGCGAGAGAGCTAGAGCAGTGACTATAAAATTAGTCGTCTCTAGATCTTTAGTATTACGCCTCGACGAGAGATTGAATCAGAACCATCTTTAACGCCTCAACGTTCAATCTTAACTTCCAATCAATGAATCTGCGTCTATGACAAGACGCCTATCAAAAAATCCATAACATCTCAAAATCACTTGCCTCACCTTGTCCTATTTCCCGAATTGTGATTGCCATTGACGGCACGCGTCGGTGTCGGTTTTCCAAAATACAAAATACAAACGGCGTGCGTCGCGCGAGCACACATTTCCTACAGCAACCAACTTCGCTGAAGGCTATTTTCTGTCGGCCCCCCTCCAACTTCTGTCAAAAGCGCGAATAGGAAAAAAAAAAATAATAATACAAATCTTCCGAGAATCAACAATCAACGACTTTGGCATTAATTATGCATCCTATTCGCGAAACCATCACTAATTCATGCTGAAGCCTCTGCCGCCCGATCGCGGACGCTTTTTCGCGTCAATTGCGCTGCGACGCGACGCATGTGTTCAAAGCGAAATCTGATTAATTACGTCCGCTAGACACGCGACGTCCGATCGAATGCCCACTCACACTGTCGCTCTCAATTAGATCAAAGAGCACGATCTCGCGGCAGAAGAGTTCTATCAACTTGAAAATGCAAATAATTTTTTTGTTTGTTCTTCTCGTTGAATTTGATGAATTGGAATGTTAGTCAAATCAACTCACCTATTCTGATGGCGATCAGTAAAACCTGAAGAGCCATCAGATTGGGTTTCATTTTTGAATTAATTGGTCGTTTGATATGGTCAATCTGGATATCGACGCGATAAGCGTTTGGCCGAGCAGCTGCTCCCATTAGGAGTGCTCAGGGCGATTATCTTCGACTTGGCTTGCGGTTAAGTGCTTCAGAGTTCGTTGAAAGTGACCCTGCAAGATCTTGGCAGACTTTGTGGCAGACAGTTGCCATGGAGAGAGTGGAGTGGACGGGAATTTTTGCGAATTTGATAGATCCGTCTATTCGATGGGTCTCTGCTTGGAAATGACTGATGTCATTATGTCGTAAGCTCTAACATTAGCGACTGTTTCCAAGTTAAAACAAAGCAATGGTAGTATGGTAGGATGACGATGGAGAATTCTCGCTGCTCCGTCAAAGTCGGTAACGAACTCACCGAGACCTTCAATGTCAAAAAAGGATTTAGACAAGGCGACGCGCTGTCATGTGATTTCTTTAACATCATCCTAGAGAAGATCGTGCAAGACTCACACGCCAACACTAGAGGCACGATCTTGCAGAAGTCCGTACAACTGCTAGCACACGCGGATGACATTGACGTGATTGGTCGAACACAGCTAGCCGTCAATGAAGCGTTTGCTGGCATTGAGGCGGAAGCGGCTAAAATGGGTCTAGCGGTGAATGAGGGCAAAACGAAGTATATGCTGTCATCGAGACGCACAACATCGACGTCTTGGACAGAGAGTCACAATGGGCAGCTGTAACTCCGAGATAGTCAAAGACTTCGTCTACCTCGTTTCCGCAGCAAATAGTACGAGCAACATCAGTACCAAGATCAAACGCAGAGTAACTCTTGCCGACCACTATGGGCTCAAGGCGCAATTGAGTAGTAGACCCATCTCTTGAAGGAAGCTGGCTTTATACAAGACCTTGATCATCCCTATCCTGCTCTATGGTGCGGAGGCAATCACAAAATCGGATGAAGAAGCACTTGGTCTTTTCGAGAGAAAAGTTATGCGTTCAATCTTTGGACCTGTCTGCGTTGATGGTTATTGGAGAAGAAGATTCAACCACGAATTGTACGGGCTGTACAGCGGCATGAGTCTAGTTAGGCGTCTACGGATTCAACGCCTAAGATGTCTGGGCCATGTAGAGAGCCCGAAGAGTCTTCGACTCCGAACCAGTGGGACAACGCAATAGAGTACGCCCACGGAACCGATGGCGCACCCAGGTGGAGAAGGACCTCAATCGACTTGGTGTGCGCAGTTGGAGACAGCTGTCTAAAGATCGTGCCAGCAGGAGAGGCTTGTTGGTTGAGGTCCAGGTCCACCCCGGACTGTTGCGCCACCAGAAGAAGAAGAAGGCAGCTTGATTTATTACTGTTTGGTATAAATAATGACTTTTTGTAAGTAAGGTTTTGTAACCTTGTGCAAAGGTGACTTTTTGTAAAGGAGAAAATGAGACACGCGCCAGCACGGAGCCCCCCGAAGTCCTAATGCGAGCCCTTAGCGTTCCAGTAACGAGTCCCCCATATTAATCATAGCGCAAAAATGAAATCATCATTATTTTACAATAAATGCACATAAAAGGTAAAAAAGGAAAACATATAATTTAATAAACTAAAGACAATCAACAGAAGTAAAAACATAAAAAATTAACAAAAAACATTTATAACGTTATATTTTCTTTTTGTGTCCATTCTTTTCTCGATGGTATTTCAATGAGTTTTGAATGAATAACAACGGAAAGAATGAAAAAGTCATAGATTCAACATATAATTTAATTTAAAAATAATAATTGTGAAAATATTTATTTAAATTTTGTATAACATATAAAGTACAAAATATAAAGTATTCAACGAAACAACATCAAATAGGACAACTTAAATTCGGAAACATAAAGGTTTTCATATATAAACATTAAAAGTTTGTGTGCCCGTTGACTGGTTTTTATGAATATCTTTTTTTTTATTTGATCTTGAATCTAAGACGATCTTGTACGGTCGGGCAAAAGTTGCATTGTCTTGGTTGTAAAAACATACTTAATCGGACTCTTACAGTTCAACTCGCATTATTTCTATATGTAACAACTTTTGTAGCAAAACTTGGAATTAATATACTTAAATACTTATCACACATTGCATAAAAACAATAATAAGAAATGCAAATAGTAAAAAGCCTATCTACGTTACTGGTACCGGGCTCGTTACTGGAACTTGATTATTTTCTGTTAACCCAATAAAGAACCCTTCCCTCGGCTAGTCATTAGATTCCCTCATTTTTTTGGTCCCAGTAACGAGCCCCAAATATAATGGGCAAACGAAAAAGTCCTTTCGTATTTTGTCAATGGATGTCGTTGGAGTCGTCTATCTCCAGTGCTACCAATCATATTGTGTCATACCATATGGTGTTGGAAAGGTGACATTTTAAGCTTCATTATGAATTAAATTCGGAGAAGTTTAGAAAAAGTAACAGCTGTTCAAAAATGAGTCAAATAATGAAGAAATTCGCTATATTTCGAAATTTTTGTATAAAAAAGGGAAGAATGTCAACGCAAGCCACCAATGAAATTTGTGATGTTTACGGAGACGATGCTGTATCAGTTCGTGTAGCACAACAATGGTTCGCTCGCTTCCGTTCTCGAAATTTCGGTGTGAAAGATGCACCTCGCTCTGATCGACCTATCGTTGAAAAAGTCCATATAAGCAGCCATGACATCGCCAAGGAACTAAGCATTCATCATCAAAATGTTTTTAACCATTTAAAAAAGGCTGGCTACAAAATGAAGCTCGATGTTTGGGTGCCACATGAATTGTCTGTGAAAAAGTATGATTAGAATACAAAAAGAATTTTTCGACTATCCATTATTTTAATAAATAACTATTTTTTCTTACTTTTGCTTTTGAAATAATAAAATCTACAGCCTTAATTAGGTGAATAAAAATTAAAGAAAATCTCTTACCTTCTTAGTCAAAGTTTCTAGTTTCTTAAGAAATTTCACAAATTACACTGATTTTTTCTCACTTACGGAACACTACTGAACGCCTTGAATTTTCCTTACCAACTGAAGACGAATTACCTGAAAATTAATTATGCGATACAAAGAAAAGATTACAGTTTTTTTCTGTTAAAAACCGTTATTGTCTGAAAAGCAAGGGGCTTAGCCTTTGGACGAAATTCATGAACGGGGCTCGAATTAGGGTTGCTTACCCTACTTATCGAAACTGAACGAAAAATCAAAAACAGGTGATTATGACCTATCTGCGCTCAGATTACCATCCACAGCAACTTTTTATCACATTGTCGGAGTTTGTACCCGAGGTGAGATAGTCCCACCTTTCGTTTTCATGACATCTGCGGGAGAGGTGGATTAATGCACAGGGATGCCAGGAAAGGGTCAGTTTTGGCCCCTCTTCACGGACACGCTTCTTTTCTTCATTGTCAACTCTCCTAGCCTGTGATCATTTCCAGCTGGCGAGCGGCATCCAGAGTGTAGAATATTCCACATGGTATTTTTTTTAATTCATTTTATTTGCTCAAATCTTATACATTTCTAACCTAATCCTAGACAAAATGTTTCATTCTAGCTTAACTCTAACAATTCATTTGAACTTATAACTTACTTACTGACCCTATGCGGGTACTCTAAGCTAATCAAGTCTACTACTATAATTGCCTTCCGGCCGAGACATATTAAATTTATTTTTTTTTTTTTGCCAAGAAAGCTGGAAAACTTGGCACTTCTAAGACTATAATACTTAAATTACCTAACCTACCCTAAACCTTTCTAAGCCCTAATAAAACTTAAGCTATCTTAACTATGTCCGCAACTTACGGACGCGCGTGCTTCAGGGCGTGTGCCAATGCATATGCGTAACATATGCAATGTACACGCCCTGATGACCCCTTTTTGTTTTTTGTACATTTTTCTGCTTAACCTGTTAGTTCACAACACGAAAGGCATTAAACAAAGAAAACACAGCTACACTAACCGTCGGAAGACTATTGAAGACCTGACGGCGTCGCACAGTGGTCCCGTTGTATGGGAGAGTTGGAAATAAATCTGTAACTTTTGAACCCGTGAACCGATGAAACATAGTACAAGTACTACTTCTTATTATGTTCAAAAAATGGTTGAATTATCTCATAAGCTAACGGAGTAATCTTAAGTTAAAAAAATAAAAAATAAACACTTTTTTTTTTGTTTAAATGCATAAAATAATTATTTATTATTGTCGATGACTCGAAATTGGGACTTAAAGCAAATTTGCAATCACTATTTGTATATATATAAATTCAATTTTACAAGTTTTGGCAACGCACACTTTATTTGGAATTAAAGAAACTAAGCAATTCAGTATAATAAGGCTTGCGCTTCAGTACTAAGTGGCAGCGAATCTTTTGTTTTTGGTTCAGGCCTTAAATACGCAATCCAGGGATCAGATGATACCAACATTTGATGAATAACATCTTCATTTGTTGCTGAACGAGAAAATTTCCTACTATTATTAATGCGATAGTACGTATAGTCTTTATTCCGACTTTCCTGCGCCTCATCTGACAATGATCCAACGGGCAAGGCTACTGATGATATTATTTCTGCTCCGTGGAACAGAATTTTATGCACTGTTGCTGGCATATAATACCAGAGATATAAATGTCTAGCCATTGTAGCGGTTTCCTGGGCATAAGCTCCAAACTTGTCGGGGTCCATCCAAAAATTGCTGCATATTGTCTCCAGGATAACACTGAATCTTTTTATGAGCTGCACATCTATTTCCGTTATTTCTGCAGTTGATAATGGGTCTTCAAAAAATCTTCTAGATGTGTTCCCATCGTTGGTTGTGCCAAATCATTGCTTTATTATATCTACTTTAATATCCATTTTTTGTATGAACTTCTGCTGAATTTGACTCTTCCTTGCCTGGTGTATGGGCTGTGTCGTTTTTGTTGTTCTCCAAGCTTTAAACTCCAAATTGTAGGCTACATGTAGCAAGTATTCCATAAAACGGATGCGAGCGTGCAAGGGTGAAAGTCCTAACCTTAGATCTTCCTGATTTCTTGGTTTTGCTCTAAGTAACTTCAAATCATTCATCTCTGATGGTTTCGCGCCACATATAACACAACAGAACTTGCAGAAGACTTGTTTGTCACAGCCTGTGCTACTTTGCCATCTATCATCGTAAAGTGCAATTTATGCCTTACTTTAATAACGGTCGATTTCACTTTTGTAATTGATTCCCGCAAATTCTGAATATCGTTTGAAAATGCCGAAAAATGCACGACATTGATCCACTTAAATGCCTCGCACTCCCAAAGTGGTCTCTAGTTTTTTCAGCATCGATAGGCAATACTTTTAGCTTTCAGAAAAAGTTGGTCTCCCGTTGGAGACTCTTGGAGCATTTTTCTTATAGTCCATAAAACATGAAATGCCCCTCTCAAAATGTGTCTTTACTTAAAAGCCTGGTTTAAAAAATTGGTAAGCAATATGAAAAAAACTGAAAACGCAGTTTGAAAGCAAGATGTATGACCTTTTTTAAAAAAAAATGTACTTTAGGTTCCAATGGACATAATTCTGGGAAATATGGCACATCAAATTTGCTTAAAAAATACGTCAACTTTTGTAATTTTCAAAGTCCCAACTTTGAGCTAACGGTACAGCCAAACGGATGATCCAAAGTCTACAAAATTTTGGCTTCTCATATTTATAGTATCGAAAAACATAAACCATTTGTCCGGGAAAAAATATGTCACGTCGGGTATTTATTTCCACTGCGGGACCACTGTGCGTCGGTGGCAAAAGAAACACCACTCCTTTGCAGATTCCTCTCTATCTCGAGCGGAGATCGCTCTAGAGAACCGGAGAAGCTTCTCGTGTTCCCGAACGACGTTAGGTTCGTATAAGAGTCGCCGTTCTACTGTTCAGCGTACCACGTGAAAGATTATAGGACATGCTTCCACATCCTGTATCAGGTCGGTATTATCGAAGTAGAGGAATGTCTCAGGTGGGACGAGGCCATTCCGTCGCACCCTTTCATGATACATATCATTGGGGTGGTAAGCCCCGAAGATCAGGCTATTGGTAGAAGTTATAGCTCGTGCCACATGCCTTCTTATCAACTTAGTGCTAAAATTATCTACTCTATTCACGTTTGCTTCATTATAGAAGACCTCGTTGGAGTAATACTTCTTGTAGTCGGACTCGGGTGTGCGATACAACTTGAGACAGGCCCTGAGGCACTGTCTCTCGAACACCCTCATCTCTTCCATCTGGGAAGGACTCACATTGAACCACAGGGGGCAACCATAAACCAGTATAGGCCGGATGAGGGAGATGTAGCAGATTATCTTCACCCTGGTATCAAGTTGGCTGCTATGAAACAACCTCCTTGCCACAGCAAAAGCTTTTCTGGCTTTGGTCAGAGCAATATCTATATGTTTGTTAAAATACAAGTACTGGTCCAACCATATGCCGAGATATCGAACTACACTTTTGACAGTTAGTGGTCGTCGAACTTACGCCAGTTTAGGCATGTGTCCCGCGAAGCCCTGTATAACGGGGTACGGAAGAAAATAGTTTCGCATTTCTTATAGTTAATAAGCAGCTTCCAGTCGCCGCACAATCGCTGAATTTTATCGAAGTCACGTTGCGACAAGATGTTTATGATTTCCACCTTCGGGCCTGATCTGTACACTACAAGGCCATCGGCATACACACACTCGTTGTGGTCGTTTGGGATCCACCCTTATATCCGAGGCAATTAGTTTCATAATGTTAATCTGTAAAACCTCTGCTTCTCGAGTATTATCTATGTCATCCTGACCTGAGCGGAGTTTATCGCTGGCATTCCTCCTCCTTCCTATAACAATCCTTGGCACAATTAGTCCTATTTATTCTTCAGTTTGCTAATTTTGTTTTAATTGCTTCACACGTTTTAAAAGATTAGCGCCTGTCTGTACGGGAAGATTACTGCAGGAACTGTCTTCAATCCTAGAATTACCATCATAAAACCCCAAAAAAGTTATTTTTTATTATTAGTGGAAAGTCTACTTGTTTTGTAGAGATAATACGTACCCATCTCAATCATTTCTATGCGTTTAGAACGCAACAACAAATTGCCCGACACCAGGTATCGTCCCCTTTTGCTGATTTTCTGCAGATGTTCATTATTGTCGGCTGTTCTGCTTGATTGTCTTTATATTTGATGAAGCGGTACATCGGTTTTCCGGTTGATCGTGGCTCTGGGTTTTTTTTTCCAGCTGCCATGCTAATGTGTGCAGATCGTTTACCTATTATGTGCCGTCTGGTATGCTCAATTTTATTACCTTAAAATTTCCCTTTGGTAATATGGGGGCAATACAATCTTTGGTTTTTTCTGTGTTGATTCATGTGCCATCGCTGCATCTGGATTTAAGACACAAATCAATGCAAAAACTGTCCGGCTCAGGGAAAAAACCCACTGCCTTAAGTTTTTCTATTAACTATTCACGCACAGAAAGTTAATAGCTTAAGTTCTGAGAAAATGCAGCACCTAGAGACTTATAAGAAATGCTCATAAAAATAGACTTATAATAATACGATTTCACAGAATGATTGGTCAGCGTTCCTCATAAATCTAGAAAGGTCTTGAAGTTATTGAATTTCATTACTCTACTGATAAATATGCTTCGTTATTCTCAAAATATTTTGATTCTCAGAATACAACTCGATGTGTCATAATGAACGCATGTCATTGTCATCTACTAGATAAAAATTTATTGTTTATAACAAAAAAACTCTAAAATTCAAAATAAACTTCAATGATTGATATAGAGGAAAAAATATAGAACCGCAAGCACTTGTTAACCACAAAGGAGCGACCAGTTCATTGTCATCATTTTCGGATTCATTATTCGGAATGGAGCGCTCTGAATGTCAGTTAATGGCATATTTTGTTCCTCATGATAAAAATAATCATAATTCGGTCGTCGCTACAGCGCGTAGACGGCCGGGACCTACTTAGCTTGTTCATAGAAAAGTGGAAGGCAGCTATACTCTTATGCTGACTCCGAATGGACAAGTTTGAGATGATTTGTCTAGAAAGACAGTTGTTACTCGTTGGCAGTGACTCGAACAGGGGCCGTTTTTATATATGTCATAGATACCTGGAATCCACGCGTGAAAGAACAATAGCACGCACAACACGAGTGGTTGCTGAGAAGCTATGCCTTGGTCCGAGTCGGACTGTCGCGCCACCCATATTCTTATTATTATTATACCTGGAATCGAGTCTAGACATCGTGCGTGGAAGTCGACGCATCCACAACGTCACGGCTGCAACAGTTTTGTTTTTAAAATCGCCGATAAATGTCCCAACGAACTTTTAGTTTGGTACGAAGTTTCAATTGTTCTCAAACAGGTACAAAAGTCAAAGCGGAATGCCCCCTTCAGGCGCTCATATCTTGACAGTCATTATGTAGAGACAACTTTGGACTAGGCGACGTGCTGTCATGCAACTTCTTCAACAAGGAATTGTTCAAAATCCGCACGCCAAAACCAAAGGAACAATCTTTCAGATGTCCGTCTAACCACTCGCATATGCCGACGATAAGGACGTGTGATGAAGAACGCAGCGTACTGCCAATGGTAGTTGTGTGAGTATTGCAACGGAGACCGCGAAGATGGGTTTAAATGTAAATGAGGGCAAGATCAAGTATATGCTGTCAACGAGAAAGGACTCCCAATACCGACGTCTCAGACAGAGCGTCACGATAGACGGATACAGCTTTGAAGCAGTCAAAGTCTTTGTCTACCTAGGAACCGCTATTAATTCAGACAACGACACCAGTGCTGAAATCAAAGAAAGGATAACTCTTACCAATCGTTGCTTTTCTGGGATAAGAAAGCAATTGATAAACAAAGCCCTCTCTCGAACAACCAAAATAGCCCTCTATAAGACCTTGATCGTCTCAGTCCTGCTATATGGCGCCGAGGCATGGACTTTGTCAAAGACGAAGATTATCTTGAGAGGAAAATTCTTCGGGTGAATGTGGAGATGGTGAGTGGAGGAGGAGATATAACGACGAACTGTACGAGCTGTTCAGCGACGTCGACCTAGTCAGAGGAGTGAGGATCCAACGATTGAGATGACTAGGTCATGTAGAGCGGATGGAAACCAATGCTCCGGCAGTAGAGGAAGACCGCGACTCAGGTGGCGTACGCAAATGGAAAGGGACCTCAACCAAATTTACGTGAGAAACTAGAGGCAGCTAGATAAAGATCGAGCTGGCTGGAGACGCTTGTTGGCTGAGGCTCAGGTCCACCCGGGCTGTAGCGCCACCTTAAGTAAGAAAGTCAGAGACAACATTATGTCATAAACCGCCCCAATATATTTTTCATATCGAAGTGAACTACTCTTGCATTTCTTAAAACGCGTTTCCATCAGTCATTCATTAGTTGATAGGACACGATGCAATTCACATACAAGCCTCTCGAAAAAGCTGCATTGATGGTGGAGGATGTTGAAACCATGTAGAGCTCCGGCCAGCCGTAAGCTCTCACTTCTAGGGGCTTCTTATTCCAGCAATCTCAGTAAACTAAATGGCGTCAGTATTAGCCAGTTCGTGTTATTTCTGTCATTTTGTTGAAAATAGTTTGTACTGAAATAGTAAAAGCCCGCACGCACGGACTTACCATTCCTACTTGGATTTAAAAAAGAAGGAAAATTGAATTGGAAAATGTTCAAAACGAGAACAAGAGAGAATCAGGAGAAGAATAGCGTAACGCACCCCTTAGGAAATTTTGAATTCAAGTGATCTTAAGTTTCGCATTGATAAAACCACGAATATGGTAAATATTGCAAATTAAAATTTTAACAAATTTCTTATTTTGTGTATCTTATGTATTTTATTAATAAAAATGGCATACAAATGGGATGATAAAAAAGCTTACCAAAAACTCCATTTATAAGGATTTTACCACAATTGTCGGCACCCCAAAAATATACAACTGTCAGCATCCTTGAATTCAAAGAAAACAATATTTTCTGTCCGATAAAATATGCGCGACACTGCTTTCGGCATTTTTTCAATCCTTAAAAAATAACGATTTAATTCAATAATTATGGGCAGTGCCAATAGTTGAAGTTTCATAGAAACAATCATTGGCAACCAGGTGCCACTAATACTATTGGCACCAGTTTGATCCTCGCACGCACTGTTGTGTACATGGCGTGACTTCCCCCCACCCCCGTAATGACTCACGAAACCATTCACAGGTTGCTCGTAGTTCCTTCGGGCTAAGTCCGACCGGAGGGCGAGCGGGACAGACCGGCCACCAGACACCAGGGTAGGCAATATCCGAGGCCAATCGTCTTCTTTTCGTCATCATGGTTGGTTGCGCTTCGTTAACCAGGTTTGGGCTGAAAATAAACTCATACACCCCAAACCTGATGCCCGCCCCCACCACGAGGAGGTCAGCTGCCGGGAGGTCATGAAATTTGGGAAATGACAGAAAGAATAAGATCGCGAATACAAGCTGGTGTGATGAGAGAAACACGACAGTGCGTAAGGAACTCAACGTCGAGCAGCTGCTTCTCCGAACGGAAAGAGCTTTGCTTCGTTGGTTTGGTCACGTAGCACGTATGCATACCCCCATGAAGTCGTGAATTCCGAGTCGGGCCTTGAATGCGATTCCAACAGGTAGGCGACCACATGGCAGACCCAGAATGGAAGGGTTGGACCAAGTCCATAAGCTCGCCGGCGGAGAATCGAGCTGCCTGGAGTTCTCTCATGTGTGGTTTACCACCGCGACCCCTTAAGTGGATCATGCGTGTCCGAAGAAGATGATGATGATGATGACTATGGGCACCCATCTTATTAAATTATCAATTATTTTACCAAAAAAATACGAATAACTTATTTTTATAGTATATTCTCATATCAAAAATAAAATAAATATGGTCTTTTCAGGGACCTCACATTCCACGTGCAGATCCGAAAATCGTTGTCCTTATTTCGTTGTCCGTGGTCGTCAGCAGTAGGGTCATCCGTATCCGAGGCTTCTCGTCATTTCTGAACTATTATTTTTTTTACACGGTGGGGAATGTGTTTCTTACATGCGCATTTTTTACATTTTGCCACGCGCAACCCCCGAAACTGGAGGACCCGGTCCTGGCTTAAACCTTTCCCTGGATGCACAGGCCCATGTCCTACAAGGAATAAGTCTTAATTTTAGAAAAAAATTTAAATGGGTTTGCCGGATAAGTACATTTTGATGAAATCCTATAAGAATGAAATGGTGACAATAGTTGGTACAAAAAAGGAGGTGCCAACAATTGTATGAGTCACGCTGCCTTCTCCTCGAAACAACCAAGTGCTTCCTCATGGGCCAAATTTTGCAAATCATATTAAAGATGATTAGGGGCTTATATAAAGGTAGCTTGGTCCTGCGAGAAAATGCTGTGCCCATCCAGAGCTGTCGGTAATCACATCAGTGTCAAGCACAAATGCAGAAAAATCTTGACAGATAATAGACCTTGTTCGTTACAGAGCTCTGCTCAACCTCTCCTAATGTGTCTTTAATCATACCATGCGTACCTCATAAACCATATTTTATGACATCTAGCTAAGTTTCTAAATTTGACGAACCGTCTAACCAGCTTGGCACGATATTACCCCAATCATATGCATTTCAAATGCAAAATCTGTAAATAAGTGATTTGTATCAAAGAAAGCCAGAAAGTGCGGTAGGCTCCCGTGTTGCATAAATCGTATCAGCTTTTCAGAGATCTATCTTTCTTTTTCTCTCTTGCTTGCTATATATAATCAGCATACGTATAGGAAGCATGTAACGCATATGTGACGCCAGCCGACTTCATGTTACGGAGAGAGTGCAATGACACTCTGCTTTGAAATGAGTACTCAATTTTCTCTTTTTCATCTGCTAGATAGAAAATATTGCCGCCTTTCTGCATACACTCATTTGAAATGACTTTTGTCGTTAAATTATTTTTAATCAGCTGTTCTCATTTCTCAAATGACACTTGACACAAAATACTCTCAATTTGGAAGAAAACTCTCATTTTGGGAGAAAATCTCTGACAGCGCTCCGCTCTGTAAAAAAAAATCCAACATGTTGAATAATGACATGCGATGGACTTACGTTTTACGTTTTATTACGATCCTGTCAACTTTCTCATTTTTCACTAACGCAGGGCGACGCTGTATTTTGTGCTTGTCCATTGAATTGTGTGCACTTGAAGGCAACGCAAACGCACTATTGTGTTTCAGGCTTAAGAAACAACTTGTGTTTGAGAAAGAGGCAGAAACTGAAAAAATCGTCTGCTATCGAAATTTTATAATTTGACCGCGTAAAAGCTTGGTACGATTACATTCTATTAATGTCTGCATTTGATTCGACGGAAGTTTACCGTGTAAACGCGGACGAAGTATTTTCCAAGACCTGGGGCAGTGCGAAGTTTTGAGACTATTATCCACATCCCTTGACTCTTGCTTTTATCCACATCCCTTGCTCTTTCTTGTTTCTATCTAGTAATACTACGTTTCCACCCATCGAAACCGCCAGGTTTCATTAATTTTCGCCTAACCTACCAGGTTCCTCTAAACAGTTCTGGAAATCTCGTGGGGTTTCTGATAGGTTGGCAATCTGGAGAAGCATACGACGTGAATTTCTATCATTTTGTTGTTCATTTTCCCATTTTATCTCTCTCTATTTTCGTGTGTTCTCATTCCACTATTTCCTGTCAACAGAAAGCTGTTCTGGCGGCCATTTCAAAAATTGAGAGCGATTGAGATTTGTTTTGCAGGGCACTTATACATTGCGAACGAAACCACTTCAATCTCGGTGGGAACGGACTATTGAGGGTTCAGTAAAAGTTTATCCAAGCCTCGCGATTTTAGTTAGTAGCCTAATGTCACTGTGATGTTTGTGCGAACACTACACTGCGGGATAGAGAAATGTCAATGAATAGGTTGAGGGAAAGATTTCAGGCCAAAAAATCAGATGTAAATCTAGAAGTTACGGATTGTATGATGAGTACAATATGTTCCCACCTATCTGACATCGCGAGGTTGGGAGCAACTATTAACGAAACCTCATGGTCGTTCCCCCGAATTGAAGTGTTTTCAAATGCCATTAGCTGTCATTTTTGAAGCCGCCGTTTAAAAAGCAGTTTGTTGACAGGAAATAATTCTGCTGAGAAAACCAGAAAAAGAGAGAGGGAGAGGGGAAAATTAACACTAAAATGGCCAAAATAATGGGGTTTCAACAAGCTTTCACTAAAAGTGCGAATTTTCGAAAGCCTGGAAATTTATTTCGGAGTTGTGAACGGACCATGCGATTTCGTTTGTTGGGAACAAAGCCTTATCGCAGTAAGCAAGACGCACTGGAACCACTCTAAGCTACAAGTTATTTCAAAATACTCCATTCAACTTAACCTAACACAAACGTACAGAAAACTGGGAATTTCCATTATCAAACCACACACGAGAGATGAAGAGTCGTAATAGATCTAGGGAAATTTCAAGGTTGCATTGTATCATCTCTTATCAGTTGAATAAACATCACTGTCAATGAGGAATTTGAACAACATGGAAAGTATATACATAACATGCCGATGATGACTTTTAGCTTTTTGTTCCAAGGGAGATATGCTTGTCCAACACATACCGAATCAAAGGATGTCTCTGTTCGAGCGGATGCAACAAACACCCACAATAGGTTTCTTTCACCATTAATCGGGGTTGAACCCATTTTCCAACACAGTCGATCGACTCCAATGTCTAGTCATTAGCAAATACAAACAAATCGATTCGTCACAGACAGTTGGCAAATACAAATTATCTCTGCAACAAAGTCGGCTACAAGTGCATCAGTCGAGCGCCGAGTGGGTGTCTGTATCGTTCATAATGGAACATTTTAATCAATATTCCGGAAAAGATGAATCATCGCAATGAATAATAGTAATTATCGTTAACAGTATACAATTTGTCTGACAAGGCTGAGCAAAATTACGCAAATTTCCAATCAGTGCTGTCGAAATTGCATCGTTAAACGCTGAACATGTCCCAAACTGATTGATGTTTGGAATATACGTATTAGATTGGGTGATTGTGGCTCAAATGGTGCATTAAGATATATTGGTTGAATATTGCATTGAATTGAATTGTTTTTGAACGAAATTCAACGAAGAGCGACAAGAGATGAAGGAATCGATCAGTGATCTCATAACTCGTAAATTTTATTTACACGAAGAATGACAGCGAAAAGTACAATTGAAGAAAGACATAAGGATTGGAGGGCTCTGGCATGGAAAAAATATAAGTAGTGATACAATAGCAGAGTTGAAGAATTGGGAGCGCGAATGGTAATCATCTTCTGACCCGCATCATCCACTAAACTGTTCGCGGGGGTAATGCATCCACGATAGATCTCCAGGCAACTCGACCCTCCGCCATCGGCTCTAACTCATAAGGCATCAAACGTTGGGCATGAAGTTGGTATTGTCATGAATAACTAAGCCGAATGTGACGGAATATTAATTTATAATAATATAAAAATATGGGTGGTGCTGCAGCCTAGACTAACTTCTCAGCAACCACTCGTTTTGTGTGTGCTATTGTTCTCTCACGACTGGAAGGGGCCTACTTTCTTATGCCGAAGTTTGAGGAGCTTCTCCTAGGCAGTTATTACTCTTTCAGCATTGAGATTCTTACTCACTAAAATCACCTCCCTGAATTGTTTTTAAGACTACAACTAAGTCAAGCACTTACCCAGTAGTTTGCATTTCATCATTTAGGTACTGATAGGCAGGTTACTCTCCAATGAAAGTTCCTGCTAACACCGCAACCATGCGAGGGTATAAACTATCGCACGAGATCAAGGGGTCGAATGCTTTGAAGTCGGCGCAAGACATTAGTTTCCTCAAGGATCGGGTGAACTAGCTCTAGAACTCTAGGCGGCGCTTATATTTATAAGCAAAGTTCTTAACTTCATCTTGGAGTGGTAACATTCCAAGATCTCTGTGGATATCGTCGTTTCTGATATACCATGGTGCATTGACGATGGTTCTAGGCACCTTATTTTGAAAAGTCTGTATTATGCTCATATTACTTGCTTTGGTACAACCTCAAAATTGTACACCATACGTCTAAAGAGGTCTTTAGATTTGCTTGTATACAAGCAGTTGTTGTCAATACTTAGTTTGGATTGTTTACCAATAAGCCGGTACAGATCTTTATATTTCATGTCAAGTTCCGCACGTTTCTTCTTAACGTGCTCCTTCCACTTGAGTCTTACGTCAATAGTCATCCCTATTTCGCTTCATTGCCAAAAGGTATTTGGATACGATTTAAAAAGACTGGCAAATTATGAACGTGCCTTTAAGTGAAATTAATATGGACTGATTTGCTTGCATTAGGGACAAATCTGATCTAGTGAACGTTGTAATTTTGCTGTAGACTCTTCAACCGTTTTGGCTGTTACCAAAATGGCGGTGTCGTCAGCAAATGTGCGTAGAATAGTGTGTGCTTCTTGTGGTAAGTCACTAGTATACAGTAGGTACAGCAGAGGGCCAAGAACACTCCCTTGCGGTACACCAGCATTTATATTTTTAAAAGCAGAGTATTCATTTCCATGCTTCACACGGAAGATCCTATCAGAGAGATCAGAGAGTTTGCTAAACTCGAAAGAGGTGGCACCGTGAAAATGATTTTTGGTCGTATCGGCCAGGAGTCGAACCCAGACAGCGAGGTTAAGTTACACATACCCACAACGCCACGGATACCATAGCAATTAATCTAGCTGGACCTCGGGTCTTGTATGAGTCTGCACACGACTAACACTTCCGAGGCGTTCTACTTTTTCGAATAAATTCAATTCAAATTGCATTTTCGTATGTTAATGTATATTTTGTGGTTCAGGACAGTTCAAAAAAATTTGTTTAAATCAACTACCACAATAAGTCGACAACTTGTGAATCTCGATTGAGCTCGAGTTGTTCACGAACAGTAAGCATAGAAGTCCTCTTCGATAGTTCTACAACTCGAAATAAAATAATTTAGAAATATAAAGGACACAAAAAAAAAAAACAAATAAAAATAAATAAGTAAAAAAAAGAAGTAAAAAAGACACAAAAAAACAAATAGAAGTAAATAAGTAAACAAATAAATAAATAAATAAGGAAGTAAATAAATAAAAAAAAACAACTATGTTTATAAATAAAACAGGATATATATAAGCAACTCACTATGAGACTAAGTTTGAAATGAAGTCGTTGTCGAGCAAAGAACAAGATATGTTATGTTGATGGTTTAGTTTTTCAATTCTATCTGAAACCATTTCACCTTCGCGCAAAAGGAGCATATAACCCTCAATACAACTCTAAAAAGAGCTGCATGGGAGGGGAGCTCTGAAGAAAGCAAAGGTATGAATATGGGGGCACAATAGATCTAAAGGTCGTAGTGCAGCATATCCTCGACAATAATAATAAATGCTTAGAGCTTCGGATGAGGTTGTTCCTGGTGCTCCGCTGATACCTATGCATGCCATCCTTTGCACTCGGTCGAGGTTGATTTTCTTTTCGATTACAGTCCACCATATAGGTGTATTGGTCTGACTACTGAAACAAATAGCTAGTGGACCATGCGGGGTTGTATTCCCCATTTGCACCCTATGACCATCTTAAAGCTGTGTTGGATGTTGAGCTTCCAGCTTTACTTCGTGTCTAATGTAAGACCTAAGAATTTTTGCGATATCATTTAGCTTTAAAGAGGTTACACATAGAGAGGGTGGGTCAAAATAAGAGATGGTGTACTTCCTAGTGAAGAGGACTTGATCCGTTTTATGTATTGACGAATAGGCTGCATTCGCTAGGCAATGTCTAGCTAGCTTCTCTTAGTGCTGCACTAGAGTCCGGAGTGAGTTGGCTCCTCAACCAACAACCCTCTTCCGCTAGGGGATCTTTGACAGCTGCTTATATTTGCACAGATCGAGATAGTCCTTCACTATCCTAAACCAACCTGATGAAACGTCTACACTTGTGTCCTCAGCTTTGTACACGAGCTTATTTGGTCGTTCCAAACGATGGAAAATGTTTGCAATTCCTACGAGTCTGCTCTCAAAGACGCCAATCCACCGATCGATTAGCTCGCCAACCTTCACGACAGCACTCCTTGAAGGCCTTGACAACCATCTCAAACATTAACAGAATATATAAATCTGTCGAAAAATGCCACGGCACACCAGCAGAGACTCCACCATCCCATGCAACCACCCGACGAGCACATTCCCCGAAAGAAAACACAAGTAGTGACAGAAGATCAACAGAGATCGTTCAGCAGTCACGAAGCATGCCCATTTGCATGCGCACGAAGAAGAGTGGGATCGCTCATCGTTTTCATAATTTAAAAACTCCGCAAAATCGACAGGCACGTGCTGTCACAATAATCTGCACTAAGCCCCCAAGACCCATGCAACAGGGGAGCAGGAACGTGTTCAATAAAAACAAGCATTCACGGCAAATCTGAATTCTGATCGAACGCAACCACACGGCTAAACGACGTGAGTACAGCAAAGTGCCGCCAGAATTTCAATTATTCGAATAAACAAAGCGTTTCCCAATTTGTGTCGCATATTGATTGCTTTTTGTAACTCGCGCAGATTACATCGGACTCGAGGGCGGGAGCCTGTGCTATCACTCGGCACGACACCAATTCTCTCGTCTTCTGCTCCTAATTTATCTGCTCCCAAAGAATTCGAATTTGTAACCGAAAAAAAACGCGCTAATTTGGTGTTCGTCTTGACATTGGCAATTTCCTTTTGCGCGACGCACACGTAACACAAACTCATCTCGTGCCAAAACGTAAACACTCGGCCGGCCAATTACGGCGACCGGTAGTGCTAATCCGACTGAATTCAGTCCGAAGTCGGTCGTTTTTTTGAACACAATTCGATAATCCGCTCAGACGAGGGAAGACCTCCCTTCGGAGCGGGGGTCGTCCCAAACCCACTTGACCATGATACAGATCTGAGTGCATGCGTCATTTGCGCGCACTTCAGGATTTTCAGCCGCGATCAGACTCCCAGCCGCCCTCCGAGCTTGTGCACAAATTGAAATAAGCTACAATTGAGCTTTTTTTTCTCTGTTTTGTTTTGCTTCTAGCTTCTCGCTTCTCGCGTCGCCGCCGCCGCCGGACTGGCGATTGGTGAAAATTAAGACACTCTCCACACTTGTGCAGTGACTCGTCACCGGTACTGATCATCGCGGCGGGCCGGCATACGGCCACTGGCTTAGAGCTGCAGCAAGTGAATTTCGTATCTTATCGCGATCGGTATAGTTTTTCATTTTTCACGGTTTTCCTCGCTTCATGTTTTTCTCTCGTTTTACGCTTTTGCGCGGCTCGTATAAAAGTTGACGTTCTACTGAAAGTGATGCCATTGAAACGATCTTCCTTCTCTGTGCATACATTGCGGGTCTCAGCTTGCTGATCGCGATACATTCGAGGCACTTTCGTAGAAGTTCTCACGGGGACAACACACTCGTGCACACGCGACTTTGACTAGTTTTTTGTGTGAATTAGAGGCAACATCAGGCGACGACGCAACCTTTTGTGAATTAAAGTGATCACTGAAAAGGAATATTAAATTGTTCAAGAACTGCAAACTGAGTGAACACATTTTGTGTGATTTTGTGAGATTATTTCAATTGATTAAGTGGCAAGCATTAGATTGTGGACTTTTACTGTGAATCCAGACAACGCCGGAAATTTAGTTTTCTCACTCAAATTAACGACGTTGGAAACAAGGGTGAGCAACATTTTACATTTTCTGTTTTTTATTGTGTCCTACTGGGAATTTTTCTCGTATTTTTGTTTAATTTTTGGAAACTGATACGACCAGGCAGCGATGAGTTTCTGCCTCATCACCTGGTTTTTCTCGTTTGTCAAGTATAGATACATAAGATGCGACAATTTTTTATAATAAGGGATCAGAGGATCAGGATGAAGAGGATCAGAGAAACCTGGTCAAGGATCATTTTTGTTAAAGTCGAGGATCATTTAAAATTTTAGTTGTCAGTGAACTTTTGAATTTTTTTTTGTGTCTTGAGCTAACGATAGCCAAATCTGATAATATTCTCGGGGCTCCCTGTGTGCTCACAATGCGCTGCTAAGTAGGAGTCAAGAGCAAACGATCTTGAGGCTATTGAAGGTTTTCCAGACTTTTTTCCCAAAATGTAACAAGTCCACTGTGAAAATTAATGGCCCAGCAATAATTTGTTTTGCAGCGATGTCAGATTGAATATTTTCTGTTCACAGGAACGTCAGATGTTTGTTGATGAAATAATTTCTGAGATCAATCAGATACATCAAAAATGTATTGTTCACTCCGAGCTGTATTAAATAATTTTTGAAGTGGTTGCGTGGTTGGAAGCGGTTCCAACAAAGGCGGCTGCAATTTTAATTTGTTTTTGATATTTTTCAAGTTTTCTTTTGAATGTCATGTGAAGATTGTCTCGTTTCCCATTGCATTCGTTGGGACTTGTATCGATGGACAGCTACCACGCTACCACCCTGTCACAAAATTCCTGCAGGTGCTTATATCAGATTTTCCAAGATTTTGTAAACTTCAAATATGAGTCTTAGATGAAAATTAGTAACTACTTTTAAGAAAAAAGATTATGCTTAGGTTAGGTTAGGTAGACGGACTGCTAGCATTCACCAGCACACTTAGACCATGTTGGTCCATTGTGATACCCCTAGTCAGACTATTACCACTGATTGACTACCCCAGTGACAGTGCCGTAAAATTGATCCCAACGACAAATGGTGACTGGACCAGATTTGAAAACCAGCGTATTAACTTTGCCTTCACTGGGACTCGAACTGGGGACCCCGCTAACCACGGGCAGGCACTCTATCAACTGCGCCATCCAGTCGTTAGATGATGCTTTTTTTTTCAAGAATCTTTCACTTCGCAGTGCCTTCTCTCCTCTTCGGTGTATCTCACAACAATGATCCATTCTTTATTTTTTTTGTGGAAGCTTATGAGCAGAAATGAATTATTACAGAGACGCCAGACTTCTACCCCTTTTGCTTCTTAAAATTGTGTACAACTGTTTTTTGTCGTCAGGTCTGCTTGTCCCTAATGTGCGGGTTCAGACCAGAAATGAAATATTACAGAGATGCCCGACTTCTAGCTCTCTTGCTTCTTAAAATGTTTGACATCTGCTTTTTACAACGGTTTCTTAAACCAAATTGACCAATCAAAGAACGGCATTTACGTTATTTCGTGAATAGCCGTCAAAAATTCATGAATATCTGTCAAAAAGGCACTCAGGGGTAATCAGCTGTAAAGTCGGCTATCTCTGTAGTACTTCATTTCTGCCCATGAGTATGTTCTGTTTTTCTTTTTATTTCGTTTCGTCCCAGTCTTGCCACAATTTCGTGTTTTTTTTTCCAAAAAGCCGCAAATCCTTTCACGCTTTTATCATTTTATTTTTTTTTGTTTGAAGTACCTGCAGACAAAACAGTTATGTATAGAATCAGCGGCTTCGCTTGAAGTGGTTGATTTGTTAAATTGTTGATTTGTCCAATTTTCGAAGACTTGTCTGCAAATTTCGACGGAACGGACGCTATCTCTGGTTTAACGTTAGCACGGAGCTTGTCCAACAACTGTGGTTTCTTGGCTTAGTATAGCGATTTAACGAATCTTTATAAAAAAAGAATTGTTAATCTCACGTCTCGATAGAACACATTAAAGAAATCGAGTCTCAAATTTGTTCACCAGACTAAGCATTGGTGGTTTACTGAAAAGAGAATTGCGACCAAGAAATGACTTTAACGTTCTTAAATACCCGGAATATTGGTAGCCATACAATGTAAAATTCAAGTAAAACCCTAAATTCTAAGAAACAACTGCCGCTACGATTCACTCACAGTGAGCACAATATTATAAGCCATTCATTCGAAAAGTAGACAGCACTGAGTGCGGTCGTAGAATAATGAACGTAAAATATAAATAAAGTCAGAAAAATAATAAAGTGGTGCGTTATTTTTATCTTAAGAATTATTTCTTAGCTTGCTACCGTGGCCAATTTTAATTACAGTCGAACTTCGATAACTCGAATGAAATTTGTTTGTCAATAGCGCCAAGACTGAAATTTACATGTAATTTGACTTCGATAAGTCGAACTTCGATTATTCGAATGTCTTGATAACTCGAACAGATTATTTGGCTTCACCTTCGTTAAGTCGAATACTGAAGAAATTCCCAAATCCAGCGTATTCCACAAGTTCGTTTTATAATGAATCGCTTTCGTTCTTGACCTAGATTATTTTCCTACATTCGTAAACAATTCACTAACTAATACAGGGATAACAAGCCTTTTAATTTTCACTCTTGGCTCTCGTCGCGTAAGACGACATTGTTTCGACGATTCTATTACTTCGTGTAACGCTAAAATTATTGAATCGTCTAGTCGACGTCGTTTTTGACGATTCACTCTATTGCTTCGTATGACTCATTGAACTGTCAAAAGCCGACGATTGAACGATTGTGATCAGACATGAAGTATTACAGAGATAGCCGACATCACAGCTGATCGCCCCCTAGTCCATCAACGAATTTGAGTGCTTTTTTGACGGATATTCATGAATTTTTGACGGTTATTCATGAAATAACGTAAACGCCGTCTTCTGATTGGTCAATTTGGTTTATGAACACGTTATAAAATACAGTTCTCAAAAATCTTAAGGAGCAAGAGAGGTAGAAGTCGGGCATCTCTGCAATACTTCATTTCTGATTGTGATTGAAATGATGATGTTGTTGTTGGTTGTTGTTTAGTTTCGTTTTTGAATTTTTTTATAAGAATCGAAAAACATGCGTCGGCACTACAATGTGTTGTCTTTCGATGACGAAGAAAGTGAACATTCTGTTGGACTATTGCGAAAGCGAAGGACGCTTAAAGATGCATGGGATCCTCTTTCACTTTTACACGAAAAGGAAAAAATTGTATTATTATTATTAAACAATACACATGCTAAATTGTATTTTGCATTTTAGTTTAATTCAAGGTTTTCGCTGAATTCGTACTAGTGCTAGAAAAAGTGAATATTTTGTGTAACTTGCTAAATTCTTGTTTTCTGACTTGAGGTGCGCTTATTTTAAAGAAATGTCTTCTTCTTCATCATCTTCTTCTGTCGGCGCTACAACCGGGGTGTACATGGGTCTCAACCACAAAGACTCTGCAGCTGGCACGATCTCTAGCCAGCAGTCACCAACTGCGCACACCAAGTTGGTTGAAGTCCATTCTCCACCTGGGTGCGGCATCGGTTCCGTGGACGTCCTCTATTGCGTTTCTGCCAAGTGAATGACTTTGTTCGGATTCGAAGACTCTTGGGCTGGAGCAGAGTTGTCGATGAACTCTACATGGCCTAGCCATCTTAGGGAAGACCCCTGGCGTTGTTTCTCGATGACAGCATATACTTCGTTTTGTCCTCGTTCACCGCTAAACCCCTTTTTTGCCGCCTCCGCTTCAAAACCAGCAAACGCTTCACTGATGGCTCGCTGTGTTCGACCAATCACGTCAATGTCCTCCGCGTATGCTAGCAGTTGCAGGGAATTTTGGAATATCGTGCCTCTTGTGCTGGCTAGTAAGCTTTGCACAATCTTCTCAAGGAGTCACATGACAGCGCGTCACCTTGTCTAAGACCTTTTTTGACATTGACGGTCTCGGTGAGTTCGCTTCCGACCTTGATGGAGCAGCGAGAGTTCTCCATCGTCATCCTGCAAAATCTGACGAGTTTGGCAGGAATATCAAAACTAGACATGGCGTTGTATAGCTCGTCCCTATGCACGCTGTCTTATGCGGCCTTGAAATCGACGAATGGGTGGCGGGTGTCGATCTCCATTTCTTGGGTCTTTTCCAGGATCTGCCGTAGTGTGAAAATCTGGTCGATGGTGGACTTCCCCGGCCTGAAACCTCACTGATAAGGACCTATCAGGTTGTTGACGAATGGTTTCAGGCGCTCACACAAAACGGCAGACAGGATCTTATAGGCGATGTTAAGGAGACTTATCCCTCGGTAGTTGGTGCAGTTGAAGGGGTCTCCTTTCTTGTGGATCAGGCAAACGATACTGAGATTCCACACGTCGGGCATGCTTTCCTCTGACCATATCTTACAGATGAGTTGGTGCATGTACCTTACCAGCTCATCTCCAGCTGCCTTAAACAGTTCCGCAGACAGTCCCTCTGCACCAGCAGCTTTATTAAACTTTGGTCTCGATATAAGTAACTTGACTTGGTCTAGTCGATCTAGACGGGAGGGAATTCTCGCCGATCATCATCCATTGTGCCTGATAGCGGTATTGGAGCCTTCCTCGCCGTTTAACAGTCTACAGAAATGATCTTTCCAGATTCTAGGAATCGAATGAATCTACTACGAGTTGTCACTCTGCGTCACGACAGGCTTCTGTCCGAATTGTGTACCCATTGGATAGTTGTTTTAAGAAGAACTTTCTGACATCATTTCTGCCGTAACACCTCTTCACTTCCTCGATTACGCGCTTCGCATGGTCTTTATTTTTCCTTTTGAAAAGCCGGTGCTCTCTCCTTCTCTTAAGTTCACAGAGCTCTCGCTCTTCCCTTAAGTTCTCTCTCCCTGCACTCGTTGTCAAACTAGGGGTTTTTTTGGGGTGGCGTTTTAAAACCCAGCACATCAGACGCAGCTTCTCTGATGGCGTTTTTACAACGTTTCCTTTGTTCGTCGATTGTTTTTTTCAGAGAAAATACTTTAATCAACAGAATAATTTCACTTCTTTCCATTTTCGCTTGAATCCGCGATGTTGTCTGTAAAGTACAAACTAATTAACGCAACGTGCTATAAATCGGCAGCAGTCTATTAATAGATAACAGTTGACGGGAGCAGTGTTGCATTCAATGTTACTACGCGAGAAATTCAAGCAAATTCGCTGACTTATCAGACGACGCTCGTTTACAAAAATAGCAAAGCTGAGTTTGCTTGGCACATAGGTTCTTTCTTTGAATTCGTCAAACGGTGATGCGCATGATAAAACAAGAAAGATATCGATATTTTGTCGACTTGAACAATAAATTCTCCGCTTTATGCTAGACGCTCATTCAAGCGAACGTACTTACAATGTCGTTTAAAGATCTGATCAAAAAGAATGCGGAAAGCGGAAAAGATGATGGTTTCTATGATGGTTTCCTGCTCTAGAATTGGCTCATGTTTTTCAGTCTTGAACAATCAAAGTGCAAGTATGGATCATAGACATTTTTTCGGTCGGTTGGAGATGGTGCAAGGCATGAACAGCATCTGTCTTTCTTCATCTCACGACTCAGTCCCACTGCTCTGCATTTCTGGACACAGTCTGTGGTTAGATGTGGTTTCTTTCGCCTAAGAAACCTTGGCGATTTGAAAGTTTTCAACGTCAATAAATTAGTCGACACTATGATACAAAAGAGATTGATTACAGCCCAAACAAATGTCCAAGAGGTGTTTTGTTTAACAAAAGAAGAGCTTTTTAGTGGCCAACACAAATGCATGGTGACTGCTGTTTCTTAAGAAACTATTTTCCATATTCAAAGAAGTGCTTGATGTAACCATCAATTCGATACTGTGTTTGGCAAAGAGACTGCCAACGTCCTCCTCTTCTTCATGTGGCTCATCTGTCCGGGTTGTCTTTAAGTTAATCTTTAGTCGGCTTCCAGGAGAAAATTCTCTTCATACAATTCATTCTGATCATGTACGGAGTGGCACATCACTTAAACAGTCTCATCTGCTTCTCTGACAATGATTCAAGCAGACTTTTGATCACTCGGTCCAATATGTGCTGTGGTTTGCCGGCAATAGCGTATCGAGTGTTGGCATAAAGCTCGCCTAAAGTGATTGCCTTGTTGGCGCAGACCACGGACTTGAAGTTGTCTCACAGAATATAAGCGAGCGGAGTCAAAAACTTCCGGCGGCCAATTCATGACGGCTCGCCATAAGTAGTTGTGTTGCTGGCACTAAACAGTCAGTCTTTGTGGATGCATCGAACACTGGTGGTATAGTACTAGTATGGGTGGCGCTACAACACGAGACGGATCTGTCCCTAGCTTCTCAAGAACCACTCGTGGTGTGCGTGGTATTGTTCTTTCACGCGTGGAAGGGACCTACAGTTTAATGCGGACTCCAGTGCGGACGGCGAATTTGAGAAGCTTTTTCTAGACAGGAGTACTCTTTGAGCATTGTCAGTCATTCGAACGAGGTGGAGCCGTGCATTATCAACGGTGGTAAGTTCGGGTATCAAACCCGGCACGCTCCGCGTAGGAGTCGACGCACTTTCTTTTTTTTTTTTTTAATGCAATTTTATTTAACTAATTCTATATTTCTTACTTGCTAGACAAAATTACTTAAAACTAGCTTAACTATCTTAAGAATTACAATTGTTCTTAATACTAACCTACTGACCCTATGCGGGTACTCTGACTCTTTCCTATCTCGAGCGGGGATCTCTCCACTGAACCGGAGGAGATCCTCGTGGGTGCGAACGACATCCGGTTCGTATTGAAGTCGCCTATCCACTGTTCGGCGTACGACATGGAAGATGATAGGACATCCTTGTGGATCCTGTATAAGGCCAATTGTGTCTAGATACAGGAATGCTTCGGGAGGAATAAATCCGTTAAGGCGCACCCTTTCATGGTACATACTATTGGGGTGGTAAGCCCCAAAGATCAGACTGTTGGACGAGGTCATAGCTCGTGCAGTGTGCCTTCTGATTAGTTTAATAATAAAATTATCTACCCTTTTCACGTTTGCCTCGTTGTACAAGACCTCGTTAGGGTAGTACTTCTTGTACTCAGACTCGGGTGTGCGATACAGACGGAGACAGCTCCTAAGACACTGCCTTTCGAACACCCTTATCTTTTCCATCTGGGAAGGACTCACGTTGAACCACAATGGACAACCGTACACCATAATAGGCCGTACTAGGGCCATGTAGCAGATTACCTTCACTCTGGTATCAAGTTGGCTGCTGAAAAACAACCTTCTTGCCGCAGCAAAGGCTTTTCTGGCTTTCGTCAGAGCAATATCTATATGTTTGTCAAAATACAGATATTGATCCAGCCAAATGCCTAGATATCTAACTACACTTTTTACAGCTAACGGCCGACCATGCGGGTCAACTATGCCGAACTTACGCCAGTTTTGGCGCGTATCCTGCGTTGCCCTGTCCAACGGGGTCCGGAAAAGACTAGTTTCGCACTTCTGGAAGTTGATAAGCAGCTTCCAGTCGTCGCAAAATCGCTGAATTTTCTCGAAGTCACGCTGCAACAAGATGTTTATTACCTCGACCTTCGGACCTGATCTGTACGCAACTAGGTCGTCGGCGTACGCAATTAAGTGGGGCATGGAACCTATAAGATCTGCAGTGAATATAGAAAACAAGATCGGGGAACCAATGGCCCCCTGTTGCAGACCGTTTTTAATGTTAAAGACCGTAGTGGAAGTTACGTCACCATTTTTCACAACGAACTTTCTACCTGTTATCATGTCATAGATCATGTATAGCAATGGTTTACTTATGCCAAGCCTGACCAACTTGAGGAAGAGGCCCTCTAACCAAACGGTGTCGAACGCCTTCTCCAAGTCAATCAGGCAGGCACCTGTGCACTGATTTTTGTTTTTATTCCATTGTATGTCGGACACCAGTTTTGACGCGGCATTAATGGTATCATGCCCCGCTCGGAATCCGAACTGGTTGTCCGGTATGATTTTCTTTTCATCAGCCCATTGCTTCAGAACTCGAATGACTATCTTTTCAAAAACCTTGCTTATGCAGGGAAGAAGACTGATCGACCGAAGATTTGTCGGAATGGACTTATCTTTGTCCCGTTTAGGGATCGGTTGAACAACAGCTGTTTTCCAGTGCGTGGGGTAATGTGCATTACTCAGCGCATTGTTGAACAAGGTTGTGTAAATTTGGACCGCTTCGGGGGGAAGATGGCGAAGCACAATGTTCGGTATTCCATCGATTTCCACTGACTTTTTCTTCTTCAGCGAGTGGAATAGTCGACGCACTTACCCACTACGCCACGGTGACCCACCAAATTAAGGGTATATATGCTTGCAGAAAAACACAGCTAATGCTAGAAAACTCTCTCAACAACTGTTGAGCACGCTCCGAACAACATACTCATACATGTTACATGGATTGTGGACAAGTTCAGAAATCTACCGCCATTTTTTCCCACTAAAATCCACTTTTCTGCAGCCATTTTCCACTAAGATCCACAAATCGGCCGCCATTCCGTGGTGGATCCATGATTTGTGTAAGATTATTTGTGAAATACAAGGGAATACCTATACTTTGCATATTTCTCCGGTGAGGACAAGGGAAAAAATGGCCGATGTTGGGTATCTATATTATCCCTTATATCTGTTCGGCACTCACGCTAGAAGAATGGGGACCCCCCACAATGACGTCTACAAGAGCGGTAGAGATGAAGAGGAAGAAGAAACTACGCTTACAACACTTACAATGCCAAGGAAAAACACGCTAGCCAGCTATGCATTGAACAGTCATCTTCTAGGCTGTTGTCAGAAATAAAATTGAGAAGTAAATTTCTCAAAAATAATAATTGACTTCAAAGGCTCATCAAAGGAGATAATTCCCAGGTGTTTAGTAAGTACTCTAAGGAGGCATCGGTGTTCATACTGCAGGCTAGTGATATCACAAAGGATCCAATTAAGATCTTAGTGGGCCACAACTGTTACAAAAAGTCACACCTATCTCACCTTCCCTAACTCAGCGCAAGAACAACCATTCCCACACCCAACTCATAGACCAGCTTGATCTACAAATAGAAACCACAGTCCAAATATAGCCATTTTACCGACTTGAAAAACTCCGGTAGAACGTAAAAATAACGAATTTAATTGCTGTTCGTTAAAAGTTAGATCATCATAAACCACGGGCCAGATTCTTAATGAATTTTGTCGAAAGAAAGCCGTCACCCTCTGGGATTGGTTGAAATTCAAATGATTTGAACCATAAGCGCTTCCGCTAAGTGTGTGCGAATTCCAGTTGACGAATCTAAATTTTAAATCTAAACTATTTCAATTAAACCAGTCACGCTGTTTGTTGAGGACTCTGGCAAATGTGCATAAGGTGTTTGACAAGAAAATGTATGTCGGATGTTGAAACGTGACAACTTTTGATATTTAAACTGAATTCATTCAGGCAATTCAAGGTGAGATGGAATGCCGAGCTGAATGAATTTTCGCTGGAAGATAGTGATTTTTTAAGGTGACTTTTATTTGAGAGAGAATCAAAAGAAAGGGGAATGTTCGTGGTCTGCCAAGTTGCATAAATGCACTAATTCACGATCATGTTGCATCGGATCACATAATTTACTAAGGAAATAGCTGAGTTTCGACCGGGCATCGCCAGAGAATCTAACCGGCTTATTTTCCGGTGGGATTTCGGCCTAAATCCGTTTATGAATGTGTCAGTCCAAGAACATAAGCCGGACAACCGTAGACAACAGGCTTGTGCATTTTAGTTCAGCTCAGAGAGCGCTCAGTTTTGTTCAAATCAGTTTATGGAACTAGTTCGTTCATTCGGGTAATTTAGTTCAATGTAGTTCACTGATCAGGAAATTTAGGAAATTGAGTTGATTTTTGATGATTGGTCGCCATACTATTTTATTAAATTGCATGAAACACAAAAAATGACACTCGAAACTTAACCAGAAGGAAAATCTCTTCAATAAGTCGTCCATTCATCGCACGAGAAAACCGTAGATACATCCGTGTACATCCATTTTTAAAACCCACTTCACGTACACCACTCACAATGGAACAATAGTCGATTTGCTTGTCCTGCCGCAGTTAAGAAAAAGCACACCCAGTCATGCCCATATACACACAAAGTAAACTACTGAATTTAGTTCAGTTTAGTTCCATATAGTTCAATTATTCTAATTGAATTGCATGTATGCAGAGTAAAAGGTATACCTTACTTTGTTGAGCAACTGAACTAAATAAACTAAAATAAAGTGACATTGTGAACTAGTTCACTTAGGCCCAAGCCCATAGAATCCGTTGCGCCCTGTCAAACAATTGGCAACTCATAAGGCCGTACAATTGCTGGCATGCGCGGCTGACATTAACGTGATTCACAGAACAGAGAGAGCTGTCAATTAGGGGCTTGCTGGCAGTCAAGCGGAAACTGGGTTTGGCGGTAAGCGAGAGCATGCAAGATATGACGCACAACATTGACGACTTTTCCATAACGTCACCATAGGCAGCTATAACTTCGAAATAGGGAAGGACTTCGTCTAAGTCCGTCCCGCAGTAAACAGTACAAACAACATCAGTTTAATACCGATATCAGTGAGTCGCCGTGGCGTAGTCGACTCCTATGCAGAGGGTGCCAGGTTCGAATCCCCGATCTACCAGCTTTCATAATTCATGGCTCCACCTCTTTCGAGTCACTGACAATGCTCAAAGAGTATTCCTGTCTATAAAAAGCTTCTCAATCTTGGCCCTTCCATGTCAGAGTAAAACTGTATGTCCCTTGCACTCGTTGGGGGGCTATAGCACCGATAACGTATGCGGTCACTCGTGAGAGAACACACAAGCCATACACACTTCTGTCAGTAACACCGCCCGCTCTTACTAAGTGTAAAAGTCTTTGAAAACGTGATTTCCAAGAAGTTCAAATCTAGCGAGACAACAATTCCAGCCAATAGCTGAGGAGATAAGGTATGCTTTCATTCTCTCCTTCTGGCTACATGGGCTACTTCCGAATCCGTTGGCAATGACGACTAGTCTCCTGGCGTGACCTCCCAGGAAGCAGGAGGCCCACTTAAGAAACCAAGCACATGGATGATATTCAGTCTGCTCAAGGAAATCTGATATTTAAAGCGATCGGGATCCAGTCTGGGTTAGATCAATTTTGAGACTTATCCTGTAATAGTTCTTCTTGTAGTGATTTGTTCAGTCTCTATCCTTCGTGAAAAGAACTGGGAAGGGACATTCCTATTGACGTTAGTCGAGTTGAAAGGGCTCGCAATCTCAATCGCCGAGTTGCCCTCGCACCCAGCACATTAGCTTGTGTAGAGATGAACCAAAGCTTGGTACACATTTTGAGCTGAGAGGGTGACTTATTCCGGAGCTTTCATGGATACCACACTGTCCATGAACAGCCATGAGTTAGCCAAGTTCTGAATTGGCTTTGGCATGTGTGCGGTGCTCTAGCACCGATTAGAAAGGTTTATCCATCGTTCGACAGCTGGTGTCATGTGTTTAGTGTTGTTTACCCTCAAGCCAAATTAATTACACGTATTCCCTTTCGGCCTCCAGGAGGATATGGCGGCAGTCGGACTAAGTCCTCAATGTTGTCTGTCGGAGACATCCTTCATTCACCGCCAGACTCCTAGGCGCTTCCGTATCGCTGCCAACACACAGCTCAATAGAGCTGAGTTTGACGATCAGTGTCATCCGGGTGTGCTGGTCATTTGTACCCACTTTTGGAAGATCATCCTACCCGTGTGGAGTCGATCTTCTCAAGAATGGAGACTAAAAAATCACATCACCGGATTTCGCCTTGCATGTAACCCTCTTTAACGCTGACCGTGACGCCAAACTCTTAGCCATAAATGCAGAAACGCCCATCAGTTGGATGTCCAAGTCCATTCTCAGTCCCCGCCCCCATACGCACATCGATCTCGACCTTAAACACCGACATTCTTGAAAAGATTTAGAGTAAAACTCATCATCAACGTCACCTGCACATGATCTCCATCGAATCGCCGGAATGTCGAAACCCCGAATGACATTGAAAAGTCAATAGCGATTAAAATCGCTGCTCCTAATTAACTGCCTGCCCATGCTGGTCCATACCTCGCCGAGCCTAGCCACAGCCGAATAAATCTGCGAATAATATCTTACTTAGCATTTCAAATGCTTTCTCAAGCAATCTCGTCTGTGGCATCTCAAGCAGTCCAGCCAAAATAACTCAAGCGATCCGCAACCAATTTGGTGTTCAATCCCCTCATCGATTCATCTTCACCCACCGCACGTTTGGGAGCACCACGCGCACGCCGATCGCGGACAGGTTGACACTCTTAGCGTCACAACATAAAGGGTGATTGAGTTCAGCGGCGGTTTTGTGTGCCCACAAGCCGGCCACAAAATTCAAGCGAAATCAAAAGACACATCTGAAGTTGGTTATTTAATTTCCCCACGTGCTTGGCATGGCTGAGCACACGCTGCCCATTGAATCATCCCAATTGTGCGCGTCTTTCGGCAATCTGTTGTGTCCCCATCGAAGTTCGGCTTTATCTGGGAGTCATCATTACAGTGGCAACGTCAATCGAAGACGAGGTGATGTTTTATTCAGACTTGATCCGCGGCCTGGGCTTGGGGGTGTTGCGATGACCTATCCCAAAACGGGTTTGTGTTCCCTGCGCACTCGCCTAGGCGCCTCAGTGGACGGCCGAAAATGAAACATAATTCACTGCGAATGCGAAAAAGGCTTTCAGTCAGCTCATTCGTAGTCTGGGCACCCACCGCGAATTAACTAACGCCGGAGAATAAATTATTTCCAGCAGCCTCGAATGTCTTGATGGTGGCTTCCTTGTCTATTTAAACACGTTACTTTGACGCTTCTAACAGTCTTTTCAGAAATATGTCCTTCAGGGGAACAAGAAAATTTTGTTTAGACTGCTTGATGATGACACCTGAGGTTGTCTCTTTTGGACGTGCTGTGGAATGAAGGTGAGCTTGTCAGAAATTAGCTGAAGTGTGCAACTGGCTCAGCAGCAATTAAGTGTGCATTTGTCTATACATGCGATTTTTGCAGGATCTAAGTGAAATTTGAATTTGAATAGAAACGATTTCTCAAGCTTTCTTGAGGCTTTTGTGTTTTTGTGCGTGCGTTTGTGGCCCACATGATCGGCGAAAGGTTTCGCGGGGAAAAAGCAAGAACTAAAGATCTTCAGGCCATTCGATCATCGACTCTAACTCATCAGGAGGTATGCCCAAGCGCAACCAGTCGAGTTGTGGAATTGATCCAACCACCTCTTCCTGGGTCTGCTAAGCGACTACTTGATGGAACCGCATTCAAGGCCCGCCTCGGAAGTCGTGATGTTGGGGACATTCGCGCTACGTGACCAAATCATCGAAGTATATTCCTTTCCGTTCGAAGAAGCAGCTGCTCAACATCGAGTTTGTGGTATGATCAGTCTTAAAACAATTATTTTTTTAAATGCATAGATATACATTGCATTTCAAACACATGCTGCGGCAGTGTGAGGAGCACATCGGATGGCGACATTTAGAGGCGAATTTGTCGTCTACAAATCGCGGCAGATGAGCCACATTGCCAAGCCTTATTTCAGGTTGTGGTTGTGGCACCACTGGTCGGTGTTTTTTTTTTTTTGCGGAAGGTTAATTTGCATCGTAGCCCATTGTCTCCAGGATCCGAGTTGGAACTTAACGATGGGCTAGAACTAGTACAAGGTTTAGAGCCAGGAAGCAAAAAATTGGGATTAATCTTCCCTCCCTCATACTTCATCATTGCTTTGGCCAAATTCAACCTGTACTGGAGTGAGCCCAATTTGTCCTTTCGTTGTACGCCTTCTTTAGTGCAACAGCGAGTGTACATCACCCAGAAATTTAACGACAACCGGGTCTAGAAAAAAATGGCAAAAGGAGAACCTTTTGCTTTCGGTAGTAAGCAATCAGTCGATCGCATAAATCAATACCACCCATGCAGCTGTTGTAATATCTGACTACTGCTGGACGATCTACGTCAATTTTTTGGTTCTGTTTTTTACACCACCTGCAGGTATCTGCAGGACTACTTCCTGAACAAGTGGAGAGCATTGTTATAGCCTTTGTATCAACCCATTTAACAATGCATACATTCTCATCGTTCCTTACTTTTTCATCCCACTGTCCCCTTTCATCCCTCTGTCTGCAATTTCTTTTCTGCAGTTCCAGTACTATTTGTCATTACTGTTCCTTACAGAAAAATATCCTTTCTTTTTCCTAGCAAGTGTTCTGCTAGTTTCAGACTCGTAAAGAATCTATCTGTCTACAAAACAGTTCGACAAAGTTTTTATTGCGAACTGCTGAAGAGTTATGGCAACATCTGATGACATCTGATAAATCCTCAATCTCCTGGTCATTCATGCTGAAGATTGAAAACAGTCATAGATTACACAAAATAAATTTTTAGTCCTAAGGTGCACGCACAGTGCTCCACAAAAGTTTGCGTACAATGATGTAATTTTTTTTTTTATAATTTGCACGTGCTCAAGGGATTGCTAATACCCTTATGTGTCGGGGTCAAGAAACAGCACGGGGTATAGAGGGAGAAAGGGAGGGGAGGTACCTGTGCACATTGGTCTTAAATGGCTGCGGGTTGTAGTCTGTGGGAAATATTAGCTTGTTCACTACGTTCTGCCATTATTTTGTAGATATTACTTTTCCAAAATCAAGTATTATTAGATCGCTCAGTAAGAAAAAAAAACGCGAATATAATGATTGTCAAAAAAAAAACAATTTTTGACATGGCATCGAATTCACCTCACCATGGTGACTATTCTTGTGTGTTTTCTTGTGAGGTTTTCGCCAGAATACCAAATAGCTAAAACCTCACAAAATAGGCATCATCAATTTTCGCCTGACTGACATTCGTGCGTTGTGACCACATCATAACCAGCATAGGGGTGTAAGTTGGGCAAGAAAACTTGACGTTGAGGTGTGACTCACAATTAACATCGTGCTTTATGGTTGGACCACCCTTTAGATGTACGCATGGTTTCTTTTTCGCTTTTTTGATGTGAAATTGAAACACATCTATAGAGTTGCAAATATGGACTCCGAGTGTCTCACCTCACCTCACATGTGTAGTTGTGTTGGTGGACTTGGCAAGCTCTGCAGGACACTTTGTTAACTTGACACCACGGCTTTTAGGGTGCTTTCAAGTCTTTATTTACTTGACACCACGACTTTTAGGTTGCTTTCAAGAATGCAGGCATCTGTAGTAGAGCAACTGTTCGTCTACAAGTGCATTTTTGATGTCTGCAGTCAGTATGAACAGGCTTGCATCTGCGCCAAAAGAATAATATTCTATAATATGGGTGGCGCTACAGCCCGTAGAGGGTCAGGGCCTAGCTTCCGAGCAACCACTCGTGTTGTGCGTGCTATTGTTCTCTCACGAGTGGAAGGGACCTACAGTTGAATGCCGACTCCGAACGGCGAAGTTTGAGAAGCTTTTTCTAGACTGGAAATACTCTTTGAGCATTGTCAGTGACTCGAAAGAGGTGGAGCCGTGAAATATGAAAGGTGATAAATTCGGGTATCGAACCTGGCACCCTCTGCGAAGGAGTCGACGCTCTAACCCACTACGCCACGGCGATCCAAAGCCAAAAGTATAAAATTATTTGAAATTAGAAAACGTTTAATCCAGCATCAGCATCTTCAAGATTGAATACTTAAACAAACAGCATAAGCAAGCCGTTTCTCACGTTGGTCGCTCTGTTTTTGCCTACCTCTCAACGTTAAATATTCTGGCAAGTAAAAGTCTTTAACGAAGCTTCCCTCGGGCTGAATTTTCTGAGGTTATTACCTCGTTGAGATATTGTTCCACAATCCACAGAACAGACGTTAGTCAACAAGCCAAGTCCACAGTACCCAGCCTGATGCGATTTTATTTAAGATTACATCAGAGAGTACAGCCACTCTCGAGTGCTTTCCTAAAGAACATAAGGGATCTGAGTTGTAAATCGATCGATTTAAGCGCAGCTAGTGGGAATACAGATTCGTCTAAAAGTTTATGGCCGCTCTCTCTCTCAGTTGAGAACCATCCAATCACTCAGCCGTAAGTGCTATGTCGAACATGTTGAAATGTTTATGTACATAAATAAATATAAGTAATATATTATTTGAGAACCTGTAAACAACTAAGTGTCTCGAATAGGTAAAGCCTCTGACTCACAACCCTTATCTGACTTGTCCCCCCTCCGAGCTATCTGGACCAATTTAAATGTAAATAACGACACAAAATGTGGCTCTATCGATTACTTTGCATTAACTTAAGCTGCAAACTTATTTCAAATCACTTAACGCGCAAATAAACAAATTAGTTGTAATTCCGAGAATATTGATTGTCGAGGAGATAGAAATAATCACGATCACTCACTGATCTTAACTCGCAGCAAATTTAAGAGTACACGCGAACTTATGAGATTTTCTTTCTTTTTTTTCTGATTTCAGTTGAGCCTATGGTCGATTCTATATTTTTGGAAAGTACGGACTCTCAAGTGAGGGACATCAGACACACAGAGTCACCAGCGATCGTCGCATCCACCACCAACATGGAGAACTACTTCAAGTCACCGTATGCTAAGCGATACATTGTGGAAGACTCAAGTGAGTACGACTGTCGAACATTTTGGTTTCTTCCCATTTTCTGGGTCTTTTTCGGTTAATTCTTAGGTTAGGTTAGGTTGAGGTGGCTGACTGCCATGCACACAGACACACTTAGACCAAGCGAAGGCAAACCCATGTGTGTCTTTGATAAAACGAAGAAGAGGGCTGATTCTGGTGCTGCTCAGTTCAGCCAGATTAACAAAGAAATGGGCCCAAGAAGTCAGAGTCTGAGGGATGAGAGAGCACTGCAGCTACATAGCAAGTGTTCGGTGGTTTCTTCCTCATCCTCGTCCAAGCAGCTTCTACAGAAATCATTATAGGGAAGGCCTAGTCTAGAGGCGTGAGTTACGATGGCACAATGCCCTGTTAAAACGCCAATAAGAGATCTGAGGTTTGGCCTGCTTGGGATCGATCATAGGCCAGAGTTGTTTGGTAATAAGGCATCCAGTGTCCATCCGCGGTTTTGAGGCATCCTGTACCAGATGTCCATCCGCGGTTTGTTTGAGCAAGCAACCGTTTCAAGCTTTAGCAGATGTTTTATAGGCGTGGAGGGCGGATCTCCACTCGGAACGAGCACGGAGTTTGTGCCCTTTCCAGCGAGTTCGTCCGCTTCGCAATTGACCACTATCCGTGGACTTGAAAGAAGTGATTTTTTTTATCTTGCGAGTCTAGACATCAGAGCACATCACAGGTTCAAGTCCGTCATTTTGACAGCTAGGCAAATTGTGGTGGTTCAGAAAATCCGCGGGTGATTGTTCAGATCTGAACTCATTCCTGTCTCTGTTTGCAGTGGATTTTGGACTTTCTGTGCATTTTTACAGTTCTGTACCAAACTCTGTGTTTTCCATCAATATCAATTCTTGCCTGGGTCTTAGGTCACCCTCTAGTCCTGTTCAGTCACCGCTAAGGCCCCGCCTCGAAAATTGAAACATAGGGCAAGTACTACGAGGTCTTATTATGTTTCAAAAATGGTTGATGTATCTCATAAGCTAACGGAGTAATCTTGAGTTAAAAAAATAAAAAAAATAAAATTTTTTTTGTTTAAATGCATAAAATAAGTATTAAATACTACCTTATACCGTTCATTACAATGTGGCAAAAACCTTTTTGTCACTTCTAAAACTATTTGTTTAATTTGGCACGATGTTCAGATTCCGTTACTATTTGATAAAAAGCTGCCGAGGTTGGAAATACTTCCATCAAAAAAGTAATCGCACAAGAATCTATATTCAAGTACAATACTTGCCATCGCGCAGAACTTCAAATTTGCACAACAAATGCTGGAATGCAACTGCAAATTTTAAAGTATTTTCGATATCGTCCTAATTGAAATCTTCAATATTTTCGGAATGATAAACTAATTCCCGATGCCTCAAAGTCAGAAATAGATATTCGCCAATAACGCTCTAATTACCCCTCTTTTTTGCCCCATTGCGACATGCATTTATGACACCGCAAACAAAACAAGATAAAAGCAATAATTATAACAATCATAATTATAACAATCATAATTATAACAATTTCATGACCCAAAGAATTCTAATTCACAATAATAAAAACATCCTCGGCATCTCGCATAGCGTTTGCACAATACATGCATTGCAGGGGAAATCGTTTAAAAATGCCGAAAAATACACGACATTGCTCCACTTAAATGCCTCGTACTCCCAAAGTGGTCAAAAGTGGTCTCTGGTTTTTTTTAGCATCGATAGACAATAATTTTAGCTTTCAGAAAAAGTTGGTCTCCCGTTGGAGACTCGTGGAGCAATTTTTTTATAGTCCATCAAACATCAAAGTGTGCCTTTACTTAAAAGCCTGGTTTAAGAAATTGGTAAGCAATATGAAAAAACTGAAAACGCAGTTTGCTAGCAAGATGTATGACCTTTTAAAAAAAAATATACTTTAGGTTCCAATATACATAATTTTAGGAAATATGTCACATCAAATTTGCTTAAAAAAACATCAATTTTTGTAATTTTCAAAGTCCCAAGTTTGAGCTAACGGTACAGCCAAATGGAAGATCCAAAGTCAACAAAATGTTGGCTTTCTAGGTTCTCATATTTGTAGAATCGAAAAACATAAACCATTTGGCCGGGAAAAATATGTCACTTCGGGTATTTATTTCCACTGCGGGACCACTGTGCGCCGCAATAAATACAAATCGACCGCCACCACCTGCTCGTCGATTTCAATTCCGCATATGACAGCGTGCATAGAGCTATACAACGTCATGTCAAGTTTTGACATTCCTGTCACGCCATATCTAGTTTTGACGGTCCTCTTTTTGACAAGCTCGTCAGACTGAGCAGGATGACGATCGACAACTCTTGTTGTTCTGCCAAAGTCGGTAACGAACTCACCGAGACCTTTAATGTCAAAAAAGGATTTAGACAAGGCCACGCGCTGTCATGCGACTCCTTGAGGTGCCAAACTCACTGGCCAACAAAAGAGGCACGATCTTCCCAAAAGTCCATACAATTGCTGGCATACGCGGCTGACATTGACGTGATTGGCAGAACGCAGCGAGCTGACAGTTAGGCGTTTGCTGGCATTCAAGCGGAAGTGGCTAATCTGGGTGTGGTGGTGAACGTAGGCACGCAAGAAAGGACGCACAACATTGACGACTTGGCCAGAACGTCACCATAGGCAGCCATAACTTCGAAGTAGTGAAGGACTAAAGATCGTGCCGGCTGGAGAGGCTTACTGGTTGAGGCCCAGGTCAACCCCGGACTGTAGCGCCACCAGAAGAAGAAATGAAGAACTTTGTCTACCTGGGCTCCACAGTAAACAGTACAAACAACATCAGTTCAGTGCCGATATCAGTGAGTCGCCGTGGCGTAGTCGACTCCTTTGCAGAGGGTGCCAGGTTCGAATCCCCAATCTACCGACTTTCATAATTCACGGCTTCCACCTCTTTCGAGTCACTGACAATGCTCAAAGAGTACTCTACTCCTGTTTAGAAAAAGCTTCTCAAATTCGCCGTCCGCGCCGGAGTCGGCATAAAACTAGCACGCAGAACACGAGTGGTTGCTGAGAAGCTAGGCCCAGGTCCGCCTCTTACTGTCGCTCCACCAATATTATTATCATTATTATCAGACGGAGAATAACTCTTGCCAACCACTGTTTCTGTGGGCTCAAGAGGCAATTGAGTAGAAGAACCCTCTCTCGAAGGACCAAGTTGACTTTATATAAGACCTTGATCATCCCTGTCCTGCTCTATATTGCGGCGGCATGGGCAATCTCAAAAGCGTATGAAGAAACCCTTGGTCTTTTCGAGAGAAAAGTTTTGCGTTTAATCTTTGGTCCTGTCTGCGTTGATGGTTACTGGAGAACAAGATTCAAACACGAACTGTACGGGCTGTACAGCGATATGAGTCTAGTCAGGCGGATTCAAGTCTACGGATTCAACGCCTAAGAGGGCTGGGCCATGTAGAGCGCATGGACAACATTGCTCCAGCCCGATGAGTCTTCGATTTCGAACCTATTCCGTCACTCGAGAGCAACGCAATAGAGGACGCCCACGGAATCGATGCCGCAGCCAGGTGGAGATCGGACCTTAACCAACTTGGTGTGTGCTATTGGAGACAACTGGCTGATCGTGCCAGCTGGAGAGGCATGTTGAGTGAGGCCCAGGTCCAGAAGACGAAGAATGCCATTTTATTGAAATAACTAGTCTCCACGTCGCTTCATGTCTTCTACCTTGCCTTGTTGTCCTAAAACCACTTGAGCTAGCAGTCTTGCCATGCCGTGCGGGGCGCGTGAAGCACCAAGCTAGCTTCAACCTTCAGGCAATAATGGCTTAAAAAAACAGTCTAGAAATGGCACAGTCGGCGCTGCAGCGTTGCCGGAGGTTCTCTGACACATTTGCGAGGCCCGTTGACACTGCGACGCACACCGCTTCTTAATATAAGTGTGTGCACGCCATGACTGTATATCTCATATTTGCCATCAAACGCAAAGGCAAAGGCAAAGGCCTCGCATAAGTTGAACGGACTCCCAATCCTCCTAACCTTTCAAATCGGTTTGAAGTTCCATTTGCGCAGCCAAGCGATTCTGAAGAGCCGACCTCTTCACAAACAAAACGCACATTCTCACCCAGTCGGCAAACGCGGTGTCGTCAAAGATCGCCCTTGAGAAACTAAGTCAAGATACACTTCTCCTCTGCATTGACTCTCGCACGAGGCGATCTGCCATTCAAAACAAATCATAAATTGGCGCGAGTTCATTGAAGTGTTCAAGCTCTTCGAACGATGTGAGCTTTCCCCGCGTACACCAACGCTGTGGTCATTCACAAAAGCTCCGGCAAGAATATTGAACGCGATTGAAGCAGTCATCGACTGCGGTGGACAAGAGGGAGGAGTGGGAGGAGTGGGAGAACTCAAAGCATTTACCTTTCATATCCGGCATGGAACCTCGGTTTCGGTTTCTTTGAGCAGGAAGTACACGACGGAAGACAATGGAACTGCACCTGGACCAGTTGACCGTATCTGAACGGAAAACAAGTTTACGCAACTAGAACGCATGCAAGTCGCTCGGGTGTCCTTCGATTGGTGCTTCACGCGCCCAGCACGGCACGGCACGACTGCCCTCACCTGTGAACATAATAAATGCATCGCGGCTATGTTCACGGCACCAGCCTGTCATCGCTGTGACTGATCAACTGCTCGGCTGCGAACTTCAACTTGACACGATTCACTTTCTCACGTTCGATTGGAATCGTGCATGCGTCTGTGTGGCCTGAGTGCATTCGGGAACATGTTCAAGCTGGTCTCAAGGTCTGTCGTCTCGCCTCGGCGTGGGGAGGGGCACGCGCTGGTGTGTGCACATGCGGAAGTGGCTGGATGTACGCATTGAAAGTTTGCAGAGCTCTTGTGTGTTGTTTCGTCTTGGGTGTGAACACACGGGAAGTTGACTCGTGGGGAACTACAGACCGCAACTGCGTGCCTCATTTTTGATCCATAATTTTTTTCTCATTTTCAGTTACCAAGGCAACCACCGATGGGGAGCCCCACGAAGTGATGACTCTCGTAGCGGGCGTCTCAGGCATGCTGACGGCCATTGTGATACTAATTATCCTGATAACCCTCATAGGGAGCAAGAACAAGGAGAGGTAAAGCTAAGCCGCCTTCAAATCACGACCAGATCAATCATAATCCCATCTCTTCTCTTTCAAACAGGCAACGAACACAGAACGGTGCGCCGCCATCGCCGGGAGTGAGTGAGATTCCCGAAATGGACAGCAAACGATCGTCCATCCTGCCGCTCTTCACCAAAAGCATCAGCGTTGAAGATGCCAGCCCTCGGCTGGTCTCGATATCGGTCATATCAAACGGACTGGGCAAACTCAACCCGGCGTTCATTGCGAGCGAGATGAGCTTAGACGTGAAGAAGGGCGTCGAAGATGTGCCGCTGGGAACGTTACAAAGGTTCTAATCGAAGAGAGGAACGAAAAAATGGCCTACCTCGCGCGTGCGAGGAGGCCACAAGGAAGACTGAGCAGCCTTTAAGTGATGGAACTCGAATGAAGTTTTGAATATGTACAAAGTATTTTCTTCGTGAACATTTTTTTTTTGTTAAGTTTTTAACCGCTGGACATTGAATATTTTAAAAACGGCTGTGTTAAGCCAAATTTTGTACAGTTTCCATTTGAAAATGGAATTTATCTTGTGTAAGCATACTTTAAGATTGTAAATAAAGCGTTTTATTTATAAGAGATACATAATTATATAAGAAAATATTGTTTTATTGGTCGGGCTCTGACATTTGAAGTAGGATGCAGGTGAATTAGTGGTGTGTCAACCCGGGTTAACAAACCGAGTTAAACCGGGTTGCAAACCGAATCGAACCGAGTAACATTTATTTCAAACCGATGAAGTGTACGGAATACATAAAAAAAAACACTGTAGACGGTACAACCTGGTGTGAGCATATGTTATGTCGAACCAAAACCAACCCCAATGCATCATTCCACATTGGTTCGGCTGCTACGACCTGAAGTAGGCTGCAGCATTTCAGTAGGCACTCAAATTTGTCGATGGACTAGGCGGCAATCAGCTGTGAAGTCGGCCATCTCGGTAATACTTCATTTCTGCTAACAACTCCCGACCGCGAGAACGCGAAAATGTGATTTCGGCTATATGTTCCAGTTTCGGTGATTTGTCTCAAACACTATTAAATGGAATGGAAGTTTATATATTTTTCCATTCCATATTATTTTTATATAAACGGTTTCCCAATAGGGACTTGACAACTTTGAATTTAATTTGGGAACGCACTCTACGACTAATCATCAAAATGTCACTGTCAATTTATTCAGGGCTCTCATCGTGTAAGACGACGTCGTTTCGACGATTGTATTACTTTGTGTAACGCTACAATTATTGAATCGTCTAGTCGACTTCGTTTTTTGACGATTCACTATTGACCTATCGTCATTTGACTTCAGCACCCCCTGGTGGCATTTTTTATTACCTCATTTGCGAACCCGAATTCCGTCAGCTCATTCGCTCGAAGCAATTTCTATGGGCATTTTACATTCTGTGCAGATCTATATTTGGTACAACTTATATACAGTGCTCCACAAAAGTCTGGGTACAACGATGAAAATTGGAACAAAATGGCTTTCATCCACAGAGTATAAGTTAAAAATATTTTTGAAAGGTATACTCCAATAAAACAACATGAAAGGCTTCAGTTTTAATCAAAATAAATTAAATATTGTTATTCGTTAAAAAAAAATACAATAACAAAAACCAAAAAAGTCGCAAAATTAACTCCACAAAAGTTTGCGTACAAGGGAAAATACTCTTTCATTTTACACTGTTAATGCATGGTAGATAGTTTCTTCACACAGATTGCTTGTTTATTCCAGCCTTGACGTTGCTGAGGAACGATAGGTCGCTTAAGGTATGATGAACAGGTCCAATCAATGCCTTGATAGGTCCACCATCGAAACTCATTCCAAGTGATTACCGTGTCATCAAACGAATGGTGGTCCAAAAACTATTTATAATGACTAATGAAGTGAGCGCTTAACTTGAATAAGTTAGCAACACCTACCGCATCCATAAAAAATAAGAAGAGCAATAATTCAAAGCGGTTCAGATCATGGACACCCAACAAAAAACTGTTGATCAAAATGTTCAATCAACAGGAACAGATCGCATTCGCAAAAGGTGTATGTTAACTAGTCGCCAGACTTCTGGCGTAATGTTATCTTCTCCGACGAAACAAAATAAAGCGTTTTTGGGTGTGACGACCGTTTGAGGACAGGGAGCCGCTAAAACGAGCCCTTAAACCAAACAATTCTACTGAAACAGTAAAGTACGCTGGTAGAAGTGTTATGGTGTGGATCTGTATGGCGACATCAAGATTCGGCAATCTGACACTAATCGAAGGAAATAATGAACCTGTTCGTGAACATTTATATTCTTAAACGAAATTTAAAAGCAAGTCCTTAAATGTTGGGGATTACCGTCGATTATTAATGTATCGAGAAATATACAAATTCATGTATTTAGCTGATATATAGCCCTTTCAAAATGCTACGAACCCCACAACAGAGCCCAGACCTCACGCCCATTGACCATATGTCGTCGGAACCACTGGACTGAAAGATCCGTACCCACGATACCAGTAATAAAGATATGGTAAAAGAAGCTTTACAAGTTGAGTGGACTAATATAAGCATTTCTTACACCACAAAATTGGTAGCATCCATGTAAAACCGGTTAAAGAGGGTCATAAGCATAAGATAATAAATAAATAAGATAAGATAAATAATAAACTTAAAAAGAGCACCAAAAGAAATACGATTGATAGATTACTTAGCGACTTTTAATAACGTTCCTTGCATTTATTTTCACCTGTACGCAAACTTTTGTCGTGTTAATTTTGCAACTTCCTTTGGTTTTTATTGTTGTATTTTTTGAAAAGATAACAGTATCTATTAATTTTGTGAAAAAAATGAAGCCTTTCACCTCGTTTTATTGGAATATATTCAAAAATATTCTCAACTTATATTATGTGAATCAGAGCTCTTCTTACCTAAATTGCATTATTGTACGCAAACTTTTGTGGAGCACTGTAAAATAATTGATTTTGAATAAAATTCATGGTGGAATACTGGGAAAAAAGTGTGCCATTTTTGTTATTAGTGCTTGTCAAGTTCTTGGAAGTGATATTTTACTTGGAATCGCATAATGAAAAATGTAAACAAACCACTTATGTACCTGTTACTATTCATTGTGCATTTTATCATTAAGTGAATAGTGAATTTTTTTTTTTTATAATTTGCGCGTGCTCAAGGGATTGCTAATACCCTTATGTGTCCGGGGTCAAGACACAGCACGGGCCGAAGGTATAAAGGGAGAAAGGGAGAGGAGGTACCTGTGCACATTGGTTTTAAATATCTGCGGGTTGTAGTCTGTGGGAAATATTAGTTTGGGAAGAGCATTCCATATTCGTGCAGTGCGGCTAAAGAACGAGTCTCTGAATTTAACTGTGCGTCCGAAAGTAGGCTTAAGGGTATACTGATGGGCATTCCTGGCGAGACGAGTATTGCGGGTGAATTCATGGAGAGGAGGAATGCAGTTGGCTAGTTCACTTGAGCATCGTTTGTTGAAATAACGATAAAACACGGACAAAGAAGAGACGGTACGTCGATGTTCGAGCGAGTCTAATGACTCTGGAGACTCTGTTGTCTCCTATAAGTTTTATCGCTCGCTTTTGGATTCTATCAAGTAGGTGCAGTGTGGTCTTGGGGGCACCAGACCAGATATGAGCGTTATACTCAAGCTTCGGGCGGATGTACGCCTTATAAATTAAAGCCAAATCAGAAGGGGTGAAATATTTCTTGCATCGATTAAGAAAACCTAAACATTTCGCAGCATTTTTGGCGACCTCAAATATGTGATCGCTCCAACTAAGTGTTGTGTTGATATACATACCAAGAATGGAAAGTTTTCCCGTTTCATCGACACAAGCGCCATTCATGGATAATGGCTGATTATCGAGGGTTCGCTTGAGTGACAGCAGACAGCATTGAGTTTTTGAAGCATTGAATTCCACTCTATTGTTTTTTCCCCAGTTAATTATGCTGTCAAGATCGGAATTCAACGTGCTTAACATACGCTGCCGTTCCAATTCTACGGCCGAAGGGCTGGGTCGTGAGTCTAGGAACGAATATGAAAAGCTAAGGGTGCTGTCATCAGCGAAGGAATGGATTGGATTAGAAGTAGCAGACAAGAGATCATTTATAAAAATGCGAAAGAGTGTCGGAGACAGAACTGAGCCTTGGGGCACACCAGCATTTATTTGGTGGATATCAGACTTGAACCCATCCAAAACAACTTGAATTGAACGGTTCGAAAGGTAATTTCTTATCCATAGAAGAAGAGATTCATCGATACCATAGGCACGCATTTTCGACAAGAGAGCTTGATGCCAAACTCTGTCAAATGCTTTAGAAATATCAAGCGCAACGATCTTGCTTTCGCCTGAATTGTGCAATGTGAAATGTGTTGATTTACTGCATATTCATTGTTTTATGAGTGAGTGAGTGATGTTTATTGTTTAAATTAATTTACAACTTTCAATTTGCAGTACAATATAAGAATGCCTTCAAACGTCACTATGGAGTTATCTCTTCAATGCTGGATAAAACCTTGAAGCTGTAGAGGAGAGTCCATGTGGGACGTTAGTTGGCCTTATTACAATATTTATAAAAATGAATTCTATGGTTACACAAGAGACAATAGAGAATCTGCGAAGCTTAGAGGCTTTTCTGCAGAAGATTATTCAAAATAAGTGATTTTACATTTAAAGCAGAGTAATTCTCATTATTTTGGGAACTTAGATTATTATATAGTTTATAAGTGAATATAATTCAATAATACATGTTTCTTTATTTTTTTATTTGAAGTTAGTTGTATATTCTTGGCACCGCTAATGAAAGTTGCTTTCTTCCAAATGAGTTGTGTATTCTTGGTATTTTCAGTAGTCCATTTGTCCTTTGCCTTGTATTGACGCCGTGATCGATCGCTTGTTTAAAGCGTTGGTCGTTGTAGGTCTCGTTAATGAAATTAAAAAGAAAAAGTTTTTGGAGGGTTAGTACATTTAGATCTTCACTAGGACAATACAAATTTTCTACATAGCGACTACCATACTTAGATCGTAAGAGAATCTTAAGAATCCGGTTTTGAGCCCTTTGAAGTTCCATAATTCTGTATTGCGCTGCATTACCCCACGCTGTTATTCCGTACTGAAGTACCGACTCCACCAGAGAGTAGTAAACTTGCATTAGTACTTCAAACGACGTGTGGTTGCTCAGATGGTAAAGAGCGTATGTCGACTGTCGAAGTTTCTTGCACAGATACCTAATGTGGTGATCCCACTTTAAGTTTTTTTTTTCAATTTTTTTCAATTCAATTCAATTTCAATTTCATTTGTATAAATTCATTTTGCAATTTTTACATTGTTTATCTGCAAAGCCTGAGTGGCTTGTCTGCAGATGACTAGTCACAAAAATGTTGCAAATATATACGTTGAAATTCAAGTAAAACAGTTTTGAATACATTACAATTAACAATTAAGAGTTGTTTCAATTTACAGATATTACGCAAGAATATAATAGATGACGATTTTTGGATTTACAATGACATTTTACATTTTAGTTTTAAGAGTTTAAATATATTTCTTTTGTTTTTTTAACCATGTCTCTCTTTTGTAGGTTGCGAATTTCCCTTGGGAGTTCGTTAAGGATGGTTGGAGTTGTGACCTTAAAAGTCCTTCGACCATACTCATTCCAGTACCTCGGAACTTCACATAGCTGCTGCTGTCGTCGTCTGGTGTTCACCATTTGCGTCTGGGTCCTGTACGTGTTGTCGTCACCGAAGTTGGCCAAGATTTCCAGATTGTATATATGGCTGATGTTGAGCAGACGTGTTGGTTGAACATCTCTGGGGCTTCCTGCTTCTAGCACAAGTTTCTGGAGTCTTCTGTGCACTTTCTGCAGAGATTGCATTTGAGACGCTCTTCACCACAGTCAACATCCACGCCGAGATATCGATAGACGTCGACTGTATCAATAAACTCTGCGCAACCATCTGTCTCAGGTGTTTGATGCGACTTGTGCAGGCAATCAAAATTGTGGAACCGTATTCTTATTCGATTTCTTACTAGGTGGTAGGGTCGAATATGCATTACATTGGTCTTCTTCGAGTTAATAACTAAATCATTGTCGTGACACCACCGCAAAATAGTGTTAAACTCTGTTTGCATTGTCTGAGTAGCAATCTCAATGTCTTTGTGGCTCACAACTATGGCAGTGTCGTCCGCATATTGGAAGCCAACACTATTTTGCAACACAGATAGCATATCGTTCACGTATATAATGAAGAGAAGTGGTCGCAGTATCGATCCTTGGGGTAGACCCCACTCAATATTTTGCAGATTGCTATAGCTGGACGATAATCACACCATGAAACCTCTGTTCCGAAGATAACTCGCAAACCACTCCAATATTCGACCACGAACGCCTATCTTTTCCAGCATTTTGATGATTCTTGTGTGACATAGTGTGTCGAAACCTTTCGTGAAATCTATAAAGATCACCAGGGAGTGGAGGTTCTTATTCAGACTACTGTTTATATTATTCGCAAATTCTGTCAGTAATTGGTTGACATTTCGGTTTCTTAGGAAACCAAACTGGTTCTTGTTTATGATTTTGTATTTGCCAATATAATCTTGTAGTCCTCTCGCCATTACTTCTTCTAACACTTTGTCAATCGCTGGTAAGATGGAGATAGGGCGGTAGTTCGAGACTTCGGTTTTCTTCCCGGACTTGTAAATAGGTCTTACAATGGCAATTTTAAGGTTCTTCGGAAATTGACTTTCCTCCAAAGACTTATTCACCAATTGCGTGACTGTGGGTGCTAAGAAACTCGAGTTGTTTTTGAGATCCTTATAATAATAATATGGGTGGCGCGACAGTCCGAGGCGGACCTGGGCCTATCTTCTCAGCAACCACTTGTGTTGTGCGTGCTGTTGTTCTTTCACGAGTGGAAGGGACCTACAGTTTAATGCCGACTCCGAACGGCGAAGTTTGAGAAGCTTTTTCCAGACAGGATTACTCTTTGAGCATTGTCAGTGACTCGAAAGAGGTGGAGATGTGAATTATGATAGGTGGTAAATTCGGGTATCGAACCTGGCACTCTCTGCGTAGGAGTCGACGCACTTACCCACTACGCCACGGCGACCCACAGAGAGAGAGAGAGAGATCCTTAGCCCTGAAATTATCTACGCCGGCAGATTTGTTCACGTTCATTTTGTTTAAGATGTTCCTTATTTCGGTTTCCGATACGTGTCCAAGGAACATTGATTGAGTTGTACTAGTTTCTCTACCATTATATGCTTTTATGTCACATTTATGTGTAATCGATTTAATTTCATCCGTAAACTGGGTTGCGAATTTATTAGCTATGTCTGTCATATTTGAGTCCGTTGGAAGATTTCTACTGATCATTTCATCAATGTTGTTGTTGTTTTTTCCTAGTAAGTTGTTTATTAGTCGCCATGTACTTTTGCATCCTTTCTATACTCTGCAAATTTATTTTTGTAATATTCCGATTTCATAGTTTTTATCCTTTTATTTACAAAGTTTCGGAAGTATTTATACTGAATTTCGTAACTTAGGCACTGTCTATTATTTTGCCATTTATTGTACAGCTTATCCCTTTCCTTGCACATATCTAGGATTTCCGCTGTAATCCATGGATTTGGTTTTTCTCTTTCCTTTACCTTAATGTTTACGTAGGACTTTTCGTAAACACCCTTGAATATATCAACTAACTTATCATACAAATCATCAACATTAGTTTCATTATAGAACCATGTCTGAAGTAGTGAAACACAGCTGAAATTCGCACATTTACATATTATACCAACAATTGCAAGGCTACTACTTCGCGTAGTTCAAGTGAAGATTTCATTTCAAAAGTAAATTATATGGTATAAACAATTTCTTATAATTGAAGCAATAAACGCCTGCACGACAACACGTCCGAGAACGGACTCAGGCTTTTGTACTTCGTTACCGGGCGAAACCACTTTGTAGCCAGTACGCGGTTCCCTCACCTCAACATCCACAAAGGGACCTGGCGGTCTTTTGATCAATCAACAGTCAACCAGATTGATCACATTGCGATCGACGTCAGACACTCTTGATGTCCGAACATTCCGAGGAGCCAATATCGACTCGGATCATTTCCTTGTTGTAGCCAAGGTAAGAACACGAATATCGATAGGACAACGGAGTAGAGTAAGACCAAAACAGTTTGACGTCGGAAGCTACAATCGCACTTGACCGCTAGCAACTTTGCCGATCGAGTCTCCCGAAAGCTCTCAGTCCTCTCAGTCCAACCCTGCCAGGCGAAACAATCGACCGAAAAATGGAAACGTTGTCAAAACGCCATCAGAGAAGCTGCATCTGATGTGCTGGGTTTTAAAACGCCACCCCTAAAAAATCCCTGGTTTGACAACGAGTGCAGGTAGGTACGTTCAGCGAAGCAAGCAGCATACAAGGCGACGCTGGACAGAAGGACGAGAGCGGTTCGTGAGCTCTGTGAACTTAAGAGAAGGAGAGAGCACCGGCTTTTCAAAAGGAAAAAGAAAGATCATGAGAAGCGCGCGATCGAGGACATGGAGAGGTGTTACGGCAGAAATGACGTCCGAAAGTTCTACTAACGGGTAAAACAACTATCCAATGGGTACACAATTCGGACAGAAGCCTGTCGTGACGCAGAGTGACAACTCGTAGTAGATTCGCAGTCGATTCCTAGAATCTGGAAAGATCATTCCTGTCTAGATCGACTAGACCAAGTCAAGTTACTTACATCGAGACTAAAGTTTAATAAAGCTGCTGGTGCTGAGGGACTGGAGAAGCTGGAGATGAGCTGGTAAGGTACATGCACCAACTCATCTGTGAGATATGGTCGGAGGAAAGCATGCCCGACGTGTGGAATCTCAGTATCGTTTGCCTGATCCACAAGAAAGGAGACCCCTTCAACTGCGCCAACTATAGAGGGATAAGTCTCCTTAACATCGCCTATAAGATCCTTTCTGCCGTTTTGTGTGAGCGCCTGAAACCATTCGTCAACAACCTGATAGGTCCTTATCAGTGCCGTTTCAGGCCGGGGAAGTCCACCATCGACCAAATCTTCACACTACGGCAGATCCTGGAAAAGACCCAAGAAATGGAGATCGACACCCGCCACCTTTTTGTCGATTTCAAGGCCGCATAAGACAGCGTGCATAGGGACGAGCTATACAACGCCATGTCTAGTTTTGACATTCCTGTCAAACTCGTCAGGTTGTGCAGAATGACGATGGAGAACCCTCGCTGCTCCATCAAGGTCGGTAACGAACTCACCGAGACCTTTAATGTCAAAAAAGGGTTTAGACAAGGCGAAGCGCTGTCATGTGACTTCTTTAACATCATCTTGGAGAAGATCGTGCAAGACTCACACGCCAACACTAGAGGCACGATCTTCCAGAAGTCCGTACAACTGCTAGCATACGCAGATGACATTGACGTGATTGGCAGAACACAGCGAGCCGTCAGTGAAAGGTTTGCTGGTATTGAAGCGGAGGCGGCCAAAGTGGGCTTAGCGGTGATCGAGGGCAAAACGAAGTATATGCTGTCATCGAGGAAGGACGCCCAACATCGACGACTTGGCCAAAACGTCACCATAGTTAGCTATAACTTCGAGGTAGTGAAGGACTAAAGATCGTGCCGGCTGGAGAGGCTTACTGGTTGAGGCCCAGGTCAACCCCGCACTGTAGCGCCACCAGAAGAAGAAGTGAAGGACTTTGTCTACCTGGGCTCCACAGTAAACAGTACAAACAACATCAGTTCAGTGCCGATATCAGTGAGTCGCCGTGGCGTAGTCGACTCCTTTGCAGAGGGTGCCAGGTTCGAATCCCCAATCTACCGACTTTCATAATTCACGGCTTCCACCTCTTTCGAGTCACTGACAATGCTCAAAGAGTACTCTACTCCTGTTTAGAAAAAGCTTCTCAAATTCACCGTCCGCGCCGGAGTCGGCATAAAACTAGCACGCAGAACACGAGTGGTTGCTGAGAAGCTAGGCCCAGATCCGCCTCTTACTGTCGCTCCACCAATATTATTATCATTATTATCAGACGGAGAATAACTCTTGCCAACCACTGTTTCTGTGGGCTCAAGAGGCAATTGAGTAGAAGAACCCTCTCTCGAAGGACCAAGTTGACTTTATATAAGACCTTGATCATCCCTGTCCTGCTCTATATTGCGGCGGCATGGGCAATCTCAAAAGCGTATGAAGAAACCCTTGGTCTTTTCGAGAGAAAAGTTTTGCGTTTAATCTTTGGTCCTGTCTGCGTTGATGGTTACTGGAGAACAAGATTCAAACACGTACTGTACGTACAGCGATATGAGTCTAGTCAGGCGGATTCAAGTCTACGGATTCAACGCCTAAGATGGCTGGGCCATGTAGAGCGCATGGACAACACTGCTCCAGCCCGAAGAGTCTTCGACTCCGAACCAGTGGGACAACGAAATAAAGGGACGCCCACGGAACCGATGGCGCACCCAGGTGGCGAAGGAAAATAAACCCGTTCTCAATGGCAGATAATCTATAAGACAATCCACAAGGCGACACTGAATCCTCGGTAGTCGGTACTACAGTTGCGTTCAACTAGTCCCTTTACTTAAACATATTTTTAGTTTCACAAAACGCGAAGTTAACCTATCAGAATACTGAAACAAATAGCCTGTGGACCCTTGGGGGATTTCGATACCAGACCTCCAGCGTCAATCAGCCACGGCCAACCATTACCGCTCGACATTGTTAAAAAAAACACCCACATGCTGTTGCTTTTACAAAACATTAAAAATCTTATAATTTCATCACAGTTCTTAAACCAAAAAATAAACGTCGTATAAAAAGTACGAGCACAAGAATGTAAGTCAGCTTTCAATTCCGTCCGAGCACCATTGCGAGCAGAGCCATGCGGACGTACATTCCGTACTCCGCCTGCCTGAAGTAGGCGGCCCTCGGGTCCGAATCGAACTCCTTGCTTATCTCGAACACCCTCGGCAAGGGATGCATGACGATCATGCGCCGGTTCGCTCCAGTCATCAGCTTGGGAGTCACCACGAAATGCCCGCAGCACTGAAAAGAAACGAACACATTTTGGAGACCTCCTCAACCGAGTGCCAGCAACAAGGGGAAACTCACGTCGTTGTAGTCCTTTTCGGAGGCAAAGCGCTCCTTCTGTATTCTGGTCATGTACAGGACATCGGTGTTGGGCAGCGCCTCCTCGATGCTGCTCATGGTGGTCTGGTTGATGCCCTTCGAGCTGACGTAGCGCATGATGTGCTCGGGCATGCCCAGGTTATCGGGGCTGACGTACTGCAGAGTCACGTTGTACAGCGTCAGCAAGCGGGCCAGGGAGTGCACCGTCCTGCCGTGCTTCAGATCACCAACCATCGTGATCGTGAGGCCGTTCACCGTTCCGATCTCCTCGCGAATCGTGAAGATGTCCAGCAGCGCTTGCGTCGGATGCTCCCCGACGCCGTCTCCGGCGTTGATCAACGGCCGGCGACAATGGTGAGCGGCTCTCTACAAACAAGAATTAAACACAATCCAATCACACGAAGGAGAACCACTTACATTGACCGCACCCGGTTCGGGGTGCCTCAGCACGATGACGTCCGAATAGCCCGCCATGACGGCCACACTGTCCTCCAGGGTCTCGCCCTTCTTCACAGACGAACTGGTCTCGTCCATGTAGATCACGCGCCCACCCAGGCGCTGCATCGCCGCCGCGAAGCTGCAGCAAGTCCTGGTGCTCACCTCGTAGAAGATGGAGGCCATGATTTTTCCCTTCAGAATGTCGTCCAACGGACGGTCCTTGCTCACGCGGCTCTTGAAGATCTGCGCCAAGTTGAAGATGTCATTCAGTTGCTCCTTGCTGAACATGTCCACCGACAGAATTTGCTTGCCCAGCAGGCCATGCGCTGTGGGGTTGGCAGTGCCGCTGCCCGTCTTCTGGATCAGATCCCGGAGCATCGAATTTCCCGTCGAATCACAGCGGACTCGGGCCACTGGCGACATCGGCCGCAGGAAGTTCGGGTCGCCAGCGAAGTGGACCGCGAGCTTCGGCACTGGGTCGGGGAGCAGCTTGGAGAAGGCCTCGTTGGTCTGCAGGTCGGTGACGAAGTCGGAGCTTCGGTTCAGTGGGTCGGACTTCGCCAAGGTGTCCAGGGCTTCGGACGAGTGGCTGTAGTCCAGCGACTCGTTAGACTGCTGCAACAGCGACTTGCGCGCGTACTGCGTGCGGACGTTGATGCCGAAGCCGGGCGGGACCAGGACCTCCCCGTCGATGAAGGCGACCTCGCCGCGCACCACCACCCTGTGGACTCGCCCCTTGGCCTTCATTCCCTCGAACGGCGTCCACTTCGCCTTGGAGTGCATCTTGGCGCTCCTGATGGTCCACTCCTCGTCAAGGTCCACCTCGACGTACGTGTTCGGCTGCTCGGGCAGGTTGAATATCTTCTTCGGGTTCTTGTAGAATTTGTACTTGACGTCGTCCAGCGTGAGGCGCCCGTCGTTGACCGCGGTGAGCAGGAGTGGCAGGATTGTCTCCAAGCCCGGGAAGCCGGGTGGGGGCTTGTCGGAGCCCTTTTCCGCGGACGTGTGCGGCGCGTGGTCGGTGGCGAAGACGTCGATGTAGTCCATGTTGTCCCACAGAGCCTGCTGATCCTCCGGCGAGCAGAGGACCGGGCGGACTTCGGCGCGGCCAGCTCCAATGCGGTCGATGTCGTTCGTCGAGAGGAACAGGTGGTGTGGACACACCTCGCACGTCACCCGGATGCCCTTCTCCTTGGCGGCCTTGATGATGGCGATCTCCTCCTTCCTGGCGACGTGGCAGATGTGAATGCAGCGATCCATCATGTGGGCCAGCAGGATGACGGCGGCCATCGTCTGCCTCTCGGCGTGACACACGATCGGGCACCGCTTGGGCCAGTTCTGCAAGTGCTTCTCCCAGACCGTCATGTCCGTCATCTTCAGAGTGCTGAAGGTGTCGTTGAGGTACATCTTCAGGCCGGCAGCCTGGGAGGCGAACTCCCCGATTTGACTCCAGTTGCTGTCCGACGCCCCGACAAACAGCGCGTAGTCGCAACGCGCACCCACTCTGGCGAGTTCTTGGAACAGATTGAACGTCGTCCGGTCGGTTATCGAGGGCGTGGTGTTCGGCATCGCGCAGACCAGGGTCACGCCGCCGGCGAGCGCCGCTGCAGTGCCACTGGCGAAGTCCTCCTTGTGCGTCGCGCCAGGCTCGCGGAGGTGCGTGTGGACATCGATGAAGCCGGGCAGCGTCACCATGCGCCGTGATGTCATGCAGTCCGTGTGCGTCTTCATGCGTGGAGCGCGGCCGATCCGCCGCATGGCCTCCACGAGCAGTTTCGTGCACTTCACGTCGGTCACCAGCGGAATCGAGTAGTCCACCGCCAGGCGTCGCGTGCGGTACCCGTGCGTCATGAACGAAGAAACCCTGCGAACGCTGAATTAGAAATGTTCTCGAGAGTCTATGCGTCGTGGCTTACCTTCTTGCGCCGCCTCCGCGCATTGGGAGGTTGATGACCATGTCGAACTGCTTGTTCGCCAGAAACTCTGCCAAGTGGCGCAGCTCGCCGCTGGCATCCTCCGGCGCCAGCTTGTCGAACGTCCACTGCACCGATTCAACCTGAAAATGAGTTCAAATGAGTGGAGGAGATCAGTTGAGTCAGAGAAGGATGCCACTTACGTCCACACCGTGCTCGGCGTAGAAGTCCCCGGTGCCCATGGAGGCGTACAGCTTGTAGCCCATCTTGGCCAGGTCGCGTATCGACGGAAGCAGCTCCATTTTGTGCTGGAAAGAGAAGGAAGAGATCAGCTAAGGAACACACCAGATGCCAGGCAAGCTCACCTTGAAACTTCCAATGGAGAGCAGGATGGCAGTCTTCGGGATCTGGAAGCCAGTCGACATCATGGCCTTCAGGTAGGCCTCGTAGCGATTGTCCCCGAAGCAGGCCACCTCCCCCGTCGACGCCATCTCCACGCCCAACTGGACGTCGGCTCCGGCCAGGCGGGAGAAGCTGAACTGTGGCACCTTGACGCCCACCTTGCCAACGCCGTGCAGCACCTCCACTGGATCCACTGGCATTCCGATGATCGCCCGCGTCGCCGTGGCCACGAAGTCGTGGTTGAGAGTCTTCGAGACGAACGGGAACGACCGCGACACCCGCACGTTGCACTCGATCACCTTCAGCTCGTTGTTCTTGGCGATGAGCTGCATGTTGAAGGGGCCCGTGACGTCCAGCAGCCCGGCGAGGTCCTCGGTGATGCGCTTGATCTGCCCCAGCGTCTCGGGGTTCAAGTCCTGTGGTGGAGTCACCAGCGTCGCGTCGCCCGAGTGGACTCCGGCGTTCTCGACGTGCTCGGACACCGCCATGCAGAGGATCTCTCCGTCGGCGGCCACGGCGTCCACGTCGATCTCCTTGGCTTCTGTGAGGAACTTCGAGATCACAACCGGGTGCTCCTTGCTGACCAACGACGCCGCGTTCAGGTACGTCTCCAGATCCTGGTTCGAGTAGGCCACGTTCATGGCAGCCCCGGAGAGCACGTACGACGGCCGCACCAGGCACGGGTAGCCGACCTCCTCGCAGAACTCGATGGCCGACTGCAGGTTGGTGAGCTCCTTCCAACGCGGCTGCAGGATCCCCTTGCGGTCCAGCATGCGGGAGAACTTGAACCGATTCTCGGCGCTGTCGATGGACTCCGGGGAGGTGCCCAGCACCTTGGCCTGCTGTCTGTGGAGGTCCATGGCGATGTTGTTCGGCAGCTGCCCGCCCATGGAGAGGATGATTCCGTCGGAGTTTTCCATTTCGTAGATGTCCATGACCACCTCGAAGGATATCTCCTCGAAGTAGAGCCGGTCGCACATGTCGTAGTCCGTCGACACGGTCTCGGGGTTGTAGTTGATCATGATGGTCTGCTTCCCGAGTCTGCGCAGCTCCCGCAGGCACCCGACTGCGCACCAGTCGAACTCGACGGACGACCCGATGCGATACACCCCCGAGCCGACCACAATCGTGAAGCTCCCTGGGAACTCGAGGTCGTGCTCGGCGGCGTTGTACGTGAGGTACAAGTAGTTGGTGGCGGCGGGCCACTCCCCGGCCACCGTGTCGATCTGCTTGACGAACGGGGTGATGCCCATCTCCTGGCGCAGGCGCCGGACAGCCAGCTCGGTGCTCTTGGTCGTGGCCGCGATCTGCTTGTCGGAGCATCCCATCTGCTTCGCCCGGACCATCAGCTCGCGGGTGAGGGGCGTGCCGTTCTTCTCCAGCTCTCCCAGGAAGTCGATGATGTTCTTCATCTTGCTCAGGAACCAGCGGTCGATCTTGGTCAAGTCGTGCAGTTTGTCGATCGAGTAGTCGGCCTTGAGGGCGGCTGCCAACACGAACGGCCGCCTGTCCGTCGGCTCCGTCAGCTCCTCCTCCTTGACTGGCTGCAGGTATGGATCGAAGCCGTTCACGCCTCCGTCGACCATGCGAAGGGCTTTCTGGAACGCCTCCTCGAAGTTCCTGCCGATCGCCATCACCTCGCCGACGCTCTTCATGGAGCTGCCGATGTTCTTGCTCACTCTGATGAACTTGGCCAGGTCCCAGCGCGGGATCTTCACGACGCAGTAGTCCAGGCTCGGCTCGAAGCACGCCGTCGTCACCCCCGTCACCGAGTTCTTGATCGTCGGCAGGGCCACTCCCAGCGCCAGCTTCGCCGCCACGTACGCGAGCGGGTAGCCGGTCGCCTTGCTCGCCAAAGCCGAGCTCCTCGACAGTCTCGCGTTCACCTCGATGATGTAGTACTCCTCGGAGAACGGGTTGAGGGCGTACTGGATGTTGCACTCCCCGACGACGCCGAAGTGCCGGATCACCTTGATGGCTGTGGTGCGCAGCATGTTGTACTCCCTGTTCGAGAGCGTCTGCGAGGGAGCCACCACGATGCTCTCCCCGGTGTGGATGCCGAGCGGGTCCAGGTTCTCCATGTTGCAGACGGTGATGCAGTTGTCGAAGGCGTCGCGCACCACCTCGTACTCCACCTCCTTCCACCCTTTCAGCGACTTGTCGATGATCAGCTGGCTGGAGTGCGCCAGCGCCTGCTGGGCCAGGGTGCTCAGTTCCTCCTTGTTGTTGGCGAAGCCCGAGCCCAGGCCGCCGAGCGAGAACGCTGCCCGCGCCATCACGGGGTAGCCCAGCCGCTCTGCCGCTTCCAGTGCTTCCTCGACGGAGTAGACCGCCTCCGACGGCGCCACTTTCTCGCCGATCTCGTTCACACGATCCGCGAAGATCTTCCGGTCCTCGGTCTCGATGATCGACTTGATCGGCGTTCCCAGGATCTTGACGTTGTACTTGGCGAACACACCGGACCGCTCCAGCTCCACGCCGCAGTTCAGAGCGGTCTGCCCGCCGAACGTGAGCAGAACCCCGTTGGGCCGCTCGGCCTTGATGACCTGCTCCACGTAGTCCGGCGTCAGCGGCAGGAAGTAGCACTTGTCGGCCAAGCCCTTCGACGTCTGCACGGTGGCTATGTTCGGATTGATCAGGATCGTCTGGATCTTCTCCTCCTTCATCGCCTTGATGGCCTGCGAGCCCGAGTAGTCGAACTCGCCCGCCTGTCCAATCGACAGACCCCCCGACCCAAATATCAGCACCTTCCTGGGCCTCTCCTCGGGTATAGAACCCTCTGTGGGCACGTAGGTCAGCCTCTCCACCAGCTGTTGGCGGAGACTGACCTTGGACTTGCCGGCGTTCCGCACTGCGTCGAGGAACACATCGAAGAGCAGCTCGAGGTCCTCCGGCCCAGCCGAGTGCTCCGGGTGGAACTGCACCGAGAAGTAGGGCTTCTGCTTGTGGATTATGCCCTCGTTCGTCTGGTCGTTCGCGTTTGTGAACAGCGGCTCCCAGTCCTTCGGCAGGCTCTCGCTATCCACGGCGAACCCGTGGTTCTGCGACGTCATGAAACAGCGCTCCGTGCCGCTGTGCACGCACGGCAGGTTGTGGCCACGGTTGCCGTACTTCATCTTGTAGGTCTTGCACCCGACAGCCGTCGACAGCAGCTGGTGGCCCAGGCAGATGCCGAAGATCGGCTTCCGCCCTCCATCCAGCACCTTCTTGATCTGGGCCACCGTGTCCTTGCACACGACCGGGTCGCCGGGCCCGTTGCTCAGGAACAACCCGTCGAACTGGTCCTCGTCCAGCTCGTGGTTCCACGGCACCAGGTCCACCCTCGCTCCGCGAGACACGAAGCACCTGATCTGGTTCAGCTTGAGGCCGCAGTCCACCGCGCAGATCCGCGGCGAACCCGACTCGTTGAAGACCATGGGGCTCTTCACCGAGCACTCCGCCACCAGGTTTCTTTCATTCGGATCCGTGAACACGAGGCCGCGTGGATTCAGCGGCATTTCGTAGACAATGCGTCCCAGGATCGAGCCCTTCTCTCGGATTTTCTTCGTCAAGGCCCGTGTGTCGATGCCACTGATGCCGGGGACTCCCTCACTCTCCATCCACTTCGACAGGGTCTGGGTCGTCCGCCAATGCGACGGAGTGTCGCATATCTCCCCGACCACCAGCGCCGACACGGATATGCCCGCGGTCCACTCGAAGTGTTTGAGGATGTTCTGCTCGTCGCACTCGGTGGTGCTTGGCACGCCGTAGTTCCCCACGAGTGGATAGGTGAGCACGAGGATCTGCCCTCGGTACGAACGGTCCGTCATCGACTCGGGGTAGCCAACCATGCCGGTCTGGAACACCACCTCGCCATCGCGCTCTTGCCGGCCGCCGAACGACCGCCCGGGCAGCACCGTCGAGTCCTGAAGCACTAGGTAACAGTCGACAGTCATTTTTGAAGCTCCGCGCCTGCGAATGAGAGGAAAACAAAGTCGTTAACTTTTACATGTTGCCACTCCACACAATTCAGTAAAAATGAGTCAAGTTCAGGGGAAGGAGGCCAAAGGAACACACCAAGTTCTGGGAATGAATCTGATACCGACCGAGCGAGTGTCACATTACCGCCGAGTCGTGAGTTATTGAGACGAAGCACTGGCAAGTGGCCTATTTACGATTTGTTGGAGACCACAAATGAGACAGTTAAGCGTCTCTCTGGAAGGAGTGACAACTCAGCCAGGCTGGAGATCAACGTCCACACTAGGCGGCCAGCTGTCACCTGGAGTGGAACCCTCAGAGCAACACTTCACCCACTGGACACTTGTATCCAGTCAAACAAGCAATCATTGATTCTATTTAGCTTTCAAACAAAAGGAGGGCACTTTGCACCAAGTCACTGAACGGACGTGTTTCATTAACCGCGAGACACTTCTGGGAGCGGGCTTCAAATCCGGAACATGTGACTGAATAGATAAGCGATTTAATCGGCAACTGGAGAGCCCGTGTCTGTTCCGAGTGCCACGTTCACAGACCAGCCCCGTCCCTCTTGGATGCCAGCCAAGGGCACCCCATCCACCGGCAACAGTTTATCTGTCGATACCTTTCAATAGAGAGTGAGTGCGTGTGCTCCCTGGCGACAAGTGATCAGAAATAAAACAAAATGTGGGTCACCGGCGAACACACTTTCAGGCAAACTGAAACTACTCTGTTACCACGTCATGGCAACACGCAAAAATTCACGGTGTGCCTGTCGGCGTCTATCCCCCGACGGCCTTATCAGCTGAGGACAAAAACAATAACACTCGCGGAAGCATGCCGAAGCAGTCGGACGGCTTTGCCGGCAGACGGTGTGACTGTGTTGGTGTACGAACTGCCGACTCTCTGCTTGTCGGACTGAAGAGAAACAAGTTGCTTCTCTTCGACTCGATGTTGAGGAACCTGTTGCGAAGGGGATGTGATGTGCTTGTGTACAAACAGTGTTGCCAGCGATAAGTGTACACGATTCGGTTGAGAATGCTTCGACTTCGGGTGGGACTACGAAGTGGAGTGGAGTTGCCCTTTCCCTTACCATCTGAGCACGAGCAGTGTTGTCGTGTAGACGGGGTGTGCGGAGTGTAACCAACAAAATGAACAGATACCAAAGATCACAGGTTTATTGCCGCCTCGAAAGAAAGAAGTCGTTGTTAAGCTTCAGCTGCTATCTGCTTCACTCCCGCCAGTGCTCGTCTTTAGGGTGATGACTTGTGTTTTAATTGAAAGTACTCTCGTGCTGCAATGGAACCGATGAAGTTTGAGAGGACCACATACAGTGCACTCGAAGTCGAATTGTCACGGGATACCATGATCTGTTCGAGTTAGAGAGAGGTTTTGGGATGGAAATCTGAGGAAATTTCGACTAATGCAGAGTTCGACTTGGGGAGAGTCCTCTGTACATCCTTTAATCGATTGTCTAACGTCAGCTCGCACTGCTTTGCGGGCCTCGAATGCTTTTCATTCAACACAGCCTTATTTGCAAGCAACCACATTTATGTACTCGAAGACGAGGACACTCCATGCACCGACAGTTCGTCAGACCACCGATCAGTAGTTCCATATTTTATTTTGCGTGACCAGGCAGCCGCACTTGCTAACTGTGGTACCTTACCAAGCAATGCGATGTGCTGGACGGTAGCGAGAATCAGTGTTTTTCGCTGATGGCAGCTCTGATTAGACTAAGCTACACTATGCCACATAGTACAATCACGTGTCTCAGAAGTAGTCACATTTCCTTTTCTAGTCTGCGTCGTTGATTTTTAACGACTTAACCTCTAGATCGCCCCTCTATGAGAGCACCATTCGACGTTCTTAATTTTAATGACCAGCAATTTGGAAGGGATCAGATCAGTGGGGAAATAGACTCCAGAAGTGAAGTCGCACAGCAGGGCAGTAAAACTGAGGTTTCACTACTTCTAAAGGAGCAAAAGCTTAGCTTCAAGAACGACAATCAACCGCGATTATTTGATCTCTCCAGCTGATGCTGTTGAATAAGAGGGCATAAGAACGACCCCCGCCAACTGTCTCACTTGAAACAACAAAACAAGCAACATACTTAAATGCTGGACAGCAGCACAACATGCAAATCGGGATACACGCACTTCGTGTGGTATTTATTGCGTACGGGATACCTGCCACCAACACTAGCTTCAGAAAAGACCTTCCACCTTCGTTTCCCAGACCGGGAACTATGGGAAGAGCAGCTGATAGCAGCAGAAGGGGAACTCGCCATATGCACGGACGGCTCAAAAACTGGTGCCGGTACAAGTGCGGGGGTCTACTGCGACCTATTCGCAAAATCCGATGACGACTGCAGCGTTTTCCAGCCGAGGTGGCTACTCCGACAGCCGAGCGCCAATAAAAGCCATAGCATGGGACATTATAATAATAATATTGGAGGCGCGACAGTCCGAGGCGGACCTGGGCCTAGCTTCTCAGCAATCACTCACTTTCACGCTTGGAAGGGACCTACAGTTTAATGCCGACTCCGAACGGCGAAATTGAGAAGTTTTTTGTAGACAGGAATACTCTTTGAGCATTGTCAGTGACTCGAAAGAGGTGGAAGCCGTGAAGTATGAAAGTTGGTAGATTGGGGATTCGAATCTGGCACCCTCTGAGTAGGAGTCGACGCACTAGCCCAGTACGCCACGGCGACTCAGCGTGGGACATTATGACATCGAAAATTGTGAGGTTGTGCAGACAATGCGTCAGCGATAACAAGGTGACCCTATGCTGGGTACCAGGGCATACTGGCGTGCAAGGAAACGAAAAAGCGCACAGCCTCGCATAGAATGAATCCAAGCTTGGCGAATTCCTTGAATGTAGAATACTGGAAGAAGAAGTCCTGAATAGAATAAAAACTAGTTGGCTTAGCCTGGATATCGGAGCAACAGTAAGGGCCATGTGGCCGACGCTGAGCAAAAAGAGCTCCACATCGCTGATCAGTTCTTGTCGAAAAAACGTGCGGAAGCCAATAGAAGTCCCTACCGGACACAGTGCTATAGCCAGGCATGCATCGCGACTGAACATACCACACAACGCCTTTTTCCGAAGCTGCAGAGATGAGGAGGAAATAGAGCCTATCCAACATCTGCTATGCGAGTGCCCAGCCCTAGAGGGGAAAAGAAAGCAGTACCTGGGTAAAGGCTTCTTTGCGTAGCTGGAAGACCTGAGTGGTGTAGAGTTGAAAAGCTTCCTGAAGTTCTTAACTGAAGCAGGATGGTTTCAGTACAATAAAAGAAGGTCTCACGGAAGTAAATAATATATTTTTCTCTCTCTCTCTTAAGGGCACAATGGACCTTAGTTGCCCTAAGTGAGCCATGGCCGGTAGGCCATGAGGGCACCCATAAACCTTCCTAACAAGAAAACAAGAAAGTGTTAAAACATGAGTAACACTGATAGTAGAAAGTGAAACGGCCAGAGACTAAATTCACATATTTGGCTCCTTACTGCGTGTACAGACATATTGGCAAACGATAGCTTGTATAATTTAAGCCCTTCCTTAGAAATATGCACGGCATTGCCTTCTCCGTCCACAGCGAATGACTGATAAAATTCAAGGTCGAAGATAGATGCAATTAAGGTCACTTCTTAAGAACCTTTGCTTTGAAATCACTTTTGCAGGACGAACAATAACGCCGGTTGACTACACTTCAGTTAGTCACAAAAACCCAGCATCGACTGGAGAAGAACACAATTGATTTTCACAAAAAGGTAGTAAATACGGATTCCTCCACCAACTTAACCACTCTCACAGTTTCCTTGTTGTTCTCGTTACTCGATTAACACCAAAACAAATTATGCGTAAATAACCACTGAACATAGCTCGGAGGGCAATGGCAACACTCTCGCTTATCAAGCATATCTGCGTGTGTATGGATCTCCGAACTTGATTGTGCACTCAAAGTAACTCCACAAAAAAACACTGTGTCCTCCAGAGGTCATACACACTCAGCAGTGACGGCACCAACTACGTCGCTTCACTTTCATTGCACGGAGCACTGTCAGATTTACAAGCTAATTCCTCGGAGATACACCTCAACTACAACACAATTGATTCCGTTGCGACGCATGTGGAATGTGTGATTTTGCAACCAGTTTTACAAGAAGTTCAATGCGACTCACCCTCTTCCCCTCTTGATGTGAGTGTTTTTTTCAATCGCCGCGCCGATCAAAGGAACCGCCCGTGTGCCGTGTGCCGGTATCCGTTTTACAAGTCTATGCAGTGCACTTATTATTCACGCACTTCGTGTGGTATTTATTGCAATTTACTGCGTTGCTTTGCACTGGACACTTGAGGAACAATTTCACCCACGTGGCGTGTGTAATTTTCAAGTAAACAACCGTAAATAAAGGCAGACCTTCTCGAGCGGTTGCCAATCAACTACTGAATCTGATTCGGAAACCGGCACTCTTCTTTGCTGCGCACTGCGATGGATGGCTGAAGTTCGCTCTTTAGGCGAAGTGGGAGCACTTGAAGTACGAGTCGAGTAGATAGCGCGCACGTTGTACTCTGTTGACGGGTGAGAAGATGTGCCGGCAAAATTGATTTGTCGTGTTTATATAGCAAACATCGACGTTCCAGTTGAGAGTCCCCTCTTGAGTCCCGAAATAAGGGACACTCGGGATGAGATGAACTTCACTCGTTAATCCAGGATTTGGGTAAGTTGTCGTCGCAATTGACCCGTCTCCTTTCAACTCACGCAAAATCAAGCACTCTCTCTCTTTCGGACACACTCCCACGATTGATTGGTGATCAGAGCAAGAGAGAATATGACTCCTTGAGTGCATGGGATGCAGACCCTCTGAAGGAAAATCATCCGTGAATTTCACTGATTTCCCAATCCCATGCAGGGGATGGCGTTGGCATCACTGTTGCGAGTGAGCTCAGCACTAGCCTGAGTACAGTCGTCGCTTGAGAAAGTTCATATCAATTAACCCCCGCTCTCTTAAAATGAATCTCTTCGGGTAAGAAATGTGGCCACAGCTGTGTTCTCTTGTCATACGTATGAACGCGCTTTCAAAACCGGTTCTTTATCTGAAGCTTCATAAGACACTTCATGTTTAGAATGTTCTTACGTCTCGGAGTGAAGTTTTCAAGCCGACTTTATGGGCTACTGACAAACAAAGGGTGGACTCATTCTGCTCTGACACGAGCGAAGTCTTTGGACTTTACAGTCTGAACAGAGCATCAACAAACTTCAGTCTTTTCAGAATTATCATTCGATGTCAAATGGTGGGATGGAGGTTAACTTGGACAAATCAGAGGTTATGGTATTTCTAGAACGCCTGTTTAATGCCCTCTAAATGCTGAATCTTCGTCAACGGTTTGTTCATCGCTGGCCACATTATATTTTGTTTTCGATGAGATTGGGCGAATTACATTCGGCTGCGGTTTGATGAATGAATTGAATTCCAGGCACGACGTACTCCAATGCGATGACTTGTAGTTACCTTTTTTTTCTGCCGGCCTCGTCTTATTCATTACAGCAAAAACTCTTTCAGCCGAAGCTGTCAAGCATTCTGCCCTTTTAGTCGCAACCATCGCAATCCATCGCTTCACTACTTTGCGATCAGTAGTTGTTGAAGAAGCTAAACTATTTGCCTAATTGCGGCGAGTGGTTGATTGCGTCGGTCAAGTTTTGATCGGTCATTGACATCTTTCCACACTGGAACTGTGAACAATATCAAAAAACATTTTTAGTCACTTTGTTGGAGCTGCCCACTTCCCGGTGTATACAGGTGCATCATCTGTAGAACATGTTGAATGAAAAGGAGGATGATTGGAGGTTAAAAGGAGAATTTAGGGCGAGAAAGAAGGCTTAGACGTCTTAAAAATTGTTGCTTCAAAAAGGAGGATCATCCTCCCAAAAGAGGATGAATGGGATGGTTAGTAGTGGCTGAAGAAGTCTCCGTTTCAAAAAATCGATTATTATTTAACTCGAACCTACTCAAGAATGTTCCTTTAAAATTTCAAGTGAAAATTTCAAAAATTCGTGAAAATATAGCCGATTTATTCTACACATTCTATTCTAAAGTATGAACTAGGATAAATAAAATCGGTGAAGATTTTCTTTACTTTTTAATTTGATTTGCGGCCAAAAAAAAGATGATTTTCGAAAAAAAAATATTTCAAAAGTCCGCCATTTTGTTAATTTTTGTGCGAGATTAATAATCCTAGTTAATATCAGAGCCCAAAAACCGATGGTTTGACACCGAGTGTAGGCTGGCACATGCAGCGAAGCTGGAAGCCTACAAAGCCACGCTGCAACGAACGAGGAGAGCTGTTCGTGAGCTCTACGAACAGAGACGAAGGGATGAGACCCGGCTTCTCAGGAGAAAGAAGAAAGAACACGAGAAGCGCGCGATCGAGGAGATGGAGAGGTGCTACGGTAGGAACGATGTCCGAAAGTTTTACCAGAGGGTGAAACAGTTATCCAGTGGATATAAGGTTCGGACAGAAGCCTGCTGGGACGAGAATGGACAACTAGTAGTAGAGTCGCAGTCGATACTGAGAATTTGGAAGAACCACTTCTGCAGACTGCTAAATGGCGATGATGACACCAATACCGCTGTCAGGGAGAATGTTCCACTCAATATGGACGATGATCCACGAGAATTCCGTCACCCCGACTTAGACGAGGTCAAGATAGCAATATCAAGACTGAAGTCTAACAAAGCTGCCGGTGCGGACGGACTGTCCGCTGAAATCTTTAAGGCAGCTGGAGATGATCTGGTTGGGCGTATGCACCAGCTCATCTGTAAGATATGGTCGGAGGAGAGCATGCCCGATAAGTGGAATCTCAGTATCGTTTGCCCGATCCAAAAGAAAGGAGACCCCTTTGACTGCGCCAACTATAGAGGGATAAGTCTCCTGAACATCGCTTACAAGATCTTCTCTGCCGTTTTGTGTACTCGCCTGAAGCCGTTTATAAATAACCTGATAGGTCCATATCAGTGTGGCTTCAGGCCAGGGAAGTCCACCATCGACCAGATTTTCACACTACGGCAGATCCTGGAAAAGACCCAAGAGATGCAAATCGACACCCACCACCTTTTTGTCGATTTCAAAGCCGCATATGACAGCGTGCATAGGGACGAGCTATACAACGCCATGTCTAGTTTTGACATTCCTGGCAAACTCGTCAGGTTGTGCAGGATGACGATGGAGAACTCTCGCTGCTCCATCAAGGTCGGTAACGAACTCACCGAGACCTTCAATGTCAAAAAAGGATTTAGACAAGGCGACGCGCTGTCATGTGATTTCTTTAACATCATCCTGGAGAAGATCGTGCAAGACTCACACGCCAACACTAGAGGCACGATCTTCCAGAAGTCCGTACAACTGCTAGCATACGCGGATGACATTGACGTGATTGGCAGAACACAGCGAGCCGTCAATCAGGCGTTTGCTGGCATTGAGGCGGAGGCGGCTAAAATGGGTCTAGCGGTGAATGAGGGCAAAACGATGTATATGCTGTCATCAAGAAAGGACACACAACATCGACGTCTTGGACAGAGCGTCACAATGGGCAGCTATAACTTCGAGGTAGTCAAGGACTTCGTCTACCTCGGCTCCGCAGTAAACAGTACAAACAACATCAGTACCGAGATCAAACGCAGAGTAACTCTTGCCAACCGCTGTTTCTATGGGCTCAAGAGGCAATTGATTAGTAGGGCCATCTCTCGAAGGACCAAGCTGACTTTATATAAGACCTTGATCATCCCAGTCCTGCTGTACGGCGCGGAGGCATGGACATTCTCAAAAGCGGATGAGGAAGTCCTTGGTATTTTCGAGAGAAAAGTTCTGCGTGCGATCTTTGGTCCTGTTTGCGTTGACGGTTTCTGGAGGAGAAGATTCAGCCACGAACTGTACGGGCTCTACAGCGACATGAGTCTAGTCAGGCGTCTTCGGATCCAACGCCTAAGATGGCTAGGTCATGTAGAGCGTATGGACCACTCAGCTCCGGGCCGGAGAGTCTTCGACTCCGAACCCGTGGGACAACGCAACAGAGGACGCCCACGTTTAAGGTGGCGCACCCCGGTGGAGAAGGACCTCAACCAACTTGGCGTGCGACACTGGAGACAGCTAGCCAGAGACCGTGCTATCTGGAGAGGCTTGTTGGTTGAGGCCCAGGTCCACCCCGGACTGTAGCGCCAAATAAAGAAAGAAGAAGAATATCAGAGCCAAAAATAAAGTACTCTTTCTAATCCCGTTGGAATTTTTGGTTTCAGATGTTCCAGTAAGCGGAAATCACATACGCCGCCGAAAAAAAGGTCTTTTGTTGAATCACAAAAAACAACAACAAAAAATTATGTAAAATTGTTTCTCTTTTTTTAAGTCTTCAGGTAAATGCGTGCAAAGTTACAAGCCTATGATATAATATATGTTAATTTACCAGCAAGATTGAAAATCGTCAAAATTTGAAATCGTGAATGGGGGGTCCCCTTAAGTTCGCGAATAGAAGATGCCGATATGAGATTTATTCATGCTGTTTCGAGGAATAACGAAGAGAGCTTCTGCTTCTTCGAAGGGAAAAGGCTATCATTCGACGGTTTGGACACGGGGCACGAATGTCCCTGTAACCATGACTTCTAAGGCGTGCCTTGAATGCGACTCCGTGGGTAGGTGACCGCTTAGCAGGCGCAGGACGAGGTGGTTGGACCAGTCCAAGAACATGTCTGGTTGAGCTTGGGGATGATTCTGATTGGTTAGAGTCGATGGCGGCGAATCGAGTGGCCTAGGAATCTTTCCTGTCCCTTTTGTGATGATGACTGGTTCCTCGATAGTTAGATTGGCTGACTGAATCTAAGGACCTACTGATTCGATTCTCTCCACCACATGTTATTATTTTGCACGTCAAATTTTCTTCAATTTTGTTTTCAACTAGCTGAACCGGCCACTCGTTGCCGTGGCTCGGTAGATATAGTACGCTGTCAGTGTAATGTATTGTTTTCACCAGTCCCATTCCTAAGCAGTCAATTCAAAAATAATTTGGAAAGGGTTTCGGAAAGTTAGAATGACTCAAAACGATTCTAAAATATGAACTATATTTCTTGTGTATGTTTCGGGCAAACCCTCCCCGTAATTTTCTCTATGCTATGCCAAAATACAAAATCATGTCCTAGACCGATCATATGCTTGCTTACTTACTATCAGGGGGACGACCCATGCAGAGTCCGAACCTGAGCGCTAGCTGCTATCCACTGTTGACGGTCCTGTACACGCTGCTTCCTGTCATCAAGATCAAGGTGTGTTGCATCCGCGATTACTTGGTCTTTATACAGGGAGCCAACTATGTAACTCGATTCTACAAAATTATTGTTCGAATTCGAAAAGTCTGTACCATGTATTTATATAGCAAATTTTATTCTGCGATAGTCGAAATAATCAAGTACTGCCAAGTTTTGTTTAGTTTCCTTTTCGCGAATGTAGTACGATTTAATCCGAAAATAAATGTCAAAATCAACTAAATTTGAAAAAAATTGTTCGACTCCAAATGTGTTATCGAGTAGGAAGGAACAAGAATTTGTTTTCTCCAAAATGTAAATGATATTAATCTACATGTTAAACAAGATCTGAAATAAGTAATAATAATGTGGTTTATAAAGGGAATCAACAAAAACAGCTACACAAAGGTCTCTCAATTTGAAATCCTAGTAGAACATATGTGCAAGCATCCGGGCCTATCAAAAGGCTATTTGAAGTCAACAGAAGCGAGACAAAAATCGAATAATTTATGGAGAAACTTGGCGAATGATTGAAACGCCGATGGACCACCTCAACGCGATGTAGCTGGTTGGAAAAAGGTGCAATGAGAAGCAAAAAGAATTTATTCAATCCAACGTTAATTTTTATTTATTCAAGGTTTGGGCTGATTTCAAGGTTCATACAAAATCAAAACTGAGGAAAAATACACCACTGGCAGTAAAGGCTTCAGAGTTATTGGACCTAAGACAAGCCGTGGATGGCACGATGGGCTCCTTGAATTTCGGAATCAATAACTCATCATCCATAAATGACCACAATGCAGATCAAGACATGACCGAAGATTTGTTTGGCGGTGAAGAAAATCATTCAAACATAAGCCTTTTCCAAACCGAGTAAAAAAAAAACTGTCCTCAACACAGATCAACACCAATAAAAAACAGCAAGCGTCGCTCCTAAAACGGCAAGTGGACAACCAAATCGCACATCAAAACAACATGTTTAAGGAAATGAAGGACATCATTGAAAATTGAAAGGGTATTTTAAAATACCAAAAAAAGAAAACTGAAATTTATGAAATATTTTTTAAACTTAAAAAAGAGAAATATGAATTTAAAAAAAAGTATTCGACTTCAAAGTAAAGAGTGTTCTTGAGAAAAATAACAACTATGTTGCCAAATTGGGACTAAAAAGGGAAATATTCAAACTACGCCAGGAAATAATTTCCAGGCATTGAAAAAATTAATGAATTTATCGTGTTATGTGTGTTTGTTATATTCTCATAATTTTGTGTTCATTTAAAAGACTGAATCTTGTTTTTGTTTGTATTAATAAACTAATCTTTATTTATTTGTTTTGTTAATGACTTTTTTTTGTTAAATAAATAAATCATTTCGAATATTGTTACGAATTCGTTTCACAATATTAGCTAAGTTATCATTTTGTTCTGAGTGAGGTTCTTCATTGTCCTCAATAATTCGGACGTCCTGTATTGTTTCGGGCAATTGCACGTTTAGCATATGTTGTACAACGCACAACATGAATTTAAAATTTGTGTGGCTTTATTGGGCGAATAATGAAGGTCTCTGGCCGATAAGAGACAGCTGAATCTTCCCTTTAAAAGCCCGAACACACGTTCAATGATGCACCTAGCTCTTGAATGTCGTTCATTATATCTCGCTCCCATTGAACCTTCAGATGCCAGTCTATATGGTGTCATTATCCAAGGCTCCAATGGATACCCGGAATTTCCTGAAAAGGTATGAAAAATATCTTCTGTTCAACATCAGATCAGAATATAACAATATACATACCAAGGATCCATGACGACTTGTTTCCGCTCTCGAACGACGATTTCAAGTATGCTCTTTCTGAACTCAAACTCCAAATGTGCGAGTCATAAGATGAACCTCCATATCGACCATTGACGGATCGGTTATACATTCCCCTATCACATATCTAACAGAGGGTTTTTAGAGAGAAAACGTACATTTATATTGTTTCAAGTTTCATTTAAACTTACCACCATTGCATTGATGCTGTGTTTAAGCTTCCTTTTCAAAAATAGGTGTTCACCGATAGGTGGTCGAGTTATTTGTATATGAGTGCCATCCACCGCACCAATAACGCCTGGAATTCTGGATTTGTCCCAAAATCTGTTCGTTTCTTCCTCTGTCATAAGGAAGTTAATGTATTTTGGACAGAGTATCTTTTCTATAGCACTCAACACTTCAGCAACAACTTTCGATACCGTCTGTTGAGCAAGGCCCGCATGCCTGTCTCCACCAATCTGATTTTGATAACTTCCTGTTGCCAGGAAGTTTAATGTCGTTGCGACGTTTATAATGTTGGGGACAGAGGTTTGTTTTCGCGGAGTATTTAGTTCGGTGGATATGCTATTTAGTACGTACATAAACGACTCTTTGGATATACGATAATTTTTAAGAAAACTGAAAATAAAGTAAATACTTTAGGATAATAATGAAATCACATTTTGTGGGAGATACCTTTTTCTGTTGAGCTCCAAAATATTTGAGCTGTCCCTGATTCGCCTCCGTTAAATTTTTTCTTTCCGCTCCGTAATTTCTTCATGGTAAAACCAAAATGCAACACTATCCATATTGAGCACAAATCACTAAAATCAAATCACCAACAAATTTGAATTTACACTTAATAAATTTCTTTAGAATAATTTTTTAGTTTGACATGTATTCTGTCAAATTTAAAACGATACTCGATCGAAAGTAGGAGATTTTGCACAGAATAATTGGCATAACCGGCATTCGATTCTACTTTCATACATGGTACCAATGCAGTGTAGAATCGGAAACAACTTTCGAATAGAAACAGAATTAGAATCGGGTTACATAGTTGGCCCCCAGGAGATTCGGTTTTCCTCTGCTTCTCGAACCAGGAGGCTCTAATTCGATGACTCTCTTAGCTGGAGAATTGTTGGCCGAGCGTGTATAGTCGACGGATCTTTGCCTTCCGGACTACATCCACATCCTGGTAAAGAATTCGCGGTTGTGTATTCTCCTCCATTCGCCTTCCTCTCAGCCGGGACCATATATCCGCCGTAAAATTTTGTTTTAAAGCCACCAAGCATCAGCTCCGCAGTTTTGCAGCTCACGGCTCCAATTTGTAGAGCATGATTTTGGTCATTCGAGTCAATAGTCTTGACTCCAGTTGTTTTGTCAGACCGAAGTAACAGCGGTCACATCTCCACAGTGATGTCGTTTGTGGAGTTTACGTTTGTCCCGAGGTAGACAAACATCTTTAGGTTAAGTTGGTACTTAGACCATATTGGTCCATTGTGATAACCATACTCAGACTACTACCACTGATTTACCACTCCATTATTAGTGCCGTCGTTTATTTGATCCCAACTGCAAATGGTGGTGATTTGAAAACCCGATAAAAGCGTATTAACTTTGCTTTCACTGGGGTTCGAACCGGGAACCCCGCTAACCAGGGGCAGCCACTCTACCAACTGCGCTATCCAGTCGTTGCAGACATACTCCTTTCCTACCTCGAAATTTTAGCTGTCGATTCTAATATTTTGTCCGGTCGCATGCTCACACACGTTATTTCAACGATCGCTACTAAATGGACTCTGATAGTCACTGCTACACGCAGGGTTGCCGCCAAAAAATTTGAGAAAGTCGGAAAAAAGTGTGACGGAGCAAAAAGCCTCGTTGGTCCTGCCACTGTTCACTAAAACAGAGAAAAAACATCCGACTAGATCTTCTCAAACTTAAATTGTAAATGAAGAGTTATAGAATTGTAACCCCATCAACTAATTAAATTTCACCGATATGTTTGAGAAAACATCGACCAAACGAACAGGCTGAGCAATTTTCGAGTCCGGTTGCTTGTGGCCTTGTTTTTTGTTGTTTTTTAGGGCATACAAAAACCAGTTTGACTTCTGCATTCTCTACCTTTCATCATGCTCAGGAGTAGTGCAGTCTTTTAGTTGCATCTTCTTATTTTCTTAAACAAATGCTTTAAATGGTTCCTTAGGCTCGGAAATAATTGTTACCTAACATTAACCCATATAGCAGTAGTGCTCAAACGAGGCCACCTAAACAAGTAACTTTTTATTCTTTCTTTTGTTGACATTTGATGGTTAAGAAGATGTTAAAGTATTATTAGAAAAAATAGTAATAAGAAACAAATTTTTCCACGAAGTCTATTAGTTTTCTTACAAAAATTGCATAAACATACTGTAGACTATAAAAAAAAATTGTATTATTCGAGGAAAGTTGAACATGTTTTATAGAAGGTAACGTTTTATAATGGTGTCCCCAATTGGGGCCAGTGGGAACATCGGATGTAAATTATTCTGAATCTGAAATTATTCTTATTTTTCAAACGGAATTGTTGAAAAATAGAAAGCACTGTACACTGGATCCACGCAGGCATCTATTACATCTGCGAGTTTTCATGGCGTAAGGACGTAAAAGAAGGTAAAACATTACTTATTCTAAAGCTTGTCTTTTTTTATGTAATCTCTTCACGGTGTTTAAGATCTCGGAAGGGAAATTCTACAGTAATTATCGTATAAACAATGCCTGAACGTGCATTCAGATAACATAACAATTACTTCGGGCTTCAAGAAGCACTTGATGCTGTAATGCTTGAGGACTTAGTTGTGCTTCCCCCAGAACCAAGTGTGCTAACCGATGAAGAAGAAGTTTACGAGAACCATATTCAGAGCAATGCTATTCCGCTAGATATACCAGGAAGAGTCGAAGTATTCACGAATCGAGGTGAAGACGAATCGCTAGCTGAAATGAAGAAACAGAGCCTATCTATGAACCTCTAGTTTCCACTGAAGGTAATTTGCAAGCGCATCTTAATAGATTGTTGGATGAAATTAGAAATCAAAATCCATTGCAAACGTTCGAAAAAATATTTGACGACAAAGTTTTCGCTATGATTGTTCAATATTCACAGACTTACGCGGCTCAGAAAAACAATTATGACTTCAAAGTATCTGTCAATGAACTCAAAACATTCTTTGGCATTCTTGTATTGACTGGTTACCATTAATTGGCTCGAGAGCCTTTGTACTGGTGCCTGGACGAATACTGTAATCTATTGTGTCCAGAGCTATGCCAAGAAATCGATTTGAGGAAATAAAAAAATATCTTCATTTCTGTGACAATCTTGTCGCAGTCGAATCATCCGACAGAATGTATATGGTGCGAGAGTTTGCAGATATACCTCAGAAGAAATTTTTCCAGTGGAGTGTTTTTCATCAAAATTTGTCCGTAGACGAGTCAATGATGACATACTTTGGGTGACATCCGGCGAAACAATTCAATTCCAGGAGCCAATCCTAAAGAGCCCTTGTGTACAAGAGTGGTAAAGCAATTACTCGCCAATCTTGGCACAAGTCCTGAAGACCTTGTGGTATTTTTGACAACTTCGTCACGAGTTTCGATTTGCTCCGAGATTTACGAAAGACTGGTTTTCGTGCAACAGGTACCGTTCGCGAAGGTAGAACCAAGAAGTACCATATAATTGGATAGAAGGAAATGAAAAAGAAAAACCGTGCTGATTTTGACTATCGTTTCGACCAAGGCAATCAAATTTTATTCGTCCCTTGGCTTCACAAAAGCGTCTGCACCATGGGGTCGAACTATGATAGCGTCCTCCCTCTGCGGAAAACAAAGAGATTGATCGCAGTGGAGAAGTGTTTTCCAAAGCTACAACAATGGTATGGGTGGTGTAGATCAATCAATTTCATTGTACCGCACTGCTATACGTGGCAAAAAATGGTGGTGGGTTTTGTTTACGTACATGCTGGATCTAGCTGTGGCAAGTCCATGAATGATGATCTGCTTCAATTTCGTCGCTACATTGCTCGTCACTATTTGAGGCACACAAGAAGTGAACATTTGCGTCCAACAGCTTCTGTGGTGCCAAGTTTGCATTATGATGTCGTCAGTCAATGTCCAACAAAAACTATTCCAGCAACTGAGATGTACCATGTGTCAGATGTACCGTGCTTTCACGAACAGTGTCCCCATTTGAGGACGCCTCTTTTCCAACGAAGGATATATTTTTTTTTATTATTTTCTTATAACATTAATAGTTTCTACCAATTAATAAAGAAATTTTATTATTTCCACCGCGGAGTTTTATTTGGTTGCAAATGGGTTAAGAATTGCTCTCATTGTGTAAAGATTAGATCTGTGTCAATCGTGATTGATTCGTTCGCTCAAAATTATAGGTAAATGCAATCCCACGAGTACAAGCCAATCAACGAACGAAACGATATGAACGACCGAAATGTAATTAATGACCGAAACGATGTGGACAAACGAAGCCATTCAGTATTTTTATTCCGTTCGTTATAATCGTTTCGGTCGAACATTTGGTTCGATCACTCTTATGAACATATCGTTCTTATTTAATTATTTCGTTCGGTCATATTGTCCGAGCGAAATGAACGAGATGATCTCCTTCCGTCGTCCCTTCTTTGATTCGATGCATACTATTAGTTGTCTAATAGTCTTCTTTGTTCAAAAAGAAAAGAAAATTATTTGTATGACCGAAAACATTTTTGGTGTATGGGCATACAGGCAATCTTCGTACAATGAATCTGTATCTGTTGTTCAAACGATGTGTGTTGTGATGGACAAAACATATCGCCTGGTAGTTTGAGGGTACTATCATAAACTGGTTCTGCGGGTTTTGCGTTTATATCCGGTTTGAATGTAGCACGGAGTTCATGAAGGATGATGGGTAGTTGTCGTGATGCGATGAATGGATGCACATGATTGCTGTCTTCAAAGTTCGGTGGAATCTTTCAATGATCCCATTTGACTGTGGATGATAGGCGGTGGTACGGGGATGAGCAATGCCAAGTGGGCTGGACAGTTCGTTGAAGAGATGTGATTCGAACTGTCTGCCCTGATCGGTAGTGATGCGTCGCGGAATGCCGAAGTGTTTCATCTGTGGCAGCTCATACACAACATTAGCTAGCATATATCACAACCCACCAGTAACCAGCGCCCTATGGCAAAATATGTTATCAAGCTTTTTAAAATTTCAAAAATGTAATTTAAATATACCTTTAAATAAAGATCATTCTGGAATAAATCGTGTAGTCGACAAGACATCCACACATCCATCCTTCTATGAGGCAAATGCTATGGTGTTGGCATTCATATCGGAGATAGGAATTTCATCAAAGTAAATCCTTTTCAAACTAATTTCAAGTATTGTGGATCTTCATCAGAATCCACAAGGGATACTGATCTGATTCTGTTCTGAACCGACTTCGAATCTAGCTTCGAATGTAACGTTTAGCGAAGGGTTCGCAAGAATAAATCAATTCTTCTTATAAAAACAGTCTTCGTTGATTATTTTATTAAGGAAAATCTTAGTCTTAGAGGAAACAAAACAATCGCTGTATCGCTCACAAGCTCCTTTTTTTCTCTGCCCCTTTTTCAAGCTCCCAGAACTATTGTCCTTCATTTGCC